>CM038117.1:17516505-17687003 GCA_001642375.2 Mentha longifolia
ATCCGTGACAATGCTTCGAATATGGCTACTTGAGAAACTTTGACGCACACCAACTGTTTGAATAAATGCCTTGGGCAGATTATTAATAATTCTATGATGTAAATGAATTAATTGGTGACAATCATGCTAAGTACAAGTGTGATTATGAATACATGAGCATATCATATGTTTATAGCAATATTTGCTAGATTAAACCCTATGTGAACTTATATGCATTTCATGGCATGATTTTGAATTTCAAAATGAAATTGTTTTTCTTAAGAGTTGGACTTTTAGTCCACGCTTCTAAATAAAAGACGAGGTGACCTTCAATGGTGTTTTCATTAAATCAAACTATGAACCGGGAATAGGTAGACCTAGGGTGTTGATTACGAATCCATTAAGTATTGTCTTGGTATAGAGACCTAAGATTGCTAGAATGTCTTGTAGGAGACGTTGGCAATAGTACTCAAGGATCGGATTTACCTTTTGAGACCTGAAAGGTGAGTTTCTATTTTCAAGAGTGGGTTAAATCCCTGCAAGGTAACTTTTCGAGTTTTAAACTCTAAAAGCTTTTAAATTGATATGCATGCTAAATGTTTTATCGTCATAGCTTGTGGTTACTTGAGGAACAGTATCCCCGTATCCTATGGACAAGTAGGAACTGAAATACGTTACCACTTGTCATTTATAATACGATCGGCCTTGAGCTCTGATCAAGCCAAGGTAGTGTACACAGAAATCTGGACAAGTAGGAACTGAAAGACGTTGCCACTTGTCTCAGTAAAGACGGTTCAATTGAGTGGGATTGGCTCCCCACCAATTGTTCCGGGTTCAGTAACACAAGTATGCGAGGTTTTATAATGGTGCACCTATGATGCGAGCTTTCGCTCGGTTATTTGTTTTAACGTATATATAAAGGAGATTCTCTAATAACCAAAACCCTTTATATATAAATGAGCATGCAATATCTATCTTTCTCAAATAAAATGTTTTCGGGGGCACGAACTCATTAAGTACTTTTGTACTTAGCCTCTGCATTGTTTCCCTAATGCATGTTAGAGACGAGTCGGAGGCGGGAGTGATGGATTCCGATGTGGTTGGGCGAAGATCCTTGCCGTTGACATCCTCATTTTGTCATATCCACTATGGATAAATATTATCTTAATTACTCGATCAAACTAGACTTAATATTTTCTGGCCAATCATCCGGTAGCGGGTGGTTGATGACAACTCTTTTAAATGCTTCCGCATTGCGAGGTCCGAAGTCTTCATACTTCGGGCCAACCTTATGTTTTGGCTTGATATTTATTAATTATCCTAAACTTTATTTTGGAACTTAGCTTAATTATTATTGGAATTTCTCTTAATCTCCTTTGTGCTTTTATATCCTTCTCACGATTAATGCATGAATCTCCCTTCACCCGTCGCGGCTCGGAAGATCCGCATAGGGCTGGGGTCCGGGTCGCGACATTAATGCTTGAAATTTTCATGGTAAAAAGTCTTAGTTTCAGAGTCTCCCGTACATGATCTTTAATTTTTATGTTAAAATGTATAAAAAGAACAAAATGAGAAGATATTTTATTTTAGATAAATGCCTCTTTTTTTAAAAAAAAATACTTCCTCCGTCTCGCTTTATTAGTCTCATGGATCGAATATGTGTGAGGTAAAAAATCTTGCTCCAGAGCTAATAAAACGGGACAGGGGGTGGGAGTATGTTAAAAGTGAATGTGAAAAACAAAAATACAAAATAGTGAAAATGTATATGATGATAACAATGCTACAATTTCACACATTTAATGTGTTATTCATAATAATGGGAAAAAAAAAAGTGAAAATGAAATGTGAAGATTACTGCTACTTTATAGCCAATGAAAAAATGTGAGTTCATAGCCAGGCCAAGGTAAAAAGAAGATGTGAAGGTGACTGTATTTTATAGAAATGAGATATGGTAAAAGTGAAGCCGCGAAGGCGCCATTAATAAGGATCGATTAATGAGGTAAAAAAGGAAAAAAAAAATATTTAGCTTTATTTCTTAAGGGATATAGCCGGTAGAATCAATTTATTGTGTTTCGTAAAAATGGTAAAAAGAAAAAGTGAAGGTACAAGCTCACGCACTATTTATTGAACACGATAAGGAAAGATATACACATCATCCACAATTATGCACCGTGTGACTATGTGGGTGGTTTGCTCTTGCTGACAATATTAGGACTTGCACGAGGTTGATGCCGCAAACTACTGTGGTGAAAATGTTCATTTTCTTTATTAATTTTGTGTGCTGGCAAGACTAGAAACCAATTTCAATGAAAAAGATGTAAAGAGTATTGATACTAACTTGACGGGAATGATCAATCATATACATCCATGTGTAAAATATTACTACTACGTACTTCTTCTTTTTTAAAGGATGCGCAAATTAATTTACATATGGCTTTATTTTTTTAATTTGTTGCAAAAACCATTTCAATGAAAATATTTTTTTTGATAGAGAAAACAAAGCAATATCATTACTACATTACCAAAATGGTGAAGAAATATACATAATGGAAATATATTTTTTGGACACATCCCAAGATAGTCAAATATTTTCATAAAATCCTGCCTTTTTTTACACTTGTCCATCAATCTCTGCTTAGCCGAGCAATTTATATCATATTCAACATTATTTTCTTCCGAACTCGAATTGTCTTTGATTGCTTGCGTAGCAACTGCTTCTGTGATTACTTGCGTAACATCAAAGATATCTTCGTTGTATCTAATAAAAAAATCCTGAAAACCCCGATCTTCATTGATTAGTCGCATTGCAAACTCAAGAAAAGCATTTGTTGTATCTTCATAAGCAGTACAACGTTGACCATAAGTGGCCTCAAGCAAATTGTTAAGACTCTCGACTTCATTTACTATAGCATCCTTCGTTACAACAACTTCAGGATTAGCAACTTCAATCCTCATGACACCAGCAACTCAGGAGCAGCAACTTCATCAGGCCTCATGAAACCAGCGTAGGAAAAAACTATGAAGTCAGCATCAACTTCAGGCGAATCAGGCCTCATGAAACCAGCGAAAGAAAAAAATTCTCTTCCTGTGACTATTCTTTCTCATCATCATCTTCTCCCGGCAAGGTTGTCGGGAGGAGATAGCAGGGCGGGGTTGTCGTGCAAGGTTGGCGAAAGCTGTGATGCGGCGTGATGAGAAGGGCGAGCGACGAGCGGCGATATTTTTTGTTTTTAGACGGGCGAAGACGATGATGAGAGATATATAGCCAATAGTTTTGCCGGATCTAGATAGCCCATCCCTTGTGTGTGTATATATATATATATGTATATTATATCTATACTTTGTTTTTATTATAAATAGTGGTAGATAATTTTTTCATTCTCACTTCTCACTTCCAACGGAATTCCTTTATTTCTCACTCAACTCAACCCACAAGTGAATTTTTATCCAAACTTGTTAGATTCGCTACTTGTAGGTTAACTTTTCATGTCCACTTATTTATGTTTATGTAATTTAATTTTTGATAAAATAAGTTTTAAATTATATTTCTACAAGACATCAAAAATTTATGGGGTTTGTTAAGGAAGCCACTACTCAAAACTTCAAGTTCACAACAAGAGAGGATGATGATAATCTTGTGTTGTTCTTGAATTACGCTCCTAACTAGGAAGGGGAGGGCTACGTATAGGTAAGACCCTGATGCTGAAGAGGACTTGTGGGATATTGTTAAGGAGCGCATAGCGATTCATATGTCGAATGATTGCTAGTTTTTTCATTCTTCTGTAGAAGTATTAAAATTTATTGATGAAGCATATTTAAGATTATGATGATATAATTACTTGTGTGAGTGTGTTGCATTATTAAAATGATACTAAATGTGTTGTAATATGTGCGACTAAAAATCAACGTTTCGGGACAAATATATGTGTTGCAACATTATGCGACACTAAGTTTGTAAACTTCAATTGTGTTGTAAAAAAATAATGTCATATTAATTTAATTGTCACAAATTGAAAAGTGACATTTTAATCTAATATCACAAATGTGATGCAATTTTTTTGACATAAAAACAAAGTGATGTAAAGTGTGTTGTATATTTTGCATCTTAATATCAAATTATGTCACAACAATATACGACACTTCGGCCCTATTTGAAAATAAATCAAAAGTTTAATGGCATATGATGATATGAATATGGAAAGTAGAGGTGCCCACGGTTCCGGAACCGGAACCGAACCGGCGGTTCCGGTTCCAAGATGGTTGGAACCGAAACCGAACCGGAATAGTAACGGTTCCAGTTTCGGTTCCTGGAACCGACGGTTCCGGTTCGGTTCCGGTTCCGGTACCGGATAGGAACCGACCTTTTCTTTTTTTTAATTTTTTTTTCGTTCGATTATGATTCAATACTTCGTTGTTTATTGATCTAATTTTAATTGTAAGACAATTCAAATTATAAAATGTAAAAAAATACTTGAGAGTGAGATTGTTTAAATTTTTTTATTTATTAATCCTAAACCCTTGGATATCACATGTCGATTTCAAGAGCCGAGCCTCGTTAAAACCTCTGTGAGGAAAAAGAGTACTTGTCTAAATAGAACACTACGTATTAAAAAATAATGGTGTTATGCTGCAGACGCTCCTCGGTTCCATTCGGTTCCACCCGGTTCCCACGATTCCACCCGCTTCCAACGAATTTATTTATTTATTTATTTTTGCATTTCACATTACTAATATCATACTTAATAATTATTATTATGTGTATAATTTTTATTTATACTTAATACCTTTTTTCATAATATTTTTTGTATTTAAAAGCATCTACAATTAATTTTACAATTTTTAATATGACATCTTTTATGTAAATTGTCATCTTCAATTCTTTATCATCATGTGACATTGTTTATTATTAATTTAAAAATATTTTTTGTATTAGTCTTCTTTATTTTAGCTTATTAAATTGTGAATTATAAATTAAATGATAAAACTATTTAACTTTACAAATATAAACATTTCCATATAAAAAAGTGTAACACACTAATCAGTAATCAAATGTTACATTAAATAAGTATACAAATACAAGTATAATATTGAAACATAAAATAAAATTAAAATTTAAAAAAAAAAAAATCCGGATCTTTTTGTTCCGAACCAGAACTGAACCGTCGGTTCCCGGTTCCAAACTTTTGGAACCGAAACCGAACCGTCGGTTCCACCAGTTCCTCAGGTCGGTTCCGGTTTGGTTCCGGAACCGCCCGGTTCCGGTTAAAATACAATTATATATAGTCTTATATTACATATTAATCACAAAATTTGTAGATATGAATGTATATAAATGCATATAATTAACAAATTGTTAAATTGAATTTTTCATAAATAGAATCCGTAGTAACTTTTATATATGACTCCATCTATCCCGCTCCATTTGACTTGTTACTTTTGGGCACAATTTTAAGAAAAGAGGGATTGAAAGGAGAATGTAATGGTCTACCTCATCTAATGACTTTATTTAACTTTTAAGGGGCTTTAATTGTGGGCTAAGTAGGCTGTCTCGAGCCAAAAGACCAAATGAGTCAAATAGGGTGATACACAAATAGACTGGAACAGAGAGTATATACATTATATATAGATAAATGATTGATCATCTACTCATCGTGTGCACTACGAATGTATCCAAATCTAATATGGTAATACCACATGAGTTGAGGGATCATAAATTTAAACATGTAAAAAGTAATCTCACAGACTAAACAATGAAAAAAAAAAATCTAATCTATTGACTCCTCGACCGACACAACATTATCCGAAACTACCCGGTCATTCTGTATAAATTTATAGGGAAGTACAAAGTTGTTGGACTAATAAAAATATCTATGCATATTTTCGAGGGAAAAATTTGTATTATAAGAGTATTTTTATTAAATTCAAAGTAAAAAAAATTGTAAATGAAGCATGATGTCTAATTTTAGTACTTTGTACTACTATTCTTGAGTATGTTTGTTTTGGGAAGTAGGGATGAAAAGATATTTTATTTTAGATAAGCACCTCTGTTTAAAAAAATTACTCCATCCGTGTCGCTTTATTAGTCTCATGGATCGAATATGTGAGAGCTAAAAAATATTGCTCCAGAAATAATAAAACTGGACAGAGGGAGGGAGTATGTTAAAAGTGAATGTGAAAAACAAAAATACAAAATAGTGAAAATGTATATGATGATAACAATGTTACTCCCTCCGTCCATCAAGTCTATGCATTTATTACCGTATTTGTCCGTCCACAACCTATATGCATAGCTATTTTTGGACGTAGACCCCACATCACTTTATCAACCAAAACATCACTATATTCAACCAAAATATCACTTTATCAACCAAAAAGTAGGACCCAAAATATCACTTTATTCAACCATGCCGAAAGATTCTATGCACAGACTTGATAGACAGAGGGAGTACAATTTAACACATTTAATGTGTTACTTATTCATAATAATGGAAAGAAAAAAAAAAGTGAAAATGAAATGTGAAGGTTACTGCTATTTTACAACCACTGTAAAAGGTGAGTTCTCAGCCAAAGACATGAAGGTGACTGTATTTCATAGAAATGGGATAAGGTAAAAGTGAAGCCGCGAATGCGCCACTGATAAGGATCGATAATGAGGTAAAAAGGAAAAAAATATTTAGCTTTATTTCTTAAGGGAAATAGCCGATAGAATCAATTTATTGTGTTTCGTAAAAATAGTAAAAAGAAAAAGTGAAGGTACAAGCTCATGCACTATTTATTGAGCACGATAAGGAAAGATATACACGTCATCCACAATTATACATCGTGCTACTATGTGGGTTGTTTGCTCTTGCTGACATTACGCATGGTTGATGCTGCAAACTATTGTGGCGAAAATGTTCATTTTCTTTATTAACTTTGTGTGCTAACAAGGTTAGAAACCAATTTCAATGAAAAAGATGTAAAGAGTACTGATACTAACTTATTAGGAATGATCAATCATATACCTTCATGTATAAATTATTACTACTATGTACTTCTTTTTTAAAAAGATGTGTAAATTAATTTACATATGGCTTTACTTTTTGAATTTGTTGCAGAAACCATTTCAATGCAATGTTTTCAAACCCGGACCGGGCTGGCCGGTCGGACCGTTTTAACAGCCAAGCGTTTCCAAGGCCGGTCCGGGTTTGCAGATGAACGGGCTAACAGTGGACCCGCGCCGGACCGGCTAGAACCGGCAAAAACCCGGCAACCCGGCGACCCGACGACCTCTGAAAATCCGTTCAAAGCTTTTTTTTTTCTTCTTTTCTCCTCCTGTTTTGTAGGGGACACAATGGATCTTTACAAACAAATTAGAGAGATGTGGAATATTGTAGGGAGATTGACTAAGAGAGATGGAGAAATTGTTGGCTGCTTGTGGGGAGAAGATAAAAGAAATAAAATTTGCAGAGTAATATGCAGATAGATATACGAGAGAAGAGAGAGAGATAATGAAAAGTTGCATATATTCATCTATAGATTTGGAAAAGATAAGAGAGAGAATATGTTAGGAAGAGAGAGGCATTGGGAAGAGGGAGAGACTTGAGTATATGTCTTAAAAATTGAATAGCAAAAGTCAAAAGAACATGTTAAATCAATATTCATCTAAATAAATATTTTTTTAAAGAGATAAATAAACTATTTTTTGGAAGAATTGTAAAATCAATAGATATTTCAAATTTGATTACGATTTACTACTATAATGTTACTAAATTTATTTAATATTCATATAGTATATATAATTAAAAATATTAATTATTTATGGGTTTTTCGGTTTTTTCCTAACGGTTCAACGGGTTGACCCGGTGACCCAGTTTAAAGTCCGGTTTATTGTCCGGTCCGGGTTTCAAAACATTGTTTCAATGAAAAAAAAAAAAAAGTGGCCACTTTCATTTGGGCACTATTTTAAAGAAATATTACATTATGACTTTATGGTCGTGCCCACCTCCTTTAATGAATGTAGATTAATGTTATTTGTAAAAGTTTGAATTTCCTATTTAATGAATGTAGATTAATGTTACTTATAAAAGTTTGAATTTCCTACCAAAATTTAAATTTCGAATTCTACACTTTATTTCCTACCAAAATGAATATTCAAACACAAAAATAAATTAACAATTAAATAATTAAAAATGTAAAAGTGAATTAAAGTCTGTATTTGCCAAAAGGCGGCACTTTTCATAAAAAGTTACGGCTCCAAATAGTCAAACAACAAATCAACCCAACAAATCCTGCCAAATTTGAAAATTCTGTGTTTCCCTCTAATCTAAAAAGGCACAGCAGCCTATAAATAAGGATTCAGTTGCTAAGGGCATAAAATCGAGTGCTTCTGCTCCTAACTTGGGAAGACATATCTCACCCATTTCCAGAATTTGGGAAGACATATCTTCAACATAGCCAGTGCATCTTCTCCTAACTTCTCGCCGATGTGGACGTCTTCGATCTCCTACGCAAGTTTCCTCTCCTTCCCAATACTTTGAAATAAGCAGCCGCTCGATCTACTCGAAGATAACGGGGCGTCGGGAGAGGTAGGTGGTGTATCAGTCATGTAGCCGTCTGTTTTCAGATCATCAACGTCTTGAAATTTTGTTTCTGGGATGATTTCATCATAGTTGGGAGCTCGGAATCAAAAAGTGAGTACGAATCCGAAAAATTGGGTGGAGATTGGGGTAGAGGAAGGTCGCGCCGGGAGGAAGACGGTAACTTCGGAGATTGGGAAGGAGGAAAGCCGCGTCGGGATAGAGACATCGCAACAGTGGCGGAAGAAGGGAGGAATGTAGAGTCGAAAATGAAGAGTGAATGATCGCAAAGTTTTAGAATGAGGGGGAAAGGCGGAGAGGACGAAGTGAGAATTGTAAGTGAGATTAGGGTTAGATTAGATGGGGATAAGGCTTTTTTTAATTGGGCTAATCTTAGTGTGTTGAGCCTAAAATAGAAAGTGGCCAATTGGGAGTAAACATTACAATATGGAAATGAGGCCGATTGAGAGAAAACAAATGGAGTACTTTTTTTTTAATGATGTGTAAATTAATTTACATGGCTTTACTTTTTGAATTTGCTGCAGAAACCATCAATGAAAACGTTAAGATCCACTTTCCACGAGGAAAGGAAGAATCAATTGAATTTTTTTATTTTGCCGTTATGTTATGACATGTGGGCCAGCCACATATATTAGAGGTCACATACTATATTGGTATTCCATTAAATTTGAAATTAAATTTTAAAATCAATATTTTCCAGCCGCTTTCTCATCTGATTTTGCAATACTTCTTTATTATTTTGCAATTTTCTTTTTTATATTATGGTTTCTTGAAAGGGCGAAATCTATTAATACCCGTTTTGAAAATCTATATTCAAAATTTACCCGTTTTGAAAATCAATGTTCCAAAAATGCCCATTTTTATATAATAGAATAAAAATGGGGCCCAATAACAGTAAAAGTGTCTCGATAACTCCCATTTTTTGTCGGATGTTGTTCTTACTTTTGTTTAGTGGAGCGATAAACCCCACCCCACCCATCTCACATCTGAATATCGCCCACAACCCATCTTCTTCTTCTTCGCTAATATCGCCGAAGTAGATCTGAAAAAAACTAACCCATCTTATTTCTGTAAAATCGCCCACACCCTCCTCACCCGATACTGCCGGCGACACGACTACACCCGTTGCCACTGCTGTCTCGAAAAGTCTCCGCCGCCGCCATACACACCCATATCTCGCCGTACCGACGACCTCCTCCCTCCACACCGCCGCTACGAGTTTATCTGGAGTTGACGCCGCAGCCGTTGCCGGATCCATTGTCAGTTTCAATTAAATATGGCACAAATTCCTCAGGTTAGACTTTGCACAAATCAATAGTGCTCGATTCAGTCATAATATCGCTCTAAAATATATGAATATCGCTCGTAAAAATATATGAGCGTTATTGGATAAATGTTGAATATGTTTGTGTAGTTAATAGCGCTCGTAAAAATATATGAATAGCGCTCGTAAAAATATATGAGCGCTATTGGATAAATGTTGAATATGTTTGTGTAGTTAATAGCGCTCGTGGGTTTATATGGTAGAATTATTTTTTAATTATCATGATTTAGCGTAAAAAATGAATAGCGCTCTAATGTAAATGTTAATGATATAGTTAATAGCGCTCGGATTGAATTCTTAATTATATATAGCTGAATAGGTTTGTATATATATATCCGTCGGGGGTTTATATTTAATTGTAAGTTTACTTTAATATTTGTTTTATTATAATTATTAATTCAAGTTTTAATTTTTATGTGAAATCAGGTATTGTCCTTCAAGAGACAAGATAATATGAACACACATGCAGTCGTGAATACTTCTTGTAGAATAGGACTCCTCAAGGATATTCATACAACCTTGATTGCTAAAGGGGGTGACAGCTTGGTTGCTCGTTTCTGTAACGGGCCTTTTGGGCACTTGATAACTTGGAGACCGGGCCGTATGAATAGCCAAGTGCTACATGGAATCCTGTCGAGATTCCTAGATACTGAAGAAGGCGTTTGGTTCTATTTCAAAGGGAGGTTTATTGAGTACACGACGGCGGATCACGCTTTAGTGACAGGATTGACTTTCGGAGCAGCGAATTATGATCCCACTGTTACTCGTGATCCGAGAAATTCTGCACTTGCAAGGCTAGTATGCGGTGGGAGACCGGGCACTGGGAAGGACTTGATTGCTCGGTTCAAGAATTTGGGAAGCTCGATTAATGACCCCGACGGTACCATCCACTTGCGCGTAGCTCAACTGTTAATGGCTGATATTTTCGTCCTTGGGCACGACGCACAGAAAGAACCGCACTCTTGGTTGTGGGAATTGGTAGAGAACCCTGAGTTATTTGCCCAGTTTCCGTGGGGTGCATATTCGTACCAGACGCTGAAATATTATCTGGAGAATGCCCAAGACAGTGCTGAGTATCATTTTTACGGGCCTGCGTGGGCATTATACATTTGGGGATTAGAAGTGGTTCCCGGACTTGGCGACGTCGCAGGCGTCAAAAATGATCAAGGACGGTTACCGCGGTGCATCCATTGGAAATTGAAAACGAGGCTTACAATTGATGACCCTAGTTTATGGAGACTTCTTCACGAAGGGGTAACATTCTATCTTTTGATTACAGTTTTAAACTTATAGTAATATGTTTTTTTATGCATATGACTATTGCTAATTGATAGTGAAATGCCTTTTATTTCAGGTTGGTGATCTACCGAACATCGAACCTACAGTTCAGGAATCCGGTTCTTGGTACTTCCAGTCGCTCGGAGACCCTGCACGAGCTCTCGAGGTTCGATTCAAAGAACCTTACAACGCTCTTAGAAGAAGGGAGGCAATACCGATAGAGGTCCGCCAACGCCGGCAGAGACAACCCTCTCCTCAGCCACCCTCTCCTCAGCCACCCTCTCCTCAGCCTCAGCCTCCCCCCCCCTGAAACATCACGGCGTCGAAGAGACACTGGAAGCCGTGATAGGGCGCAACAGACAGAGGTGTCTTCAAGTAGCTCTGGAGGAATCAGCGAGAGCAAATTCCGTCGTTTGGAGCGTCTAATCCTCCAATCGAAACAGGAGTTAAAGGATTACATTGACGTGAAGTACAATGAGCTAAAAGAGGCGTTAAGTTGTGGTTGTAGTCGGCGTTCAACAGCGGTGCACAAGCCTATTCGTCGCGGATCCCCTGTCATCATCTATTCCGGGCGAGATTCTGGTGTGCGAGGAACGCAAGAAGAGGCTCATACTCCGGTCTTACAGCCTGAGACTTCTACCTACGTTCAGATGGTAGGTAGAAGAGACACTTCCCTCCCTGTTTACACGGCAGCCGAAGCTGGCCCGTCCACTACGAGGTATGATGATGATGATGATGGCGGTTTTGTTGCACAGGCATTCGGCTCCGTATTCGGGCAGGTACAAATTAGTAGTTTATTTCATTCTTAAACTCCCCTTATTATTGAATTGCTTTATAATGTTTGAACCGTATTGTTAGTATCAGGTTTCTGGTGTTGCTTCCGAGGTGCCTACGGATCTCACTGGAATCGATACGTCGCATCGGGCTTCGACTAGTAACATACCGGATGAGCCAAGACCCTCGATGTCGGTCAGTCTTCCGGGTTTTGCCCCCTTTGTCAGTCTTCCGGGATTTGCCCCGTCAGTGAGCAACCGTGAGCGTTATTCGATGTCAGATTTTGAGACAGATGTATGAATTTGGTGTTAACTATTTTTGAATAGTACATTTTAATCTTGGACAAATATTTCATTTTGTAACTACTGTATGCTGAATATAACATCGTTTACTACGTACAGCATTCGTCCGGTTTATCGTACTACAGTGATCCTGCGAATGTCATTCCAGTCGTGACAGGCCCACTCGAAACAGAATCCCATTCAAATATTGAATCTTCAAGTGGGGACTCGGCTAGCAGCGCTGTCGTTTCTAGCGATTCAAACGCCGACGGTCAGACACAACATGATCGCCGTACGAGAAAGCCATGTATCGCTAACATCGAAGTGATTCGGAGATGGTATGAATTTATGAAGTCTACTCCCGGTACAATTCTATTACTCGATGGAGGCCAAGACCCGCTGTATGTTGAAGATTTTTTGCAAATTCTAGACATGGACCGAGAGTGGAGCTCAAGGGTAATTATTTATTATCTTTTGTTTTGAGAGCTATCAAGATCATCAGGTATATACAAGACATTATGAATGTTCTTATTTTGCAGCACGTTGACCTATACATGGAAGTGTTACGGGCAAGATTACGGAATAACGATCAGGTTCTCGAAGCACACAGAGGGGGTGCAACTGTGATATGTAACTGTACTTTCATGGTAAGTTTGCATAAATTAAAATTACAAATTAATTGAATTATTGTTAAAAAAAATGTAATCGAACTTGTTGTAACCTTTCAGGAAAAATTAAAAGAAGAATATGAACGACTTCTTGAGGTATCCCAAGGTATCACTTGGGCCAACATGCAAGAACTTGTGACATACTGTCAGATGCATGCGAGATTCGGGATGGACGTCCTGCAGATTGTCCATGGAGTTGGAGTAACATACATCGCTGAAAATTGGTTCAAAGCTCGTTCGGTTAGTATGTTGGACTCTACACTATGTACTCTTACGTCTCTTCTGACCATTTAATTGATTCATTTCAACCTGCTTTAATGAATTAGGTTCTCTTCCCCTGTTATATCCAAGAGCGTTTCGTTCTGGTTCGTTTTGCACTGACGAAATGGAATGTATGGCTTTTTGACCCGATGTGGTATGACCTAGACGCAAGAGCTCGTGGACAAGTAATTCGAGAGCTACGTCCTTTGTTTTTCCTTCTACCAGTGGTGCTTGTACAGTCTCAATATTATCGTCACAATAGGATGGGAGTTCAACAAAACGAGGAGATTTTCAATAAGCCGAAAGTTCCCACAAAAAAAGATCTTTTCCGGCGAAGAAGACACAGCGCAGTTATGGCGTGCATGACCGTTGAACGTCTCATCAGTGGACGTCCTCAAATAAGGTGGGGTACAAGAAATGTGAAAAAGTACAAGTACCTTGTTGCACCCAAGATATTTGATCTTGGAAGTGATTTTATCTAGTTTTACGTTTTGTATGTTTTAAACATTTGACTCGCATAACCGATGAATAGCTCTCCATGTTTTTTCTTCGTATCTCCCATTGTTTTGAGAATTGGCGCTCCATTTAATTATAATAGCGCTCGATATTATTATGAAAAGCGCTCTATGTATTGTGAAAAGCGCTCCATGTAGGATGAATAGCGCTAGAAAACTTTTAGAGATATTATTATTAATGTGGTATTTCATTAAAATAGCGCTCGAAAAAAACTACAATAGCGCTCAACCACTTACCAATGGCGCTCGACGAAATTTGAAAAGCGCTCGAAGTTTTTTTTTTTTTAAAAATATTACGAATTCATTTCACACATAATTCACCATAAATCAAATAATCCAAAACAAATGCAAATATCCGCAACAGATTACCTATTTAAAAAAAACATTATTAGAAGTTTCAGATTTCTAACCAAATGGGACACATGGTACTAACGTGATTAGTACTCTCACAATACCTACATTTGCGCTGCCCACGAACACGTTCACCTCGTCCTCTATGTCTCCTTTGTCTCGGCCTACCCGGAAGACGAACTTTTAGTGGAGGATCAATGTGAGGATTTTGTAGCGAGTGTGGCAATCTCCACTGACTTTTGTGTGGAACAAGCATAATAGGGAGATTGTATGAATTGGCATACGTAGTTCGCTTGTAGTAGGCAGAAACATAATCCACTACCTCTTCTTTCCGATCTCTAATGGGAAATAAAAAAAAAAGAAAATAGATTATCATAAAACACAAAAGAATAACCATTACTATACCTATCAGGAGGAAAAGTCTTACATGATTGCGGCGATTGCGTGTGCACAAGGTAGGCAATCCAGCTGCCATCGCATGCAATCACACTCGCTAGTTTGCAGATTCACAGTCAGCGATCGTCTAGCAGTTCGAATAGTATACTCCTCTGCGTTGCACTGTCTAACACTGTATGTCCTAGCGAGCTCTACAACAGAGGCTATTTTTTTCCTTGCCTCGTCAGTTATGGCGTGGTTCACTCTCCGGCAATCTGCTCGTCGCTCATCGAACCACCGTTCGATTACAATTCTGACAGCATCAAGACAGGCGCAGATTGGAAGACGCCTCGCCCACAGAAGAGTATTATTAAACGACTCCGCAGCGTTAGATGTTATGTTGCTGAAGCGACTAAAGGGGCAAATCCGCCGGGCCCACATCTCCGGGCCTATCTCCATCAATTTGTTATATGCCGCTGGTTTCGCATTATGAATCTGTGTCATTCTCTTCGTGAATTCTTCAATATCGTACGTGTACGCAGCTTTTTGAAACAGCTTGCCTACCGTCTTACCAAAGAATGTCAAGTTCTTACTCAAGTGGTAATAGCACAAACCATGGTGGGCTTCTGGAAAAACGGATTTCACGGCATGTATAATGGATATGTGCTGATCAGAGACAATAACAGTTCGAGCAAGTGACCCGTAAGCATTCCGGAGTCCTTGCATGAAGAAAGTCCACGACGCGTGGTTTTCGGTAGGCCCTATCCCGTAAGCCAAAGGGTATAATTGCTCATTGGCATCCTTTGCCACAGCTACGAATAAAATCCCGTTATTCTTCCCCTTTAGGTGGGTGCCATCCACGACTATAACCGGCCTGATACACATTGGATATGTGACTCGAGTAGCACCGAGAGCGATGAAAACGTGTTTGAAACGGCCGTCATTACCAATGTCTAGCTGCGTGATAGTACCGGGATTTGCCTCTTTCAGCATGTGGAGGTAACCGGGCAGCATGTTGAAGGAGTCTTCGTATCTCCCATAAATCATTTGAATAGCGCAGTTGCGGCCCCTCAAGGCTACACCATAAGAGATGTCCACACCAAACACGGACCTCAGCTCATTCCTAATGACCTTCGGTTTTATTATTTCGGTGTCACGTTGAATTATTTTCGCAAAGTAGGCCCCAATAACCTTAGAACGGACCTTCCTCTTCAACAGATTTGTTATATCCTCCCTGCACGTGTGATCGCCGCGGAACTTTCTGACTCGCCAAGGTCCGCCTTGGGTAGTGGCGCGCAACTTGAAGGTGCAACTCTTCGATGATTTGCAATGCAGCCATAGCCGGGTCGTATCAGACTTCTCAGTAGCACTTTGTGCCCTCCTCTCCAAATTCCACAAACCGGCTGCCACTTGGAGGTCATCCTTTGTATCGTAAATGGCATCAACCTCCAACCCTTCAAGGATCAAATTACCATCACCTACATAGACTGCTGAGTCGTTAGGATGGATAGGGACCACGGGAACGATCCAACTACTCATAGGCCTTGTGTCAATATCTTCATCATCCCCGTGCTGGCTTGGATACATCAATCGTAAGAGCTTCTCCATCCCTCCTTCCTCAAGTATCCATGCTGTGTACTCGGCAAACAAAGACTTGTTCATCCGCCTATCAGGAGTGTCTCCATCTTCGTCGACTTCGTTCTCCGCATTAGCATCCGCCTCAACGTCGTACTCTGGGTCGTCATCATCATCTACGTCATCATCGAGATCGACTTCAGTTTGCGGTTCAGTACGCCCATGGTGCTCATCCGAGGCTGAGAAATTGAGGTCCGGGATTTCACTCTCTGTGGCAGTCGAAAAACGAGGATTTGAACTCGAGGCGAAGTTAGTATCGCCGACAAAGACGTCATCTTCCCAATTTGAAGATGCAGCAACCCTCCTCCCAATCTCATCGAGTTGCGCATGCCAATCGCCTCCATGGTAATCAAATTGGAATGACCCACCATACTGGTACGATTGCTCGTACGTAGGGAAATATGATGATGAGGCACCAGCTTGTTCACCGGCTAAGTAAGAAGACGATGTCCCGGTATTCGAAACCACGTATAGTTTTGGGGCCGATTCTCTACCGCACAAACGAAGAAGTTGTTCATCTGTTTCCAATGGTGATTTAGTAAGCCGTCCGAATTGAGATTGCTTGAAGTAGAATATCTGATAATCAGTGCCAAAGAGATTACACATCTCCGTTATGTTGCATCTCAAGTTGTATAAGTTGATTGATGCTCTTGATAAAGGGATATCAATCTCTCTGCCACCCCGATAATTACTATCGGACCAATTCCCTCCGTAAGTCACGTTTACAAAAATAAACGTCATCTGCATAAGAAAAGTGAATTTAAGTTAGAAAACTATAATCGACAAAAATTCATGTGTCAAAAACTTCTCAACGATATTATTCAAAAGTAATATTTTTATTTAATTTAATGGGAAAACATGCGGAAAATGTCCAAAAAAAAACAACAAATTCATAAATAACGCAATAATAATTAATAGCACTCGATAAATTAACAAAAGTGCTCGATAAACCAAAAAATAGCGCTCGATAATTCAAATATAGCGCTCGATAATCAAACCTATAGCGCTCGATAACATACAAATAGCGCTCGATATAATTCACATATATC
Organism: Mentha longifolia; assembly: GCA_001642375.2. NCBI lineage: Eukaryota > Viridiplantae > Streptophyta > Magnoliopsida > Lamiales > Lamiaceae > Mentha > Mentha longifolia. The sequence goes on from CM038117.1 coordinate 17,533,575, forward strand.
GCTCATTCTATTTTTAATAAACCTATTTTGCGATTTTTTTAAAATTTAAATTTTCTAATGTGTTATTCTTATTTTTAGCGTCATTCCAATGAAAAGCGCTCCAATGAAAAGCGCTCCAAGTTTTAGCGCATTACAAATTCCAAATAGAATGTAAAAATTTTCTATTTTTTAGCATAAAAAGCGCTACATGTTTTTAATATGTATACTTTTACTAGTATAATATGAAATAACATAAAAATAAAAATGGGAACACTACATAATTTAACATAATTTAATATTAAGCACGTTAGATTTTAGAAAATCATATAATTTAACATAATTTAATATTAAGCACGCTAGAGTTTGGAAAATAGGATAAATACCTTGTATAATTAATTATATCTCGTGCGTGCGCGTTTCTTGCTTCTTTTTTCTCTCCTCACTTCTTCCTCCTCCCTATTTTTTCTGAAATTTCTTTAGCTCACAAGAATGAACTCAAGAATTTCGACTGAAGGCTATAAAACAATGAACACATAGCTTTTCAATTATTTCAGTTACTGTATATGCTACTATTTACTCCGTGAAAAATATTAAATATCTCTGTGAATTATTTTATAGATCCGTGAATTTCGCTGAATTGTTTGTTTTGTAACAATAATTGCAACAAAACAACAAATATAAGAAGCTGCTCAAAACAAGGTGATTAAGTTATTCCTTTTTTTTTAATTTATTAAAAGCGCCAGATGATGTTTAAATAGCGCCCGTTAATTTCTAAATAGCTCTCGGTTTTTTTTAAAAGCGCTCGGAAATGTGTAATTAAATTTTTAGATTTATTTTTTAAATTAATGAAAAATTGGAATTATTTCAGAAAGAAATATAAAGAAACAATGAAATATTATTTATTTCGTAAATAAGAATATAAATAAAGAAAGAAATACTATTTATTATTGCACTCTCAAATTTTTTTCAGAAAGTAAAATGTGATGTTCGATTTTTTCAATTGAAAAGCGCCCATAATTTATGGAAAGCGCTCTATGACGCTCTATGATGTATCAAAAGCGCTAGATGATTATTGAAAAGCCCTCGATGATTTTGAAAAGCGCTCGATGATTTTTAATAAAGCGCTTGATGCGTTTCTGGATTATATGAAATTATTCCATCTATTTTTTTTAATTTAAATAATTTTTTTTTAATTATTTCATACTGTACGTTGAATTACATTTTCGAACATAATTATTTGGTACTGAACAATATTATTTATTTCATAAAATATAAATAAAAAAATATACATACCAAAAAAATTAATAAAGAAAAAAAAATACATATGAAAAAATTAAAAATAAATAAATTATGGCACAAAATGACAAAATTTTAGTTAGAGAATATGATGTAAGTGGTGAAGGTGGGACCCATTTTTAATGTTATTATAATAAAATGGGCATTTTTTGAAGATACATCTTCAAAATGGGTATATTTTGAAGATGCATCTTCAAAATGGACAAAAATAGATATTAAGACTTCTTGAAATTCTCCTTTTGTTTTTCTTATTATCACTTTTCTCATGGGATTCCCGCCCTATTGTGTGGTCCTTGTTGTAGTCCGTTGCAGGATCCAGATAGCCCACCCCTTGTATATGTATATATTATATCTATACTTTTTTTTGTTATAAATAGTGGTTGATAATTTTTTCATTCTCACTCATTTCCAACAGAATTCCTTTATTTCTCACTCAACCCAACCCACAAGATGAATTTTGATCCAAACTTGTTAGATTCGCTACTTGTAAGTTAACTTTTGATGTCCACTTATTTATGTTTATGTAATTTAATTTTTGAGAAAGTTTTAAATTATATTCCTACAGGACATCAAGAGGCTGCAGAATTTAGTTAAGTTGGATAACAAGGAAAATGCACTAGAAAAGGAATTTGTTAAAGCAATGAAGAAGTTTATGGGGTTTGTTGATGTAACGCCCGTATTTTCCAAACTAGCTTAATTACGTTTGCTAAAGGAAATTCTCAGAATATTTAAAACTACCCCTTTAAAAATTATTATGTAAAAATTACCCTTTTAAATGAAGTAATGTAAAAACTACCCTTTCAATTATTTTAATGTGTTATGGGTCCCACATTTTATGTTTAAAAACTACCACCACAATTCAATTATGGGTGAATGATAAATGTGAGAGGTGACGGCTCACATTTTTTTTTTCTTCTTGTTATAATTACCATTATGAATAGTATTACTAATAATTTTTTTGCTTTATGCATGCATGCGTGAATGGGCACAATTTGACTGTTTTTTTTGTACAAATAATTCATCTATGATATTACAGACGAAACAGTATTGGTATCCTATGCCAACCACACCGAAAACTGAATATATACAACAACTCATACAACACAAAATTGCAAATAGAATTCAGAAAGACAAAAAAAAAAAAAAAAAAAAAAAAAAAAAAAAAAACCAATTCACCAAAAAATTGTTCTGAGAAGAAGTAAACAAAGCTGAGCTGAGGAAGAGGAAGAAGAGGAAGAGGAAGTAAACCACATTGATTCATCGCGTTTCCGAATTATCCAACAATATAGGTAATCATTTAATATCGAATTTATATGTTTAGCAAGTAGATTATGAATTTATTTTGGAATTTAATTGAATTTTCATAACATGTCGTATTTATGAAAATGAAATTATATGTCTAGGAATCAGTATATAGATTTATTTTGAAAATTAATTGATTATTATTTTGATTTATTAATTGATTTATTTTGAAAATTAATTCACTTATGTGATTTAATTCAAAATTATTAGAAATTTGTAGTGTTTGTAACTTTAAAATTTATATTTAGGTTGAGAGAAATAAAAGAAAATTTTGGGCATAGCCGGCCGGTCAATCGGACGCCGGAAAACCGCCGTCCGGTCACGTTTTTCCGGTCGCCGGAGAAATCACTTTTCCGGCCACGGGATGGACCGGCCGGCTATGCCCAAAAATTTCTCCTTTTTTTCTAAGTATGGATAATTAATCACATGTATTTTGCAATTTTATTATTTCGTTTATTAATTTTTGTTTGAAATTAATTGATTATTATTTTGTTTAAATTAATTCCCTTATGTGATTTAATTCGAAATTATTAGAAATTTGTAGTGTTTGTAACTTTAAAATTTATATTTAGGTTGAGAGAAATAAAAGAAAATTTTGGGCATAGCCGGCCGGTCAATCGGACGCCGGAAAACCGCCGTCCGGTCACGTATTCCGGTCGCCGGAGAAATCACTTTTCCGGCCACGGGATGGACCGGCCGGCTATGCCCAAAAATTTCTCTTTTTTTTTCTAAGTATGGATAATTAATCACATGTATTTTATTAATTTTATTATTTCGTTTATTAATTTTTGTTTAAAATTAATTGATTATTATTTTGTTTAAATTAATTCCCTTATGTGATTTAATTCGAAATTATTAGAAATTTGTAGTTTTTGTAACTTTAAAATTTATATTTATGTTGAGGAAAATAAAAGAAAATTTTGGGCATAGCCGGCCGGTCAATCGGACGCCGGGAAACCGCCGTCCGGTCACGTATTCCGGTCGCCGGAAAAATCACTTTTTTGGTCACGGGATGGACCGGCCGGCTATGCCCAAATATTTCTCTTTTTTTTCTTAGTATGGATAATTAATCACATGTATTTTGTAATTTTATTATTTCGTTTATTAATTTTTGTTCGAAATTAATTGATTATTATTTTGTTTAAATTAATTCTTTTATGTGATGGATTAAATCAGTATATACTTGTGATGTTCCTAACGAAAATAGTATATATTTATGTGTTTAATTTATTGATTTTATATTTATTTGTAATTTTTATTAATTAAGTTATAATTATTTGACTACAGATGGCTGAGATCTACGTCAATGTTAAATACGGGGGTATCTGGGATGATTCTAGTTATCAAGGCGGCGATGAGGTCAATATCCCATTATCAGTATCTTATGGGATAACAATTTACAACTTGAGATACCTCATATCTCATTATTGCAACCCGGAGGGCTCCGATTTCAATCTTTTTTATATAAGGAAGAGCAACCGCGGATGTAATGCGATTTCACGTTTGACGAGTGACGATACATTACAAGAATTATGCAATGGTTTTATACCAACAATATTCGTGAAGACGAAAGACGGAGCATCCTCTTTACATGCCGGGGCATCATCTGCATACGTCGAGACATCCTCTCCATATGTCCCTACCTTCGATCAGTCGCAGGCGTACGGTGGGTCAAATGATTTTTTTAGCCAGGGCACTGACAATTGGTGGGCATACTTGGATGAAGTCGGGAGGGTTGTTGCTTCTAGCAACTGGGTAGGGGACGAGTATCTCGGCCAAAGCAACAACGTCCTGGAAATAGGTAACATTCCAGACCTCAATGAAGAGGTCGAGCACGACGAAGAGCAAATACATGACGAAGATTACATCCCGGAACCTGAACAGGACTCGGAGACCCCGGAGAGCGAGGGCGAGACCAATCTATACCATGATGGTAGGCAGCTGAACAGGACTTTATTCACGGAGTGGACCGCTAGGATACAGGAGGAATGGGGTATGCAGAAACTCCTTAGGATGATGTTCCCAAATCCTGGTCAGGGTGAAGAGGAGTATGATTCGGACACGGAGCACATGAGTAATTGGCTTGTCCCGATAGTCCCTGCCCAGCCCCGTGATTCACTAGTGTATCACGATGATCTCTTGAATGTTGATGAGCTGTCGAGGACCTCAGTTTTCTTCTCCAAGGATGAAATCTGGATCGCAGTAGGTTTATGGCATTTGAACAGGAGGAAAGAATACTATGTCGCTAAATCAGATAAGACAAGAATGGTCATGATATACAAATTATCCGGAGATTGCCCCTTCAGACTTTATCTCACTAGCGAAGGCGGGCCTTGGACTATTAACATATTTGACGAGGAGCACACATGCAATGAGGTAGGTCTAACAGATACCACTCATGTGAGGAAGATCCACGCGTTGGTGATCGGTTCAATTTTTGCGAAAAGATTACTCCTTGATGCAGAAATAATAAAGCCCCGTATTATTCACAACGAGCTCAAATCCGAGTTCGGCATCGATGCCAACTACAATATGTGCTTGAAGGGACGAAATGCCGCCATCGAGATGGTATATGGCAAACACAAGGATTCCTTCAACGATCTGCTCAGTTACCTTTACATGTTGAGGCTCACTAATCCGGAGACGATCACCCAGCACGAGATTAGTCAGGATGGCCGGTTCAAACAAGTCTTCGTTGCTCTAGGCGCTACGCATTTTGCTTGGCGAAATGGATATATCCGCCCAGTCATTGTTGTTGATGGCACGCATCTCAAGGGAAAGGCCCACGGGCTATGTTTGTAGCTGTGGCGAAGGATGCGAACGAGCAACTATTCCCACTGGCGTACGAAATAGGGCCGACTGAGGATAACGAATCGTGGACTTGGTTCATGGCATGCCTCCGAGAAGCATATTGTCCATGTCCGGGTACATTGTTCATCTCCGATCAGCACGCGTCTATCATACATGCTGTCCGAGAGATCTTTCCCGCAGCTAAGCATGGGTTCTGTTACTTCCATCTTGCCAAAAATCTCACCCACTACGGCAAAAATGTAGGCATCCAGCTCCAACATGCCGCGTATACATACGACGACCATGATTTCCAGACCTACCTTCAGGGGATCCGGCGCACTAGCAGGCTCGCTTACAACAGGTTGATAGATGTTGGAGTAACAAGGTGGTCCCGATCGCAGTGCGAGGCAAGACGATTCAGCAACATGACGTCCAACGCAGAAGAATCTTTTAACAATAGCCTCCTATGGGCGAGACGTCTGCCGGTTGTCGCTTGTCTAGATACTGTAAGGCCCATCATTGAAGAATGGTTCAATGAGCGACGCGAAAAGTGCAGGAATGATACTCACCCGATCACAGAAGAGGCTCGGAGAAAAATGGCAGTGCAATTGGAATACGCAAACACCTACAAGGCCACAAGGATTGTCAATACTCTTCACTATAAAGTGAAGACGTCTAACCGGGAAGTGATGGTTGACCTACAGCAACACGTGTGTCAATGCAGGCGGTGGGAGTTTGATTGTCTCCCCTGTGCTCACGCGATGGCAGCAATCAAGCAATGAAATTCACTTTGCATTATTTTAATGCAATATATTTAAGTACAGAAATAATATTTTAACCCATTTTTTTTTCACTAATTGCGGGAAGAATAGAGAGAACGTGGTGGATTACGTCTCGATATTCTATAGACGAGCCTCATACGAGGCTTGTTTCAGCGTCCCAATTCGAAGTGTACCGAAAAAACATCTGTGGACAATGTCACGGTCCATCAAGGACGTTGACGTCCAACCACCAATCCCGAGACGTCTACCTGGGAGGCCAAAAGAAAGAAGAATCAGAGGCAGACTTGAATGAGGCGGCCGTCGAGGTCGTAGACCTCGTAGATGTCTGCACTGCGACGCTCCTGATCATACCGGCCCTAACTGCCCAAATATATCTGATTAGCATATATCAATAATTTAGTTTAAATGGTTTTTTTTTGTGCAATCTTTAGTGTTTACTTTTCCCGAGTTTTAAATTAAATTAATCAAGTCAAAGTCTGTCTCATCAAATCAAATTAAATTAAAATAAATTGCCAAAATTAATTACATTATATTAGATGAAATTAACAGCTAATATAGTTTTTTTTTTTAATTACAATAATTTAAATCGAATCAAATTAAATTAAATCAAATTAATTTAATTTAATCAAATTAAATTAAATTAGATGAAATTCACGGCTAATATAGTTTATTGTCTTACATTACATTAAATCAAATGAAATCAAATTAAATTACATCGAATCAAATTGAATCAAATCAAATTAAATTAAATTAAATTAGTAATTCGCGGGTAATATATTGAATTAGATTCATTTTTACATTAATTCAAATCAAATTAAATTAAACTAAATTAAATTAATATACCAATTCATTATATTAATCCAATATACGATGTTAATAAAATGCTTCAATTAGTATATATTGTCCAAAATAAATGAATATTCACATTCACAAGAAAACCCAACTGAATTAAACTGTAATTCGAAAAAGAACCCAATTCATATCGTACCAAAGAATTTAGATTACAACTACGTGCGGTGACTAAAGATCATGCACGCAACAATCTTTCTATACAAGGCTAACATATCGTCCACATTAGTTACATCAGGGCATCCACTAATCCAGCGCTCGATATTCATTATGGCGATTGGACCGTTGCTATTTTCCAGACGACTTGTAATGACTTGATCCCTCGGAGCAAATTCAAACGCAAAGGACTGTGGCTTATCCCGCCAACCATGAATATTCGAGGCCCAATAAAGCCCACCAACTAACCAAAGTGGCAAAAAGAATCTCAATGGCTCCAATTCGTCCAGAACATATCCCTACTCTTGGGCGTTGAGATCCCAATACCCCAGATCCATAACAATGACTTTTTTCTGATCTGGGAGGACAAAACAAACAACATATCGGTTGCCACGTTCAATAACCCATGGAATGACAATCTACATAGTGATGGAAACAACGTAATTAATATAAATTGACATATTTTAAGTATTTAATAACCACATGATAACTAAATTAACTCATATAATATCCGGAGATTTACTTCTAAGACTTACCGATCTTGCAGACCACCAGTTAGGAGAATCAATTCCTCTGTACGTACCAAATACTAATCCAATCAATTGAGGGTTCGGTTTCCAGTGGGTTCGCATGTAATTCGCAATGTGAAGACCATGATGGGGGTTACTCATCTCTTCAGCGGAAGTACCAAAGACCTCTCGTGCCTCTGCAAACAAGGTCTGTCAGTCCGCTTTAAGATCCAACTACATTCATGAACAATGATTACATATTAGTATAAATAATCAGCGAAAGTAGAGAGGCAGTTAAATATATCAAATGAAATATAAAATTCAAAATATTACGATGACGAATGTAGGGCATATGACCAATCCTCGGTCCCGCCATTGAGGATAAACATCGGTCCCACTTTTAATTTTCTGGCGCAAGGTCATTAGGGCAAGGTCGAAAGTCTGCGCAGTGAACACATAAGTGTTAGAACCACTAGTGTGACAATTAAATTAAAATTTAATTGAATAATTCAATTAAGGCTCAATTTTGCGTACGAAGATATCCCACTGCCCCTTCTTGTCTAACATCTGAGCGAAATGTGCAACAGTCCAATCTTCTGATGCTTCAGGAATGCTGACTTTTTTTCCTGCTGTCCGGTCAGCAATAAATGCCTTCCAATCATTCACCACGTCCTGAGGGGGCATAGCCGGCATTGTGGGCGGCAAATTGTACTTCTACTCCCTGAAGCGCCTGAAGCACCACTCCTCCTTTGCTTTGACTTTTTAGGAGGGGTTTTCTTCCTCTCTGATCCACTAGTCCTCGATGTAGTAGACTACATGAGATGTGAGGAAATTTTAATATACTAATACGGTAATCCAAAGTATACAATGTTAGAGTATAATTTAGCAATAGATATAGATTGCAATGAAATCAGATATTCACATCAATTTTGAAAAAAATACCTGCCCAAGCTCCACCGACGAAGCACGTCTCGGTTGTTCACGAATCGTAATGTTCGGGTGAGTGGCAGTCGAGGATGTCGGGATTGGAGTCGAAAAAACAGGCGTGTTGGACCATAACTCCGGCATAGAGTTCCTCGGCGGTTCATATGCATCTTCGGGAATCGGTACATAACCCTGTCCGAACGGCGGAAGGAAGGTGGAAAGGAGCCCGCTGGTAGTCATCGGCAAGAATGGAGTGTCCTGTACGATAAATGAATATTCTAATAAGCATGCACGAAACACGAAATTCAATGAAACTAAATGTGTAAGAAAGACGACACTCTAATTTATTATACCTGCTCAAAAACTGAAGTGAATGTCGAATGGTCTACAGTGATTGAGTTCTCGCCAATGTAGGGGTCAGTGAAGGCACCCGTGTAGAGAGGGAGAGAGGTGTCTGCTCGAGCAGCTACAGACTCGAGGGGACCGGTCGCTTCAGGGCTCGTCGAAACAGCAGTGGCTGCATAATCTGATGCCCGTGCTGAGAAAACGTTGAGGGGCGGGCTCGAACGTCGGGGCGAGTGAACTGGAATGGACATAGAGGAAGTCCCGCAGCTCACGATGTCAATGCCCTTCGTGATTCCCTTACCGAGCCACTTCTTTACCTTCGTCAAGAGGTTTTTTTCCCTTCCCTCGTACTCTTGCCTCATTGTCTGCATAATGCGCTCGTTTTCGCGACGAGTGACGTCCTCTACAATATTGACCAAGTCCTCCCTAGACATCCCGGGAAGAGAATGCTCATGTCCACCACTCCTGCTTTGAGAACCACGTTGCTGCCGGGATGAAGATGTACCTTCCTCAGCTAGATTCCCGGCAAATTTCGTAGACCGGGAACTCTGTCTACGTTGACTTCCCTCATAGGAATCTACAACGGCATGCTGGGACCCGGGATCAGCTCGATGTATATGAGGGCGTTCGTCCATAATGTACGAAGTCTTCGGCACATGAAACTTCACCAGTAAGGCCCCCGGTTCATGTACCGATTGGTAGTAACTTTCTTCAATCTCCTGATCTTCCGGCTCGATCCTAGTAATACCTCCTTCCGGATCATCGAACGGCGCGTACAGCTCTGCCTCAGACACGCCGGTGAAAGTATTGCGGAATCTCCATCTCAGACACCTCGGGACGTCCGTCGTGGAAGCCCTCTCCGCAAATTGCTCACCGAACCTTGGCATCACCTCGTAAGCCCAGATCATTAGTGCCCATACCGGCCCATAAATGTGATACTTCCTAGACCTCGCCTGAAACGTCCTCAAGTAGTACTGCAAGGTCTTGTAGGAGTATGCACCCCAAGGAAAAGAATTGAACTCATCAGTGTCGTCGATCAACTCCCACAACCACTGGTGGGGTGGAGCCTGCCTGTCATGACCGAGGATAAAATAATTGGCCATCAATAAGTTTGCCAACTTCAATCAAAGTTGCCCGTCTGGATCATTCTCAGACGTGAGTGTTCCCAACTGGGAGTGCAACAGTGGCGCCTTCTGACCATGGCCGCCACAGACGTCTTGAAAAAAACGGGATGCCCTTGGCTCCCTCTGAATCCTGGGATCAAAATCAGTAGGGCCAAATCTCAACCCCGTGATCAGAGTGTGGTCCTGAATGGTGTACTCTACGTACTGGCCCCTAATGTGGAACCAAATTCTCACCTCCGTCACGACAGCTCGAGATAACACGGAGTGGAGCAGGGGTTTACTGTTCTGCCCCGGCTCCCAATCGAGCAAATGTCCGAAAGGTCCCAACTGAAACTCATCGACCAATTCACCACCTCGATATGTCTCGTTCAGTGCCAACTTTATATCTTCAAAGATTTTAACCCTATAATAGTTGCCGACATCAAATCTCCGGTTGATCAAACTGCTTCTACGGTACCATGGCGCCTGAGAATCCTGTAAAAAAACAATAAAATAAATTAACCAACCGATTATTTGCATAATTAATTAATTTAAATAAAATAATAATCAATTATTTTCAAAAAAAATTAATTAACGACTTAATAAAATTACAAAAAACATGTGATTAATTATACATACTAAGAAAAGATAGGGAAATTTTCGGGTATAGCCGGCCGGTCATTCGGATAGCCGGAAAAGTGATTTTTCCGGCGACCGGAATATACGACCGGACGGCGGTTTTCCGGCGTCCGATTGACCGGCCGACTATGCCCAAAATTTTCATTTTTTTTTTCTCAACCTAAATATAATTTTTAACATTACAAACACTACACATTTCTAATAAATTCGAATTAAATCACATAAGGGAATTAATTTAAATAAAATAATAATAATTATTTTCAAAAAAAATTAATTAACGACTTAATAAAATTATAAAAAACATGTGCTTAATTATACGTACTAAGAAAAAAGAGGGAAATTTTCGGGCATAGCCGGCCGGTCATTCGGATTGCCGGAAAAGTGATTTTCCCGGCGACCGGAATATACGACCGGACGGTGGTTTTCCGGCGTCCGATTGACCGGCCGACTATGCCCAAAATTTTCATTTTTTTTTCTCAACCTAAATATAAATTTTAACATTACAAACACTACAAATTTCTAATAATTTTGAATTAAATCACATAAGGGAATTAATTTAAACAAAATAATAATCAATTAATTTCAAACAAAAATCAATAAACGAATTACTTTCTAATTAAATCATAACAAATAATACAATTTAAATTCATAACAAAAAATTAATACTACATTCGCCGGAAAACATACCGATATTCGTCGTGGTATTACTTCGACGGAGATCCCCGATTCGTTTTTCGGCAAGACAAAGTGATCTCTATGCTCGTTGTCGATTACGTATTGTGACGCCATTACTTCGGTGCAATTGAAAACTTGAAGAAAGGAGGAGGGAGGTTGAAAGCTTGAGCTCGCCGGAGTTGTTGCTTGCAAAGTAATTTTTTTTTTTTGGGAGAGAAGTTGTGTGAGTATGGTGATGTGTGTGTTAGGGTTTGTGTGTGAATAAATAACAAAAAAAACACCCACCACCGCCTCCCCCTATTCAAATAAAATAATAAGGGAGAAATAATAAATCAAAAAATTTGATTCTCGGTTGCTTGATTTTTATTTGTATGAGGACAAAAAAAACATCAATTTTCAGGAGTTCAGGTGGGAGGTTGTCGAGAGAGTGGGCCCCACATAAAAAAAACAAAATTGACTAACGGACGACAGAGATTCGTTCCTCGGGAATATTATTACTGAATTTAATAGTGGTCCACTACCGATTATTTAATGTGTGAGGGCATTTTTCACATTTGTTGTATTTATGGGGCAATTTTTATAATACCTTTTTTAAAAGGGTAGAAAATCCTAAGAGCCCTAGTTTTGTTGTAGTGTCTTATGGTTAGGTACATAGCTCAAATTATATCTTTCTTCCAAATCAAATAGCCACAAAGAAACAAAAGACTTTTTTTCAAAATCAAAATTTCACGACTTAAACATCAATTAAAGTGTATTCCAGAGTATAATTTCAGACCGTACATCTTTATTTTATTAGTATGTACTTGCTCATAAATTTTCTGCATTCTTACCGCGATCAATAAATTTATCTGTTGTGAAATTATCATGGTCTTTCTAATTGATTTTTCGTGAGCATATTACAAAAACTCCATTTTAACTTTTGAAAAGGAAATGTTAGTGTACATTTGGGGGTTTCAATCTTTGAAAGAAAATGGTGATCAATTTTTCATAAAAGATGTTATGTTATTTGGATGTCATTTTCTAAGGAAAAATGTCAGTTCTGAAGAAATTGTATTGGAAGTAATTAAGCAATACATATCATGAGGACAAATCTTGCTAAATTTACAAGTTAGCTAGCTATAAGGAATTTAATTAGGACTGATAAACTAAACAATCATTTTGCTAAATAATACCAAAATTAATTTGATATTTAACCCTTGACCTCTCTCGTTACAACAGATTATGATTATTATATACTACCTTCATCCCGCTATATTAGTCTCGTTTTGACTTTTGATTTTTCGGCACACGTTTCCACCGAAACCTAGTATGGGTTTTTAAATATAATTTTGAAGTATTTTTTTACGGGATACTATGAACGCGTGCCGAAAAGTCAAAAATCAAAGTGGGACTAATATAGCGGGATGGAGGTAGTAATAAACCTTGATTAACATTTATTAAAAAAACGTTATATACATTTGTTATGGATTTATCAACCATACAAATAATTTATTAACTAATTAAAATAATTATAGATCCTTATTGGGTATAACAAATTTTAATTTTAAAAATAACTATAACGCAAGAGTTATAAAATTGAAGGGAAAACTTGAAAAGAAAAAACTTACAAGATTTGTAAGCATAAGGTGAAATACAAATAGGGATGCCAGTGGATCCTGGACCCGATCCAGATCTGGGAGTCCAGATCTATTTTAAGATCTTAGAGTGCTAAAATTTTGAACCCTATGGATCCGGACCGGATCTGGACTTTACCCTTAATTTTCGGATCTGGATCTAGAGTTTTATTTTTGAGATCCAGATCCGGCCTAAGGACCCGAAAAATATATAATATATATTATTTTATAATATTCTACTAATAAATATCTATATCTACTTAGTTATTCTAATTAAATCTCAAATCCTAATAAAACTATTTTTAATGTGAAAGTTCGGTGCCTAAAATATGGATATGTTTCATGTCTTTTTTTTGGGATATGTTTAAGTGAATGACACTTTTTATTAGCAAGTCGATGACTGGTGTGGAAAATTTTTGACAATTAGTGCATGAAAAATTATTTATTGTTGGTGATCAATTCATTTATTGATGGTTGATATTTTTTTCGTTCATCTTTTTAAGACATTTTTTAGGTGATAACTACGGATCTAGGTCTAGACCCGAGATCCGCCTGATCCAATGAATTTGGATTTGGAGTCGATTTTTTTAGACCCGATGGATCTATATCGGATTTGGACCTCGGGTTAAATTCCGGATTACCATCCCTAAATACAAATGACATAATAATAAAATGTATGTATCAAACCTATCAAATATATGAGATGCGATTCTAAAATAAAATACGAAAGAACAGAGGCTAAATAACATGTATTGTGGTACACTTAATGTGCTAACGATTGATGGAGTAATGCTCCAATGCCCACTGTGGGCACGCTTAATGTGCACACAGATGACGTGACATTGGTATAAATAAAGAAGTTAATAAAAAACATACCAAATGTAATTAAACATTACTATAAAAAACTAAACCCTACCTAAAAAAACTAAAACCTAAAAGGAAAGATTGCCGACGTGATATTGTCACATCACCGGTGGGCATATTAAGTGTGCCCACGGTAGGCATTGGAGTGATTCTAACGACTGATGTGATAATGTCACATCAATATTTTTTTCATTTAGGGTTTTGCTTCTTTTAGTATAGTTTAATTTTTTATGTTTTTTTAAGTATATATTTAGGATATATATTTTGTAATGATTTTTCTTAATAAATATATCTTGACCAAATCAATGGTAGACGCATTAAATATATCGGGTACAGGGGAACAGTCCCTCGTGACATGTAAGCTTAATACACAAGTCTTCTCAAGCAAAACTCTTCTTATATATGTATAAAGCGAAATTTTAATAGTTGATTATTCATCATCTTCCCACATGGAAACCTCAGATTTCGAAACCAAATCTCCCCAAAAAGAAAAATGGTGTGGGAATGAATTCCTCTACGAATTCCATGGCTTCTGGTTCACAAAGACATACCTCGAAACAACCCTTGAAGTTATCAAAACATTCAAACCACTTCCCACCGATGTCATTTTAGCCTCTTTCCCCAAAACCGGAACCACATGGCTCAAAGCACTTCTCCATTCCATCACTCATCGGAACGACGCCGTTCCACTCTCCAGTCATCCGCAGGAACTCGTCCCGTCTCTCGAAACGAATCTCTACGTCCGAAAACGAACACAAGGTGTTCGAAAAATGGCTGAGTTTCTTGAAGAGAAGGAGGGCAGAATCTTGGCAACACACGCACCATATCAGATTCTTGGAGATGTCCTCAATTCAAGCCAGTGTAAGATTGTTTACGTCACTCGAGACCCCAAAGATACCCTAATTTCAATGTGGCGTTTTCTTCAGAAACTCAAGGGTTTTGGTGAGGATCCATGGGAGTTGGAGGCTGCCGTCGACCACTTCTGCAACGGTATTGTTAGGGTTCACGAGCACCACCACTAAATCACATTAGTATGATATTGTCACGGTTTTGTTTTTGAGCTTCTTCCCAAAAGGCTCCATACATAACCAATGTGGTGGTGCTCCTTTTATATACAAGGTCAATTCACCTTATATTACTAATGTGGGACTTGATTGTTTGTACGCAACAGGTATCGTCCCCTTCGGGCCCTACTACGATCACGTCCTCGGATACAGAGAAGAAAGCTTGAGAAGACCTCACAAAGTGTTCTTTGTAACATACGAGGAGCTTAAGGGAGATACGAGGAAACATGTTCGTAGGCTTGGTGAGTTTTTGGACTGTCCGTTTCGAAGCGAAAACGGAGAGGGAGAGATTGAGGAGATAGTGAAGATGTGCAGCTTTGAGGTTTTGAGCAATCAAGAGATTAATAAATCGAGTGAGTTGCCCGATAGTGGATTCCCGTTGCCGTATAATTCCTTCTATAGGAGAGGTGAGGTTGGAGATTATTTGAGTTATCTTGGGGAAGAAATGATTCGGAAAATAGATGATGTTACTACACAAAAGTTTCATAGGTGTGGTCTTCACTATGGGATTTAATTATATTAGAAATGCTCTCCTACCCACGGTGGGCACATGCCCACCGCTGACGTGGCAGTGCCACGTCAATAATTTTTCCTTTTAGGGTTCACTTTTTTTTAGTATGGTTTAGTTTTTTATGGTATGGTTTATTTTTATAAGGTATATTAATTATAATTTTCCTTAAATAAAATATCGTCACCTCAGCCGTGGACATATTAAGTATGCACACGGTGGGTAGGGAAGCATTACTCTTAATTATATTAGTGGATTTGATCAATCTTTTTTTTCCTTTTTCATTTCTTCCAAGCAAAGATGATACATGATGTTATCGCCAATCCGATCTTCTATTTGCACGGAATCACGGATGAGATCCTGTGTACCAATTATCATATTTATTAAAAAAAAATTCTTCGATTTCATCAATTTAGGGGTATATAATTATTTTATAGCTTTTTTCTCATTTTCTTAACTAATACAATTGAATTGATGAACCCTAGTCAATTAGTGTAAAATTAGATTTAGTCATAAAATCAAAAAATGTAAATAAAAATAAATAAATAAAAATCAAGATAAATCGATTTTGGTATTGGTATACCGAAATGGGGCTAGAGGATCTCAAGTGGTATTCCTATTATAAACAAAATGTTGATTATGAATGCAAGGGAGACCACGAGTTGAACAGAGAGAATAAATAAGCACATGAGAACCTTTATCATGAATCAAAGAATTATCAAGGAATCACGTTATTTTTAGAACGAATAGTCAAATTGTGGCCAACGCTATAGTTTCTCAAATGACTGATATTTAATTATCTGAGTTTGGTGGCGTAATGCAACAATGTCAAAATATTATTGAATCTTGTGTTTCATTTCAAGTTCGTGATGTTCGTAGATATGCTAATTACATAGCATATCATTTTTACTTTTATTGTCCGTGTTTTTTGAGTTAATGAAAGTACATTTTGTTTAATTTTTTTTTTGAGAACTTAAGGCAAATTTTTGTTATAGTTATGCTCATATAATATATAACTGCAGAATTATACATTATGTAGTAGTAATATTTAATTTTCGAAGACTTTTTTTCTCTCTCCTCTTCTTCTCTAATCATGTGAAATTGATGGAATAATCTTCATATAACTCTATCCTTTCTCGTCATTCTTCAATTGAATATGATGCACTCTCATACTTTTTTCTTCAGCCTGCACCATTCATGTTCAATTCATGGGAATCAGAAAATAACCAATTAATTTATTTATACTTTCAGACACCAATTAATTTATGATAATTAAGACGTTCAGTAGCTCATTTGTAATTAGGGAGAATCAAAATTTTAAGATTTAATGATTAATATATAATGCATGGGTTTTGAATTCAAAGTTGAAAGCCATCTAAAATTAAATATTTGGAAATAGAAAGATACCTCTAGTAATGCAACGAGAGCAACTGGTTTTTCTAATTCTTGGAAGAATTGTTTATATTGTTTGATCATCACCGATAGCTCCGTTAGCAGAAAACATGTCTTCTCAACCTTTTAGAATTAATGAAAAAAAAAATCCTTTTAAAATTAATGCACAATTAATTAATAGTAGATCAGTAAGTATCCAACTATAATTAAGTTACAACACCTCGTATCTGAAAATATTTTACACGATTTATTTTCACTCAAATACATCATTATATTTATACTTCAAACCTAGTGATTTATTTTAGTTACCTGGCAATCCATATCCACAATAATTGCACTTATATTCTCCATCACTTCCGTGCAGTTGGATATAGCGTCGTACACGGACTTTACATCTGCCTGAATAATAATTAACCAAAACCAATATATGAGAGTACTTATATAATAAGTTTATACTATGATATTTTAAGAGCTTAGAAGAGTTAAGCCGACAAAAACTTAATAAGTTGTCAAAGTGTTTGGATAATAGAGTTCATAAATTGAAAAGTATTTAGAAGATTATAATCTGAATAATAAAAAAATACACTAGCTAGTGAAAAATTCAAAAAAATATATATATAAATCAAATTGGAAGTTGTATATGCACGAATATGAAACAAATAGGGTTTTATGATAATAAAAAAAATCAAATTTTGAGTGGAAGATCTCTGTTTTTTTTTTTTATAAGCTCTTAAAAGGTTTATTTTGTCAAATATTTTTGAAAAAATTATAATCGTAAGCTCTCAAATAATCTATAAGCTATTTTAAAAAGCTTATAAGTTCAGCTAAACACCCTATTAATGGATATGAATTTTCATGGTATATATTTTGAGAAAATCAATTATTATTCCACTATTAAATCATATTGAAATATAAAAAAAGAAGTACCTCGGCGTTTTGGACAAGAGGGAGACAAAGTGAAACAGCAGAGAGTTTTCTGAGGACTCTCCCAACTGCTTCCACATTCTTAGCCTCAATTCTCCACCATTCATTCAGCATTTCCATATCTGAGCTTAATATTTCGTACAACTTTATCCCTTGTTTCATCCTTTGTATTTCACATCGTTTCTCCACACTTATCTTTCTCATCATTGCAATTCTTACCCATCCATTCAACACCTTTCCCTGCATGAATTCTCAAAGTTTAATTTACTTTCATTTGCATGATTTATTATGGAGTAATTTATGATTCTATATATTTAACTTTAATAATCTAAGAAAATCGTCTCATTTTATTTTTGGCCACAATCAGTGTATAGCATATGTTTCCATTTATCTCTAATTATTTTTGTTATGAGCCTGTTTGTAAGCTTTTATGATAAAAGATTAGATAAGATAAAAATCATGAAAAGTTATCTTAGTAAGGTACTGTTCAACCAAAATAATTTTATCTGAGCAGGGGGAGGTGGATAATTTATCAAAGAGAAATAGTGATTTATCATGTGTCAGTGCCACACTTATTTCACGTGCCCTCGAGACAAATTATTTGGTACCAAATAGACAGAAATAGGTCAGATAACTTTATTTATCTAGGCTTTTTTCGATTTTTCTTGGCTTAACAAACGAGTCCTAAGTTTTTTTTTTGCATTTTTATCAGTCACTAAAAGAGAATTAAAAATAAAAATAATAAAATAATAAAATAAATAAATAAATTACCTGAGCCGCTCTCTCGACGGCTGCCATTGAAGCTTGAGCTCGAGCATTCGCGAATCTCCACTGCAACAGCCTGTTGTACGCTAGGCGATACTGATGGTACTCTTCTTCTACTAAAGGTGAAACCCTCTTCGGCCTGAAGTATTTCAAAACCCCACCCACGCCGCTTTTCACTTCCCGTTTCATTAATTTCACGCTGCCTGCGGGAGACTTCAGGACCGGCGGCGAAGGCGGCGGCGCCGGAGATGAGGAAGGCAGCGACCTTCCAGGGGACAGAGCCCATGCAGACGGAGACGTCGAAGCCGATCTCTTTCTGCTCGGCACCTCCACCTTGCTCGTACTACGTGGCAAAAACCTCACGAAACTACCACCGTGAGCTGCCGCCACCGCCGCCGCCTCCTTTTTTAACTTCTTTGCTTCGCTTTTTGATGAAGTGATCGATGTTTTCGGAAGTGGAGACGAAATCGCCGGTGTAGCGCTGCTCTTGCTGCGGAGCAAATAGGGGGAGCTGCCGCCGTGCTTATGCCTTTGACTTTGTGATCTCTCCATTTTTAATTATCAATTGATCAAATTATGTAAGAAATTCGTTTAGTTATTTGTCTCCATCTCATTATATAACAGAAACCTTGTGTTTGTTGTTATTTCATTATTAATTATTAAAATTATATTCTCGTAGTGGGAAGGAAATAGTCTTACCTACCATGCATAGCATCATGAGCAAAAAAGGTTGAGAGCACGTTATTGCCTGGGTTATGGCTTTGAGGAGTTCGAGGGATCCCACGAATTTGTTAG
Source organism: Mentha longifolia (assembly GCA_001642375.2). Lineage (NCBI taxonomy): Eukaryota > Viridiplantae > Streptophyta > Magnoliopsida > Lamiales > Lamiaceae > Mentha > Mentha longifolia. The sequence continues at coordinate 17,552,849 of CM038117.1, forward strand.
CATGTTTGCATATCACTTGTTGTGTTGATTATTAATTATCGAGTTAGGAATGTCTTGTCGATCGATTATCATTTTAGATATATTATATTCTGTTCCCTAAATCCATGCTCCTATTTGACGGGCATAAGTTTTATAGAAGAACGCAATTGATTTGTTGTTGTTTATTGTAAGTGAAGATTGAATATATATAGTATAGTGAATGTATAAAAGGTGGGTAAACTTTCATAAATGGAATGTGCATGAATTTGGGGACGGCCAAAAATGAAATAAGGTGTATGGATTTGAGAGACGAAACTAGTACTTAATTTGGTAGAATAATTTTCTGGGTGGCTATTCGAAATAGACAAAAACTCATGTGCGGCCCAACCCACCCGGCCCAAAATCCAATAGTCCCACAAACCCAATAAAAAATAGAAGGTGAAGATAAACTTGTTTTGGGCCTAAAACCAACAGGCCCACACATTACCACAATTTGAACCGGCCCACTTCATTGTTGGTCTTTCGACATCTTAACCGGCCCAATGCTCAATCTCTTCATTATATATAATATAATTCTAAATATTATTATTGTTGGAGTCTATAATATCTTCAAGTGTCAATTTATATAAATAACAGTATCAATGTTTTGAATTCTCGAAAATCTCAATTCTCAATTATTGTAATTTCCAACGGCTAATTATGTGACTTACCTTACAAATAAGCAAAGTATTAAGTATCCCCACCACTATAATCACCACCTAATTGATGAGTCTAATCAATAAGTTATAAGTTGCCCTCTGAACAAGTACTTCGTATTTAATTATTTAGGAAAAAGTTGTTAAGCTCGTTAATTAATTCCTTCTCGCCAAACCACATCTACACGTTGCATTTAATTGGAAAAAGGATGATATGTGTACCTTTTTTTTAATTTTTATTTTTGGGGAAAAGGATGATTTATTTTATAACTATAACTTTTATTAATATCGACGAATCTATGCTATTACTCGTCCATACAGTAAGAGACATCATGTTAGCAATAACAACATAAAGTAATATTATGATTTCGGTAACGCAGTGTCATTACCTTGCCCTCACAGGTTGAGTAAGGGAGATTTTTTTAAGAGTTACTCGCTTTTAGTTTTTCTCGAGTCATTTAATATATATATATATATATATATATATATACATAATAATTTTGAGTCCCATACTATAATTAAGGGGTATTCGGCTAAGTTTATTTGAAAAATCTTATGAACACTAATAACTTATAAAATGTAAAAAAATAAGTTGTGGTGATTGAACTTAATTTTAAAGAGTTTATAAGTTTAACCAAACACCCCACCCCTAAGTTGCCGATATATTATTTATTTATTTTCTTATATTTTTGTGAAGAACTTAAACATATTTGTCTAATTAAGATGGAATTTAATTCAGAAGACTTTCGTGCTCTTACGTCTAAATCTTTTACAATTGCTTTTTTAATTCACTAGAAGGACTAAAAACATTCATCTTAGCATTTTATATATTGCGTGAGGATAAAGAATGGATCGAAATATAATGAAAATTTAATTTATTTTTCAATTCTAGCAATATAGATATCAAAGTTAATTATGTGCTAATACTTATAGTTTTTCTCCTAATAAAGTTGTTTAATTTTTACTCTATTTGTATTTTATATTTTGAGTTTTATGTCATACTCTCTCTGTCCCGCCAAAATATTGTTTGCTTTTATACATTTATACTCCTCACATATATCATATGTGATCAGTATTGGCATCAATTTTGTGAGATACCTAAACCTAATTACAATTTATTATATATTGTAATTTCTAATGAAACCTTAGCATTACTCGACTATGTATATAACTTTCTTATTATACTTCCTAGATTAATAAGATTTTGTTCCACTAATTAATTATTAATAAGATTTTGTTTCACTAAAACCACAAATTCAATTATACTTCCCAATTGCAAATTAATGCGGAATTACTTAAATATTACCACTATATTTTCCAACTGCGACATCTTTCATCAAAAACTGTTGACAAAAGGCCAAATCTCGATAGATTTGTCATCCCCATGGATTGATATTTCTCAACTACCTTCATTTTTCTCTAAAATATTTTAATGACAAGTTAATAATTATGATTTAATTAAGTTTCGAAAGTTAGTTCGCTAATCAATTATCCTATGACTTACGTATATCGATAATGTGCAATTGTGATTGCATGCATCATTATATCTTTCAAGCTAAATTCTTTGACAACGGAGCTCAACTAATTAAGGGCTTGTTTGGTAAGTATGATAAGCCTTGATAAGAGAAATAATCTGGGCTAATCATGTTGTTTGGTAGGCAAGATTGATAATCTGGACGGCCCGGAAAATAATCTCGGCCCGATAGTTAAAACACTGTAGCCTTTTATATTAATAATCGGACCTCCACCCTCGGATTAAAACAACCCAATTGAACAGTAAGTGCAAAAATTCCAAAATACCCCAAGCCCATTTCTCTCACTCCTCCCTCACTTTTCTCTCCCCCCTTCCTGATTTCTTCTTCTCCCTCTCCAAATGCGTCGGCGCCTCCTCACCCAAACACCGCCGGTGTCAACCGGTACCTTCCGCAAATTCGCGAGGTCTGCAAATTCGCGGTAATCTAATTTTTGGGATCTTGTTCGTGGTAATCAAAGGTCTGGGCTCTCATTCGTGAAGTCTGCAAATTTTTGAGGTCTGCAAATTTGATCGAGAAAAGGGGTCAATTGAGGTCGATAGCTTCGAGAAAGGTAGGAATTCATCATCTTCAAGTATATTGCAGTGGTTTTTTTTTTTTTTTTTTTTTTTTTTAAATCTCGATCTCCGATTGGGTATTATTATGTGAAATCGCGAGTACACTAGGCTTCCAATGCTGGTGAATTCAACGTTCTTTCTTCACTTCAATGAAGTTAACTCCAATAATCGCCCTTGATTTTGTTCAAATTTGTGATAAATATGTATGTATTTCAACCATAAAGAATCGGGTTTGAGAACTATGAGGTCTAAAATCTGGAGATGGTTTGCACTTATTATTTCGATTAATTACATATGAGTTCCCAAACTCCTTTCTTAAATTGCCTTATTTGCCATGTGCATACTCTCCAGTCTAAGGACAAGAGCAAGGGACCAGATTCACATTCAATTTTGTGTTTCATAGGCCTGCAGATCACAGTGAGCTCTCCCTCTTCTCCTAACTATTCCTTAAATTTCATGGTTGTTCTTTGTTACATAATCTATTTTTGTGTTTTGTGTTCCATATTATGGTTAAAGTTCATAGTGATTCCATTATTATGCTGATTTTATGTTCTTAGCCCATGTTTTGAGCATTTTTGTACATTGACCTTCAATTAATGAGCATAATTTTCAATTCCATAAAGGTTATGTGTGAGAGAATGATGCAGAGAATGATGGAGAAGAAGGGAAGATTGTGTGATACTATGTGTTTATTTGAACTGCACTAACAATATGAAGACGAATTATTGAATTAGCTAATAATGGCATAAGAAAAGATGATCCAGGATTTTGTTGATTTTGGTAAACTAAGATTTTGAGATAGAGACAAAGATTTTGTTCACCTGCTGCTTGTTTGTTAGATTATAGTGCTACTTCGTGGTAATATTGAATCTCATATATTCAATCGATCAAATTGCTAATAGAAATTGACATTCTGTGGAAGATAAGAAACAGACTTGCAAATTTCAGTTTTATGTAGTTTCTTGTTGAGCTTATGCACGTGGCATGAATCTGATTTTGTATTTTTTGGGTGATTGTGCAGAATTGTACCAAAACTAAAACAGCTACACCCTTGCCGCCGCCCGTGCATGGTTCCTGTTTCCGTTGATTCAAAGACTTTGACGATGCCATACGTAGATTTGTCCATGAGAAACTGGTAGCTACATCTGTATTATCCCGATGATGAAGGGATTTTGGAAGATGATTGTTATCATCTGCATTATCCCGATATGGAGAAATCACCATTTAACTGGAAACATCTACTATATGAAGAAATCAGCTCCAAGAAGTATAGTGTTGAAGAGTGTGAGTGAGAAAAATCTATCAAGAAGAAAGGTGTTAACTTTGAGTCTTTGAGTTTGAAAGAAGGTTTAATGGCAATGGCGATTCTTCAAAGTTGGGTAATGTCATTGTGTTGTCGCCACATGAAGCTAGATAGTACGTTTGAATTGTTGTGAATTGATGGCTTTGAAGTTGTATGATCTCAGGCTTTTTATTCTCAGGCTTTTTATTGCCTGAATTTTGGTTGAATATAATTTGTAATTTCTAGTTTTCAACAGGGATAAATAAGTAATTTCTTGTTTTTATCATGGTCTAATCTTGACTATCAAACATATAAGTCGTGATATCTATTTTTTTTATCTTATGAACCAAACAATCAGATATAATTATAATCTTGATTTTATCTTAGAAGGTATGATAATTCTATCTTGATTCTATCTTATCTTACCATATCTCGTCATGACTACCAAACATGGCCTAAATTGGCAATTGATTTGCGTGTATATGTTTATCAATTTCTAGGTGTTGTACTTTATTAAAACAAAAACAAAAGGCCAAATTAAATACATGCCTTCCTTCGGCTAATTCTGGGCCAAATTTAGTAATTGAGATCCACTTTTGGATGTTTAAATACTCCGTATATCAAATGGGAGGATCCTCTATATCCATTTCAATCCTCTACCAAAATCGATTTTTCTTGATTTTTTTTTCCCTTTAATTTTTTGATATTATAATCCAATATAATTTTGCACTAATTGACTAGGGTTCACCAAATCGATTAGAGTTGATAATTTATTTTTTAGTATTTAATTTCAATTTTTATTAGCTAAGAAATGAAGAAAAAAATCTAAAAAAAACTATATACCCTAATTCAATTAATGAATCATTGTTAATTAGTATAATATTAGACTATATCATACTAGATCGAAATTAAAGAAAAAAGTAAATAAAAATTAAGAAAATTCGATTTTGTTAAACAGTTGGTACACCATAGTTTGTACATATAATCCCTATGTATACTAGCTAGTTTATGAAGAAGAAACTCAAAGCTATTTTATATGTGCAGAAGAAATTGATCATCAGATAAATTCCAAGAGCTAGCAAGAAAGTGAAATGGAGCTTCTTCTTCTCCCTCTTCTTCTTCTCCTCCTAGCCACCATCCTCTTTCTCTCTCTAAAACTATTTCACTCTAATTGCAGCAACTCAAACCTTCCTCCTGGCCACATGAGATGGCTCGAAACCCTCGAATTCATGTCAACAGGAAGAAAGGGAATCCCAGAGAAGTTCTTCAACGACCGGATGAGTCGACACTCGCCGGAGATCTTCAAAACCTCGTTGATCGGTGAGAAGACTGCAGTTTTCTGCGGCGCCGCCGGAAACAAGTTCCTCCTCTCCAACGAGAACAAGCTGGTGAAGGCGTGGTACCCTCAAAATGTGGTGAAGATCTTCCCGGCGCCTCTGGAGAAGACAACCATGGAAGAAACCACAAAGATGAGGAGGTTCCTGCCAGGTCAGCTGCAGCTGAGGGACTACGTGGGGACCATGGACGCCATAGCCAAGGAGCAGATGGAGGCTTACGGGGAGGAAATTACCGTTCTGCCCCTGGCTAAGCATTTCGTCTTTGCGGTTGCGTGCAGGTTGTTCTTGAGCATCGACGATCCCGAACGAACCGCCCGGTTCGAGAAGCCCTTGCATGTTGTGGCGGCGGGGGTTTTCTCCCTTCCGGTTAATCTCCCCGGTACGAACTTGAACCGGGCCATTAGAGCCGCCGGTCTGATTAGGAAGGAGCTGTCGGAGATAATCGTGCGGCGGAAGCGGGGTGGTGAGGAGAAGGTGGGTGGTGGGGGTGGCCATGGCGACATATTGGATCATCTGCTGACAACGACGTATGAAGACGGCCGGTTCATGTCTGAACCGGACATTGCTGATAAGATACTCGGCTTGCTTATGGCCAGCCACGACACCACCGCCACCGTCATCACTTTCATCGTCAAGTATCTCGCCGAATTGCCTCATGTTTATGATAACGTCTTCAAAGGTACAAATTTTCGATCCGAAAAAGATATTGATGATGGATCTTAAATGAAAATAAGATCATATTGAAACTTTTAATTTAATTTATATGAAAATCATAGACAGAGAACAAATGAATAAATTATATTGAGATACGTGTAAAAAGATGAATAGATTAGAGTTGTTAGTAGATTAGACTAATAAATTAATTAAGGGGCACACTTGGGTCAGCCATGGCTCAACGTGAGGCCGGTTAAAAGATTGACACTTTTATTCGTGTAGATTAGCACTTTTCTGTATAAAGATTGACACTTTTTAAAATTGACACTTTTATTCGTAAAATAATTATGTTAAAGATTTGCACTTTTATTCATATAGATTAACATTTTTCTGCATAAAGATTGATACTTTGACTCAGCCACATAGCCGGCCTCACCCCAATTTTTGCCATTAATTAATTTAATTAAGCTAATAAGATCCTAATTTGCTTGTCCACTTAATTAAGCTGGGGACAATCTAATTAAGGTAAGTGATGAGCCCCTTAAGCTAGGGTGGAGGGAGTATAAATTAATAGATTCTACACATTTCTATAAGTTCGAGCTTTGAGCTGGCCTGGGATGCAATTCTTTCATGGGATGAGAACCTTTGGCTAACGCCGAGATCATGTATTTAAAATTATACTGAAAACAACTTTACTTATATCAAAAGCGTGCACTTGATAGGTTTTCTCCTCGTATGTAGAGAGTCGAGAATCAATATTCCCACAAATGAGGGGTACATATAATATAATATTTTCTCTCGTCCATGAAATGTTTGTCTCAGAAAGACCGTCACGAGTTTTATGGTATTGTTTGATTTTAGTATGAGTGAAATAAGAGTCTCACATAAAAATATAGTTTTAAATTGTTTAATTTGAATGATTGTATTATGACTGGAATAAGGGTCTCACTTAAAGTAAAATTAGATGGGGTCAACAATGGCAAAATATATAAATTATCAAAAATTCCATGAACGGAAAGAGTATGATATATAAATGAATATATTTCATTTATATTTCTCTACCAATTTCGTGAAAATATATAATTTGAGATTGACTTAATTTGTTGTGGGATGTTGAAACTAGAGCAAAGAGAAATTGCAAAGGGGAAGGCAGATGGCGAAATGCTGAATTGGGACGACTTGCAGAAGATGAAGTATTCATGGAACGTAGCCTGTGAAGCTATGCGGCTAGCGCCTCCGATTCGGGGCACTTTTCGAGAGGCCATGGCCGATTTCACATATGCTGGCTTCTCCATCCCTAAAGGGTGGAAGGTAGCTAGTATTCCTTCCTCACTCATCCATTTATAAAATTTTCTTCCTATATCCGAGAAAATTATCTATCAAAAAGAACATGGAAATATAGTTGTTCATTCAAAGAGAACAAACACCCCTTAGGCCTTGGTGTTAATTTTTTACATTTTTGGATATAGCTGTTCTGGAGCGTAAACACAACGCACAAGAATCCGGACTACTTTGAAGAACCGGAAAAATTTGATCCGTGGAGATATGAAGGGAAGGGGCCGGTACCGTACAGCTACTTGCCGTTTGGGGGAGGGGCGAGAGTGTGCCCAGGGAAGGAATTAGCAAGGCTTATGATTCTGGTATTCATGCATAATCTGGTCGCCATGTTCACCTGGGAGAAACTGCTTCCGCATGAGAACACACTGGCCGACTTCATGCCTATTCCCGCTAATGGACTTCCAATTCGCATGCATCGCCACGCTAATTAATCTCTAATAAAACACACACACACACACACACTCTCTCTTCTCTATATCTATCTATATTATACGTATATATGTACGACATGGGTGCAAATTAATGCAATCAGTTAAGCTAAATAATTAAAATACTTCATGGCCAGCTGCATATATATATGAGCTTCTAATTGAACTTTAATGTGATTAACCGATTTTCATTTTTCACCGTTAATTTATTGATATACGTTCACCATGATGATAGTTTTTTTCATGGGTATTGATCAATTAATTCTTTTGTTAGTCAAATCAAATATGATTTCAACTTATATTGTGATGAAATTATCATCTCGAGTGTTTTCCTTCCTTGATTTTCAGTTTCGATCTGTGATGCCCGGTTGGGGCTAATTTATTGGCCGGCTTTCTTTAGGAAAAATAAATAAATTAAACCATGCATTTTTATTTTTTTTTGGGTAGATATGAAACCATGAACTGGAACATTAATTTGATGGTCTTTTGACAAAAAAAACTGAATATAATAATTTGAATCGTAACATTTTAAGTATCGGTCACTACAACAAAATTGGCCTATTGCAACACCCTTTTCGTGACACTATATCAAAGATGTCACGATATATGCTCTATTGTGACAACATACTTAAAATATTGATTAAATATTAAAATATTTAAAATTGTGACGACATCGAATAAGTGGTGCGGTTATATCAACGCAATTGTGGCACCATTCTGTGTCGCCAAATTTCTTAAGATTTTGTAGCATGCGTCATGCGTGGCTTTGAATTGATAAAACCAAAATATATAAATAATTATGAAAGAAAATAAAAAATACTCCTCTCAATATTAACTCAACTTTAGGCGCGAATTCTCCCCCCAAATTAATTTCATTAAAAAGTTAAATTAATTCTCTCAATTTCACCCCCAATTTCTTAATTCCCAATCTCCTCTTTCGCTCTCTCGTTTGCATCTGTCTATCTCCGAAAATTCTCATGTCCACCAAATTAAAACCCCTAACTTTTCCCCCCTCCCTTTTGTTATCAGTTTCCTTCGACCGCCGCCGCTGATCAGACACAACTTCATTCTCTAAGCCTCACTAAATTGATGCCGGAGCAACCTAGTGAGTTCTAATACGGTATTTTTTTAATATTATTTGTTGATTTAATTTACTTCATCATAAATTTTCTAATGATTATACGCTCTCGTAAATTCTTAGGGTTCTAAATTACTGTTAAAAAATTGTTTTTTTGTGTAAATACCCACGCAGATGTAGTCAGGATAGTAAAAATTGTATTCATTTCTTGGTAATCGTTTGTTTCAGTAGATTATACAATTAGCAACAATTCCAGATGCATGTTCCCCAAAGTGGAAATTGCAGATTTAGGTTTAATGTTTGTGGTTCATATTGTGAGCATTATTATTAAGTACTTGAATATTTTATAGTTGATATGTTTACAATAGTGAACTACTGAAGGAGTGGTATTAATATTGATTCATTTCTTGTTAAGTTTGATAAAATTTTGATTCATTTTTGTTACCTTTTACTTCAACTTTTGAATCGTGACTTACTAGAAGTTAATCTGTTGTTCGTGTGAGTACCTTTCTCATGTGATATTAATATATATTCACTCACTACCCCTATTTTCCAGTTTCATGTTTAAAACAGGGGAAAATAACATGATATGTCCTAGATATGCTTCTTGTGTGTGTTTGCGTGTGTGTTGATGTATATGTGGTGTGAGCTTCAGAGAGAAAGTGATATAGAGATTGAGAAAATGACAATCAGGTACAACAAAACAATCTTTTCTACTTCAAGCAAAGTGATGGTTAATTTCTTTTCTTAATGAGTAGATGTACACTTTGATGGTTAATTTGTTTTTTAAATTGTGCAAATCATGTTATATATTGCAGGATAATGATTTGGGCGTAGATAAGAGCACCCTTCTCTATGTTAATTTTGTACGAAGACAATGGCACCACAGTGGCAAGCCTTGGGGTAAGTCCTTTGTGCATAAGTTCAATTTGAAATATCTGTACATTATCAGATAATTATCCTATCTACTTGTATTAATACAACATAGCTAAGCAATGTAGCTCCCTCTGTGTTTTTGTTTTGTTTTGGTTTTCATCTCATAAGTCATAAACCAACATGTACAACTGCTACTTGCAGCGATGTCTATAATTGTTAAAGTTTCATGCAACCAGAATTGTTAAAGTTTCATGAAACTAGTGTTAAAGTTTTACTGAAGGCAACTATTTTAGTTAGCTTATGATTGTTTTTGTTGATTTCTTAAATGACATTTGGTTTTGTGATTATTTCTTTATAATTTTTTTGTACATATAATTCTCAGAAATTTACTCCTCATTGGATTTTAATTTTGTATGCAGACGGATTATAGCTCTTTTCTTCCAGAACAAATTAAGGTAATTCTCCAAATGTGTTGTTATGGAACCTTAAAAGTGTAAAAAATTTGAGATATTTGGTTAAGCCTCGATTACCAACAAAATAGAGGTGATTATATAGTGGAGATACATTTTCTATAGTGTTTTACTTACAGTACTCCTCCATCTAATGCTATTTTTACTTAATTGATACATGGAATCTTATTTCAAGTGATATATTGTACATGTAGTTAACTGTTGAGTTCCTGTGTCGGGGGATATTCAGCACGTCTTAGAGATACAGAGGCCTGTTTTATCGGTATCCCTGTGCCACATGCATTGTTTAGTTCTTTTAAAAGCGATATGTAGAAGGCATCAATGAAGGCAGGTGCTCACGGCATTGGAAGAATAATGCAGCTACTCTTTAGTACTTTTGCTAGCATGATATAGTTTAATACTTTTCAGTTTAGCTATATCGTGTAATTAGTTAGATTAGAGCTACTGTGAAAGCTAATAAGATTATGCAACTTTTCAGATTAATATTTGTTGACCACTTTAATATGATTTTGTAATTAATTATATTCACATTTCAAAGAAATAAAATAGTTTATTTTCATTGGATGTCATTTGCTAGTATTTGATATCTTTATTTTAAATCACATAAATTGACATTGGCGTTGAAAAAGAGAAAATATAAAAGCCCAAATGAATATTAAAATATCCTAAAATAATTACTAATTGTATTAAATGTGGTATTGGAAATTATTAAATTGCGTAAATTACTGAAATAAAAAAAATCTCAGAAATTAAGAATGGAGGCATTGAATAATGTCACAATAGCTCAAAATGGCTATTGCTACACCTCAGCTCGCGACATTGAAAGTTAGTGTGGAGATAGGTAAGATGTTGCTATAGGGCATCTTATTAGGACATATTTAAGTGTCATTAAATGCAAATTTTGTTGTAGTGGGTAAATCTGTTCGGATCAATTTGATCCGGAATTGATCCAGATCAATGAAGGTATTTTAGTGATATTTACAATAATGAAAATATGTTTTACCTAAATTACCCTTCCCAGAATTTTTAGTTTGAAAGTACCCTACATTAAACAACGTACAACGAGAATATCAATGGCAATCAAAATATTTTTTTACAATGAAAATATTCAGACCAGTTAATAATTATTGAAATTATAACTCAAATCGATTCTTATGAACTCTTTTAGTCTCCCCACTACATCGACTCAATTAATGGGTTGTCTGACATTCAAAACGTGTACAACGTATTTTTCCAAAAATATTATCCTACATTGACCTATTTTCCTTGATTTATCATGTATTAATGATAATTATTCCTCATACCAAAATTCTAACTCTACCATTATTTTTTTTTTAAAAAGTATTCAGTTCTTATAATAAACATCTCGAAATATTACTTTCTCTCTCTCTAAGTATTTATTTATTTATTTTTCTTAGAGAAAAAAGTAATATTTCAATCCTTAACTATGTTTTTCTTTTCGATTCAATTTTTGTTCTTATTTAACCATATCTTTTTCACTTGATACATATGTCATTCTCACTCCATAATATCATTTTTCTTACTTTTGCATAGATCCTTTTTCTATTTCAGCTTTTACTTTGTCCTTATGTACAAATTTTGAGTTTAATTTTGTTGGATTGATACTTTTATGATCACTTTAACAAGTGCTTCTTAGAGTTGTTTGATGTGTTCTTCTATGTCCAACTTTAGTTGTTGTACTTCGAGGGAGTATCAAATTGAATTGAAGGGGTCTGTTACTTGAGGGTGGGTCGTGAATCGTTTGTTAAGATGAAGATTTTGTAAAGAAAGACAAAACGAGGGAGATTATCGTCGTTTATTTTAATACTAAAAATATTTATTTTTCATTTTTCACAAGTATCTATGTTATGGCCTATGGGTGATAATCTACTCAATCAAGAAAAAAAAAAAATATTCTACAAGGAGTCCGGATTCTATAAGGAAAGTTGTATTTATCCTCACGAGTAAAGAGTCCATATCTTTAGAAAAGAAATGTTTGTTTCCTAGAATGAGTAAAGACCTAGTGGGTTAATCTTATTATAAATCTTCCTATAAGAAAATGGAGTTGTCCCTCTTATATTTTCCCTCCCAAAAATATCTAATCATAGACATTCATAGTCAATCATGTGTCTATAAATTAATATAAAATATAATAAATTACTACTACATTATATATTTAATACTGAACCACACATTAACAAAAAATTGTATAAAATATATTGTATTGTGTGTGAACGTGTAATATCAAGGATTATGCATACAGTTTTAATTTAAATAATGAGAATATGTTTTTTATTATTAAAAATTGACAATATATTTAATATTGAATTAATATTATAAATCCCATGAAATGGAAACACTTTACATTCACATATATCTTTGAATATAGTGCACATATTTGCACACATATTAACAATATTATATAACGTTGAAACATAGAGTATTGATATGAAGCATATTTTTATGAAGATTAATTTGTAAAATAATAGAACTATATAGATACATTGAATTGTGAGATACAAGACTTAATATGTACTGCATGTTTAAATGATCTATATATTGTGTTCTGCTTAAATGTACTCTAATTTTTGGGTAAGCTTTTTTTTTTTTTTTTTTCCTGAAAAATTAATTGTAATTTTTTATATATTGTGAGACATTTAAAAAAAAAAGTATTGCCCCGCTTTTAAAAGTTTAAAATAATTGTAAAATATTATGTTGTTCTCAAAAAGTGTACATCACTTTGATCAACACTAATTTTAAAAAGAAATGCTAGTATATTATGTTCTTTATTATGAATGGAGATTGAATATTACATTTAAAGGTATTAGATGGTGGTTCATGAGTGCCAATAAAGTTAGTAAATAATGCAATTACTTCATTGCATAAATAATATGATTGTAGGAGGTTCACTTCACAAAAATGTAATATGCACATATTTGGGAGCGGAAGAAGTATATATATATATATAGGTAACATATCATATGAAAACTAATTATTACGTGAAAACTGCAACTCATGCATTTTATACATAAAATGATGCATTTTTGTGCATAAAATGTTGCATAATAAAATATATTATTTTATATTATTTTTATGCATATAATGCATCATCATGAGAATGCAACATTTTATGCATAAAAATGCAACACTTTTGTGCATAAAATGCAACATTTTATGATGAGTTGCAGTTTTCACGTAATAATTAGTTTTCACCATAACGCTTCCATATATATATATATATATATATATATATATATATATATTCATGTTAAATATGAATTCATAATAAAAAAAATTATGATATGCTTCAACTAGTAATGGTAAACATCATTAAGATATCCGATCAACTTTAACTTTTTGATAATTATAAGAGATCAATATGAATATTTTGTAACGATAGATGATCGTATTGTTCTGTGTTCAAAATTGTAGCATATATAACACGACAAGATCACCAAACAATTGGATCATCAAAATCACCTTTTACTAATACAATTTATCATATCTATAACAACTTCTAAATTACTACCTCCATCCCATTACATTAGTCACATTCACTATTGCGGCACGTTTTTCCACCGAAACCTAGTACGGGTTTTAAAATATAATTTTGACGTATTCATTTTTTCACGGGATACTATGAGTCCCGTGAAAAAATGAATACGTCAAAATTATATTTTAAAACCCGTATTAGGTTTCGGTGGAAATACGTGCAAAAAGGTAAATGTGACTAATGTAATGGGATGAAGGTAGTATAACCTAATAAATAAATAAAATATAAATATATTTACAAATAAATTGATTAAAAAAAATTAATAAAACAGCCGCTACCCGGGCGAAGCCAGGTGAGCAGAACTAATTGAAAAAGAAAACCCCTCCCTCCCCTCTTCTCCTCACTCCCCGCGCAAACCCAGAGCACCTTACCCTCCTTCCCTTCTTCTCTAAACCCCCACCCTCTCTCGCTCCTCATTCTCTGATGGAGCCCTCTCAACCCTTCCCCGACAACCCGATTCACCGCCCGAACCGTTTGGAAGCCGGTATAATCTCCAGAATGCGCCTTGAGAACTTCATGTGCCACAGTAATCTTCAAATCGAGTTCGGAGACATGGTTAATTTCATCACCGGTCAAAACGGGAGTACGCTCTTCTCTCGCTCTCTCTCTAAATGGATTCTCTCACTCATCCGCTAAATTTTGCTTCTTTTTATTTTTTTATTTTTCTTGATATCGTTCTTGTTTTCATTTATGTTTACTTTTAGGTGGGAAGAGCGCAATATTAACGGCACTTTGTGTAGCATTCGGGTGCCGAGCTCGTGGTACGCAGCGAGCGAATACTCAGAAGGATTTTATAAAGACTGGCTGCAGGTTTGAGTTTATGTTAGGAATCGCAATCAGCATTTCCGGGTGTTTACCTACTTATGATCATAGATATTTTGTTTATATAGTAAATCAAAGGTTCAATGTTTTAGTTTTCTTTGAAACAGTTCCCGGGTTCATGTATCATAGAAGATCTTTAACTAATAGTAATAATGTTATGTAAGGCTCAAATGTATAAAGTATTCAATTGACGCAGAGGTAATTTCTGGAGAAAATTGGAACTGCAGTATAGCGACCAATTGCTTTCATATTATACACTCAAATGTAACTGTTTCCAGTTCTGAAGTCTTTTATGTGCACACGACCTTGTTAGTTTATGTATCATCTTTCTTATCAATCTTCATGTCTCCTCAAATTTGGTTTCTTTCCTTTCTACCATGTTTAATGAAATTGAAAATTGGAGCACTCTAAACATATGGATCAATCAACTTGGTATACCTCATAAAATGACTCGCATATCAGTGTATTATTTGCATAACTGCACAATTGCAAAGCTCCAATTTAAGTTTATTTATGAAAACCGTTCGAGTGATTTCTTTTTATCTGAGTACTATGTCTTGTTACAAACCTTCGTTTTATTCATATACAGCTATGCGCTTGTTCATGTGGAGATAAAAAATCAAGGTGAAGATGCGTTTAAGCATGAATTGTATGGAGACATCATCATCGTGGAGCGCAGGATTACAGAATCTAGTGGCACCACCACGGTGAAAAACAGTCAAGGTTTTATTTACTAGGCATAAGCTCTTATTTGCATTGTTTTGCTTACTATTGCTAGAAGAGGTTCCATATTTAATTAGTATTAAGCTGATATCTTAAGCTTCTAAAGAAAATGAAAGAAAAAGTTGATATCGTAAGAAAAAGATATGTAAGAATATAAATTATTATAAATTTTGAACTTCTTCTACAACCACTTTATTTATTGTCTTTTATGCTTTGTTATGGGAAATTGTTTCTTTTTAACCATCTACCTCTTGTCAACTTTTCTGCAACTTACATAGGAATCTTAACAGTGTTTATAGGGTGCTAAAATTACATGGTATTATTTTTATAAATATTTATTAGTAAAAAAACTATCTTTATCTAGATATATTGCTTTTATTGATGAATCCATGACAGGCTTGCATTTTGCACTAATTAAATTATCCTCGATACTGGAGAAAATAAAACTAAAGTGTATCACTAGTATTATCTGGTCCTGTGGAGAAATCCCCCTCTTGATTGTCTCAAGTACTTTTTTGTTCAGTACTTAGGTAACATAATACTTTAACCTAGATGTACTTCCTTGCATTTCATTCAGTCTAAATAGATGATCGGTAACGTCTGTTCATTTATAGAAACTGTTATAAGAAAAGACACAGTTGGAAGTTGTTTGATTAACCTTTACTGTAAATATATGTCTAAATTTATATTGTTCTTCTTTAAGTTTGGTTTCACAATCATGTATATTTTACTAAAAAATCGATTAATACAATGGAGGTTCTTTAAATGCCTATAGTTTTCTTTTTTGATTTTTCAATTATCTGCAGGCTGGTCAATAGTCTATTTCCATAACCACAAGATTTAATTTTGCATGATATGTAGTAAAGTTGAGCCCTTGAGAAATAGGTGAAAAGTCAATTATACATCTTTTTGGGAATTGAAATGCTCGGAAAGGGTTTTTTCCTAGAAACAAGACAGGACCATCAGCGTTAACTAATATTTATTTCTGAGTTTGGTTTACTTTCTTCTTTCCTTTTTCTCTTCCTGATTCTGTTAATGAAGACTCAATGTATTTTGACACAACAATAGTTAAAAAGATAATCTATTCCAAGCATGCTATTTGTGATGTGGCAAGGTTTACAACTATCCAAGCAGAGCTTGTGATGTGATATCTCACTAGTTAAATTTTAAATTATTTTATTTCACCGCTTTCGCGAGTCAATACTCCTAAGATAATGATGAGTGTGCCTACTTATCATGCTATTGATTAGTTTATAAGATTTGTTTGCAATTTCATATCTTGTCATCTTGGATATCTCTAATTTTCTTATTTGTATCTTCATGCATGGCCATCTTATTTTTATATATTTTGCCATTCTTAGTTATTGATTACTAACATATCACGCGTTGTTTGTCATCTTGATTGGTTACTGTAGGTAGGAGGGTTGGCACCAAGAAAGAGGATGTTCTTGAGATTGTCAAATACTTCAATGTAAGTGCTACAAACCCTTTACATGCATTTATCTATTTATTAAAAAAAACATGTTGAGAACTTCATCTGATTTTATATGACCGAGGAGGCTATCTTATGCTTGTTTAGTGTCCCAGTGATATGGACATCTTATTGACTTAGTTCTTTGTCCCTTGCCTAAACTCTCGACTGAGACACTAATTCCCCTTCCTCACCCCCTTCATCATCACGTTACGGCTGCCCCATTGCATCAGCGGCCCGATTAAGACTTTCCTCCTTATACAACACCATAAAGTCATACCCATTGACTTTAGCCTTTAATTACTGCGAAAGTAAGTGGCACTAGCTGTACTCATCTGTCCAAAAAACAAACCCACCTGGCAAACATGGTCATCAATGTTGTATCGCCATTCGCCAAGGCCTTGACTCTCTCTCATATGCGGACATCAACAACAACCGTGAAGAAAGCCCTTTTTGCTAAAATAAGCAATATGTTGTTGATCCTGCCTAAGTACACCACCTATGCTCCGTCCATACGTGTTGCGTTCCACAACAAACTCCTTAGAGAAATTAGGCATGCGCAAGATAGGCGCTGAAGTCAAAGCCCTCTCGAGTTCCTGAAAAGCGATGCAGCATTGGCTTACCACAACCAAGACTGCAGTGTCTCCTTCTTCCGTAGTTGCAGTGATCACGGCAGCAATCTTCCTGTAGCCTCGAATAAAACGCGGATAATAGCCATGTCATGCCCAATAAGTAACGCATTTCTCAAGCAGATGTCAAAGTCTCAAAGTAATATTCCAGAATGGCCATCTACACCCCATGGCCCCACAATGATATGGCCAAGATACTCCACGTCCTGCGGAGCAAGCAAACATTTTATTGGATTAAAAACCAAGGAGTGATTTTGCAGGACTTGAGGAGTCAACCACAGATGATCCAAATATTTCGGTCACAAACAATTGTAAACGATGAAAAGCACCATCACGAATTTTCATTTGAAAGGCTGAAAAATGTCTTTCATCAAAACTCTAAAGCGTGAAAGGTATGACCAAGAACTCAATATGTCAAGAATGAGCTCGATAGGTTGTTTTGGCCAAATCGGCCTCTGAGCGACTCAAAGATGAAATTTTCTGAACCAACTGCCCCATGTAACTCACAAACAACTCGTGTATCACTAGTATGGGGTATTTATAGGTCGACGCAAAATGTGTTTGAGCTACAAGTAGTAGGGCGGTGGGAGAGAATTGTTTTGCGCCTCATTTTAACTTCATGTCTTCTTGAAGCTTGATTAGGAAAGTTGGGAAAGGAATATCTTAATATGATTACTACGAAAGAAGGATCATGCAATTTCCTTTAACTTTTTCGTATGTATATGGTGCTATGGTGTGACTAAAGGTAAGTCCTTTTAGTGGGTGGCAACTTTTTTCTCTGACTAATGGACAACAGTTATAGATGTTGTGTTTACGCCTGTCAGGCTATTTTCCAACTAGACAAACAGACTCAATATTTCCATTTCTTTTTGTTTTTCTCCTCGATTTTCTTATAGTAAATTTCCGGGCAGTAGTCAGAAGTTCTTATATTATCTCCTAGTTTCCTTTTGATTAGTTACCTTAAGGATCATATTGTAACTCCAGTTAGCTTTATATCTCTTAACTAACTCTGTGGAGACTTATCATTTGATGTTTCCACAGTTTTCAAATAGTATAATTATGTTCTAGCATATGCATATGACAGAGTCGTACATTTAGCTTAGCTGTTTTATTATGAGATACAATGTACAGCCCCTGTCAAATTTAGAGTGGTCTTATTGAAGAGTAAAAGAAAATAATGCAGGAAGGCCGATACTGGGATTTATCGGTGCATGCTAATCCTTAACTATAAGATAAATGTATCAAAATGTGTAACATGCAATATCACTTTTTATATCTTCAATAAATATGATGACTAGCATCAGGGTTGTATGCTCATGACTGTCGTAGTAAATAAATATGATGACTAGCTTCAGAGTTGCATAACTATCAATCTATCATCATTTTCTGCTAAGGTTATTTTTGGCGCCAAATGTAGCTTTTGCATTTCATGTGCCTTGCACTGAGAAAGCATATACCAAAAACTCAAAAGAATGTCTATCAGCATAAGTTGTGGTGTCAACAAGCTGCATATTTCTAAGTTTCATGGACATTGGCAACAAAATTGCCTTTATTTTCCATGGATGACATCCTGATCTTCCCCCCCCCCCCCCCCCCCCCCTTCATGGTTGACTTGACTCTTGTTTTTGCTATGTAGATTGATGTGGAGAATCCATGCACGATCATGAGCCAAGACAAGAGTAGAGAATTTCTACATTCAGGGAATGGAAAAGACAAGTTCAAGGTACTAAGTAACTTCGAGTTGGCTACATCAGAAGTTCGAAAGTTCAAAATGGGAGATTCCTGCTGCATATCTTGCATGTTTGTGTTTTATCCATGCATCGAGTGATGTTATTTTGTGAACCATGATCATACTGTTTCATAGCCAACTGAATCTCGATTATTTGGGTAAGTTTAATAAAAAAATTTAGTCTTAACAAAGCGAGTAACACCATCTTTTCAGTTCTTTTACAAGGCAACACTTCTTCAACGACTGGAAGACCTTCTACGTGGTATTGAAAGGCATCTAAGTGAGGCAAATTCCCTGGTTACTCATTATGAAGATTCATTGAAGCCAGCATTGAAGGAACTTGAGGAATTACAAGAAAAGATAAAAAGCATGGAATATATGGAGGAGATATCACAACAGGTGCAGTTATTAAGGAAGAAACTAGCTTGGTCATGGGTATATGATGCAGACAGAAGACTGGATATGCATCATAAGTTGATTGAAAAGCTAAAAGGAAGGATTCCCAGCTGCCAAGCACGGATTGACCAGAATCATGTAATCAGTTTTTATATGAATCCTGAAGAAACTTTTCATCTCTTTTTTGTCTGTTTATATGTCTCCAAAGTGGTTTAATAGCATATTCTGGATGACCTTCTATGTTTATGTTTCATTTACTACTAGAATCATGAAAATTAGCTGGGGGTGATGTCAAGAAATTGATTTCCTTGGCTTTAAGACCTTGCCGTTTTGGCGGGGGATATATGCCAGTGAGTATGATGATGGAATAGGGGGCTACCAAGAACAATGTAGGGGAAGAGAACACCTTATTGTTAGGGGTACTCTTAAGAAATTCTTATTGGGCTGTCTCTAGAAGATAGGATTAGCTAAATGGGGGCTATTAGTGCATCCATCTTGTTGGCTGCATTTCTGACCAAATTTCTTTTACCAAATAATCAGAATGGTTGTGTGAGATTCATTGAGAGACTTGGCTAACTTAAAATCTCCACATTTCTTACTGCAGCACAAGATGATAGAATTGACTGATCAATTGTCAAAGAAGAAACAGGAAATATCAAGTATGGTGGAAAGAACATCTAAAGTTAGACAAATGAAGGAGGAATTGCAGCAAAATTATACTATGGTATGATAATCATTTGAAATTTGTTTTCCGCTATACTCATTGTCTCATTAATGATCAAAGGCTTAAAAGTGTACTTGCCCACATTGCCTTAGGTTCTAGTTTTGTCATTTCCTTCATTCTTCATATCTTATTCTTCTGCCTCTCCAGAATAACTGTTATTTTGACTTTGCCTCCACTAGTTTTCAAGGTTTTTTTATTCCCTTTCTCAAGTTTATTTGAGGAAACTTATTTCCGTCATGTACCTCTGTAACTGCTTGAACTTGTTTTCTTCTACATATAGAAGCATTACTAACGTACTCACTCTTTAAGAGGTTCAAAACAGCGGTGTGTCTGATTAAGATACTCACACGTAAAGATTTATTCTAGGCATTGAAAGAGAAGCTTCAGCTAGAGCGGGAACAAGAGCGTATAAATAGGCAAACTGCAGAGTTGGCTCAACAGGTCAAATCACTTGAGCAGCAGATTCAAGAATTGCATGATCAGTTTGTCAAAAATACACAGGTAATACACTTGTGGACATACAGTATACAAATACTAAGTAGCCTTTTTTAACATGATACGGGTGGACCAAATTAATCGGGGTCATTTATGTGATTCTTAGATGTTTCTTAATGCTACTCATCCTAGCAATCTAACATAGATCGTTCCACATGTGGACTTTCTCCCAATTTTATTGTCACTTAACTTCCCAATATATCATGCTCCAAGCTACATTTGCTTGCTTAATATGTTTGTTATGCCTTTATTTTGGGGCCGAATATTGTCCAAACACTTTATATTCTCATCTATTTGGCATTTTCTACAGGATCTTCTAGAAACTTCAAACAAAGTTGGTGATAGAACATCCTATGGAAGTCCCTTTAGTTTATATTTAACTAAAAGTTGCTTAAGTAGAAGGCGTCTCAAACTAATTTCATGACAAATATATCAATAAAATCCTTTTCTCTTTCCATTAACAATAACTGCAATGCTTAGCCTATGGTTTAATCCTTCTTTATTCCGATATACACATAAGGGTGATGTTTCGTATTAGATAGAAACATGTCAGTTTTTTTACCGTTGCATCTGGAAGTTAGTGTATGTTCTTTTTCTATCATCATACACCATAAGCCCTTTTTATCAGGCTTCACAAATTTCCCTCGACTCTATTTTCATATTTTCCTTTCATTAATGATTTTACTTTTAAGGCTTCGAAGGCGTAAAGTTCATATTTGTCAAATTATTCTATGAACGTCCTTGTCATGTCTTTCATTTGTATGTTCCAATTGACTCAGAATATAGTACTCCCTCCATCCCATACTAGTTGAGCAGTTTTTTTTTGGCATGGGAATTAAGGAACAATGGTTAGGGATGTTAAGTGTATGTAATTAGTAATATTATAATGATTTATATTTTATTTTTGAAATATTTTTTTTTTAACATATCTATTCTTTCTTTTTGTAATTTTATTTTATTTTTTTGTATTTTAGTTATTTTTTTTAAATCCCTAATTATATCCCAAAAAGGAAACTGGTCAAGTAGAGTGGGACGATCCAAAAAGGAATACTGCTCAACTAGGATGTGACGGAAGGAGTACTTAAATATGTAGTGATTCAAAAATTAAATCAAAATGGAAATATTACAAATAATGCTCTATTTTTTAGATTAAACGTCATCTTTTGAACAATAAAGCTATGCAGCCACATTATGGCCAGCCATAACGAGGGTATTATAGTCAAATTAGAGGGCCTGATGCATAAATAATAAGGGTAAAAAAGTAAAATGCTTAGAGGGCCTGATTCATTTTACTTTTTTTACCCTTTTTATTTATTCAATAAAAGAGATTATGGCTGGCCATAATTTGGCCAAATAGCATTACTCTCTTTTGAAAGCCAAACCAGATTACTACAGAAACAAAAAGCAACTAGATTTCTATTTATGTTTGATTCCTTACATCAATTTATTTCCCACATGTCTATGGTAAAGGAGTTTCTAATGAGATGGAGATTTATTATATATTTTCCCATGAATTTAGGCTAATGACTGAATAATATTATATAGGCATCATTTGTTCTTCTCTCTTCAATTTTTATTATTTGTTCTTCTCTCCTCACATCTTATGATCCAATAATATGGATATTCTTTTCTTGTAGGTGTATGATCATTAGATGATCTTTTTTTTTTCAATAATATTTCATTCTAAAGTAGTCTTTTCATTGTCACGTATGGTAAATGTGGATGTAGATGCTAATATTGTTTGATGCGAAATCTGTTTCTCAAATCTAAATCTTTCACCAAAATACAACTGAATTAGCTGTAAGCCTGTAACATGTCATTACTATATGATTGAATAGGCTGAAGAAAATGAGATGGAGGAAAGGCTCAGGAAACTTCAAGTTGAAGTTGATGAAGCTAATGTCAACATCCAGAGGTAGCATTCCAAAATTCTGTCATCTGCTATGTACTTGCCTTTTATGCTTTCAGAATGTAATAGTCTTTTTATCTGAATGAAATCGTCAATTCAGATTGAAGGAAGAGGAGGATGGCATGAGCCGAAGGATAGCTATGCTAGAAAATGAAATAGAAAATTTTTCCAATCAGGTAATGGTATCTATGTGATGCTTCAACTTCTTATGCATCTCTTGTACCATGCTTCAGGAAATGGTTTAAAGACCACCTGCCTTTTTATCGTTTTCTAATTTTATTTCAAGCATCTGCTGCTTTAGTGATTGACTCAGTAAGCTGTTGTTTGTGTTATAACCCCTTCTTTTTGTGAGAGATTCTAGAAAATTTTGGCTTTGACTGATGCTCAGCTGGAATCTTATTGCAAATTGATGCTTATTCTTTGTCAGCCCATAAAGATTTCAACTATTTGTGCATCATTTAACCCATGCTTGATGCTTATGTACAATGCAAGTTGAAAGCATGAAATGGGATACATAGCTAGAACTGGCTGTAAATTCTTTGATGTGAGGAAATGTCCACAGAACGGAAGTCTTTCCCCTGTCCCTTTTGACACTCCCCATGTCTTAATCTCTCAAATTGAACCTTTGGAACACGTGTTTCTTAATGTTTAATGGACCTGATTTTTTCTTTAGTATTCTTTTGGAAATCTTCAATATGAATAATTTGGTCTCTTATTATTGTTCCTCTCCAGATTGAAGATGTCGAAAAAACCCATCGTGACATTTCTTCTCGGATTCGTGAACTCCAGATGAATCAAAGAAACAAGGTCCCAATAATCATTTTGTTGATATTTATATATTCTGTTTTATTTACTTGATTTTGTGAACTCAGTTTCTTTTTGCTTGAAGGTCACTGCATTTGGAGGAGTTCGGGTAACCAATCTTCTAAAAGCAATCGAGCGGCATCAACATAAATTTAGTATTCCGCCCATTGGTCCCATAGGCGCCCATGTGGTAACTTATCTATTTATGCTTTTTGACGTATCTTTATGATTTATTGTTGCTTTTGGTACAAAATTCTCATCTGTTTCTTCATATCTCCCTAGATGAAATGGTAACCAGTATGCCATTTGAGTTTGAAAAACATTACTTCCTCCGTCCCATCCATCTTTGCACATTTTTATTCAAGTTGAGTCTATTATAATAATAAAATGTGCCAATGTTTCTTAGAATACTGGAAAAAGGAAAAGTAGATCACTTCTGCTGAAGTTGAGTTTAAGAGCCATTAAAACAAGCCATAAAGTACATATGGGATCAATTAACTTAAATGTTTATCTACTTGGAAGATGCATATGGGATCTTTCTTTATGTTCTTTTATCTTGAAACTTCAAAGTATCATCAGGTCACTTTTTTTTAGTCAGTAAAGACCACCTGCCTTTTTCTTTTGAAAAAAAGACCATCTTCATTACTTTAATGATTGACTCACACTCAGTAATTTTTAGGTTGTTAACCCCTTCGTTTCTAAGATATTTTATAAGCTTTTGGACTTACTGATGAATGATGATCAGCTGAAAATCTTATTACAAGTTGATGCTTGTACTGAGTGAGCCCAGTATGTGTTTAGTAGGTAACGAAATTTCTAGATAATGCTTCTCTGTTAAGTAACTTAAGTTAATATCTTATTTATACTCCTGTGAACAATTTTGTTTGTGACTAGAAAATCATTTGATTATCTTTTAGGCACTAGAGGCTTCTGGTATTTTATTTAAGGTGGTTTAGCTCCTTATATTTGTTGGTTAAAAATGTTGCAGAAATTGGAACATGGAGACATGTGGGCTTTAGCTATTGAAAATGCAGTTGGCAGGCTTCTCAATGCTTTCATTGTCACTGATCATAATGATTCCCGTATCTTAAGAGCATGTGCAAGGGAAGCTAACTATAACAACTTACAGATTATCATACATGATTTTAGAAGACCAAGGTTGTTTGAATGTCAATGCAGTAGCCTAAGTTCCTGATTATGTTTTGCAGTAAATTTGTTCTAACTTTCAGATCTCCTATTGATAGAATCGACATTCCAATGCACATGCTTCCTCAGACTAATCATCCCACTGCATTGTCCGTACTGCATTCAGAAAATTCTACCGTTCTCAATGTTTTGGTTGATATGGTTAGCTTTCAGCATTTTCTTTCAACTTCCCTTGTTTTCACTTCAAATATTCTATTATATTGAGCCTTTTACACTATGTGGATGACTCATTCCTTGTATTACTTTTCTTTTGTTAATAAAATTTATCAGCTACTTATCAAAAAAGTAGATTGCATACTTCCACCCGTGTTTGGAGACAATATAAGTCTTGTTATCATCATAACTGATTTCTTATATCTTTCATCATCTTGTAATACAACGTATCAAGTTCTTGTTTTACATCTAGAAAGTTACTGCCCGTGTTTTTTTTGGAGAAATGACTTTTGCTGGTTTATTACTGTTGGATGATTTGGTGTCAACTTTGATTCACACTTCATCTCTAATCAAGATTGTCCCTGTATATGTTCTATTTCTTCAGCATGACAATACTTCTTGTTTGATAGTGTGTCAATTTCTTGTAGGCTAATGCTGAGAGGCAAGTGCTTGTCAAGGATTATGATGTTGGTAAAACAGTAGCCTTTGATCAGAGGATACCAAACCTTAAGGAGGTTTACACATCTGATGGGTACAAAATGTAAGCTGACCTAAACCCCTTACACATGACATACGAGATGAGTTATGTCTTATTTTATAGTCTTTTCTTCTCTTAGGCCAGTTGGATAATGCATCTTTGATTACGCTTATGTTAGAGATTAATCGATCTTCTTTTAATAGAAAATTGAAGGAATGTGTAGTATATATTATTGGTTTAATATAACTTTCTAGCCCAAAGTATGCACTTCATTCATGAATGTCCAACATCTTCAATTCTGACAGATTTTGTTCTTTTAGGAAACTCGATAATGACTGATTAGTACCCAATAAATGATTAAAATATTTGAGGGGTCCACTTTCAGTAGTACAGAAAATTTGTGTGTCAAATGTGCATGAAAATTTGTACTCAATAAAAGCAAATCATACTTTGGGCTAGAAAGTCTATGATGGACTAATAAATGGTTGGAAGATTTTGTGATGATTTTGTTGTACTTGTGAAACTTATATTAGTGGCCTATTAAGTAAACAAAAAGACGAGGGCACAGTTGGAACTTTGATGATTCCTTAAATAACTCTAGTTATTTTTCAAGTTCTTAAGGACAAAGTAAGTGCACTCATATCATCAAGTTCATCTAGTTGCTTATTTATATCAATGAGCTGTCTATAAACAAGTAATATACTCCCTCCATCTCATAAAATTGGTCCCGCTTGCTATATTTGGCCGTCACACAACTCATACCTAAAATAGAAACTATAAGAACCTACTGGCTACTATGGCATTATCATGATAAACATCCTCAAGATTCTCTTAGATTATACAATGTCTTAAATTATACAATATGCCACTGCCCCATAGAAGAAACTACTTAACTTTCCAATTTTATCATAAACAATTCTTTTTATTTTAATATCCGTGTTCCACGGAATCAAATTTGTGGGATGGAGTCAATGCAATCACATCTATGTTTTTAGAAACTTATTATATCTATTTAATTCTTGAATAACAATTTAAAATAATTTTTATCTTGTTCAACGTGCCAGTATAAATGTGGTTTCAAATTTGTACTTAGCTAGAAGCTCCTAGAGATGATCAATTATGGGAACTTTGCAGGTTTTACCGCAGTTCAGCCCAAACTGTTCTTCCTCCAAACAGAAACATGAGGGGTGGCCGTCTTTCTGGTTCATTTGATAGTCAGATTAAAAATCTGGAGAGAGATGCATCAGAAACAAAACAGAAAGCTCAACAAGGCCGTGGACTAAAACGGGCTAAGGAGGAAGAACTAATGGGTCTTAAAAACAATTTCAACAGTGTAAAGGTGTTCCCCCCACCTTAATTATTTCATTATGTGTAGTCACTGTATGGCTTATTTGGATTATAATATTGTAAGCATATAGATGATTCTTGGCTTATCATCCAATCTCGATTCTATCCATGATATGTAAATCCAAAACAATTGTAATATTTTGGGGCGTAAGACTGGTCTATCCGTAATTGGCTTTTCTCAGATTGCTCTCTCTCGTAATATTTCTGTGCTGGTCATTCGTTGTATGTGCTGCATGTATTCCTAATTTATGAAAAATATGTCAAAGTTGAGGTAACACTTTTTGTTTTTCCTGGAATGTTGCTTGCCCATGCTTATCCATATTTGCTTTAAACAGAGAAGGCGTGTCAGTCTGGAGCGGCACATTGGGTCAAAAAGATTTGATCTGGAAGATGTCAAGAAATTGCTTTCCTCAGAAGCTAATGCAGCACCTGCTTCTGCTCTGGATGATCTTCATCATGAGATATCTGTGCAGTTTTTATTATTATTCCAACTTAACTTTTTCTCCTACTTCTCATTTAGTTATTTTCTTATGTTTTGACCTTAAACTTTATGTGCAGAAAGTGCATGAGGAAATACGAGAAAAAGAATCCCTTCTGGCAAAGTTTAAAGATAGAGTGGATGAAGCAGGAAAGAAAGCTAAAGATCTTAAAATGTCACTTGAGAATCTCTGTGGTATCCTCTTTCTGTGTTTGATTTATTAATTTAGTCTTGGTGGTTACTTTATGCCTTATTTTCAGCGTTCATATTGTAGAGTCAGCGAAGTCAGATATTGATGCATTAGCAGAAGCGGAGAATGAACTCATGATAATAGAGAGGGATCTCAATGAAGTCGAAGGGGTCCAGTTCACTAACCTTCTTATTTACTTTCTCACTGCTTTTGTTCTTTTCCTTTATGCTCTTTGAATGTTAATTATATGATTCATGTTCAGGACAAAAAGCATTATGAATCAATTATGCAAACTAGAGTCCTTGCTGAACTGAAAAATGCAGAGGCCTTGTATCCGGAGCTTGAGCAGAGCTGTCAGGTGCTAGAAAGAGAACTTAATGATAAATTACATGTCAATTGATTCAGCAATGATTTAAATTTATCTGGCCCTGGAATATTTAGTTTTCTAATATCTTGCATGCCATGTCATTTAAATGCAATCATTTATGGCTTAACATTTTGATCTCATTCCTCTGCACGATACTGTTTAGTCACGCGCACTTCATAGTTTCAAGCTGTTACTTTTTTGTCGTTAGTTTGCTCCCAAATAAGACTTGGTTAATGGTGAAATCTCAGGAGAGTCGTCAGAAAGCTTCAATTATATGTCCTGAGAGCGAGATGGAGGCATTAGGTGGATGTGAGGAAAGCAACCCTGAGAAACTCAGTATCCAACTTACTAAGTTTACTGAAAGACTTAAGCGTGAGACCCAAAGGTAAATAAAATTTGAAACACCTTCTCCGAAAAGACATTGGTTTGTTTTATTCTTCTGTTGTTTGATTGGGTAGTTTTTTATGCAGATTTCCGGAATCTATTGAAGATATCAGAATGTTGTTCGAGAAAAAAGAGCGTAAAATCTCAAGAAAAAGGCAGACCCTCAAGGGCTTTCGGGAGAAACTGGAAGTGAGTTAGAGCATCCTTATTTCTCATGCTTGTCCTCTGTTATAAAGGTGGTCACTATGATTGCTTGCCTTCTTGGGAGTTTATGTGCTTTTTATCTATTTCAATAAATGTTTTTATATTATAGTCCCTCCTTCAGAAATTTAAGCATAGTTTATATATCTTGTCGGTAGATTTCTCAAGGTTGAAAGCTTGATCCTTAATTAGATAGCCTAGGAATTGGGTATTCAGTTACTTTCATGCCCTAAGTGCTTGATCTGTTTATTTGCAACTCTCCTCTCTTTTGTATTTTTCAGTTCTAAGTCGAGTACTTTCCTGAGTTTATTAATACTTTATCTGATGGGTTTGTATTCTTGAACTTGCTGCATACGCATTCATGCTTTTGAAGTTCAGTAATTCTTTTTATGACAACTTATTTCAGGCATGTGAAGAGGCCTTAGGGTTGAGATGGAGCAAATTCCAGAGGAATGCAACTCTTCTGAAGCGCCAGTTGACGTGGCAGTATGGCCTCTTCTCTTCTCGATTCTTTCCTCATCTCAATTATCTTTTTTTCCTTTTATTAGGAGGGCTATGAATTTATATTAAGTGTACAGCTGATCAGTGATTATTTTTAATAGATTTAATGGCCATTTGAAAAAGAAAGGGTTCAGTGGTCAGATCAATGTTAGTTATGAGGAGGAGACCCTCTCGATAGAGGTAACCTGAATGAAATCAACTCCCTGCATGCCAACTAAAATAATTTAATATTTGCTGGATAATTTTCCCTTGTTTCAATTTGTTCCAATCTCACCAGGTAAAAATGCCACAAGATGCATCAAACAGCTCCATTCGTGACACTAGTGGACTTTCAGGTTTGATATGTTTTTCGTTATAAACTTTGATAAAAGGGTTTGCAAGTTTGCTACATAAATGACTGCTACCGAGAAATATGGAGAAGCTATTCCTGTAAACTCTTCTTATAAAGTATGTGAGACAAATAGTGTGGTTTTGTCTTTTATGGGTGTACATGTACTACACTTACCCCTCACAATATATTATTTTATTAATATAAATTATATTTAAAATATTGTGATGTGAGTGTGGGTGTAGTACACCTACACTCCTACAAGAACTTCTCCTCTTGGGGTAACAATTTAGGGAATTTTATTTTCCTTTCCTTAACTGAAACATAGAGGCATTGGCTAACAATATGGTGCTTACTTGGATGTTTTAACAGGTGGTGAGCGGTCCTTCTCAACATTGTGCTTTGCTCTTGCACTTCATGAGATGACAGAAGCACCTTTCCGTGCTATGGATGAGTTTGATGTATTTATGGTATGTCTATTTGTAGTTACTATCAACAAATTGCTTCTCGATGTCATACATGTCATTGTCCTGGTGGATTAGTTTTTTCTCTGAATTTATGCAAACCACTTGAGGCCTGACGTGTTTTAGGTCTTGTCGTAAGTAAAAAAAATTAAGACGTATGGGGTTAATTTAGAGAGATTTTCAGTATATAGCCACATAAAACGAACTTCAATGTGTAGAGAACTCCATATTTCCTTAGATATGACATATTGGCTATAGAAACACCATCATATGCTTTTTATCTTAGACCCATCAATTTTGGGAAACTGCTTATTTTGCAAACTGGTGACATATTTTTCTTAATTTTTGTGCCAAGACTGAACAATATCACCAAATTATAGCAAATTAAAATTTGCCAAAATGTATCTTTAAGCACCTAAACTATTAGCTTTTGTTTTGGAAGGTTTCCTTACAATTGCATTGTTTCAAAAGGCCTCTTAACTATAAATAGATTGTCTATACTAAAAGAAAATTATGAATAGATTATTCATGCTGTCCCCTATTTAATAGAAGGTTACTTGAAAACATGCGTATTCATAAGATGAGTGATACAGTTTTCTATCAAGAATTGCTAGAAAGCCGTTTAGAGACAATGCTAATATCATATGATCAATGAAGAGATTTAGACATCATGCAAGATTTCTAATATATGGATGTCAAGATTTCCTTATTTTTGTGATATTTGGACATCATGAAAGATTTCTGAAGATATTGCTAAACAGAGTGCTAGTGACATGAGATCGTGTGATCTAGGGTGACAGTTCTTAATAGGAGACGATGGCACAATGCATAAATAACCTATTAGTTTTAAGGCTTATTGTGTTCATGTCATTATTGTGTGAATGTTAACAAAGACCCATAAAATCGTCGGGGGTATAATTTTTGGACGCTTTTACAATTCTCTCAAACTTTTTGGACGCTTTTACAATTCTCTCAAATAAGTTCATCTGATTTTTTATACGTATTTCTAAGGAAAATTTTATATTTAACTTCTGTTTTGTCTTATCAATACAAAATAATCATGGTCACCTTTATCTTAAGACAGATTTATATTGTTTTGTCATCGTCGTATTGACTGGAAACACGAATCACTATGCCTAATTAAATGCATGAATTGTGATGGAAGCACAGGAGCTTGTAGGCAGTGATTTTCCACTACATTATTCATATGAAAGAAGGGTGATGCTTTTATGCAAGACAATCAGGTGGCAGCTGCAGGCTTCCTTGATGGTTTCAAAAAAAATAAAAGCAAGTTTATGCCACATAAACCAGCCACATATCATCCATATAGTTCCCTTTTTATCAGAATGTGGCTAAAAAGCTTAATGCTAATGACCGTGACAATTTTCTTTTCCAAAATGGCTAGAAAGCCATATTAAGACAAATTAATTTCATAATCATTGAAGAGATCTTAGCTCTTTATTAAATGGATGTCAAATACGTTTTATCTGAACATCATGCAAAATGTTGGAAGATGATGAAACTGCTAAGTGAGTTTAGCAATGGCTCGAATCTTGTTGAATGGACGGGAGCTAGAAGGGAGTGATTTTACAAAACACGATGAACCTGAAAATTGGATGATCCTAGTTGTTTCCTCTTTTCTGTGAAATTCAGAAATTACTTCTTGAATCAGAAAACAATTTTATGTAATACTTCAATGTCATGTTACATTGTCTTTTTTCTGCAGTGAGGGTCATGTAGTCATTAATTAAGCTCCTTCACAAATCACGATAGACTGAAACTATTAAGATCCGCAATTTTACTATTCTTGTTTGGATTGCAGGATGCTGTTAGCAGAAAAATCAGCCTGGATGCCCTAGTGGATTTTGCATTGGCCCATGGTTCCCAATGGATATTTATAACCCCACACGACATCAGGTGACTAATCATAAATTAATCGAGTTCATTTCCATGCTCTTTAATTACTGTTCAAAGTCCTGGCTCCTATTTAAAAGCT
Organism: Mentha longifolia; assembly: GCA_001642375.2. Classification (NCBI taxonomy): domain Eukaryota; kingdom Viridiplantae; phylum Streptophyta; class Magnoliopsida; order Lamiales; family Lamiaceae; genus Mentha; species Mentha longifolia. Next base: position 17,584,423 of record CM038117.1, read on the forward strand.
TCAACCAAATTGGTTCATGCAAAATTGGATATTTCTATATTAACACGACTCCATTCAAGGGGGCTTCTTATTTCAAAATGAAATAACTAGTTAAGTGTATGATCTCTTGTGTTTCTGTTATGATCCAGTATGGTTAAAAACGATGAAAGGATAAAGAAGCAGCAAATGCCTGCTCCTCGTGGATGACTACGCAGAAGTGCTACTCGCGTCAACTACGGCATCTGGCTTTTGTTGTCTCGAGGTTTTTTGTTTGATTATCTTTAATAGATTGGGTGGTCTACCATACATACTGGAGGATGCCTTCATCCTATATTGAAACAAATATTATCTATTGAAGGGGTCCCAATTGGTACAGGTTTTGTTTGTAGGTCCCACCCAATCACATCGACTTATGGCTGATTGTATATATCCCCTTAACTTGGTTAACTTGCCTTTTCCAGATAACTTTTACCTTCACTTATTCAGTATTTACCCACTGCCCACTTTCTGCAGCATTCATAAATATTGAAGTTCATATCTAAGAAATTCGAAAGAGAGGGTTGATATGCTGGGTACCATTACATTAGCATTTTTTTTTTATTTTTTTTTTTAAATTGTTATCTTCCTCCCTTTTCATCTGTGGATGTTCGTCTTCATATTTCTCTCTCTACAATGTAGAGTCTTCTCTTACTCTTTTCTATCAATTTTTTAAACATTATGGAACCCAACAATATATTACCCGGCTCCCTGGTTTTTCACCTTTGCCACGCGCTTCTCCTCTCTATTCTTGCTTAGCACTAGTGCCCCATAAATAGCCAAACACTATACAGGATTGACTTGTTTGAATCATACAGGATATATATGAGTTGGGACATCGATTGGTTATTTTACGTTATAGTGCTATTGTCGATTTATTACTACTATTACACAGTTTTTTTTGAGGTGGGTAGTTTGACGTGCTCCTTTCGTCTTTATTTAAGTATCTCTAACCACCAAATTGTGAATATCAAGAATATATGTAATCATATATACCTCTAATGATTGCATAGACAAATGATAAGGTAAAAATTATAATGATAATAGGGGTAAATATGGTAATTTAATGCTGTATAATTTTGGCATTGAATTTTAAAATGGGACATTTATTCGTTGAATTTGTTTTATCAAGTCTGGATACTTATTTTTGGTGGAGGTAGTGTTTTGCAGTAAATTTGTGGTTAACTTACGATTTCGAACCGGTATATATTTGAACAATTCAGCGATTGGTCATTTTGAGAATAAAAGCGCATGCCCACGCAAAGAAATTGTTTATAAATGAAGTGAAATAAATATCCCTTGGTTTGATAACCAAAACCACTTGTTTAGTGTATAAAATAAGGAAAATTATAACAATTTAAAAGAGAGCAGGGAAAGCAAAGCATGGAGAACAAAATTTTATTTTTTGATGTCTAATTTATGTCGCGCAATAGAAAAAAAAAAACAGTGATATTTATTAGTATTAAAAAGTTGCGTGTATCATTGTCAAGTAATACCCAATTCATAATTTTTACTTGGTCTTTGTTAGTCTTAATAGTATCGACGCCTTTTAATTCGTAACAAAATTGACCCACAAACGTTTTCAGAAATCAAGAAAAGGCCGTGGCAATAAAAAAACAATGTGGCACTACCTAAAACAATGTCTATTTATGATGAGCTACAAAACAATTTCCACCTCATGACAATAAAGGATGATGAATTTGGATGAGTTCGTACTGAACCCTACAAACTCATCCAAATCAAACTAGAAAAAAAAGGGATTGTTCTTGTATGTGAAAAATGATAATCTAATCCAAAAGACGTTTAGCTACGGGATAAGATCAATATTTATTGGTCACAATGGTGGGACGCCACGCAACTAGGGCTGTCAAACGCCGCCAGCCCGGCCCGACCTGAGCTCGAGCATATCGGGATTAAGATAGTGATGTCAAATCAGGTTGGGCCCGCCCAAAAGTCTATTGGGCCGCAAAACTCAAAGCTCAAATTCGGTCTATGAAAAAATTATAGTGTAAAAATGACTGGGTCGACCGGACGGTCCAAACCCATCAGGCTTTAAGTATTTTTGCGCCGAGTTGCCCCAGATTTTTAGTGGACCTCAAATTTCATAGCCCAAGTCCGCTGGGCGGACCAAGACTACCCATTAAACTAGACTTTTTCGAATTAAATTTAACAAGTCTAGTCATCACCATCTAGAATTACTCCCTCTGTCCCATTAGAATAAACCTGTAAAAAACAGGTCTATTCTAATGGGACATAGGGAGTATTTTTTTAATAAAAAATGTGACAATTGGGAGTGGTCTTTTTCACAAGACCGAACGGCTTGCAAAAGATACGGCAAGGCCCATTTCTCCTTTTTTTTATTATAAAAAAAAAAAAGATGGAAAGACTTGCAACTTTTTTTGTCCCATTTAAAATAATACGTTTTTCAAATAAATAAATAAATAAATATATGAGATATAAAATAATAAAATGTATTCTTTTCATTTCGCCGAAAGTGTCTCACTTCTTTATTTTATACCTAATATATATTCAATAAGTGAGACACTTTCGACATGACCGATTTATATTTTAAAAAAAATAAACATATTATTATTTTTATCATTAGAAATCTAAATTTGACATTTTTAGTATAAAATGATTTTATTTTTATCTTTTTTTAAAATGACTACTTTTTATCTTTGTGTTTTAAAAGTGTCTAGTTTTGTCTATGTGTTGCACATGTGCATACACAATTAGTTTATCGCAAAAGACAAAAATCTGGGTGAGGTCGGCCACATAGTGTGGCCGGGTCAAAGTGTTAATTTTTATACAGAAAAGTGTTAATCTATACGAATAAAAGTGACAATCTTTAACATAATTATTTTACGAATAAAATGTCAAGTTTTAAAAGTGTCAATTTTTATACAGAAAAATGTTAATCTACACGAATAAAAATATCAGTGTTTTAGCCGGTCGCACGGCGCCTCTGGCTGACCCAAGTGTATCCCATCGCAAAATTAGCAAAATGGAATGACCTAATTGTTTGCATAATCAGATTAAAGAACACCAGCCATTCAATTTCGAAATCCCCACATGCCAGGTTATCATTACCATAAATAAAAAAATAAAAAAAAATTATCGCAAAAAACATGCAAATTTAATTACCCTTTCTCGTAAAATAAAACAGAAAAACGAAATAGACAACCAAAATTCACGAAAATGTTCATAACCGAATGCAATCAATTTCAAGATTCCATGAAGGTTCTCTCTCTCTCTCTCTGTGCATGCAAATTGCTTTAGCACGCACTAAACATAGAGAATTCGTGCAACTTTTTAAACGTTGAGTCCGTGACAGCAATAGCATAGAAAATAACGTAAATTAAGAGAGAAGATAAAGATGATGATAGTGCTTCAATTTCAAGTAAGCACTGTTTTAGGAGTAAACATATAGAGAGGGGGTCCATGTTCTTATCACGTGTTGCTGCTGCTGCTTCTGCTTCTCTCCATAAACAACATTAATACTTTAAAATACTCTAATACTTTTCCCTTCTCCAACTTACGTAAAAAGGTAAACTTAATTGAAAAGAGGAGGTAAGAAAAAAGTTTTTTGCAGGCCCTTTTCAACTTTTGTGGTTTGCTTTCAACTAAATTCTATTTTCTTCCACTTCAAAATATGACAAATGATGTTTACTTGTTGAAACAAACAAAGGCCACTTTTCTTTTTATTTTTTTTCTTATTTTCTTGAATTAATACATTCTGGGTTTTCTTCGGTACAGATATTTTAATATTCTGATTCGTGAATGTTGGAAAGAATTTTGTCCTGTCGGTCATCGGTTACAGTTCTTGCAAGAAAATTACAAGATGTGAGAATAATATGCAAAGGTGTGTGTAACTCTATTATTTTATGAGTGCTTGCAGTAGCCTTAATTCCAGTGGGGCTGAATTAGGTGTGAATGATTTCAAAAACTTTGGTTAAATCATGTGATATTGGCCCCTCCCTCTCTCTCTGCCCCACATTCTCTTCTTTGCACCAGTACAATTCTATGTTTTTTTCTTTTACCCTTTTTGAGCTTTTCCCTTTTACCCACTTCGTTTGTTTCAACTCTATCTACAATTGTAATGTGAGAGAGCGGCGAAAATCTTGGCAACCCCACTATTTGCAATTTTGCTCTTCTTTATCTGTTCCATTTTCACTCTTTGCTTCTTGCTTATTTTTATGGGGGCAAATCAAATGTTGGCATGATGAAACTGTTGGAAGGCTTATTGCTCCACATGGGATTACTGGGAATCGTGCAATAGTTGGGTGCATTTGATTTGTTTGGTGTTATTTTGATTCATGAGTCGGTATTGTTTAGATGTTTTCGTGCAACATTAGCTCATGGGTGATAGTTTGGCTTTACCTTTTTTCTCTATAAGGATATAGTATCTCTTTAGTTGAGATCTGCACCTAACTCCGCTTGGGTTTCAGCGATAGTTTCATTCAATGTCTATGGATCCCAGCTATGGTAATTGTTGGAGCAATCCAAAGGTTAGTAAAGTTTCATTTTTGTTTGCATTTACACCACTTCTTTCAGCAAGCTTGTTATCAATTTTATGGTGACTGAAATAGTTGGAGCAGTTTCATTTTCAAATTTACATTCTTGAAATCAGAAATATATGCTTAGTTTGTGGTTTTGTTGTTGTCTTATTTTTTTTGTCCTTTTATGTTTTATGTGTGAGAATTTTAGAAGGATTCTTGGAAGGCCACTCTGCTACTAGCTTACCAGAGTCTTGGTGTAGTGTATGGTGACCTTAGCATTTCTCCTCTCTACGTATACAAGAGCACATTTGCTGAAGACATTCATCACTCAGAAACAAATGAGGAGATATTCGGTGTTCTTTCTTTCGTGTTTTGGACACTAACCTTAGTCCCTTTGTTCAAATATGTTTTCATTGTGCTTCGAGCTCATGATAATGGAGAAGGTACGTGTCTCTTGATAGAGAACATGCTTCTACCAATTTAAACATGTAGATAATTGTTTCAATTTTGTTGTTTCAGGTGGTACTTTTGCTCTTTATTCCTTGATATGTAGGCATGCTAAAGTTAGCCTTCTCCCCAACCAACAGTTAGCCGATGAAGCTCTCTCCACTTATAAACTTCAGCCACCTCCAACAAAGAACAATTCTAGGGTGAAAACGGTGCTCGAGAATCATAAGTCCTTGCATGTCGCTTTACTGATTTTGGTTCTACTAGGCACTTGTATGGTCATTGGAGATGGTCTGCTAACTCCAGCAATATCTGGCAAGTTATCTAGCCTAGCTATTTCATGTTCTACTTCTTAAAGGGCTCAAAGTGTGAGATAAACAATAATATGCTTCACCATCCTGCAGTGTTTTCTGCTGTTTCTGGTCTTGAATTATCGATGTCTAAGGATCATCACCAATGTAAGCTTCTTTCGATCCTTGTATGACAGTATGAGTATTACGTCTCTCTGTTTTTTTTCTCTAAACCAAATTTAATAGGTTCACATCATTATATATGAAAAATGGCATCTTATAAAGACGATCACGACATAGTGCTACTATACATGTTCAGTTTATTTATATTGCTGGGAAAATTAGTTTTCTCATTTTTGCTGTTTTAGCTATCAAATTCTGCTTTAACTATCTAATGAGTGGTTTCATCGCCCCCCTCACTTTTGGTTTATCAACAGCTTGGTTATCTTGAAGACTATATATAGTCTTCTATGAAAGTTGAAGAAATTAGATATTTGTTCCATGTTATTGATGTTTGATTCAAGCTATCTTTACAGTTTTACCAATTCATCTTCTGCAGATGCAATGATTCCGATAACTTGCTTCATATTAGTGTGCCTATTTGCTTTACAACACTACGGCACTCATCGCATCGGCTTCTTCTTTGCACCAATAATTTTCACTTGGTTGTTATGCATAAGCGCTCTTGGTCTGTATAATATTTTCCACTGGAATCGACATGTCTATCAAGCGCTTTCCCCATATTATATGATAGCATTTTTGAAGAAGACTAGAAAAGGAGGATGGATGTCTTTGGGTGGAATTCTCTTGTGCATAACAGGTATAATTTTCTTTAAGTTGTATGGACTATATTTTTTTTCTCGGAATTATGTCTATATGTCACTAGTGTTGGACGATGGAATCTGATCATAGGTAAGCAGTTTCTTCTACTTAGTATTAACTGGTCAAATTTTCTAAATTACCAAGTATAGGTCACAACTAGTTCTGCTTATTGTTCACTGTGGACATATTATTTGCTGCTCATCATCTTTTAACGGACTCTTGATATTTAAGAAGCAGTTAAAAGATGAATGTTGTATTAATAAATCTATTGAAGAGACTCTAGTTTTCAGTATTTCTTTCACTAGAACAGCATACTTCACTTTGTATGGTTCTACGTTTTGTACAATGATGTTTCGTTGATCCGTGCACTACTTTCTCAGTAGTTTACTAGATCATGGAATTCCCTCATATAATTATGTTAATATACTTATATTCGTCGTGCAGGTTCTGAAGCAATGTTTGCTGATCTTGGCCATTTCTCGTATGCAGCAATTCAGGTGAAGTTTCTGTCAATTAAATTCTGCCACTATTCCTGCAAGAGTTGTGGATATCGCTTGAGAACCCATTTATATTTAATATACGACGACTTCTCCTTGGTGAGAGATTAACGTTCATGGCATTTATGCTGTTGCAGATAGCCTTCACCTTTTTAGTTTATCCGGCACTAATATTGGCGTACATGGGACAAGCAGCTTACCTATCAAAGCACCATCATACAGTTCATAAGATTGGTTTCTACGTCTCAGTTCCAGGTATTCACTTAGGAAAGCCAAGACTATAACGGAATGATTTCTTGAAGAAATCTTGAATCTCGTTTGAATATTTTGAAATCATCACGCTCTCGTTTGAATATTTTGTTTTATAGCATTGATGCCAGTGGCATAAAATTCTTAAACAGAAAGTGTAAGGTGGCCAGTACTAGTGGTGGCAATACTAGCTTCGGTTGTGGGGAGTCAGGCCATCATCAGCGGAACTTTCTCAATCATCAACCAGAGTCAATCACTTGGTTGTTTTCCAAGGGTCAAGGTTATTCACACCTCGGACAAGATTCATGGTCAGATATACATACCCGAGATCAATTGGATGCTGATGATCCTCTGCATTGCAGTAACCATCGGATTTAGAGACATAAAACACATGGGAAATGCATCGGGTTAGCATTTTTAACAATGTTTTTCAATATTATCGGTCTTTGAAACTTATCAGTCTTTTCGATATTTGCAGGATTGGCAGTAATGGCAGTTATGCTGGTAACTACTTGCCTCACATCATTAGTAATCATCCTTTGTTGGCACAAACCTCCACTTCTAGCTTTGTGTTTTCTCCTCTTCTTCGGATCCATTGAATTGCTCTACTTCTCCGCTTCCCTCATCAAATTCCTCGAAGGCGCATGGCTTCCCATCCTCCTCGCTCTCTTCCTTGTCACCGTCATGTTTGTTTGGCACTACACCACGGTAAAGAAATATGAATACGACCTCCACAATAAGGTCTCACTAGAATGGCTCCTTGCCTTAGGCCCAAGCCTAGGCATCGCTCGAGTTCCTGGCATCGGTCTCGTATTCACCGATCTCACCTCCGGAATTCCTGCCAACTTCTCTCGTTTCGTAACCAATCTTCCGGCCTTCCACCGTGTCCTTGTCTTCGTGTGTATAAAATCAGTACCAGTCCCATTCGTTCCCCCGGCCGAGAGGTATCTCGTGGGCCGTGTAGGCCCACCGGCCCATCGCTCGTACAGGTGCATTGTTCGGTACGGATATCGAGATGTCCATCAAGACGTTGACTCGTTCGAGTCGGAACTCGTTACTAGGCTGGGGGAATTCATACGGTACGACCATTATAAGGCGCACGGCGTCATAGACACGTGTAATGACGACGACTCGAGATCCGGTGGTTCGTCGAACGAGTGTCGGCTGGCGGTGATAGGGACAGTTACGTTTCCCGGTCTTCCGGCGTTTGAAGTCGAGGATAGTGTCGAACCGGCTAGTGTTTCGGCCGGCTTTCAGACGGTGGATAGTGTGACGGATATCGTTGAAATGGAGCTGGTGGAGAGAAGGGTTCGGTTCGCTGCGGACGATGAGTTTGGAAGAGAGACGGGGTCGGAGATGGAGGTGAAAATGGAGGAGGAGATGCATGATTTGTATGAAGCGCAGCAAGCTGGGATAGCGTTTATTTTAGGGCATTCTCATGTTAGGGCTAAACAAGGGTCGTCGGTATGGAAGAGGTTAGCCATAAATTTTGGGTATAATTTCCTAAGAAGAAACTGTAGGGGAGCAGATGTCTCTCTCAAGGTACCTCCAGCTTCTCTTCTTGAGGTTGGCATGGTTTATATAGTGTGAGACTTTATCTCAAATTATGACTTGGTGTATGTATTCATATAATGTTATCTAAAGTCTCTCTCTCTCTCTCTCTCATCCAAATGGATGCATATTTTGTCGTGTTAATCTCCAAAATGGTCCTCATAGATCTCGTAAGTAAATAGTACTCCTTCCGTCCCGTCAAAATGCATATTAACATCGTCCCGTCAAAATGCATATTAACATATCCCCAAATTGAAAGCCTAAAATCAGGGGCGGACCTACGTGGGGGCTAGTATGGGCTGAAGCCCCACGGCAGGTCGTCGGAGCTTAGGTAGATATATCAGTCGGCGATCCCTAATTTACCTCCGCTGCTGCGATTTTGTTGTTGAAGAAGGCAGACCTTTTATTTCCTTGGTTTTAGCGAGAAGAAACAATTAAAAAGCAAGTCAAGTGGTCCTTTATTGTAGTGAGTGGGTCCCTTATTTTCTGATTTTCTTTTTCTTATCAGTCCACTATGCAAGATTTAACATTTTTTTTAATTTCAATTCATTTCTTAATAGCTTCAATTCTTATAGAACATGGAAAAATCAAATGTTTGTTTTATTTAGTTAGTAAGTAAATTTCAAATTTAAAGTTAGTGAAATTGATTCGCAAAGATTACTTTCTCCTTGGTTCATTATTTATTATTTAGATATAATTGTCCACAATATTTTCTAAATAAGAGGGGTGATAAATACCCGATCGAAAAAAAAAAAGAGGGGTGATAAATTAATTCTTAGAGTGCTTTCAATTTTAAATTTAAAAAATTGGGTTTAAAGTTTAGGGAAAGTGAGAATGAATCAATGAATAACAATGTAGTTGTATACATGAAAAGAAGATTTTTGTATCAATTGATAATGAAGTGATTTTAACAATGATTTTTGAAAATGCAAACCCTAAAGCAAAATTGTCTCCTTTCCTAGCGTAATTAGCTCGTTATAGTAATAAAAGTTTAATTATGTTTCTCGTGAATTTTATGTCATATTCTACAAAATCTATGTTTAAAATATTATATACTTTGTCGATAAAACTTTTTTTATATATTAGCCCCAGGGTAAAAAAATTCTAGGTCCGCCCCTGCCTAAAATAGATTAAAAAAAGGTCAGTTGACTCGTATAAATAGATAAACTAGAGGAAATGTAACACATCCATACTTAATTTTGCAGAAGAACTCCAACTCCTTATTAATGTTCTCAAATATGGAATAATACTCTTTTATGTTGTTCAGAATTCAGATCATAACCCTTAAAATATAAATCAATAAAGTCAATAAGGTTGAGAGAATGTTAGCTAATGGTAATTATTTATATTTTAAGAAACGCATCAATTAGGACGGGACGGAGTGAGTATTTTAATTTATCTAAATGTGAGCATTTTAATTTATCTAAATTCATAGTATATTTATATTTATTATTTTTTAGCATAAATTTATAATTAACATTTGAAATGCTTTAAAAAAATATATATGTACATATTATTTATATCTATACCTATATAAAAAAGAGCCTTGTGGCAAATTGTACATCGTCTAAAATATCCTCGTAATATATTTTAAATTAAGGGTAATAATGTAATCTAATATATCATAAATTTACTTTTAATGTTTTCATAACTTATTTGACTCTTATAATTTTCTTACCTTTTTTGTATCCTTATTTTATTTTCTTCTTTGTATCCTATATAAAAAAGAGCCTTGTGGCAAATTGTATATCGCCTAAAATATCCCCGTAATATATTTTAAATTAAGGGTAATAATGTAATCTAATATATCATAAATTTACTTTTAATGTTTTCATAACTTATTTGACTCTTATAATTTTCTTACCTTTTTTGTATCCTTATTTTATTTTCTTCTTTGTATCCTATATAAAAAAGAGCCTTGTGGCAAATTGTATATCGCCTAAAATATCGCCGTAATATATTTTAAATTAAGGGTAATAATGTAATCTAATATATCATAAATTTACTTTTAATGTTTTCATAACTTATTTGACTCTTATAATTTTCTTACATTTTTTGTAGCCTTATTTTCTTTTCTTTTTTTAATTTTCATACCTTTTCTTAAGTTAGGTTCTTTCGTTAGTAATTAACAATATAATAGCCAATTGAAAAGAGGATAAATAAATTATTTAAATTAGCACAGATTAAATTAGTGTGAAAGTTTGAAACAATTTGGCATTTTGAAATTTTGAAATTTTTTTGTACCTTCTCTTAGTTTCTAACATCAATTTCTCTTCGCTTTTTTCAATCCTATTTTGATTCTCAATTACGAGTCTCTTGATTGATATTCTGTTATTTTCCCACAAAAGTAGAAGAGAATAAACAATCACCAAATTGAATTTGTAGGTAAATACAATTACTTTTGATCATGTTTCTTTTGATTTTTATCATCGCATCCTGAATTCAAAGCTTTGTCGTGCACTTCGTTTGAATTTCTAACTCCCTTTTAAATTTGTACATGTGTTTATATAAAATTCTTTAAAAGTCTTACAAAACTATTAAAATTCTTTAAAATTCTTTAAAAATTCTTTAGTTTACAAAATTCTTTACAAGTTATTGAAAATTTTGAGAATCAGATGTGGAGTAATTTGTGGGGTAATTTGTAGTATCCCGTAAAAGAAAAAATTCTTTAAAAATTATTTTAAAACTCATCATCAAGACACTAAAAAACGCTTGAAAAAATTATTGAAAAAAATGTAACAACTTGAAAAGGACGGATGGAGTATAAGTAACAAAATCAATTATATTATTTATCAGAGTTATAATATTTAACGACGATATTGGTTATTTTATCAAATCATTTGAGGCCAACAAAACATAGTACTCCGTATTCAATAACTAATGAAGAGGTCAAAAAGGTCAAAACAAACTATCCTAGCATCCATCTTGAAAAAGAATTGGCAATAAAAAAACGTTTAGTATTGTAAAGAAAGCAATGAACAATATTAAAGCTAATATACAATATGAATTTGTGGACATCGGAGATATGGAATCAAATTGGGAGAATGAGTACTATTTGACAAGTGCAATACAATTTTAATGTTGATAAAATTGGAACATATGATACTAACATTTTTAATTAATCAATTTACTTTTAGTTAAGAAAACCAGTACTTAGCTTTAGTTTGGTATGCATGATCATATATCATGCATGCATCTACTTTTGAATATATAGACACATGTTAATGTAGATACTCTATATTAGAATTAAAATTTATGCACAAGATATTGCATATATATAATTTTGGCAAAAGTGGTATAAATCAAAGTAGTTGCTCAAAAAATTAAACAAACAATTTGTACTTTGAGAAACATAATTATCAAGAACAAAGATAATGTATCATTGCCAAATTATTGTATTTAGATTGAACTTAAAACGAAGGATTGACAAATTAAAACAAAACAAGTTAATATAATTTTGTGAGTAGTTTCTAATATGAATAATAACTATCGTTAATTATGATCCCCATGCTTACAAAAATTACAATAATTTTAATTTGTTTGATGTATTTTTTTAACTCATTCATTAGAAAACTAATTTGTTCGTGTTATATATAAAAGGCGTGTGTTTCTTATATTGCATTTCTTTTGTTATAATTATAATATATATATTTTATTATATATCTAATTTGTTAATTATACTAATATACTTTGAAAAAACTTAAGAACATAAAAAGAAGAATAAATGAAAAGTTACACGTGCAATGCACGTTCTCAATACTAGTATTTCAAAGTGCCCGAAATATATTATTTAAGGCTCTGATTTTTATTTATTTTCAACCCATCGCAAAATGAAGCCGAATACTTTTATTTATACTTCAAAACTACTTAAACAAGTGGTGAAGATCTTTCAAGCACAAATGCATTTGATTCAATACTAACGATGAGTTAACTATAAAATTCTAAAAATTATTTAATTATGTGACTTAAATTGAAATAATTTGCTAATATGATCAAACTTGAATGAGAACATTTTGACTTAATTAAATTTTCAATTCTTAATTGTACAATGATTAGTGACTTAACTTAATTGTATTCGCTAAAATATGCTAATTTGTAATTTATGAGAAATTACCAAGCAAGCATTTTAGTAATTTGCAATGGGTAAAATTCGTCAATCCAAATTACTCAACTGACCAACGCAATTAATTGGACAAACCATAATAGCCCAGTACTCACTTTTGGGCCTAAGGGTGTCCTGCCTACGGACTAATCCGTCTACACACTTGACCGAGTCAAGCCGCTTTCTCCTACTACTAGGGTTGGAGAACGAGTTAACGGGAGAAATCCTAGTGTGAGAAATGCGAAAAATGCTTAAAGCTATACGAAATTATGCTTATGGTACATAATTGTGCTTATAAATTATAGATAAGCTATAAGCACAAAATGTACTGTAAGCATAATTTTGTATAGTTTTAAGCATTTTTCGCATTTCTCATACTAGAATTTATTTCTATATGAACCAAACTATATATATATATATAACTTGCCCAGGTTATGCGGTCCATACCAACTCTCACGTACTCACTCGAATTCACTCTTGTTCTCTCAATTTAATGATCCTCTCAGCGCACTCTTACTCTCTGAATTTTAGGTTTCCGATCATTCGACGGTAGTTCTCTCAGTCTCAATCGGATCAACCGGGTCAACCAACATATCCGACCATGTGACATTATCTTCCTCAATTGTCAATTATTTCAATTCAAATTATTTATTTTTCGTATAATATTATTGCCCCATTGACTTGAGCGTCGGAGGCCTATCATCGGACACCCTCACTGGTGCTCTCGAAGGGCTCTTACATGTGTTGCTCACTTGCTTGTGTTGACAGGTAGCTAGTGTCCAATCCGTCCAGTTGATCCAATCTGCCCAACCAGACGAATCAGATCTCACTTCGATTGTAGATATACCCTCTATAGACTACAGTAATCAATATTTTAATTACAATATTTTTTTTTCTATTGAATTTCGCATATATAGATTCAAATTATAGATTATAAAACTCAATCATTCAAAATCATAACGCAAATAACTTTAAAATAATACTAATCGAAATGAAAAATAAACTAATCAAATCTGTTGTAAAGTAGTATTGTAGAGAAGAATAAAGAACACAGAAGAGAAAGAGAGAAGGGAGAAGATAACGGTAGAAGTAGGTTTTCTCATTAATCTTATTCACCGTAAGTTACAAATGGGATACACACGAGATATATATACAAGAGAGAGAAACCCTAATGAATAAGTAATGTCCATATATAAAATATATTTACAACACTCCCCCTTGGACATTACGACGTGATGTTCATGCCTCGTTAAAAACCTCTCCGTAAAAACCCTATGGGAAAAATTCGGCAGAGGAAAATAGTACATAACATACACTTATTCATGTGTTGCATTAGTTGCCTCATTAAAAACCTTAACTAAGAAAACCCATTGGGAAAAACTTAGTAAGGGAAAAAAAGTACAACTATTTGGCCTTCAGGGCATAATCTTCGGGATTATCTAATTTCGGTCGTTAGGACCTAATCTTCAAAATAATTTAAATATATCGCTCCCCGTCAAAACAACAATCTTTCAATTCAATACATTTCAATATGTACTCATTCATATATTTCTCATACATAGACGTGGGGAGGTTTAGTTAATAAATCTGCAGGATTATCACTAAATATACAATAGTTCTTCTAGAACTCATATGTGCAACACAAGATAATAATTATACATCCTCACATAGGATATTAGGGGTTTTGTCAATCTATCAGTCCAAAATTAAGCATTTTGGGGATCCAAATAAGTAAGCATCCGAATAATACACCAATATCAATGTCAATATCTTTCATAAAATTGATCAAGTTCTTTAGACCAAGGTTTCTTATACCTTGAAGATAACAAAGAATATGATTACCATCATATATCTCCTTCTAGGAGAATTTTTTTATTTTGCTAGCAATTCAAAATTAATGGTATCAGGCCTGATAGAGTAGTACTTCGGGTACTCAAAATAATGAACTTCTGGTTCATAATTTCTTTGTTATCTTATTCACTTCGAGTGATAGAATGATCATTGAGACACTAAATGGATGCAATTTATCAAATAAAACAATTTGAAATTCTGATCAATCAGATCAACCGGTACAATACTCCTTCAGGGAGATACTCGGACTGTTACAATACTCCTTCAAAGAGATACTCGGACTGCAGGCCGAGACAATACTTTGACTTATTCAAGTCTTCATACTAAAACTCCGTCATTAAGCATGAGTTAACTTTCTTAAAAATTCTTTATGTGTAACAATTTATATAACATCAACATAATCATAAATATTATAAAAACATTCAAACACATTTTGATACACACACACAAGCATAAATGATTATGCACATATCCTTACTTCAGGAGGATAAACTTATTATATCATACATGTTGCGATTTCACTTTCCTTCATTTAAGGAATTTCAAGTCCAACAAGGACATATATAAATATCGGTGCCCAATGACTTATATAAAAGAGATCGTTACGATCAACCATATGATATCTATATTTACCAATTACTGCCATAAGTTACATAATGGAACATAATGCATAACAGGAGAATTAATCAATTGAGGGTCTCTGCTAAAAACCCTCGAGCTACTCGCTTTATTTTCAACCACCTCATTAAACTTGATTCCTCTTTAGAAACATTTATTTGTGTCCTACTGGGACAACTTTCTTTAAAGAATAAAGTATAGAGGAATAATAGACTTTTTGTCTATTTAGCGAGTGAAGTTCAACCTCAACTTCTTCTCTTTATTTTACCATGTGCTTCCGGCACAATAACACCATATTCATTCTGGATCCAGATTATCATTTTAAACTTATACCGGTAATGGTTGAGATAAAGAGTGTCGATAATTATAACATTTCTATTAATGTTTCTCCTGAATTGTCTTCATGACAATATATATAATCAATATTAACCAGATTTATCCATCATTTCCCAATAATATATTTAATCTGGTCGTTCCGTAATCCCAGTGTCCCAATGTTATGATTATTTAGTGCACTTACAAATATACTGGGATTCTCGTCTACAGGACGATCCTCTTCAGGAGGTTCTATACATAGAGTGATATCATTTGGGATTCTCGTCTGTGGGACGGTCCTCTTCAGGAGGTTTACTAGAGTAATATCATTTAATGGTTTGATATTACTACCGCGAATTTTATCTTTAGCACCAAAATAGTTTTCACGCTTCAGGCGTTGAGAGCATCAATCAATTTATTTAGTTCATGAAGAACTTCAGTTCAGTATGATGCATATAAACAAGTATATAAAATCACTCCATTGGCAGTCAATAACTGTTTGAACTTTCAGTTCATTTTGTGTAGTGCGTGAATTAATATTTAATCCAACAAGAATTTTGCGGCATTCTTTCATTCATATCTCCCCCTAATGCCGTGAAATGATTTAGTTGGATTATAAGAATAACGTACCAATTAATCAAATGATCCCCAATAATTTGGCTCTATCAAACATTCATTTCTTGACGGAGGGTAAACATATTTTTCTTAGAGCCATATATGTACGTTTTGGTGGTGATAAATAGAATTAGCAGATGGGAAATGATAACTTTTATTATCACGCACTAATTATAAGGGGAATGACCCAAACACTCATGCTTTAATAAATTTTAGAATAATTTGGGTATTTTAAATTCATTGCAACATGATTTTTAGTTATACTATTTTCCCAAAGAGGAAGGAAATAATGAACTTTTTCAATATGGAGGATAGATGAAACTCTTCCAGAACTGACAATAAGGATATTGTCGTTAGAATTATGAAAATTCTCCCTCTCTTTTTAGCGAGAGTTATGACATAAAATTCTATATAATATTCTCCAAAATTTTATTTTGATGCTCTAATTATCAAGTTTGCTGTAGGCAAACAAATAGATACAATTCACAATTTTCGTAGTCATTGGCTATAGTAGAATAATTATATTCATGATCTCGTTTAATTCCTCATGATCACACTCGTCCTTCATGTTAGGACTAAAACAAAATAATAGTTTGTTGATTCTCCCTCGACCACTTCTATAGATAGTAGTATGTGTTTCAGGCACCATGTGAAAACTACGAATAACTTCCAATAGAAGTGGAAAATACTAAGGATCCTTACATATAATTTATTTTAGTCATGTACTACTTCTGGAGTACACAATATGAAATTATGAGCTCAAATCATTATACTTAAGGGAGAACTACGAAAATTTTACCGTGTTCCTTCAGAGATTGCTATAAGAAAAAGAAAAAAAAAATCATGTACTACTGCTGCAGTACAAAAGAATTTTTCTTATAATTTATTTTAACCGTGTATAACTACTAGAGTACCTGGTGCCTTCCGGACACCTATTTGGAGAATTTACAACTAGCTTCTTCTTTTTTCAAGTACCATTGTGAATTAAGTCTTCCCATATGATACAAAATCAACTTATTTATAATGTGCACTACTTTCTATGTGGATTGCTTGATGTTTAAATATTATTTTCTATTTATGTGACTTGTTACATTCTTTTGTGTAAAACGAAAATAGCATCGTCAAGACAAACCCCAATGATATTCAATATATAATACTTTTCGCATGTAAAATATATTAAATTTAATCAAATTGAAAAATAAGGTAAATTTGTTAGTAAAACATTGTATTTCTATAAATATAATGTAAAACATTACCTTAGGATCCTCAAATTAATCACATAATGAGGACATAATAGATAAATTATGTTTTGTAAAATAAGTATAGATTTATATACAGGACCTCTTTTTATTATTCATATGCAAGTAAAATGCATATTTATAATATATATATACACACACATATATATATAAATATAAATATAAATATATATCTACTTCATATACTCGTCCATAATTTAAATAAATTTTTTACCTTAGTTAAATTTATTCCTATACCATACAATATAAGACAAACTTTATTTCTAATAAATCATTATATTGGGAATACAAAATTGTCCATAAATTTAAAATACTACAAGAATATAATAGGCAGTTTATAGTTTGTAAGACAAACATCTTTTTATATAAGTACTAGCAAATGTAACGTGCGTTGCACGTGCAACTTTTATTTCAACTTGAGTAAATTTATATTTTTGATTATTTTTTTGTAATTTTATAACCAATTCTTAAGAATGAGAAAAATCAAAACTACTCTATGCTTGTTAACTTGTTATTACTTTGATTAATATAAAAAGAAAATATGTACAATATACTTCATTTCTTATAAACTTAACTAATTATATATTATAGCGACAATAAATTGAGAAAGAAATGTTTTAGCATAAAACTCTTCGAATGAAGCACTTGAGTCATGAAATATATGCACAAAATATTAGATATACTATTACAATAAAATTAAAAAATGAATCTTGAGATTATTGATAATCAAGGAAAATTATTTTAATTCACAAGACTTCCTTCATTGTAAGGATCGTAATGAACATGCGATAGAAATTTAGGGCTAAAAATTAAGTAAAATGAAAATATTAAAATTCCACTATCACATCAACTCATTACAAAAGTTTAAACTCGTGCGAAAAAAAAAAATGTGTACTTATGGTAGATGGAAGGAGTACTTTATAACAATATGGTTGATGGAGGAAGTATTTTGTAATGGTGTATCACTTGAATTATTTGTATATACTAACAAGCATTCGTCAACAAGAGTGAAATAGTTAATTCAAAAATAGTGAATTATCTAAAAATAAAATAATTGATCATGAAATTTGACATTGTGAGATACTATTTGTAAGTTGTAACTATATGTAACAATCTTTATATGGTCTGCATGCATGGTTTTTAATTTTTGTAACGAGTGGTGTTAAAGTATTTTTTGGGTCCCACTTAATTTGTGAATGGGTATTAAAGTGAAATGAATATAAAATTGTATATTGGTTAAAAATGGATGAATTGAAGCACATAGGTTGTGGACGGCCGAATAGGTAATAAGGGCACGTAAGTCGTGGACAGAGGGAGTATAAAACATGACAAAGCTAATCTTTGTTTTACTTTTAGCAACAACATTCTTAGTTTATATATGTCAAATCTCAAAGTACACGATTTAATTATTTTTCTCACAAAATATCCAAGTACAGTCTAATTTTAATAATGTTAATTCTAATATCTAATCACTTTCTTGTAAGATGCATTTAAATATTTTTAAATGAACTTTAATATGCTCATTTTACCGGTGAGGCAGATATTTTGGTAATAAATATCTCACCAAAGTTCTAATTTGTTAGATTAGATAATCATAATACTATCCTTATTATTTAATTAAATTTAGCTTCCTTTATTAAATCACTATACAATACTTATTAATTAGAATAGGATAGAGCTACACTATCATGAAACTACGTACTAATATAGTCTTGGTTGCCTTTTTTTTTGTTTTACACAATTAGTCATATGTCTAAAATAAAAACACTACACACAATAAATATCATCAACATACTCTTGTATTACACAATATGTCATCGTGACCCACCAATATTAACTACACTTTATTCACAATTTCTCACACCTAATTTAACTTTAATACCCTTGAAAGTTTTTTTTTTCTTTTTTCTTACATTTTAAAATATTTTATTTCTTAACATCTATGTCCGTCTCTACAAGACTAAATCTATGGAGCGGAGGTAGTATAACTTATTACAACAATACCCTTGAAACTAATTGTATTATAAGGATATTGTAGACATGAAAAGAACATATAATTCAAATAATAAATATAAACATAGCAAATTAATTTTATATTTAATGCTATTTTTTTGAGGGAATATTTAATGCTAATTTACAACACCGCCATGAAATCAAAATTTGTAACGTCCCGTACTTTTCTACCTACATCTAGAAGCTAAATATAGTGGTTAAAGTAAATTATCCTCATTTAGTGTTTTAAAATCACTCTTGTAAAATAGAATTATCTAGAAGAGATTCTACAACAAATCGAGTAGCTACTTGATATCGAGATGTGACGAGTAATGAATTATTGATTTGTTATAAGCTAACAAGTTAAATCGATTATAGTTTTTCAATTAATAATTCACCAGTTATATTAGTAGATTAACGAGTCAAATTACTTTATAATTGGGCCAAACCCATTAGCTAATTGTTTAAGGGATCGAGCCCAATACGCACAAGATATTGGGTCAAGCCCAATTAAAATAGAAGGAAGCCTTGCAGCCGATTTGTATATATATATATATATATATATTTATATATATATACATATACATCTGCAACCAAATTAGTTAATGATAAAACAATTAAATAACTTTTTACAAAACTTCTTTCTTCAAGTCAATATTTGTTGGCTGCTTTCATTAATGAAGCTACAAAAAAAAAAAAAAAAAAAAAAAGAATTACACGCTTCTTTCTTAGTTCAAAAAAAAAAAAGGGGGAACACAATCTTTTTCCCCTACACCAAAATCTCCTCCTCTGCAACAAAACAGCTACACACCTAGTTGCACCCCTTTAAGCCTCAAAAACCTGCAAAGAGAGAAGGCAAGTAAGTCTTAAAGAAGAGAGGATTTGCAGGGATTTTGTGCAGGGAATTAATCATGACATGTCATGTTATACACCCTCATATATACACCCTCCTACCTCATCTTTCAAACTACAATTATTCATACTTCGACCACATAGAGAGAGAGTTAGAGTGAAGGAACTGCAGCAGCAGCCAGAGGAAAGAAATAGAAGCCCTTTCTTTCAAGCTACACACTCCACCAATTTATTAAGCACTTAAAGAGAAAACAAGTTGAGAAGGGAAGAGTAGTGCAGCAGCTAGGAAGAGGAGAAGGTTCAGAATCCATCTCTTTTTCCCACTACAACAACCATCATACCACTCACACTACTTCAAGGTAACAACCTTGAACACCAACTCAAGTAAAGTATTAACATTTCCTCCTAGAAACTAAGCTTAGCATGCTCATAGTTATGTTCAAAGAAATAAGCCAAGTATGCTCTTTGCCTTCTTATAGTTCAAATCCCATAAACATCTTAGTAAGCATGACTTAAGAAAATCCTCAATTCGTAATGAAGCAAGCACACAAAACAGGGGCTGAAAATACACACCCTACTACACTAAGCATACTCTTATTCCAAAACCACAACACATTAGAACTTATGAGCATATTGAAAGCTGAGAACTCAACCCTAGGCCTATGAGACTTTCACAGCAACTAGAACTCACATTAAAAGACATAGAGCTCAAGTCTTTTCTCTAATCAAGAATCCAAGTTTTTAAAATAACAATCACACATATACAGTCACACACACCATAGATTTATGTTTGAAACATGAAACACACATACTTTTGCAAAAACAAAAGAAATCGAATGCAAGAAATAAAAATAAGAAGAGAGTGCAGGAATTCGAACCTCCGTCGAGGCCGAAGCCTCGACGGCAGTAGATCAACGACGAGCAACAGCGGGCAGCAGCGGCGTCCTCGTTGTCGCATCGCCGAAACCTGCAAAATAGAAGGAGCAAGAAGAATCAATAACCAAAAATATAATAAATGAGCGAGTAATTACATCAAACAATATTAATAATTTAGAGAGAGAGAGTCGAAGGGAGCCGAGCTCGGAGCTGCTCTCGTGGAGACGGTAGTGCCGTCACGGCACAACGGCGAGATAGAGCTCGGCGGTGACGGTGGCGACAATGCTGGAACTCCACTCGCAGCAGCAGCCGGCTTTGCCACCGGCGATGGAGAAGACAGAGAGACGAGATGCCGCGGGTATGCTGAAGACGACGGCGTCGACAATGGTGGCTTGCATGCGCCGGCATTGGAGAATGCCGGTGCTATGAAGAGGGGCGAAATCTAGGGATTCTCCAACATTTTGAATTTGGGGGAAAATAATTCCATAGAAAGATAAACGAGGAGGGAACGGAGGTATGGGAGCGTCGATGAGAGTAGCGCCGGAGATGGTGATTGGAGGAAGGGAGAATTGCAGAGAAGATTCGAGAGAGAGAGAGAGACGAGCACGACAGAAATGAGGGGAGAATTTGGGGGCTTTCTTGGTTCATCCGGGTCGGGTTAATTAGTCTATCCGGGTCGGGTTCGCAGATCCGGGTTTCGGGCTGGGCCGAAAGTATGGGCCGAGTTAACGGGCCAGTGTTATTTAATTGATTTGAGTCCAAATCATATATTAAAATACGAGTCGAGACTCGACTATTATCTTGTAATTTATTTGTAAAAGAGATTTCATTAATTCACAAGGGATTAATCCACGAAATTTTCTTAATTAACTTATGACAAGTTAATTAACTTAGATTAGATTTTATGTTAATTGATTTAGATAATCAATTACACTATAACTATTAGTATATTGATAATTCTTAAGTGAATTAAATTTCCTAATTAACTTATAGCAACAAGTTAAATAGATTTAGAATTATCTTAGCCTTGATTAATTATGTGGATTAAGATACCACTAATTAAGTTATCTTACACCTATATTAATAATAATATAAAGATTAATAATTCTTAAATGAATTATTTTAATTAAAGAATTAACTTATAGAAATAAGTTTATTAAGCTAAGTTTATTAATCAGAACTAAATTGATTAAGCTAATCAATTAAGCAATTAAGATTAATTAATTGAGAAGTTTCTCAATTAATTTAAGTTCTAGTGAACAGTAACCAATCTATGATTTATTCTCACATAATATGTTCCCATAACGGAATCGACAAATCAAGCTTAGATAGTAGTAACAATGTTACTGAAGTTAAGATCGAATAAACATAAGATTAGAATTAACTTCGATAAATTTATACCGATAAACGAGAACCTCATTTCAATCTCTAAACGAAGGTCAAGCGAAGAGGGAGCAATAGCCAAGGAGGCATAAGAATTCATTAACAGAAGAAGAGCAGACAAGGTGGGCTTTCTTTTAAAACAAAGCGTGTTGTATTAGTTGATATAGCTCTTTTAAAGTATTGTCATGCCATAAAATGTTTTGTTTTTGTATGATGCATATCTGCTATTGGCTATGCCAATGTTATTTAATCTAATTCGGGTCCCTGTATGGCCAGCTGCTATACTTGGATTAGTGTACACAGTGGTCGAATCGTCTAGTGTGACGATCGATCAGGTGACGAGTGAGGTGGCCACCTCCTCGGGCACCACAGATCAGATATGGTAGATGACAACAGAAATTTGACTGCAGTCACTTTTGAGAACTAAGAGATTTTAGTGAACATAGACTTTTAAGCAAAACCCTATGTTTCACTCAGTATAGGGATGACAATAAAATCAATTTTGGGCAAAGTGTTCACTGAGTACAATTTGTACTTAGCCCTGTACATTGTTTTTAATGTGCAGGTTGAGCAGGTTGAAGCGGAGTGACCGGCAGAGCTTTTGTCAATTTAGTAAAGATTAGCTGTTGAAAACTCTTGGTAATACATGTCTTCATACATGTATTCACAACCATATTTCCGCTGCGTACTCTCTGATAGTCTTTAGTTTATTTCAATTTGGTTGTATCTTAAGTCAGAATCATGACAAGCATTGCCCTACCCTTTCAGTCATAAGTATCAGTTTATCTAGTAATAAAGTTGCTCTGAGAGTCATTTCCAGAGATGTTCTTCATTTATCTGTTATTTCACATTCATATTTTATAGTCACGAATTTACCAACTTTAGTTATCGATTAGTTAAGGGCGGTCGTGACAGAGTGGTATCAGAGCCCTAGGTTGCTCTGAAATCCAAGAGTCTTCTTCAAAGTAAAGTCTAGACTTGAATCGCTAGACTTAGTAGAGTCATTTGACAAAAGCTCGGCACTCCATTTCATCACGCTCAACGAGGTAAGTGTAAATGTTTTTCTTCAAGGTGAATGAAAATTAGAAACTTTACTTTTAAAAGAACTTAGTATTAACTTGTTCTTTGATAAATTATAGAGAAAAGAGATTTCATAAGAGAACATAGTTGCTTAGTCACGTACTTGAGTAAGCATGCTTAAATCTAGGATTTGAAACGAAGTTTTCTTTCCTTGACAATCGAGAAGAAGAGACAGAGAATATCGCAAGAGCAAAAGGAGCCATGGCAAGAAGCACGACGCGAATCAAGTAGCAATTCAAGTCGAAGAGATTGTTATCTATTATCCAAGGCGATCGAATTACTTAAGGCTGCTGATGCCTTTAAATTTAGCAAACACCAACGCTAAAGTAGAATAATATACACACTGGCAAAATATATAAGTCCACTCCAAACCCCAAGGATGTTACTGCATACTTGGACAGAAAAACATAAGTTAATAAGAGAGAGAAATAAATCTCTAAGACAAGATGAGTTCATATACTATTAAATATAGTAGTGAGAACTATGGCGTAGTGCTTTTGCGGCGAATGACAAATTCACTAAAATGTTGCAACCAAATTGCAATTTTTATGAGAAATAGGAATTTAAAGAAGAGTTGTTCTTTTAAAAGGGTTAAGCCATACCTGGGACGCCCTTGCATCCTACTTCGCTAGATGTTTTCAAGCCATAATGATCAATCGTAGAGACGATGCTAGAAAAGGAAATAAATTAGAGAGATTATCTCCACACGCTGGTATGCGTCGTTGGCAGCAGTAACATGTCCCATGCCAGTTCAGTTCCCCGTACGAAGTAAAGAAATACCAATTTCCTACATTAAGGATTAGTCAGTCGGAGAGCCGATGGAATTATGGAGATAGTAATTTAAGGGATAACCTTACGTACTAATGCCTTATGATGTGGCATATACCATTTTGATCCCCTTGAAGCCAATAAAGTCTATTTGTTTCCCGAAAATAACAAGCTGGGAAAGTTTTGAGCTAAAACCAAAGTTTTCCAAACCTTGAAAACCTTATTTTTCGTCATTCATTGACAAAGCCACCAAAGTGCGATGCTGAGGAGGTGCTTATGTGGAACTGGCCACTCTACATAATCTCAATCTCAGTAACATCATCCGTAGACCAGAATTCAGATGGGTATCTGCAAGAGGGTCTTTCTCTTCGATCCCTTGTCATTTCGTTTCTACCCTCTGACTATGCTTTCCACAATGATCTGAAAATTTACTGAGGAAACCATTTGATTAAATATCATGCCGGAATTGAAATATTATTCCTATGGAATTACCTCCTAGTATCACTTCACAAGTTATTTCGTTTCGTATTGGCTTCCTTGTGAAACCAATGAGACATAAGAATTTAGCCACCCGAAAGTACGGGGTACGACAAAAGAATAGTGCCCTTTGGGGAATGCCAAAAGTTGGTAACTAGATCAGAATAAAGAGAAATCTAGACCTGGAATAGAAAGAATCGAGACCCAGTATCCTAAGGAAAATAGACCCGGAATACACAAATAATTAAGAAATATCAACAAAAGATTTAAGTTGATATAGAGTTGTAAGGAGCCTTAAGAATCCTTAAGGAGATCTTAAGCACCCAAGCGAATAAATGGAAGGGTCGAATACAAGTAGGACAACCCATATCAGTATAGAGATCAGTTTTAGAGGCGCATGTAGCAAGTAAATCAAGAGAGCTAATATGATTGTCTATTTGGTGGCTGAGACCAATTAACTAGAATCTATTAAGCTTAAGGAAGTAAATGCAGCACGCTCACTAGTTAGAACAGTTCTTAAATCAGTAGCATGGAGATGTGATTTAACTAAATCGAGTAGGCAGATGAATTAAATCAAACATATGAGTCAAACACCTTATACGGAGTTTTGAGACTCTTATGGTATGAAAGTGGTGAAACATCGTAACCATGCGGGGGAAAACTTTTAGTGTGATTGAGGAGAGCAAATGTGGTAGCGTATGATAAACCGGAAAATCTAACCTAGTACAGAAATCTACTGCTCCAAGGGAGAATAATCTATGAGAATGCCCATTCAAGTCGAGGTAGAGTTCGTTCGCTATAAGAGAGGTGAGTTGAGAATAGTAAGATGTTCTTAAGAAATAAGAATGCATGTCAGCACTTAAACACCAAAGGAGTGAAAACGTAAAGATATGATAAGTATCGAGAACTAGAAATAAAGTACAACGTGATAGGAGATGAGGGTAGCCACCCTATGTTCAGAAACGAAACTAAGACTTCCTAAGTGAGGAATAATGATTTAAAAGAGGCTTAAAGGGGCATTGACTAAAAGAGAGATTAATGTCCTAATCTAAAAGATCAACGGGAACCTCAAGATAGACAAAACCGTTAAGAACAATACAAGGTGAGAAAGTATTTTAGCCCAAGTAACTTTCCATTGAAAGGAGAAAGGGAAACGCCACGGTAGTTTTTCCCCACCACCACCCCAACTCCCACCTTAGAACCGACAACGGTTTATGTACCAGCGATGACAGAAGGCGAAGGCCTATGTGATGAATCAAGAGTCAAGGAAACCTAGTAGGTGTGGGCATGCCCCACAATATACATGTTATAGTTTCATTCGATACGAGAGCTTATCATTCTTTAATCGCTAAAGCATGCGTAGATAACACAAGGTTGATGACGGAACAAATAGAAGCGGATATGAGAATCACGACACCGGTACCCATCGTTGTTCGAATCTATAATTGAATGCAGGTTCACATTAGTTTCTAGATAACGATCTTAACATCATACCGATGAAAGACGTAGATATAATTTAAGGAGTGGATTGGTTAGCTGAGAACTATGCCATTATCCTCTATAAAGAGAGACAACTCTCTTTTCGAATTCGGGAAATGAGCCTACGGTTTTCCATGGGATCGCTATGAGTAATCAAAAATCAGTTATCCCTGTTCTCCAAGCAACGACCATGATGAGAAAAATGATATTTGGCTAACCTTGTTAGCTGAATAAGGAGCCGAAGGATGAGAAGGAGAGAAAAGTAGATAACATGGAATCCGTTCCAGAATTTTCTGACATTTTTCAAAACGTATTACCAGGGCTACCACCATATAGAAAGATAGAATTTACTATCGATTTGGAACCCAGATCAACTCCTATATCGAAAACACCGTATAGGGTGGCCCCGTAGAAAATAGAAGAACTTAAAAGTACAACTCCAAGAACTATTGGACCTAGGTTTCATCAAACCTAGCGTATCACCATGAGGAGCACATGTACTAATTTTGAAGAAGAAGGACGGTTCCACGAGGATGTGTATAGATTACTGAGAACTAAATAAGCTGACTCTCAAGAATAAGTATCCTCTACCTAGAATCAATGATTTGTTTGACCAACTCAAGTACCATCAGCTGAAGATTCGATCAGAGGACATACCCAAGACAGTTTTCCAGGCCAGATATGGCCACTATGAGTTGTAGTTGTGCCGTTCGGATTAACCAACACACCAACAGTATTCATGGATCTCATAAATCGTGTTTTCCCCCCTTACCTAGACAAATTCGTGCTAGTAGTCATAAACGACACCTTGATTTATCAAAGAGTGAAAGGGAGCACGAGGAGCACTTGAGGACAGTGTTGAAAACATTGAGAGCAGAGAAACTCTATGCCAAATTCAACAAGTGCGAGTTCTGGCTAAAAGAAGTAGCATTTTTGGGACACGTCGTGTCATCTAAAGAAATCAAGGTTAATCCCGAAAAAGTTGAAGCAGTGTAAAGCCGGAGGTCACCATAAGCACCAAACGAAATTCGCAGTTTCTTAGGATTAGCTGATTACTACTGGAGGTTTATAGAAGGATTCTCCAAAATAGCAAGGCCACTGACACAGCTATTAAAGAAAGGAATCAAGTATCAGTGGACTACGGAATGCTAGTCAAACTTTTAATAAAAGAAAGCGAAACTGATAACCGCACCAATTCTGGCAGTTCTAACTCCAGAAAATGAGTACGTGGGTTATACCGATGCATCGAAGAACGGACTTGGTTGTGTTCTGATGCAAGAAGGGAAAGTAATAGCATGTGCATCTAGGCAGCTTAGACCCCATGAGCTTAACGATCCAACCCACGACCTAGAATTAGCAGCAGTTGTGCATGCCCTGAAAATTTAAGACACCACCTCTACGGAGTTCGGTGCAAAATTTTCGCAAATCACAAAAGTATCAAATATTTATTTTTTTTTCTTTCGAACAACGAGACCTTAACACGAGATAGAGAAAGTGGCTTGAGTTAGTGAAGGACTATGATTATAGAATCAATTACCACATAGGAAAAACTAATGTAGTGGCGGATGCCTTGAGTCACAAAACTCAATCAAAAGTAGCATTCCTACTCATTAGTGAAAAGTCACTTATTCAAGAGTTCAACTAGGTGAACTTAAAAATAGTACCGCCACCAGAGACGGTGGATAGGATTATTGCTACCCTGACAGTAGAACCTGACTTAAGAAGTCAAATCCTTGATGCCCGAAGGAAGGATAAAACGCTCGAAGGGATACACTTGAAAAAAAAAAGGGAGAACCCGGGGATTATCGTGAAGAAGCAGACAATGCGATTACAATCGAATGAGGATTGTGCACCCCGCCCAACGTGGAGCTCATAAATGAAATTCTGAGCGAAGCCCATGACACACCGTTCACCGCCCACCCCAAGAGTACGAAGATGTACCATGACCTGAAGAAGAAATTCTGGTGGGACAGGTTGAAAAGAGATATAGCTTCATTTGTCGGAAGGTGCCTTGCGTGTCAGAAAATGAAAGCTCTGCACCAACAACCTTATGACAAGTTGCAACCCTTAGAGATTCCACAGTGGAAATGGGAGCATATCGCCATAGATTTTGTGACAGGATTACCCAAGTCGAGACGAGGGAATACAACCATCTGGGTAATTATAGACCGTCTAACCAAGAGTGCTCACTGTACTCCAATTCCGAAAACTCATACATCGGAGAAATTGGCGCAACTATACATTTAAGAAATCGTACGTTGGCTTGGTGTGCTAGTTTCGATCATGTCAGACCGAGATTCGAAGTTCACATCGAGATTTTAGATAAGCTTACAAAAATAATTAGGCACTAGATAAAATTTTAGTACTGCTTTCCATCCTCAGACAGATGGACAATCGGAGAGGATGATTTAGACCCTCGAGGATATGCTAAGAATAGTTGTGCTCAATCGAGACGGTCACTGGGAGCCAGTGTTACCCTTGATCGAATTTGCCTACAACAATAGTTATCAAGCGACCATAGACATGGCACCATACGAAGTATTATATGGAGGAAAATGTAGATCACCACTTTACTGGGATGAAGTAGGTGAGAGAAAAATACTATGCCCCGAAGCAATCGGTGAAATGATTGAAATCGTGCGTCAAATCAGAGAAAGGATTAAAGAGGCTCAGGATAGACAGAAATCCTATACAGATAATCGACGAACAAAAATTCAGTTTGAGATAGGGGACAAAGTATTCTTGAAAGTATCTCCTTCCAGGGGATAGTGAGGTTCGGTGTCAAAGGCAAGCTGAGACCCCGTCTTATCGGACCATATGAGATTCTAGACAGGATAGGTCTAGTGGCATATAGATTAGCACTGCCGCCAAATTTTGGAAACGTATACAATGTTTTCCATATTTCACAGCTCAGGAAATACGAGCATTATCCGAAGCACGTAATTCACCAAGATGAAATAGAAATCAATCCAGACTTGAGTTATGAGAAATAGACCAAAAGCATATCTAGACCGCAAGGTACAACAGCTCATAAATAAATCGATCACTTCGGTGAAGGTTTTGTGGAAGCATTACGGGCAAGAAGAAGCCACGTGGGAGCTGAAGGATAAAATGAAAGAAAAATATCCAGAGCTTTTTGTTTAAGGTATGCAAATTTCGGGACGAAATTTCTCTTAAGGGGGGTAGGATGTAACGTCCCGTACTTTTCTACCTACATCTAGAAGCTAAATATAGTGGTTAAAGTAAATTATCCTCATTTAGTGTTTTAAAGTCACTCTTGTAAAATAGAATTATCTAGAAGAGATTCTACAACAAATTGAGTAGCTACTTGATATCGAGATGTGACGAGTAATGAATTATTGATTTGTTATAAGCTAACAAGTTAAATCGATTATAGCTTTTCGATTAATAATTCACCAGTTATATTAGTAGATTAACAAGTCAAATTACTTTATAATTGGGCCAAACCCATTAGCTAATTGTTTAAGGGATCGAGCCCAATACGCACAAGATATTGGGTCAAGCCCAATTAAAATAGAAGGAAGCCTTGCAGCCGATTTGTATATATATATATATACATCTGCAACCAAATTAGTTAATGATAAAACAATTAAATAACTTTTTACAAAACTTCTTTCTTCAAGTCAATATTTGTTGGCTGCTTTCATTAATGAAGCTACAAAAAAAAAGAAAAAAAAAGAATTACACACTTCTTTCTTAGTTCAAAAAAAAAAAAGGGGGAACACAATCTTTTTCCCCTACACCAAAATCTCCTCCTCTGCAACAAAACAGCTACACACCTAGTTGCACCCCTTTAAGCCTCAAAAACCTGCAAAGAGAGAAGGCAAGTAAGTCTTAAAGAAGAGAGGATTTGCAGGGATTTTGTGCAGGGAATTAATCATGACAAGTCATGTTATACACCCTCATATATACACCCTCCTACCTCATCTTTCAAACTACAATTATTCATACTTCGACCACATAGAGAGAGAGTTAGAGTGAAGGAACTGCAGCAGCAGCCAGAGGAAAGAAATAGAAGCCCTTTCTTTCAAGCTACACACTCCACCAATTTATTAAGCACTTAAAGAGAAAACAAGTTGAGAAGGGAAGAGTAGTGCAGCAGCTAGGAAGAGGAGAAGGTTCAGAATCCATCTCTTTTTCCCACTACAACAGCCATCATACCACTCACACTACTTCAAGGTAACAACCTTGAACACCAACTCAAGTAAAGTATTAACATTTCCTCCTAGAAACTAAGCTTAGCATGCTCATAGTTATGTTCAAAGAAATAAGCCAAGTATGCTCTTTGCCTTCTTATAGTTCAAATCCCATAAACATCTTAGTAAGCATGACTTAAGAAAATCCTCAATTCGTAATGAAGCAAGCACACAAAACAGGGGCTGAAAATACACACCCTACTACACTAAGCATACTCTTATTCCAAAACCACAACACATTAGAACTTATGAGCATATTGAAAGCTGAGAACTCAACCCTAGGCCTATAAGACTTTCACAGCAACTAGAACTCACATTAAAAGACATAGAGCTCAAGTCTTTTCTCTAATCAAGAATCCAAGTTTTTAAAATAACAATCACACATATACAGTCACACACACCATAGATTTATGTTTGAAACATGAAACACACATACTTTTGCAAAAACAAAAGAAATCGAATGCAAGAAATAAAAATAAGAAGAGAGTGCAGGAATTCGAACCTCCGTCGAGGCCGAAGCCTCGACGGCAGTAGATCAACGACGAGCAACAGCGGGCAGCAGCGGCGTCCTCGTTGTCGCATCGCCGAAACCTGCAAAATAGAAGGAGCAAGAAGAATCAATAACCAAAAATATAATAAATGAGCGAGTAATTAAATCAAACAATATTAATAATTTAGAGAGAGAGAGTCGAAGGGAGCCGAGCTCGGAGCTGCTCTCGTGGAGACGGTAGTGCCGTCACGGCACAACGGCGAGATAGAGCTCGGCGGTGACGGTGGCGACAATGCTGGAACTCCACTCGCAGCAGCAGCCGGCTTTGCCGCCGGCGATGGAGAAGACAGAGAGACGAGATGCCGCGGGTATGCTGAAGACGACGGCGTCGACGATGGTGGCTTGCATGCGCCGGCATTGGAGAATGCCGGTGCTATGAAGAGGGGCGAAATCTAGGGATTTCTCTAACATTTTGAATTTGGGGGAAAATAATTCCATAGAAAGATGAGCGAGGAGGGAACGGAGGTATGGGAGCGTCGATGAGAGTAGCGCCGGAGATGGTGATTGGAGGAAGGGAGAATTGCAGAGAAGATTCGAGAGAGAGAGAGAGAGAGAGAGAGAGAGACGAGCACGACTGAAATGAGGGGGAGAATTTGGGGGCTTTCTTGGTTCATCCGGGTCGGGTTAATTAGTCTATCCGGGTCGGGTTCGCAGATCCGGGTTTCGGGCTGGGCCGAAAGTATGGGCCGAGTTAATGGGCCAGTGTTATTTAATTGATTTGAGTCCAAATCATATATTAAAATACGAGTCGAGACTCGACTATTATCTTGTAATTTATTTGTAAAAGAGATTTCATTAATTCACAAGGGATTAATCCACGAAATTTTCTTAATTAACTTATGACAAGTTAATTAACTTAGATTAGATTTTATGTTAATTGATTTAGATAATCAATTACACTATAACTATTAGTATATTGATAATTCTTAAGTGAATTAAATTTCCTAATTAACTTATAGCAACAAGTTAAATAGATTTAGAATTATCTTAGCCTTGATTAATTATGTGGATTAAGATACCACTAATTAAGTTATCTTACACCTATATTAATAATAATATAAAGATTAATAATTCTTAAATGAATTATTTTAATTAAAGAATTAACTTATAGAAATAAGTTTATTAAGCTAAGTTTATTAATCAGAACTAAATTGATTAAGCTAATCAATTAAGCAATTAAGATTAATTAATTGAGAAGTTTCTCAATTAATTTAAGTTCTAGTGAACAGTAACCAATCTATGATTTATTCTCACATAATATGTTCCCATAACGGAATCGACAAATCAAGCTTAGATAGTAGTAACAATGTTACTGAAGTTAAGATCGAATAAACATAAGATTAGAATTAACTTCGATAAATTTATACCGATAAACGAGAACCTCATTTCAATCTCTAAACGAAGGTCAAGCGAAGAGGGAGCAATAGCCAAGGAGGCATAAGAATTCATTAACAGAAGAAGAGCAGACAAGGTGGGCTTTCTTTTAAAACAAAGCGTGTTGTATTAGTTGATATAGCTCTTTTAAAGTATTGTCATGCCATAAAATGTTTTGTTTTTGTATGATGCATATCTGCTATTGGCTATGCCAATGTTATTTAATCTAATTCGGGTCCCTGTATGGCCAGCTGCTATACTTGGATTAGTGTACACAGTGGTCGAATCGTCTAGTGTGACGATCGATCAGTGACGAGTGAGGTGGCCACCTCCTCGGGCACCACAGATCAGATATGGTAGATGACAACAGAAATTTGACTGCAGTCACTTTTGAGAACTAAGAGATTTTAATGAACATAGACTTTTAAGCAAAACTCTATGTTTCACTCAGTATAGGGATGACAATAAAATTAATTTTGGGCAAAGTGTTCACTGAGTACAATTTGTACTTAGCCCTGTACATTGTTTTTAATGTGCAGGTTGAGCAGGTTGAAGCGGAGTGACCGGCGGAGCTTTTGTCAATTTAGTAAAGATTAGCTGTTGAAAACTCTTGGTAATACATGTCTTCATACATATATTCACAACCATATTTCCGCTGCGTACTCTCTGATAGTCTTTAGTTTATTTCAATTTGGCTGTATCTTAAGTCAGAATCATGACAAGCATTGCTCTACCCTTTCAGTCATAAGTATCAGTTTATCTAGTAATAAAGTTGCTCTGAGAGTCATTTCCAGAGATGTTCTTCATTTATCTGTTATTTCACATTCATATTTTATAGTCACGAATTTACCAAGCTTAGCTATCGATTAGTTAAGGGCGGTCGTGACAAAATTCATCGACAAACTGTATGATAGTTATAATTCTTTTATTCATCTTTCGTTTTTAATTTATGAGAACCTAAGTGTAAGATTACATAATGACCAAGACATTCACATATATAGACAAATAGCGAACTCATATTTCCACAGTTTCATAAATTGAAACTCGTAAGAAAGTTAAAATAAACTATACTAGTATTTTATCAATGTTTATATCTTTATCAATTTATGAATTTTATATTCTAGAAATTTATGTCTCAATTTATTTAGGTCTAATTATTTTTTCCCTTAACTTAATTTGGGATTAATTATAGTACAAATTCCCAACATATAAAGGCTAAGTGTTACACTCGTAAAGAGAATTAATATATTCAAAAGTTCTATACTATTTTTTTAAAAAGTAAAAAAAAAACAATGAGAACTATTGTTCAAATTTAAAATATCATTTATAAATTTGTACCAATATACTTTTGTTAATTAAAAAAAATTCTAACAATAAAAAAGTTACAAGATTCTTCTCAAAGTCTTAACTTCATCTAAAGAGTTGTGAAAATGAAAGTTTATTGGAGCAAGTTCCTTATCCTTCCTTATTCTATCTTTATAACATCAAACTCAATTTCTTGAATATTTCATCCATAATTCAAAACAATTTCTTTGTGACTTTCATCTAATATGAAATATCATTTTCATCCAACTTATTCTTAGGATTATTGAATTAACGATGTAGTTTAAGCTCTATATCCTTCCAGCATCTTTTAAGGAAAAATATTTTACTTTTCACTTATACTTAACCAACTTTGAGTCTTTGACTACAATATATTAAGTGTTATGTAAGAAATGAATGTCACGTAAACCGAGTATTTTGATTAACGAATCATAATGTGAATGGACACTTGACTTGCCCTAATATTTTTGAAACACATGATACGGTTGATCAAAATACAATTAGGTTCTCTATATTACTATTTTCTTTTACAATTTGATAAAATTATGATCCATTCACTTAGTTGTTTACATGATATTTGTATACATACGCAAATCTTTGAGTATGTTATACTATTTCAGATTGCATGTTCTACTATATGTAATTATCTTATAATAATACAATTGTATATATGTTATTCTTCAATACCATCTGATGGAATTCGTTACATACTACTCATTTTTGCCTACTTAGGACACTTTAAACATAACATGCTAAAAATTATGAAATTTAATAAGAAAAAGTTATTTTATCTACTTCATATATATATTTAAAAAATTATTATACAAATTTTATAGTCAAAGTCGTTTTAGTGGGAGGAGCGCCACCGGAGCGCCACGTTGGATTTGATTTTGCCTCCTCATATTCAATTTGGGGTAAATTGATTTTTGTCGAAAAATTGTCAAAAATTTCATGTGATAAAGACAAATCCGCCCAATGTTCAGGTATTTAAACGTCAATAATCCTTTTAGGTTATAATGTCTTTGAAGTTTATACTTAGAATTAATGGATCACACAAGAAAGCTAACTTTACTAATTAGACTCTCATAAGAATTGGATGTATACCTTTCAAAATTGGAATCAAAAGTAACAATCATATTGATCTTAAAGTAACAATCACGTCAATCTTCATATGAAGACACTCCGTGCCCTATTCACAAAAAATATCTGTGTCCGCATGAAATATGTATTGTGTACAAAATATCAATAGAAGTACGAACTATAAGTTTATAACAATCAAATAAATTATTAAATAAAATTTTAATGAGTCGTGTGATTATACCTTCCGTAAAAGTCTATAACAAAATATTTTGTTTGATTGTTGAATAAGAAACTTTGTAATTAATGGACAGAGGGAGCGTATATGAACAAATTATAATATTTCTCATAGATATTATAATACCTTATGCAACATTATTACTTTTAGATACTTCATAGGATGGATAAGTAGTAGTCGAAAAGAAAAAGAAAAAAAAAATTAAAGGATAAGAACTCCCTAATTCCTATTTAGTTTTATTATTTTGTTTGCATGTAAAAGGCATATTCATCTTGTACTCAAAATCTTATAGTTTAGGAACAAATTAACTTTTTTTATATATGATGTATCTAATTCGTATTTAATTTTCTTCCATAATTTAAAATGATATGTAACATAATTAAATCTATAATTTTACTATGTAGGGGAAACTTTATTGTTAAATTATTATGTTGTATATAAACATATATTATATATAACATGATTATCCTTAAATTAAAATACTACAAGGATATAATAGGCAATCTATATTAAGCAGTGATGACTCTTTTTATATAAGTATAGATAGATAAATAATACAACCTCCGTCTTTTTCAAGTTGTTACATTTTTTTTGGCAATTGTGGCAAGCGTTTTCGAGCGTCTTGATAATGAGTTTTAAAATATCTTTTTAAAGAATTTTTTCTGTTACGAAAAGGACGGAGGGAGTATAAGGCAAACCTTATTTCTAATAAATCATTATATTGGGAATACAAAATTATTTTTAAATTTAAAATACTATAAGGATATAATAGACGATTTATATTCTGTTAAACAAGCTTTTTTTATATATAAGAGTGTGTTTTCTTTGATGGAAAAGAAAAATAAGGATAAGAAATGGATGGAAAATGTATCCTATAATGTGGTCCCTCACAAATGTTTTTTAAGGTGAAAAATATTATCACGATTTGTACTAAAAATATGGAATAAAGATTGTCTAGAAGAACATTATCAATCAAAGAAAACATTAAGAAAATAATAAAAAAATAATATAACATTTTTTTCTTCATTTTCCATCAAAGAAAACACACTCCAAATATCGATACTACATGCGGTATCCACGCTAGTGTGATTTTACGAGACTTAAATGCGCGGGAATATGGCGCGTGAATTTGGCGGGAATGCCCACGTGGAAGTCATCTTTGGCGCGGGAAAAATCACTCGACGCCATTTTTATTCCATCTCCCACCGGAAGAACCCTATTTCGCAGTTGACCAAGGAAAACGCAGTTCTTCAAATTTGAAAAAGGAAAAGGTTTAATCGGCGACGATGGTGGGGCTACCTTATGACTGCCTTGTCAACCCTCTCGGGGCCGTCCGATTGACGTTCGAGAGGGCGGTGTCGTCCGGCTCCGATCCGGCGGCTCTCGATGGGAAGGACTGGGGTGCCACCGAACTCTTCCGCCAGTTTCTCTTTGATGATGGCGGCCTCTCTCAGGTTTATTTTTGTCCATTATGTAACGATTGCACTGCACCCAATTTGATTGAGCAATTGAGGCGCCGTAGTCTATCTATGTGTTCGTGATATTTTTGAATATTGTTTGGTTTGGTTTGGTTTATAAATTTGTAGTCCATGAAAATGAAGCTCAGGACCATCTCTAGTCTTCCACTCAGTCATTGACTAATTATCGATGAAGCTCATATATTAGAGAAAATGGTGAATTATACGTGCATAGCAGCATTGACTAATTTGAATAATTTGAGGAGTATAGCAAGGTTTTGACTATCTTCTAATAATATGCATGCTTTGCGGTGTTGTTGTCAGGTGCCGTTGCTTAATTCATCAACAATGAAATGGGTTCAACCCAATACTCTTGTTCGATTTCGGGGTATGGTACAAGATATGTTGGGCAATGAATTTTATGTTGGTGCTTTCAAGGTATATTTGGTTTTACTCTCATGTAAGATAATGTCGGATTACCCTTCACTCTCTATAGAGGGAGGACTACACTTGAGGCAATAATTTTGATTATCTTGGTGCAGGATGGTGAAAAGTGGAAAACCAATAAGTTTGGTGATGCTTCTGTGTGTCCTTTAGATTCATCAAAAGAGATGCGAATTTGGGAGCGTCGACTTCTTTACTGTACCCCTGTGAGCTTTCTCTCTGATTACTTTAATGTCCATTTTGTTTTAGCTAGTGCATGTAAGAGTTATGCATAGCTAATAATTCTTTAATATTCTTGTTTTAGGTTCCTGGGCAGAACTCATGGGTAGAGTGTACTTCTGGTGCTATAAGAAATCCATATACTGGTACTAATTCTCCACTTAGGGAGAAACGGCAGAGGGATGATGAAGCAACCACGAGTGACGTCGATATGGTGGTAAATAACTATTTTCAACTAGTTATGGTGATGTAAAACTGCACTTTCTTCATTTCTAGTGGTTTAGTCTAACAATAGTCTTTCATAACTAGTTCGTCTCCACATTGTATTGTCCTTACGGGTAGTTAAATTTTGTGATTACTTAACTCCATGGATAGCTAAATATGACAACGTTCTCTTTCATGGGAATATTTTAACAATGTTCTTATTGGAAATTCACATATGTTGACAGGAATCATGCCATGCCATCGAGGATTCTCCAAATTCTAAAAAGATGGTATGTAGAAGTACACCACAATCCTATTCTTGAGCTTTTTCTTGCTGTGTGCATTGATCATATGCTCAGTTGTTTCACTATATTTCCAATCATTTGTTATTGTGTGCTTAAGCTATAAATCCCTGATTGTCTGCTGTTTTCCCACAGCGGGAGGATGAAACGGTTCTTGAGTCACTAAATTCACAGAAGGTGGTAACCGAAGGAAATGCATCTAACTCAAGTATTATAGCTCCTGTTGTTGAAAAAAACTCATTTTCATGTCTAGTAAAGGTGAATACTTCATTTCTAGCCTTAAAGATCATGTTATATTTGCTTATTTGAATGGTGCACTGATCATTAAGATAATTATGTTACAATATGCAGATTTATGACTCTCCCGAGTCAGACTTAAAGCTAAATGATGTTTTTGAGTTTGTTGGCATCCTAACTTTTGACCCAGACCTTGCCACGTCCAAAGATGATGATGAAGTCATGGATGGATTTTGTGAAGATGAATTAGTTTGTCTGCCTCCTCCCAAGGTTGATCAATCTATTTCACTATATTGCCCACCTCATTATATTTATTTATGCATGTAATCTTATATCTTGTCACTAATTTTGATATCAAAATGTGCTCCTGCTTTAATAGTGATTTTCTACCTTTGTTCTTTTCTCGCCCTCATAATTTTTTGAGTGGTCTTGCTCATATAGTTAGATCCCGAAGATGATTTGCTTTTCGATCCATCATATCAATTTATAACTGTTATCCAATACCTGGAATACCTCTCTTGTCATATTGGTGAGAATCAATAAAATTGACTACCAGTTCAGAATTTTGTATTTACATAGTCTTAGTGAATCATATCATGGTATCACTTCACTGAGCATAAAATGGAAAATAGATGCATGAGTTTGACAAGAATCCTAGGCTTCACCCCAAAAATCAAAGAATTAGAAGTGAAATTAGAATTTCAAAAGAATGATGAGAGAATGCATTAAGTTCTGGCAAGTTTCTTATAACTGGCAATGAATACTGATTGAGATAGTAGATTTTTGTTAGTTCTTTAATGCCTCTTGACTTATTCAGATAGTCGGATAGTCAAGTTTCTTGTGGCCTTTGAGAGTTTCCATATTTTGATAGTAGTTCTTTTGTTATAACATTTGTCCACGATGCATGCAGCTGTGCTGATCTCTTAACTGTACAGGTTCCTCGACTTCATTGTGTTGTGCACCATAAGCTTGGAGCTAGTGATCTTGTTTCTAGTCCTCGGTTGGAGGTAAGTTTGAAAAGATCTATTCATGCAGTACTCAATGGTTATGTATTATCTAGTTCTTATGTACTATGCAGTATACAACCCTGGTAATAAAAGATATTGTCTTAGCTATGACCCAACGTTGTCAGTTTAGAATTGTCTTTCCTAAAATTGCAGTTAACAACCCAGGCAATAAAAGAAGTACGGGAAGCACTTATTGGACATCTAACAGCTGTTCTTGGAAGTGATCGGCTGGCAGCTGAATACATGTTATTGCACCTGCTATCCAAAGTATATATCACGCTGCTCTGCCTTTTGCTGAACATTGCACAGTGCTTATACAGGATTATGGACATTACATTTCAATTCCCAAGGAGATCCATTTTAGAAATTTAAGTTGACCTGTGTTTAATATGGGTAATTAACCAGCATAATGATAATGATGTGCAGGTGCATGCCAGAGTTGATTCTGTTGCTGTCGGAAAGCTAGCTCTAAATCTTACTGGCTTTAACAAAGAAAGCACGCCCATATTTGGAAATAATCTTAGACTTGCAATACGGAATCTCGTGCCTTTCACAGAATGCTTGTTTCTCACAGTTGATTATCTCAATTCTGTTTCCCTCGCCCCAAAGAAGGACTA
Source organism: Mentha longifolia (assembly GCA_001642375.2). NCBI lineage: Eukaryota > Viridiplantae > Streptophyta > Magnoliopsida > Lamiales > Lamiaceae > Mentha > Mentha longifolia. The sequence continues at coordinate 17,623,726 of CM038117.1, forward strand.
CAACACAAATAGGTAAATAATGACTAAACTTTTGTATCTACTGATATTACTTTATCCAACTATAGTGGACATGAAACAAGATTGTCTCTTAATGTATATGGTCCTGTCTCCACAGGCTGGTCTCTGGGCTTTTACAGTTAGCTGAAGGCTCACATTTAACCATTGATGAGACCCCATTACAAACTGGAACCCTTACCTCAACAGGCCTTGAAAATATACAAGCATTAAAAAGCATGATAGAGTCACAAAAGGTTCGTTTTGTGATTTTTGTTGTGTTTGTTTGTTAGTTGAGACTTTTGTCACATTCTGCCCTTGCTTACAGCAGTTGTCATTTTTCTTCCATTCCACAGGTTGATTATGATTTTACATATTATAAAATGGAGATGACGGCAGATGTTCAATCCCTGATCCTTTCTGAAGGCAAATCAAATATCCTGCCCGCTGATGTCATTCTCCCTTTTTGTCCATCTTCATTTGTCTCCGCATCAGTGGAGGATGGAGAAATGCTAAAAGCTTGGAGATGGTATTTGGCTACCATGAAATCACTACCTCATTCAATTGAACCAAATCTGCAGAAGGTTGGGCTTAAGTTTAATTTATGTTTGCCATCAAATTTCTGTGCTTATTTTAAGTCCAAACTGTGGCCTTCCAAGTAACTGATTGTTACTAATTTCTGATCTTAAAATTAACAATTGAGTATTTTGGGTGATGGCTAATGCAAATACTGTTTAAAAAAAAACGAATTGGTGACTTCTCCAAGGTTAACTTTTCTTGATTAGATTTCAGAAGATAAATGATGCCTGTTCAAGAACTCACTCACCTTAATATTAGTGTCTTCATGTGGTTTGATCGCACCAAACTGGCGTCGATTCAATAGTTTTTTGCTAATGAAATCATCTGATGAATTATAGGTTGTTGAAGATGATTTAGTTGCTGCTAGACAAGCAGATAGAAGCTTAGGCAGTGAAGAGTTTAGCAGGTAAAAGTAGTCTTTAACTTTTAACTTCTCCACATTATCTCCAATCAATGATTCTTGAGACTACGGATGTTTTCTTGCAGATGGCTTACCATGGGACGTCTGATGTCGATCAGTTTTGGGGCCGCTTCGTTGTCGATGGAACACTGGCAAATGGTGAAAGAACTTGAGAGGCTCCGGAAGGAGAGACTTTAAAGGGGTATCTTTGAAGAAGGAGAAGCAGATAACAAATGAATTGTCATTGTTTGTAAATTCGTCTTTCACCTTTATGGCTTAATGTACCAGTCTTGTTCGTTATTCTGGTTAGAATGAAGTGTTTGCTGGGGCAGCATTATAATTTATGATCAGATATTATCACCCAATTATCCGGAAATCAATCTTTAGCATTTTGATAATTACACATTTCTTGTTTAACTTTACCAGTAATAAACTTATACCAATCCTAAAAGAATGTAATTGTATAGGATAAGAAAATGCTTAACAAAATGACTAGATAAATTAACTGGCGAAATGTTGTTCCATAAAATAAATCAAGCATAGCTATAATTTCACTAAATACTAATTGTTTTAATCATGTGTATTTGTACTTTTTAAATTACTTATTATGAATTTTAGTATTTGAGGATTTTGATAGTCATATGTATTAAAGAAACATTAAATTCTAGTCATGATAGTAAAAAAATTGAAAATTTAGCTAACTTTCGCATTATGATACTAAAATATTATTACTAAGTTGACTTTGATTGATTTCGACTCATTAATTTAATTATTTCGATTTTTCTCTATTTTTCTCTCCTTGATTTTCAATAGAGGATCCAAATTCCCCAGCTAGTTGTTCAATCTCTTACTTGGAAAGGAAGAAAAGATATATCTAGGGTTGACAAAAGCCTTATATATAATCAAGAGTCGCAAATTATTTGAGGCTGCTGAGTTTGTGTGTCGACTTGCATATACGCAACGCAAGTTTGTATAGAAGCTTTACTAGTAAGGGGGAGTGATCTTGTAAATGTGTATTTCAAAACTCAAAGGGTGTAAATTTATAGATCGATAACCTTATAAGTGGATTTTTGTTAAAGTTCCATTGTAGAGAAGATAGACGGCAAGGAGTAAACAATTGGCTGTGGCAATTGTTAGATGAATTTGCATCTCTGATGATCTTACTAGTAGAACGTTGTATCTTAGAATAGGTCCCCCAACATAAGTGTGTTATCACCAAACTGAATTACTTACTCGTGTGTTATCATTAGTTATTTTACTTTTTTACTTTGTTTGTCTCACTTAGAATTAAGATATGTCACGATTTACATAATTTCTATAAAAAAAATAGGGAGAAGTAGCAAATAAGCCCCCCAACATACACACCCCTAACGCGTATAAGACCTCAACGTATCGTTCGGGGCAATAATAACTCCAACGTTCTGTAAGTGGGGCAAGAAACACCCTCATCTAACGGGAATGTTAACACCGTCTCTATCTTCTTCTTCTTCTTCTTTTTGTTTTTTGTTTTTTTTCATTTTCCATGTTTCTCTCTCTCTCTGTGCTTCATCTGCGCCGTGATTTAATTCATCTCCCATAATTTCAATTCATCCAATCATAATTTTCAGAACCGGAGTCCTTTCCGACCACCGCAGCGCCAACGGCCGCCGTCGCACCGCCAGTCTCCGCCGCCGCCGAACCAGAGTCCTCCGCCCCTCCGCCGGAGGAAGCCGGATAGAGAAGAAGAAAATACAGAGGCGTACGGAAATGGGCGGCGGAAATAAGAGACCCACACAAAGCTGCCAGAGTTTGGCTCGGCACCTTCGAGACGACGGAGGCCGCCGCCCGAGCCTACGATGAGGCGGCCCTCCGCTTCCGCGGCAATCGCGCCAAACTCAATTTCTCGGAACACGTTAAAGTCCTCCCGCCACCTCAGCCTTCTTCGCAATCAACACAGATAGCCCCGCCGCCGCGGCTCAGCCGCTGTTACTTCAGAACGCCAACATGGATTATTGGGAGTACTCGCTGTTGCTGCAGAACACCAGCGAATTCCAGCCGCCGCAGCAATCGATGAATCTATTCGACCAAATGTTCTACGCTTCATCTTTGGCCGGATTATACCCGTCATCTTCTCCATCTCAATCTCAGAATTCTTCAATTTTCTCTTTGTCGAATTCCCAATATCCCATGCTCTTCTCTAGTGGCCAAACCATACACTTCACACCACAAGGAAAAAAATTTAATTCTAGAGTTTCATTCTAACATTTGCTTTGAGAGAGAGAGAAGAGACGGTACAAGAGCATGAGAATGGCAACAAACCCTGCCTTACTGCTGCTCCACATTTTGCTACGGTGGCTGAAGGGGTGTAGGAAGGAAAGGGGGGAAAATGGAAGAAAAGAAAAAGATAAGAGACAGTGTTAATATTACCGTTAGACGAGGGTGTTTCTTGCCCCATTTACAGAACGTTGAGGTTATTATTGCCCCAAACGATACGTTGGGGTCCTATACGCATTAGGGGTGTGTACGTTGGGGGTCTATTTGCTACTTTTCCCGAAAAATAAGTCCAACCACCACAACATAAATTTGTAAGAACTTATTTTTTCGAAAATTTATATGTCAAATCCTCATATCTTGTTTGAACTAATAAGCTTTATAAAGTAAACACTTCGACAATTTAAAGCTATCTCCATCGCCTCATTACATCTTTATGAAAGTCTTTGAAACACCTTATTGTCAGATATAGTAGCTTATAAGGCAATATAAAATCAAACTTGAAGATAATTGATGCAGTACACTTGCAATTTACAAATAGAAATGCAACCTTTTATCAAAATGTGACGCATGCCATTACACCAATAAGAAAGCTTGACAAAAGTAAAACCAACATTTCATATTTGCAATTCAGCATCCAAAACATGGCAGCTTGGGATTTCTCTCTATTCTAATATTCACACAAGTGAAAGTCCCTCTAAAGTCCTCCAAAAAGAAGCCAGAACAGATTCAGAACGAGTATCACATTACTTACTTACACGGCCAAAATGACTCGCCTTCACCTCGAAAAACAGCAAAATTCTGCAGCCATGGCATCTGCCTTAAGCCAAAAAGCAAAAAGACCCGTTGACGAGTTATGTCCTATCTTCAAAAAAAATTGCTAGCTGCCCAAAGCCACATATTTTGCCTGTTTCACAAGAGGGAGCTCCCCTAGTTCAGTTCACTTTGTTGTACTACGTTGAAGAACATTGTGTTTTTGTGACTAAATGAGGGAAACAGAATAAAAAAAGGCTAAAAATATAGTAGGGAGACTGTCTGATTAATCATCCCAACAGCATGCAGATAGAAACTGAAGCGAAAGGAAAAGAGCTGAGGGCTTACAAAGCTTCATATATTTGGGATGGGAAGAGACCAATACGAACTTTCAGAATCATAGTAATTTATCATCGAGTCTTCATACATCTGCCATAAAACAACTTTTAAACGATTAGTCCCTCAAGAAATATCAAATATGGCTGTAAGTTTGGCATGCAGGATAAAAGATTGCCACCTTATCATATTTTCCAACCTCAGCTGAATCTGCTTCTTCATCCACCTAAAAATTAAAGATGTCGACACATGGAAACTAGATATTCAGGAAACCGAGGATGGAAACATCTAATGCCATCTATAATAACCGGCACAAATATCTTTCTTTTTAAGCATGAAAAACTTCCAGAAGAGGATAGCATATGAATGGCATAAACAGTGTTGCATCAATACTTAATACGATTCAACTAACTCTTTGGACTACTCAACTTGTTTGAGTTGGTTAACGGATTAGATAAGTTAACTATACAATGGTACTTAAGATTTCCATCCTGCCTTGCCAGTTGCCAGTTTAGGACAATTTTTTCCTTATTCTGCACTAGCATTTATGATATCCATTATGTCATTGACAAGTGTAGAACAAGAAAGCAAATATCATTAATTTTACCTGTTGAATCTCATTTTCCTCCTTCCGTGAAAGCATCAAACATTCTAAGTCTACTTTAGCTGCCTATCAATTATACTATCCATTATGTCATCAACAAGTGAAGAACAAGAAAGCAAATATCATTAACTTTACCCGTTGAATCTCATTTTCCTCCTTCTGCGAAAGCATCAAACATTCTAAGTCTACTTTAGCTGCCTGATCAACGTAAGGCTGTCTCTCCTGGAAAATAAGAACGTGTTAAAATGGATTATATAATCCTCTTCAACCAAAAATTCAACAATTCAAGTCTATAAACAGTTGGAAATCTCCCTTTGAGATACCTCACTCGACATATTCTTCCACGCCTCACAGCCTTTCTTATCTTTCTCTATCAAACTCCCCTCCGTACACATCTTTAGAAACTCCTCCCTGCATAACCAGTAAGAGATAAGGGGTTTGCTACCATACAGAATCAAAATTTCTCCTAAATCTTCGATTAAATTTCGGCAGAACAAGCCACAAAATGCTTTCTTTTCAACTAAGAAGAGGAGTATTAACATGGTTTAAGAAGGGGAAACTGTCAAACTCTGCTTCCAAAAAGAACAAATTCCCAATAGCAGAAATCCAACCAAAACAAAGACTACTAGCAAGTAATTGAATAATCATGGCTTTGAATTAGCAATAATGAAGAAGAATAACATACATGAAAAAATGAAAAGGTGATCTAGGCTGGTGGCTCTCAACGCTTCCATAGGGCGATTGAGTTTTTTTCAGTTTCTTTTTCGTATTTTCCTTAATTCCACACTCATGCATATCCACCAAAGCAATGGCCACCGACATACCACAGCTTTCACTGAAAAATGCAGTACACAATCAAAACCATATTCATGGAAAAACGCAGTAATCTGAAAAAAAATGAACGATTAGAAATTAGAGAGAAGTGAAAAAATAAAAATAGAAACCATTGTTGGAAGGCGCTGCCGTCGGGAGCGCGGCGGATTAGATTGGCGTGGACCCTTTTTCTAGCTCTTGATTGGTATGCCATTGGCGTTCAAGTTGAAAGCTACGGCGCGGCGCGGCGCGGCGCGCTCAAAAGTTATACCTTCTTCATAAATTAATTGCAGATGTTTTCACTTTCGCTCGTTTCTGCAGTTTTCGAAAAGGCAAACGTGCGCCTAACAGTAGGCTGGTTACAGGTTACCATGAATTTTTTTATTTTTTATTTTTTTTTGGTTGAGGTCACAAGGTGGCACGCACTGATACTTAATTTTTTAATTTAAAGTTTAATTTTTATTCGAAAGTTTAATTTTTTTTAGTATATAATTTAGTTTTTTTTGATATAACTTATTTTTATAAGATATATTAATATTATCTCGTTCCAATCTAACACGGAGTAATTTTTTTATAAATATATTATCATCAATTCTAAGCAAATAAGATGCTACGGTATATGTTTACTGTAGAAAAAAAAGAAAATAAACAAAGGTCCAATGTTTTTTCTCTGCGCCTCGGCAGTCGGCACATGATTTATAATAACAGTAATCATTAAATGATAGTAATATGCTCACAATAGTAGAGGAGCAATTCTCACATGATTTATAATAACAGTAATCTCTAAATGATAGTAATATAATTGAAACTCAATATAAATATATTCAATCCCACGAAATAATATACTACCTCCATCCCATTATATTAGAGCACTTTGCTTTCTAATTTTTCGACACGTTTTTCCACCGAAACCTAGTACGAATTTTAAAATATAATTTTGACGTATTTATTTTTTCACGGGATACTATGAGTGTCATAGTATCATGTGAAAAAATGAATACGTCAAAATTATATTTTAAAACTCGTACTAAGTTTCGGTGGAAAAGTATGCCGAAAAATCAAAAATCAAAAGGCTCTAATATAATGGGATGAAATTAGTATATTGACTAAACATCAAAACCTAATAAATTCTAAATCAATCAATAGGTAGAAGACTAGAAGTTATTAAAAAGATTTGGAGACCTGAATTGAATGTAAGGGCAATGTATACATTGATCATAACCCAAAGAGTAGAAGGACGCATCATTTTTATTTTGGACCTAGTAGAATAACTTCTTTTTTTTTTCTTTTTTTTTTTGAGTAATAGAATAACATTTTCATAGAAATTAGAAAATAATTTGTTGGGCGGGAAGCATAAATTATTTCAGGGGCAGAGTTCCCGCGCTGACTCAGAAATTGTGAAGCGTATCATTCGGCCACTGATCATTGATCAATGCATAGGAAGTTGGGACCGTCAAATCACCTTTACTGATGCAATTAAGCTCATAAGCTCATTAGGTTGGCCAAATTAATTATCCCGTTTCCAGCAACTGTATAAATTGGGGAAATTAGTCCGACTGCAATTTAAAGGAGATACTCCCTCGTATTTTTGTAAAATCTCGTTTTACAATCATGTACACAATTTTATTTTATTTTTGACTAAATTAACCTTAATTAATGACGTTTATCTTTTATGAAAAAAAAAAAAAAACACGTAAATTCTCAAATAATAAAAGTCAAAAATCTTTTCATCTTCTCCTTCATTAAAGAGGAAAGTAAATAAGGGCAACTTTGGAATAATATTGCAGAACGTATTTATAAAACACAAAGTGGAAAAGGCTAAAAACAACATAAGAAAACAGGAAACTAAAATTTAATTAATTAATTATGATGTAATGGAAAAGTTAACCATTGTATTATACTCCGTTAAATAAGTATTTGCTGAAATCAAAAATAAAAGTTTAAGGATGTTAAAATTATATATATATATATAAAGACTTTATGAAATAAAAATCAAAAGTACAAGGACATAGTATAAGCTAACTCTATATTCGATGTTCGATGATATCCAACACTTGTTTCTACTATCAGTTAAATGTGATTTCCACGCAACAAACACTGTAAAGTTTTGATTCAAACAAAAAATAAAAGAAAATCAATGTCAAAGTTTAGGTGGTTTTGCATAAATACGCACTTGCACTCTTACGAAGGAACTATACAAGAAAGTAGACATGAAGTAGCATACACAAAAAAATATGTGTCTAGTGTTAGTGAATTAATGCCTAAAATCTCTGTAGAATTTCATGTTAAATTGTTTTAACATAATAATAATAATAATTATTATTATTATTATTATTATTATATCAACATTGAGTAATTATACGCAAAGGTAAAATACATCAATTAATACCTGCAAAATGGTTTTAGTAAATACTACCTCCATCCCGCTCGAAGTAGCCTGTGTTATTATTTTATACCACTCATTTGAATAAACAACATGCCACTTCGAGCGGGACGGAGGTAGTATATAAGATATGATTTCGTGTAACAACTATAATCTATAGATCAGTTCTATAAAGTTTGCGTATTCTGATTTACAGCTGCATAGAAGTAATACATCAGTCAGATCTGAACTAAAAATTTCGTCATGTTTGATGCATCCACCACTGTGACTGTACATGAGATGGAACCTCACCTTATTTACTTCTTTTCCTAATCTAACTCGTCTTCGGATACTTCCTCTACAGCCAACTCAAAATTATCAACATCATCATAGTATGCTTTCTGCTCTCTAATGAATTCTTCTGGAAATTCACTTATTTTTTCCGTTCTCGAACACCTCTTCTGCAAAACCACATTAAGCATTTGATATCAATAAGGTAACCTATTTTTCAATAAAAGGAAAAAGTAATATCAAACACAAAGATAAAATATAGATCCACAAGGAAAAGAGGAATAGGAGACGAGATCACTCTGAAATATTGATCCTCACAACTTGATTATCTGGATTCTAGAAATGAACAAACTTGACATCAAGACCAGTTATCGAGCACTAAGAGAAATATCTCAATTAAAGGTGGTTATCGTCCTTAAGCAAACCTAGAAAGTCTGATAAAGAGAAGGGTTATGAGATAAGAAAGATACTTTCGTTGCAACAGTCAAACAGAAATCATGGGAGTTAAGTCTCTGTAAGTGACAACGACCAGTTTCATATCATACCACAAATTTGCACGAGAGAAATCCTAGTACTGACAATACGGTGCTTATTTCAATTTTATGAAGCTTAGCTTTTAAACATGTACATGCCTTAGATACCAACCATATTGGGATGTTTAGAACTACAGAAAGCTCAAGCGCAAACCACCGTAGTCAAAGATGCAGAATAGTGCTGGGTATAGCCTATTCACCAAACAAAGAGAAAGAAAAATCCTGTAATTTTCGAAACCTCATTAATGACTGCCCTGCATTTAATTGAGGTTTGCATTTTTCTTACAAATACCACCTTGACTATTGTGCAATTACCCTTAAAAAAATGGAAACTTGTAATCACCCAAGGAAAAAATACTGAGAGAGAGAACATTGTACTGACCTTTCTGACTTTTGCATGTTGATCAGTCCATGAATTTAAATATTTGATATCGGCAGCTTCATCAAAATCATTCCTAAGCAAAAGAAGCATTGGTTAGATTAGTAAAAGGGACAGCTATTGATTACATAAGAGTAATATACCATCAGAGCAGCTTAATGATACAGTTATCATTATTATAAGAAAATACTAAAACTTGTCATTTGTCTTGAAAAATTGTAGAGCATAAAAGGATGAAGTCCAAACAGTCATCACAGGTAGTTACAACACCTTTTTGTTTTGGTCATAGTTATTACATCACCTTAAAAGACAAATGAATAATTTTGCTACTCTGCCAAAATAGTTATTACCGCACAACAGGCTTGATCCCTCACAAGAAAAATATAGATACAACTACTTCCACATGCAGGCAAAGTTCAATTTAGAAATCGAGACAAATAAGGAAATGCTAAAATCAAAGAAGAAAAATACACACAAATTAAAAAGTACATTCACAAAGAAATTGAGTTCTTTAGCAACATTGAGGAAGTTCATTGGTGCAGGAAATGTCCCCTGCAAGATATGTCTACTTACTGTCTATAAATTGGTGACTGCATGTGACAAAGTCCATTAACCATTAAAGTAAGTTGGCATATATGAGGCTGATACCATCTTGTCCCAATGAGTATCAAGAAAATCTCAAAACTTATTCAATTTTCTACTGATTACTCAGTTTTGCTGAATGTAAGAGAAAAGAGAGGGGAACTTACTGTATCTTTTTGGTCCTCAAGATTGGAGGGCAACTAGAAGCGCCAACAGCATTCTTATTCTTTTCACTTGTCTTCCTCAATGGTTGCGATGTGCCAGTTTCTGTAGCAGATGACCCTGTAGTGTTGAATGGATCGCGAGTCAACTTACCTTTTATCTTTGTTTTGTCAGGTACAGAGTCGGTAATGTTGACAGACTTGGGTATGTCCTTTACTACACCAACTAAAGAGGTAGACGGATTAAGATATCCTTCACAGACTGAAGATCTAGTACGTTTCAAAATCCCTTCCTTTTTACAATTTATTTTCTCAAGTGAGAAGCGAGGAGCATCTGCAATATCCTTCCCTATTCCCGATTTTCTTCCCAATGCACAATCAGGAGAACTGAGGATTGCTTTCCCCTTATCTAATTTCCCAGAGGAGTGGCTATAGAAATCAAGCTTATTTTTGTTAGTGTCTTTCACATTCTCAGCAGAACTACTAGAGAAACTGAGATTTCCTAGGCCTTTCTGGCATGATTTCTTAACCATAGCACTAGAACTACAAGCATTACTTCGAGTTTCCTTCAGCTTCCCAATAGGTAATGAATTATATGGCAGAGCAATGGCCTTCCCTTTGGTCTTCCTATCCATAACAGATGTGTGATAAGAAATCACATCAGACTTTCTCTCTTTCTTAGAATTTTCAATAGTTGGCCTTTGATCATATGCTGCATTTTGGATTTGGGTACCACTATCAGTATGAGCCATGTCACAAATTTTGTTCTGAGTGTCTTTGGCTTTCTCAGAAGCTGATGAACTTAATGGTCTGGCAATGGCCTTCCCTTTGTCCTTCCTCTTCTCAATAGATGTGTGATTGACAATCACGTGGGTGTCTCTTTCTTTGTTGGACTTTCCAGAGTTATGTCTTTGATTGTAAGCTGCGTCCACGGTTCCAATATCACCTTCAGTAAGAGCCGAGCTACAATTAACTATTTGTAGTCTAATTGCACAAATTCATTACAAAAATGCTTACAATTTAGACAAAAAAACATGCTATAAATATAACGGGCTGCAACAGAACACCAAGAGTGTAAAGAAACAGAACGAGACAATCTATGTGTACTCCCACCAGAAACCAAAATAGCACGAACTCTAGAACTTCTTCAAATCAGTTGACAACCAAGAGCTCCTAAGAAGTTCTGGACCTCCAATCAACAGACAGAACTTCAAATTTCCCCAGAAGAACAGAAAACTGGCTCCCTTCACCTTTACCAGCCATGCCAGTTGGAGGAGAGGGATTAAGAAAAAGAACAATTTCAGCCCAACCACCAAAAGAGCATAACTAAGAATACATAGAACTCATGAAGAAGTACGTTAAGCAGCAAACAGAAAAGTAACACGATCACGAATCAATTGCCAAATCACGGACGAAGCTACTAAAACCAGTTTAAGGAATTCAATACACAAATAAACTCGTAAAGTCCAGCTCCAAACCCTAGGTCTTTTCATTTCAGTTAGCCTGTTATACAAAACCCCGTCAAGGCGAGCACACAAATGATGGAAACACATCAAACTATACACGCCCATTTCAATAAAATAGAGACGTGGACAACCGAGAAGAAACAAAGGAGAAGAAGAGGAAATTACCGGGAGAAGTGGTTGCAGAGAGTGCAGGCGGCGGTTGTCGAAATCGAACAGTTTTGGAATTGAAGGTGGCGCAGATACTGGAAGAGCCGATGCTGGTGTTGGATCGGTCGGAGGATTCGGGGCAGAATTTGAGGTTGGTGGAATTGGAATTAGACTTCACGATGGAAAGGGGGGATTTGCAGACTCCGTTGGAGGCGACGAGCTCGCGCAAAAGGGAGAGGGGCGTGAGGTTGTGAATGTCGGTGATGTCTGACAAGGGTTTCCGTTTCCTGGTCCCCATTTTCCGTTCGCTCTACAATCAGTAGAATGAGAGAGAGAGAGTGTGTGTTTATGAGGAAGAGCAAAGAGGATTCCAGAGGAAGATTTAATGCTTCCTCGGATGGCGGGAAAATGCGTGGGATTTGATGGGTATTAATCATGTTTCCATTGATAGTCATAGACTCATAGTACTATTGCTGGCTTGAGTGAACATTATGTTATGCGGCTCTTTTCACAACTTCGTGAGCTCTATTCATTATACAGTGAAGATGAAGAATGATGATTCATCTCAAGATGACTCATATGAATAGTGTCAAGATGAATCATTCATCTCACTATTTGGTAGCAAAAAATTCAGACCCGGATGATATCATATTGTGTTTGGTACAAATTGCAAAACTCTAGATTAAAATTTAAATTGACTATTTTACCCTTATTAAATACCCTTACCGATTTCACTTTTTATCATTGAGATTAAATAGTACCCTTTATATTTATTATTTATTACTCTGATTATTATTATTATTATATTTTATATTGTTGAGTATTATTTTATTATTCTTGTTAATTATAATTATTACATTATTATATTATTATTATTATTATATTATTATTAGTATTATTATTATTATATTATTATTATTAATTATTATTATTATATTATTATTATTATTATTATTAGATATATTATATTGTTGAGTTATTATTTTTATTATTCTTATTATTATTATAATTATTACTATTATTGTTATTATTTTATTATTATATTATTATATTTATTATTATTATTATTATCTTGTTATTATAATATTACTATTATTATATTAAATTATATTATTATTTATTATTATTACTATTATTATAATTGTTACTATTACTATTACTATTACTATTACTATTACTATTATTATTATTATTTTATTAAATTATTAATATTTATTATTATTATTATTATATTATTACTACTATTATTGATATTATTTATTATTATTACTATTACTATTACTATTACTATTATTATTATTATTTTATTACATTATTATTATTATTGATTTATTATTATTATTATTATTACTATTATTGTTATTATTTATTTATTTATTATTATTATTATTTTATTACATTATTATTATTATTATTATTATTATTATTTGAAATCGTATAAATACATAAGGGTAAAATAGTAAGAGAGAGAAAGTATTGTGTTACTGTTTTAATGAGTTCACCTCATCCGACCAAAAACGTGAGATGACTAAACAAGGCGGAACAGTGAAATATCAACGGGTCTTGTATTCATCTCGGGCCCTCCAGTTTATTTTAGTTGGTTACCAAACAGTGAGATGAACCAAGATGATCTCTCTCATCTTGGTTCATCTTCTTTACCAAACACACCCTAATTGTTTGTTCTAATTTCGTTTCTTTTTACTATTTATTTTTCTGTCCAATTAAATTATTTGATAATGCTAATTTTAAATTTACTTAAATAAATGCTTTACTTAAACAATATTAATTGAAAATTATATTAAAAAATAAATAAAATACAATAATAATCTATACGACTTAAATTTTTCAATTAAAACTTACTCGAGGATCTGTAAACCGATTAAAATATATCATAAGACAGAGTTTTGTATGGTTTGGAAAAACTTCACACCTCCTTAGGCTACTACGATGGCGTGGAGGTTTCTTTGGAGCATATTGCCAACTAAAGAAAACCTTAGACCCCAGAAAGTGATCATATCACAGGAGGATGAGACAAATTCCATGGCATCTGATGAAACGGAAGAATCTGAAACTCATTTCTTTTTTATTTACATGTGTGGAAATAAATTTATAGATAATGTAATGTTTCAACTGTTTGTCATTTTCAAGGCAAAGGACCATCTTCTTCAAAATTTAGGCTTGATTGGAGGATTAGTTAGTAAAAAAATTACAAACAATCTTTGAATTTGTGTGGTTTGAGTTTAATGGAAGTTGAAGAATAAGGTGGTTTCTAGAAAGTAAGTAGAGGCCGAGAGAAGATTATTGTCAAAATTAAAAAATAGACCGTGGAGTTGGTATGTTTCGAATAATGGGTATTTGGTACCCTAATAGAAGCTCCTTGAGGACCTTTGATAGTTGTTTCTTCATGCGATTTCCTGATCTTGTGTCTTTTTTTCGTTGGTTGTAGTGTACTTCGTGTAACTCGTCTCTAAAATATGTTTTTCTTATAATAATATATATAAAAAATATATAAAAAATAAATAATAATACAAAAGAATTCAAAGATTAAAAAAAATTGTGTAAAAATAGATATAAAAATAAATAATAAATATTAAAAATATTTTTTTAAAAAGTAAATACTATATACAATTTTACCACAAAGAGAGCAAATCTGTAATGCGAAGCGAGCCCGTATTGCCGACTCGCTGTTGACTCTCGATATGGATAAACATTATAATTATTGTTGACTCATGGTGAATTTCATTTCCTGCTTGACTTAGCTCACCGGCTGATTTGGCCCAATTTGTGGTGGCCCAATACACATGTGCTTACCCAATACAAATGTGGACATTCAATTTATTTTAATTCCTTGCAATATGAAAGCTTAACACTGCATGTACTTGTAATATATTTACGTTATTTATTAAATATTCTTGTTAATATAATATTTGATTTAAATAAAAAATGTAGAAGATAGAATACTATCACAGTTTAAAAAATTAGAATAATAAAAAATTGTTGATTTCGAGAATAACAAATATTGTCACTTTTGTTCATATAGATTGACACTTTTATTCATGTAGATTGACACCTTACGTAAAATACGATAAAAATAATTAATTCATCACTTCAAGTGCGGCAATATGTTTTTGCTTACTCCTAGGGTGATGCATAAATTACCTTTCGAAAATTATGATAATTAAAAAATGGCAAATTTTTTTTTTGAGGGGAAAAAAATGATGATTTTGAGAATTCAAAAGATTGACACTTTTGTTCATATAGATTGACATTTTTACGAAAAACACAATAAAAAAATAATTATTTTATCGCTTCAAGTGCAGGAATATGTTTTACTCACATGTAAGGTACCACATAAATAGCCATTAGAAAATTACGATAATTAAAAAATGACGATTTCGAGAACTCAAAAGATTTGACACTTTTGTTCGTATAGATTGTGTCACTTTTGTTCATATAGATCACTTTTAAGAAAAACAAGATAAAAAATAATTATTTTATCTCTTCAAGTACGGGAATATATTTTGCTCATATGTATGGTACCACATAAATAGCTGTCAGAAAATTACGATGATTGAAAAATGACAATTTTGAGAACTCAAAAGATTGACACTTTTGTTCGTATAGATTGTCACTTTTATTCACATAGATTGACTTTTACAAAGAATACGATGAGAAGTAATTATTTTATAGTTTCAAGTGAGGAAATATGTGTTGCTCGCTCGTAAGGTGTATCATAAATAGACGTTGGAAGATTACCATAATTAAAAATTAACGATTTCGTGAGTTCAAAAATATTGACACTTTTGTTCATATAGATTGTCACTTTTATTCACATAGATTGATATTTTTACCATTTAATACGATAAAAAATAATTGTTAATGAAATATTATGGGTGTTTTTGTCTTTCTTAAATTTTTCGGAAGAAAGTAAAAATTGCATTTTGAAACAATCAGAGAAGTGGCTCGCAAAAAGTTAAAAGGATAAAAGGGGGGGGGGAAGAAATGGATTGAAGCATATGTTGTTTAGTGCTTGTTTAGTTCAAGTTGGGAAACAGAAAAGAATGGAATCAAGTCAAGGGAATAGAAACAATAAGGGTTACTTTTATTGAGTGTTCGGTTCATTGATGGAAATGAATCCCTTGTGAGGAAGGATTCCCTTACTCTTATTTTCCCTCCTCCTTGAGGGGTAACAATATGGTGGATTGGGTTATCCCCAAATAAGGGTAATGGATAACATATTACTCAAACCAAACAACAAGTAATAGAATCTCTTAATTGTTTCTCTTTCCTTACCCAAAAAAGAGTGAACCAAACGAGGGCTTAATTTCCATCACCCGAGACCCAGATTTAAGCCCATCAACCGCCAAGTGGATAAGGCTTGACGTCCTGACGGTGCGTTTGACCGCACAAGAGTTTTTGCCTTTTTTTAATCTGAATCTATAGTGTTTTTTTTTTTGGAAAGGACGGAGTATATGTAAGTCCATTATGCCTAAAGTACCCATTAAGCCCATATTTGGTTTAAGGTTTTTTGGGTATGGAAAGGGAATCAAGTAATGTTGGTCCCGAAAGTAGCGAGTCACACACATAGAGGGGGGTGAATACGTGTGTGGAGAAGTGTTTAACTTCTTTTCGATTTTTTGGCCTCTTGCGAAGCGTGACGCTTTGAAAGTGTTTCACACTTTCAAAGCTTCTTGCTTGGCAAGTTGTGCGGTGCGGAATGTGGTGAGCTATTATACTCGCTTTAGTTATCTTGCACTTAAAATAGTTTATCACTTAGAGCGTGAGTGTGTGTTATGAATAATCAAAGCATAAAGAATGTAAAGCGCATAACACAAGAGTTATAGTGGTTCGGAGGTTACGCTCCTACATCCACTCTTACCACCTTCACTCGGTGATGAACTTAACTCAAAGCTTGGGGTTTACAACGGGCACCCAAGAGCCTATGTGAGTTTATACGATCGGCACTCACGAGCCTATGAGTTTATACGATAGGCACTCACGAGCCTTACAACCTTTACAAACTAAACTCTCAAACTCGGTTTGTGTTTGGGTTTGGGTTTGGGTTCGTATAGTTTCCAACTAATGAGAAATCCTTTTACAATGAAGCATAATGTAGAAGGCTAGGATTTCTCTCTAAGGCTTATGGATATAGAAGTTGAAGCCTTATGGATAAACTAGAAGGTTGAGATCCGAAGATCTTTTTGAGAGAGATGTAGGACGGTTTCTACTTTGTTTGCTTGCTCTCTCATCTACTTTCTATGTAGCTTGAACCTTCTATTTATAGTAAGGAACACTAATCTATCATTTGGAGAGGTAGAGTGCGTGTTCCTTACTTGTCTAATCCGAATTTGAATTCTTCCTTGATAGAGCACAGTCCTAGGAAGATAGTTGTTGACTAGTGGAGCCTAGCCATGTGCATTCGGCGATTAGACATATCACAGTCCGTTGAGCAATCTTGAGCGGACACGTGCTCTGGCAGCTGACACATCTCACCTGCTTGTCGGACGCTCTCGCTCAAGCTGAAAGCGCGCTCTGGCCCTGAGAGACGCTTTGACCTGAAAGCGCGCTCTGGCCCTGGAAGGCGCTTTGACCTGAAAGCGCGCTCTGGCCCTGGAAGGCGCTTTGACCTGAAAGCGCGCTCTGGCCCTGGAATGCGCTTTGACTTTGGAAGCGCGCTCTGGTCCTGATAGGCGTTTTGCCCTGAAAGCGTGCTTCTGCTTTCCTTCAGACAGACGCTTTGGCTTTCTTCCAGACAGACGCTTTGGGTTTCTTCAGACAGGCGTTTTGGCTTTATTCCAGACAGGCGCTTTCACCTAAATGCTCTAAAGTTACACTTAAGAAGAGAGCTCCCTAACAAGCGAGCTTTTCTAATACATTAAAATATACATTGTAACTTGAGCTGGATCATCAAAGATTGTAAGGGAAATATTCTATAAGGGTTTTGGAATCCAATCAAAACACAATTGAATCCAAGTTCCCCCCTTAACATAATATCCCAACAAGTAATTAATTCTATTACATTTTATTTAGTTTGAGTAATAGGTTATCCCTTTCTCTTACTTGGGGGTAACTCAATCCATTACATTGTTACCCTTCAAGAAGGAGGGGAAATAAGGAGAAATGAAACCCCTCACAAGTGACTCTATTTCTATTATTGAACTAAATACTCAATAAAAGTAATTATTATTATTATTATTCTCTTACTTGACTTGATTCTATTCCCTTTCCATTACTCAAATTGAACCAAACGACCTCTAAGCGATTCACAAAACAAAGGTAATTATCAATATTTAAACTTTAAACTTCATGAAATCTCATATCAAAATATGTTACTCTTTCAAAAGCCATTTTTCAGAGCAACATATCAACATGTTTGGGTATGGATAAACCCTTGAGTGTGAAATAGTCAAAAGGAGAAATTAGTGATTAACGCTTTGGAGATGTAGACTTTGTACTATTATTTGAACATAAGGAAATTGCTCAACATGAAACTCCAAAAGTTGAAAAAAGACTATGTACTATTCAATGTATATCCATATGAAGAGTGATGTTCCCAATGAAACAGAGCTGTCACACTTACGTTTAAAAATATAGAAATAAACCAAGATATATTAAATCGATCTCCATAAAAAGGAAGGTCTTGAATGAATGTTGATGTAAAAAGTAAAAGTGTAGGGCTTCAGAAAATGTTCATACCAGAGGTGAGTGGTGGTATGGTTCCTACTAGGGTTAGCATGATTAAAGATGAAGAAGAAGACTACTGCTATCCATACTTGGTGGAGTTGAGCGTGAAGAAGACGGTGGGTTTGTCGAGTAAGCATATTTGTGCCTTTGATGGAAATGGGACTCTACTGGTGCAAGTCATTGGAGGGTTTTGGCAGTTTAAGAAGAAGAGAACGATGTACAATTCTTTTGGTGTGCCTATCATCACCATGCGTAAAAAGGTCCACACTTTCATTTTCTCAACTTACAAATTACACTTTCTCTCTAATGATTAATTATATCTGGTCTTGAGATTTTGTTTCCACTAAATTTAAGAATTAACTACTCACTTCCACATGATTAGGTAGTTATTCAGACATGTAGTTAAGCTTGTCATTAGCTAAAATAGCTTGAATTTGGTAGTACTCAAGCTCGTTAATTGATTTAGCTTGAAGCATAAAATTATTTACTAGACATAACTTATATATGATTCTATACAAAAATTAGTGATAATTGTAATAATTCTCTAACTAAATATTTGCTATAAAACTTTACTAAATACTATTCCCTCTGTCCCGCTGAATATTCCTTATTTTATTATTTTAATAGTCCCTTCTATTTTTCACATTTCATATATTTTCTATTATTCACATGCCCGAAAGAAACACAACGTTTTAAATGGGATGGAGTAAATATTATAAATGTAAATCTAAATTAAAAAGGCTCATTTAGGCTCAAATATACTCGTGATCCTCAAAATATTCGATAAATAAATCTCGAACTCAACTCAATAGTCAACAAATCAAACTTGAGAATAACATCTAACTATCTTAAGTATTATCATTTGGCTTAATCACACCCCTATGTTATGTAGGCACACCCATGGAACCAAGAATGGATAGTCCACGAAGGTGAAAGACCAAACGGAACCAATCTTCTCTACACTGTGCAGAAACCTCGCTCTTTTCAGCTCAAGACGAAGCTTGAAGTTTTCTCATCTACCAATACCACCAAAGAAATTTGTGATTTCCGTATTATCGGAAGTTATACTTCTCAATCTTTCAAAGTCTATAAAGGTGAAACTCTGCTAGCAGAGGTAAAAGAGAAATCCAAACTGGGAAGCTTCGGGTCAGAAAGTTTCGAAGCAAGAATCTATCCTGGAATCGATTATGCCTTTATCGTGTCGTTGCTAGTTATATTTAGCGAAACAGATTTCTAGTGATTTCAACTACAGTCATTAGACATGCTTCTACCTTAAAGTTTTCCTCATGTATCCATATAGATCCTTACCTTGAACTGCATAGATCAGTTAACAAAAATAAGGGTTGTAGTTATAGAACATTCAACATGAATACGAAAAGGAGACGATTATAATCATTTCTAGCCGAAATAATCAGACAAGTTCGAGAAAATGGCAACCAAACTCGTCCCGACTGCCAGGAAGATCACCAACAATGCCAAGACCTTATCTTGTCTAGTGGACGTGCAGTGAATGTCTCTGCAAATAATTTACCAAAAGAAATAAATCAAGAAACTAATGCCACTCACACTTTGCGTTTTTATGTATTAGGATGGAAGGAAACTAAGGGTACTGAAATAAATCTGCAATAGGCCATACCTGAGAACAACTGAGCTTGGGAAAATGAACATGAGACACATGACTGTTGTTGTCCCCATAAACTGAAAGAAGTACCATATATTGGGGATGGCTATTGCTGCTACGTATATGAACGCAAGCAAAATACTTGTGAGAGACATAAATCTGATGTTTTCTGCTGCTAAGAGAGCCCTTTTAGGGAAGAATAATTCATCAACATTGACCCTTAAAGAGTAGTTCATCACGGGAAACACGAGCATGAGGTGAATAGCATAACTCAGTCTAACTGTATTATTGAGGATAGTGCTGATGAAAGAATCTGAAGTTTTGTCGAAGTTTACTAGCATGTCAGCCATGATTGAGTCACCGAAGAGCAGGTAGCCGAAAAAGCCAACAGCAAAGTATATCGCAACGCATAGTATGAGTGAAATTCGGACTGCAGAGCTCATATCAGAAGGCCTGCCTAGCTCTGCTCTTATTGGATGTACTGCACATAATTATCAACAGAAATTGATTAATGCTAATATATTATGCACTTAATTATTGACCCAAAATGAGGTTCATGCAATTGTGTCATTACACTTTTTAGACTATCTCTCTCTCTCTCTCTCTCTCTCTCTCTCACACACACACACACACACACACTCAAATAAGGCATTAACAGAGGATTTTTCATCAAGTATTGAAAGGCATTCCAAAAAAGAATAAGGTAACATCAGGAGGAGCGACAAATTGAGACCTGTTTGTATCAATGTCTCTACATCATTACCGTCACACACTTTAATAAACACAGGAAACTGAATAGGATAATGAACTCTATATTCATAATTTCAAGAATGTGTGCAATTTTACCATTTGGATGACATCCAAAGGCAGTTGCAAAGACAGGAATAGTAGTGAAGAGACTAAACACGGAAACACCACCACCAAAGTCAGGAAACAGTCTCGGCGTTTTTGTTTCCCCCACCCACAATGCATGTAACGCCATCACTGAGCAAATGGCAACAAAGAAGGCTGCTAATAGCACCGATATAGCCGATGCATGTCTTAGTGAATCTGCAGGAAAGAAACTGCATATGTATCAGTTATTCGTGTAAAATAGAAACTTATTCTACCCAAAATCTGCTTCAATTTCTCCAAGAATTTGACATTTTGGGGCCTACTATGGAATAACAAAAAAAATTTTTATAGAAGAAAACACTTCCATTGGTGTAATAAGGTCTGAGTTCATCATGAATCCATGTTAAATTTTAGACAATAGCTAAAATATAAAATGCAGAGAGCACCAACATTAATTCTGTTGGTGCCTAAATTCAATAGATAATCACAAAATTCACTGTTTTGTTTTGTACATCACAAGTGTGCTATACTAACCTATGCGGCGTAGAAGAAGTAAGGGAAGTAAGACGAGAAGCACAACCATAAGCAACGAAAATGCACGAGAGGTCCACCAGTGGATGCCGAACCATCCCTGAAGGACACCTAAATGGACTGTACCATCAGACTCACTTCCTGAGAGAACATCCCCTGCAGAATTACAATCAAAGAAACAAAGATACATCAATATGTTACTTTAGATGTGAATAATACATTACTGTTTCTCTAGCACCAATCCAACCTAACAAAAGGATGTTGGCATCAAATTTAGATATTACTACATTCCTCCCTTTCCAGTTTGTCTATTTTTAGTATTGTAAAGATTTCAAAAACATCAAAGCATATCGCAGATAGTAAAAACTCTGCATGTCCGAGTTGAATCAAGAGTACTGCTAGTAACAAAATAATCAAGAAAACGATGTCATAATCCGATGGGGCAAATTATCAAACAAGTCTCGAGCATGAATCAAAATTCGAACTAGGCGACATAAAAAACCAATCCGCAGCGTTCTATCAAAATCAAATCAACGATAACAGTTCATCAAAACCAAAAACAAAGAAAGAACTCACCAATTATAATCAAATAAATAATTAAAGCGCCAAGATTCGTAATAACAACACAAACTTGAAGGGCAACTGATCCCGGCTTCCCAAACGACTCAGCCATGAGCTCCCCATAGGTGTTGCACTGCCCCGACTGCGTATACTTCAAGAGGAACTCCACCGTTACCTCCACGAAATAGGAAATGATCAAGATCACCAAGAAGCTAGGAATCACACCTAAAACCTTGAAAGTTGCCGGAATCGACATGATTCCAGCTCCAACCATCCCAGTAGAGATGTTGAAGATTGCACCGGAGATCGACGCGCCGGCGTTCGATATGTCATCGTCGATCGGCGCAAGTTCCGGGAGCAGCGGAGCTTGAACTCCAATTTCCTGGTTTTCAAGCTTCATCTTCAAGTTTGGAGTGAAAAATGAGTGCTGCTGTGTCGATAGGAGAATATTCTTGGGCGGTTGATGTGGCCCATTAATTTATATATGTAGCTACGCTACGCGGCCATTGATGGAAACGCCTGTGCCTGTGAATATATTATTAAAATAAATTAATTACTGTATGTAGAAATCACATGAATATTATTGATAAGCTAAATATAGAAAACTAGAAATAAATGCTCACATGTTTGAGTGATAGGGTGGAGAAGATCGATGCGTAGCGGTTCTGGATAATATTGATTTAACCAAATAAACGATAAAATCCAACTATGCAAGCACTGTTTTCTCTCCCAAGTTGGAAGAAAATGAATAAATACTACATCCGCCCCCCTTTTCATAATTTCCTATATGTTACATTTATCGATTGTTGATCAATAATTAAAATTTTACAATTAAAATACTCCCTCCATCCTCCATTAAGTGACTCTCTTTTTTCAGCATATGTGGCACGTATTTTCACGCTTATCATTGGTGAATTTTAAAATGAATTTTTGAAGTATTATTTCTTTTACCGGATACTACAACACTTGAAGTATCCCGTAAAAGAAAGAATATATCAAAAATTTATTTTAAAACTCATCAACGATAAACGTGGAAACGCGTGCCACACATAATGAAAAAAGAAAGTCACTAAATAGAAGACGGATGTAGTAACTGATTTTAGAAATATAATGGACATACATCGATCATTCATTGATATAATAAAGTGATGACTGATATGTAAAAAGAAACCAGACCCGCCTTTTAGCATGTCCAAGACGTTCCTCAGCACAGGGCCCAAATAAATGGGACTCAAAATTTTTAATACAAGCCCAGCTATTTTTTAATTTTTTTTTCAATAACAAGCCCATCTAATTCTTTTTTAATCTCCTTCTTAATTTCTCTCTTTCCTCTTTAATACTCCATATTCTCGTTTTTCACCCAGGTCAGTTATATTATTATAATAAATATCAGTATTAACTACGATGTATAAGGTCCATTGTATTATTATAAGAAGAATCAATTTATGTGATATTTTTTTTTTTCGTAAAATCATTAATATTTTAGCATATTATGAAATTATAGTGTCATGTTCGTAATTGTTCGTTCAATATTTTAAGATTGCATAAGATCAAAACCAAAACTCTCAATCATTCAATACACATATAATTATTCTTTATTCATTCAAGGAAGAATCAAATATGTTCAAGATCCACCCATTATGTAAACATAATTAGTTCAAATTGAATAGCAAATCTCTTTTTTGAACATGAATGATTTTGAATTAATGTGATGTATTCTTTTATATGAGTTTTTTATTGATGAAATTTTATAAAAAATCGATATGAGAGTAAGTAATTGTAAATAAGATTAATATAATATTAAGTCACATCCAAACAAATTTAATTAGAAAAAGAATTATAAAAATTCAAGATAATGCCACGTAGGATCATGACCTATTTTGCTATTATATGTATACAATATATATATATATATAGGGGTGGGTTCTGGTGAAAAACTCTCAAATTGTAAAAAATAGGAAACAATGTGGTCCATTGATAGATGCAAAATTAATGGTCAAGATGATATCTACAAAATTTATTACGGATCATGCACATGTTATATATTTTAATTACGAGGGTAGATTAGGAACATAGACAAATTGTTATCCCACGTTATTTTAGTAAATAGGATATATTCAAGGGATTGTGGATTATTCTACCGATTTCATTATATATTTAAATTACCCAACTTCGCATGTAGTGGAATCTTTGATAAAACATCCTAAAATCATTACTATAAACAGAAATAAATACTAATTTTTATAATGCATTATATTTCAGGATTATGTTTTTATAATACTATTTATTTCTCAAATTAATTAATTTATATACGATGTGTTATGTTTTAACAATTTATCTTGAAAATGAATTATGAACATAATGCTTCTTTGATTATTTCGATAATGCACTATGAACTTTTATGTAATGCACTTATGCACAACTATAATGCATGAAATGTACAATTATAATGCATCATAATGCATTGTTATTACTATCATAATGTATTGGTCATCATAATGTATTCTCAGTATAATTATAATGCACGATCAATATGGACCGTAAATCACACCGAGATCAACGGTCCCAATTAATGCATATTATGCACAACTATAATGCACGATATGTACAACCATAATGCATCGGGAATCATAATGCATTGTTATTACTATTATAATACATTTTTAGCATAATTATAATGCACTGATCAATATGGACCGTAAATCACACCGAGATCAACGATCCAAATTATTATAATTTCTTATAAAAAAAAATGCATTTTTTATTTGACCTTTCACCGGGTTGGAGATCATTAAATAATAAAAAATCAAAATCAATGCATTAAGATAACGAATTCTTAAAATAATCTTAACTTGTGAATGATAAATCTATTGAGAATTGATATATACATCTCTAATTGGATAAATAATAATACTGAAACAAAAATGAAAGCAAGTAAAAAAATTTATGTTATGTTCTTAAAAAGATTGTGTATTGGTTTACTGACACGAAGTGCATTATATAGCTGAATGAATTGTATTATTAAAATTATACCTATTATATACAAAATATATATATATATTTTGTGAACTATTATATACAAAATATTGAAAGAAAAAAGACATGTAAATTAATGATAAAGGTTAGAACAATAAAACACATGGAAAAAAATATATGAAAGTCTCGTATGATTAACGTTTCCAATGAAATGTATATCTAAAAAAAAATCCTAAATTGTAGTGCAAAATATCTCACAAAATGGTAACCAATTCCTCAAATAGTGGAGTAACCGTCCTCCATACAAGCAAAGTACAATATTAACCCCGTGTCACTATTTAAACGTCGGATTTCAATTAATACACAAAATATTAGATGACCGTAGATTATCGAAAATGGATGGATCAAATTGTTTCCTATTTTATACAGAAAGATGGTTTTTTATATGATCTTCCAACTATATATATATATATATGTGTGTGTGTGTGTGTGTGTGTCACGACCGCACTTTGCTAATGATAGCTTAGTTCGGTAAATCGTGACTTAAGGAAGGAAATGAAAAATAAATAGTTGAAAGAAGAAGCAACTTTAAGGACACAACTCATATAGCAAAAGAATTTCATACTTCGAGCACCAAAGAAGTTCGAAAGATTCAACCAAGCCGAATCAAAAGAAGGTCACGATTCAAAGTCCAAGTTACAGAAACCGAGAAATTTAACAAAGGTACGATATGTTTAACATCGAAATGTCTTAGCTCACAACAAAATCAAATTCAAACGTCATAATTAATAAAAAAAAAAAGTGCACAGCGGAAACGGATGCATGTATGAAGACATGCACCACCAAGAGGCTTCAACCATTAATGCTCGACAAAAGCTCCACCGGCCACTTCACTCCATTTTGCTCAACCTGCACACGGAAAATATGTACAGGGCTGAGTACTAGATACCCAGTGGACACGTTGCCAAAACATTTTCTTTAACTGTCAGCCATGCCATGCAAGAGTAACACATAGGGTTTTATTAAAAAGGCCTAAGCGTACTTAAAATACTTGAGATACTTAAAAGCGTATGCAGACTAAGTTCTTTAGTATTCAGCCATATCTAAGTTAATTGGACCCGGGAAGTTGTACACCTTCCACGGATACCGGACCAACACACCCTAGAAGGGTGCCCTGCTTCTTCGTGCACGTTAGTCTAAGTAGGATCGCTATCTTACAAGGACCTGAATTCGATTCTATAAATTGGCAAAGCCAAAAATAGATAGGCATCATACAAAAATGAAAACACTTTATGGCATGACAATTCTTTAAAAGAGCTACTTCAACTAATAAAACTTGATTTATTTTAGAAAGCCCACCTTGATTACTTTTCTCCTTGACACTAAGCTTCAATGCCTTCTCGGCTACTGCTCTCCCTTTGTTGGATCTTTATTCAAAATCGGAATGAGATTCTTGCTTTGATTGATAATCGACTAGTGAAGCGCTACTACTTCGATCTATTTAAATTATTAAGAATTTTCTTAACAAATATTATTATTAAGGTTTTTCTTGATTAATTGAGACGTTTCTCAATTAAGAAATTGATTATCTACTCAATTAACTAGGGGTATAATTTAACTCTTGGTTAAATTATAAGAAGTGATTAATTAATCACTAGTGTGAGTAACCTCGACTTTAAATTGTAGTTTAATTAATTATATTTGGTTCTATTTAATTAAGTATTGGGTTAAAAGAATTTATTAAATTAATTATGGCTCTAAGGAAATAATTGTGCAGCACAAATCTTAATAATTAAGTTCGGCCCAGCTGAAGCAATTCCCGGCCCGACTCCTTTTCTCGGCCCAACTCTCTCTTGGGCCCATTTCTGCAGCCGGCCCAGCTTCCTGGCCCGCAACCCGTAGCCGACCCGGGTCAAACAAAGAAGTCAGCCCAGTCCCCCCTCCCCATTCTTTCACTCACGCACGATCCCTTCCCGGGCAAGGATACCCTGCTGTGGTGTGGGGCACAACAGGCCATGCTGTGCACCAAAACGACGCCGAATAACAAATAAAATACTTCTTTTTCTTTAGTAATGATATTTTTCACAATTTTGTCTTGCTTTTTTGTTTTGTTTATTAAATTGATGAAATAGTTAATGTTAACAAAGATCTTAGTTGAATTAAAATCAAAAAAATATAGAAAATCTAACCCTTTATTTATAACGATTAACTGGAAACTATATATTAATAAAACATAAAGTGAATAATTAAGAAATAGTAATATTTATAGTAGAAAAATAATGATGAAATTTTTAACTCTTAATATCAAATAAAATCATCATTTAACAATTATTATTAACTAAAACCTAAAATAAAATATTAGAAAATAAAGTGAATCTAACAACAAAAATTAAAAGACAAATATAACAATTACAACAAAATAAGAAAAATAAAATGAAATGCTAAAATCTATAATAGAATATAACAAAAATACATACAAAAAGAAAAAAAAAACATGCTAAGTGGCGTCGTTTTGGTGCACAACATGGCTTGCTGTGCCCCCCACCACAGCAGGGGATCCTTGCCCTTCTTTCCATCTCTCTCAACTCGCGATTCTTCTCAATCCCGACGCCCTTCTCCTTGCCGGCACCAATTCGCGGCGACGCTGCCGTCGCTCTTGTGTTGCCGTCCATGGCCACCGATCGGCCATCCTTTCTCCGTTGGATTTTTTCCAAAATCAAGGTGATCGATCTAATTTTCGTAGAGTATTCAATGAGCATAATGAGATTGTAAAAAGGACACAAAGAAGTAACGTGGTTCGATCTATTAGGATAGATCTACGTCCACGGGGCAAGGGTTGGGATCTTATTGAATAATATGAGTATTGATTACAAGGTTGTTCTCTGTTTTTCCTCCCCCTTCTCATTCTATTCTAACCCCTATTTATAGATGATCATATGAAATTCGACCTTAATACAAAGTCTATTCCTATAAGGACTCTTTGAGCTTATCTCGATCTTTATGGTATACATCCGAGTCTTCTACATCTCTATTGGAGTTTGAGTTGTAGTCGATCAAGAAGTCTTCCTCGCTTGGTGAAGAAGTCTTTTTTACTTGGGTCGAACTTGCGTAGGCCGAGCTTAATATCGGGGCCCATATATATTGAGCTTGATACTTGGGCCTAGTAGTTGAGTCATATCCTATCACATTTCCCCCAAAAAGGTGTAGAAATGAGGATGTGATGTAAGGGAAATAGCTGAGTTACGAGTAGTGTAAAAGAACAGTACCCTGCCTCGTCCAAAAATAAATGTGACGAAGTTAAATGCGTATCGCCCCGTCGAAGACGAGGTAGAGGAAAAGTGTCTTGCCTAGTCAAAAAATAAATTTGATGAAGTCAAATGCATACCATCCCGTCAAAGACGAGGTCGGGATGTGTCAGTTACTTTTAATAAATGTGACGATTGGGTTCCTGATAAAGTAGGGGCGCGATTGTGACAGGGGGGGGGGGGGAAAGTGAAAAGGCAAAATAGGAATATAACTTCCTTGATACGCTATTTCATCACTTTTCCCAAAATTTCAAAAAGTTTTTTGAGTTTCTGCCATTTCCATCTCCGCCGCTCACTACCGTCGGAATTTCCAACGTTATTGCTGTAGAGAGTTCCGGTTCCAAGTCATCAAGCACAAGTAAGTCATTCATCCATGGCTTCCTCTTCTCGTGTCAGTCAGTCTCACGGCAAGAAGGCCGTGAGGAGTCCGTGTCGCCGTCGGGTTTTCCGGTGGTGACATCAAGTCGGTCGCCTTACGTAGATATATAGTGTTTCACAGTTGACTCCTCCACTCCTAGGGCATATAGGGTTGTTTTTCTTGCCGTAGAAAGGTCCGGTAGGGTTTCTGATTTTACATCGAGTCTAGATGCCCCCTCAATCTAAAAAATTGCCAAAAAATATTTATTTCTAAACTCTGTTCTTCTTGCCGTTCCTCATCCGGAGGATAGGGCTTGTGCGCCTCTGGTAGGGTTTTTCACCAATTACGAGGACTGCCTAAGTTGTGGTCTTTGTCTTCCTCTTCCGCCCATATACACCGAATTGCAACGGAAGTTCGGCATTGCCTTAGGGCAGATTATGCCGAACTCCTTTAGGCAATTAACTGGTCTCGGCGTCGTAGCCGGTCGTCTCGGTTTTTCACTTACCCTAAGGATGATCCTTAGGTTTTTTCAATTTAAACCTAGTTCTGGGTGGTATTACCTATCCTCTCGTCCCAGCTTTAGAGTTAAGACGAAAATAAAAATTTCGAACTGGCAGAAGAAATTTTTCTTCTGCCGATCTGAAGAGGTCTTCCAGTTCGCCTGGAAGATGGAAAAGTTAGAAGACCAAGGCACCGAAGATACATTTGGTGACCTTGAGGAAACTTTGGGAGAGCTCAGCGTCATCTCCGAAGAGTATAGCGAGGCCGAGCTCGCCATGGTGGGGCTGAGCCCTTATGATCCTAATACGATGGTTGATCCGGTGAAGGGTGAAGCCCTACTCTGTGTCTTGTGCGTCTTCTTCTTTTGTCTTGTTTTTCTTATTTTAATCCATTCTTTGCTTCGTTGAGTGAACTTCGGCGGGAACAAGAAGAAAAGACCAAGGTCTGCTATGGAGGCAGAGAAGACGATGTCTGCAGCCTCTTCGGAGTGGACCGTGGATGTGTTGGGCTCTCCACAGTTGGGCTCTCCACCGCCTCGCTCCACCACGAGTCAGAGCAAGGAAGCGTCAGTAGTCGTTGTGCCCTCCGAAGAGAAGGAGGGTACCATTGTTAGTGGTCAGCCATCTGACCAAGTGGCGGCTCGATGGCGGCCATTTCCGAGGTATTACGCTCTATCCTCCGTGTGCATTATGTTAACTGTTACTGCCTTATTTAACGCTGATTAATGTTATCTCAGGGGGCTGAGTACATGGCCGCGGAGCTGACAAACTTCCTCAATAATGGGGTCGTTCAATATCATAAGTTGGCCTAGGTCGTCCGGGAGTTAGAGAAGGACAAGGACGATCTTGTCAACAAGGTGGCCGCAGCCGAGGCAAAGGCCCAGGAGGCGGAGAAGAGGAAGGCCGCAGTGCTGGCGGCAGCAGAAGCCACGAATACCGAGGTGGCTGCGCTGAAGGCTGAGGTGGCCTCGATAAGGCTGAGGCGGCCTCAATGAAGGCCGAGATGGAGGCGGCAAGGTGCCGGGAAGCCGAGGCGGTGGCCTCGCAGGGGCAAGTACTCCGCGCTTTCGCGGAGAGGCTGTTCTTGTCGAGGAAATTCTCAGAGCTGGCGAATGATCTGGCCACCGTGTTGAACACGACTGTGGTGTCGGACATAATCGACAAGATCGCCGCGGATTACCCAGACTTGGAGAAGTCCAAGTACAGGTACGAAGTGACGTCGGATGAGGCTCTGCTTCGCGCTTACGCAAAGACCTTGTCGAAGGGCATGACGGCCTTCCCCGTGTTGGAGAGTCTTACCTCCTCTTCTACGGTACTCACTGCTGAGGCTATCTGGGCTTGCCCGATGGATAGAGATGCCATGCTCGAGGCTGTGATCGTCAGCCTAGGCGACCAGGCTGAGGGGCAAGATGCCGAGATGGTCGAACTGGTGAATGACAATCCGGAGAACACCGAGGCCGAGCAAGAGGGGCTTCAGCAGGAGGAGAGGCCGCTGGAAGGGTCAGTTGATCCCTTCCCCCTTTTTTTAATTTTATTTTAGATCATATATACTACGGCATCGCTAAGATGTCGCTTTGATCATGCCGTGAAGGCTTAAAGAAAAAAAAAAATCAATTTTATTGAAAATTTTTCTTGCCTTTGTGTGTAGTCTTCTCCCGAGTTATTTGATGTATCTTCATGGCTTGAACAAATCAAACAATTAACCCGAGCCCTCGAGGCGAAAGAAACCGAAGTCTTATACTGGAAAGATAGAGTTGGTCATGTCCAGAATGAGGTTGAGGTGAAGCTTACCGCATCACAAGAGAAATATGACGAGCTGCAAGCTCGGTTTCTTGAGCTAGAAGAGAAGCTGGAGATCTCAAAGGAAGAGGCCGAGCAGGTCGTCCAGGAACACGCGGAATACGAGGCGATTATCCGCCGAGGTGGTGGGATGACCATCTCCGAAGTTGTCACAGCCCAACTTCGGAAATAAGACGTCTAAGCTGGAGACTGCGACTTGGTAAGATAGGGGTGGTAACATGGATAAGAATCATGGATGGGATAACAACAAATATCTCATCAATCAAGGTATAAGTTCATAACATTGTAACGTAAACATGAAAGATAACTTCGAATGGATCATTAAGTAAGTTATCCGGAGTCGGGTGACTTAGAATCGCAAAAGGGTTACATATGTTTAGAACTCGAATTAATAAAGCTAGATGATAACGAGTGTTGCAGCGGAAAGCATGAATGAGTTATATGTATGAAGACATATAACTCATGCTTCAACTACTATCAAAAGCATACTTGGAAAACAAAAAAAACTCCTCCAGCACACTCCATCTTCATCCGAGCTAACCTGCACATTTAGAAATATATGCAGGGCTGAGTACAACGTACTCAGTTAACACGTGCCAAAACATTTGAAACTTACTGCAATACAGCTATAAATTGAACTTGCCTCTTTTAGCCATGCACATGATTTTAATTGCAAAAACTGAGCATGCTTTCGAAAATTCATCTCATTGAAAATCATATAAGTGGATGCATCCAAATTCCATGTATGTATCATCTAAGCATAAACATAATGTGTTGAGAAGGAGGCCTCCTCCTCAAACATGATGACGATCGCCCACCTTTTAAGATGGTCCGATCAACCATGAGTGTACACCCCTACCTTGACCTTCTCAAGGTTTTATAAATCCATAGATGATAGCATGCATGCTCCATATCAAATATGGCAAGTCAATTATTTACAAGAAATATTTCAAAAAAAACATATCATTTTGCTTTCAAGAAATATTTTAGCAAATGTATAATCATCATTTCTTTGGTTAGAAAACCCACCTGTCTCCGTGGATTTCACGTTCTAGCTTATAGTCACTTCTTCCTCTTCACTTCACACTCCCGTTCGATCCTAATTTAGTATCGAGGTTCAAAAACAAGTGCGTGAAAACTAATTATCTACTAAGAAGAAGATTAAAGGAAATTTCTTTATCTTATCTTAATTCTCTTCTCGTCTATAGTGGTTAATTAACATCTTATAATCTAGTATCTACTATATTTACTTTCTTGATTAAACTGTTTTCATTAAGCTAATTAATAGTATATAAATATTTATCTCGTAAAGAAAAACATAATCCGCAACTTGATTATAATACTTGTCACTTTGCTAATTAAGTGAAACTATGATCCTTCATAAGACGTCACTCTAGTGTAACTTATCTCGTAAGGCATATATATTCTTATCTCGTAAGACTTCATTCTAGTGTAACTTGTCTCGTAAATTAATTCATTAACTTATGCATCCTCCTTAATGAAATAAATAATTGAAGGAACTATTAACTCAACATTAATAATTTATACTTAAATCATTTTTCTTAAAACTTTTCTAAAATCATAATTGATGAGAATTTCACCCGAAACTATGACTCAGTGGATATCCATCCAAATACCATATTAATACAGTGTATACCTCAGGAAAATTATACAAAAAAAATTCTGCATTTGTCCTGTAATTAAAACTATTTTATCCCTTATTATTTAATAGCCAAAAACACACATTTTATCTAAAAAAAATACCAAATAAACTTCGAAAATTCTGAAAATTTTACAGTGTTTTCTTAAGCTCATAAAGTATATATAAACTTCCCAGATTTCAAAAATATTAAGTTTGGAATCATTTTTTTCTTATTAATTTCAAAAATAGGTTTATTGCTCAAATATTATTAAATATTCAAAGAGCCTTAATAAAATCTGGAAAAATGCTTTTTAGTTTTTTCATACCATGTTTCATTCACTTATAAAATTTCATAGTAAGTAAAAATCATTTGCTATAGTTTATAATTACTACATGCTTCTATGCACGTATATGGTTACATGCTTTCTCCTCTTTTCTTACTCTCATTTCTTCTTCTTCTTAATCTGTTATCAGCTGATCTTAGACATTCTAGGATTTCCCTAAACCACGTGAGTGATTACGGCTACCAAAACTAAAGGCTCAAGCTTAAAAGTTTGGAAAATATCATGGAGTTTTCAACTAAGGAGCTTTAACTTATGGCATGCTTAATTTCTTGACAGTTTATGTAAGACTTAGGCAGCGACTTTCATGGCTCATTTGTCATGGTAAGTAGGGTGGAGATTCATACTTAAGATCAGCTAGAAGACCGAATGGAAATCAGGTGAAAATAACAACCTTTGTAGCCTGCTCCTTCGTCTTCTAGGTCTGAATTTCTCCTTGCTTCTTCTCCTATCTCGTTTCCAGTTATGGGCAACGAACTTCACTCTCTATTAGGCTGAATATTCAACTTATGGGTGGGGATTGAGGGCGATAAAATGAAGCGGAAGAAATGGAGTGAAAAAGATATGAAAACAAGCTATACTTGGATAGCTTCTCTCTTCTTATAGCCGCTGATCTCTCAGCCTTCGACAGCCTCCTCAGTGCTGCAACTGACGTAGAGAGAGAGGTGAGAAAGATGGTGGTTGGTTTAGTGAGCGATGTGTCTTATTTCTAGCCAAGAGTTGGAGTGTACTATGAATTCTACAAGATATCACTCGTGTTTCTCTCAATCACTTTCTTCTTCGATTTGCTGATTTCTTGGCTCGATTATAGCAGCAAAAAGGCTGTTACACCAGTTGTAAAAAGAGTGTATGAAGGGTGTAGAAATGTACTATGGGAAACGTGGTTTATTTCTTTACCATATGTGAAGATTTGTGGGTAATATTTTGTATTCTAAATGAAGGTCACCTTCTCTCTCACATCCTTACTTGTCGGTCTTACCTCTAGGATTTCCATATGCATTTATGAGCAAGATTCTTAACCCAAACTGTAGATAGACAAGAGTTATGATGGAGGTGGATTTGGTGGAGATATGCTGAAGATCTTTTGTCCTAAATAAAGCATAGCTAGATAGATATTTAGATGGATGCATTGGTACATGTATATGTACGCAGGACATGTATATTGTTCAATAGTTGATACTAAAGCATTGGAAATAAGTTGATCTCTTAGTTGCTATTTTTTTGTCTCTAGCCACAAACTAGAATAATAACAATAGTAATGATAATAAAAATCTCATAATTCACCCCTTCTTATACCCTCTTGCTATTATTTAATATCTTAAAATATAGGATGTTGGAGATTAATTTCCATTAAATGAAAATTAAATAATTTCTTCATCGAGTATAGATCGAAATAAAATTCTCATTTTGTGAATTTATTCTTGATCTCTAGCTTCGTGTTACCTACACATAATATAATATGTCTCTTTAGGAATATAAAAAAAATTATATTCTTTATCATCCCCTTAATTTCGTTACACATTGTTAACGAAAGTTAGTAATTAAATATGCAAACTCAAAATTTTCTTAAAGCTAGTTTTATTAATCTCGCCTTTAAACTAATTTCATCAATATCTAAATCATTCTTTATCACTTATAAAATAACTTATTAGGGTATAGAAAAGACGGGCTATTACAGAAGTCGAAGGGAAGGTAAAAGAGCTTATAGCTCGATGCTCCAGCTACAAACGACAATATGGAGCGGGCTCCTG
Source organism: Mentha longifolia (assembly GCA_001642375.2). Classification (NCBI taxonomy): domain Eukaryota; kingdom Viridiplantae; phylum Streptophyta; class Magnoliopsida; order Lamiales; family Lamiaceae; genus Mentha; species Mentha longifolia. The sequence continues at coordinate 17,658,280 of CM038117.1, forward strand.
GCAGCTTGGGGAACAAGTGGATGAACTAAAGTGATTAGCTGGCATGTATAAGACGATTGTGGATCGTCGTCCAAGACTAGAGCAACTTGTTTCCTCGGATGCTGGGCCTTCGAGTTCATCTAATCCAGGTTCCAGTTCGAGGATCGTTGATCGTCATTCTCGGGAGTTCCTGGATCGAGAACGGCAGTTGTCGACTGAACGAGGCCGAAGTCGAAGGGTTCAAACTGGTCGAGGTCGAGGAGTAGCACGAGGACGAAGTAGAGGTAGGGTCAGGATTAGTATAGATGACCTCTTAAATGCTAATAGAGACTTTGCTAGAGATTGACTTAGCTTTAGTCAGCCTCCGGGCTCCTCTTCGTCCTAGTGTATGTAATCATTGTATTTCTTCTCCTTTGTCGCAATAAAATTGAAGTTTTATTTGTGAGTGTACGTCCTCATAAGGGTATAACTCACGATTCTCTTTGTAATATACTACGGTAAAAGTGCGTCGCTCGTCCTCGTAATAAAATGAAGGTAGTTCATCCTCATATAAAACGAAGGTAGTTCATCCTCGTATGAAATGAAGGTATAAATAGGTTCCTTATTTGTCGAGAAGTGTCGATAGGGGTGGGTGAAAGAACCGATCAGCGAAGAACGATTCATGCGCCCAAGGATTCGTTTTCGGTTATGATTAATTCGATTCAATCCTATCATGCTCCTATGAATTAAATACAGTCATAGGGTGTTTAATCGATATACCTTTTGGTTTTCGTGTGAGAGCTCGCTCGAAGATCTTCTGATCTGTTTCCCTGCTCGAATCCGATGTTGGATGGACAACACGTTACGAATTCAGCCACAGAAGAAATAGCACACGTCGTCCCTCAGTTGTACCACTGTCGCCGTCGTGCTCTCTCTCTCTATCACTTAAACCTAGCCTCTCTTGATTATGAGATCAATGTGTTATGTATCTAGAGGCATTAAGTGAGTATATATAAGAGGAGAATGGGCTTAAGTTGCAGTCTTGGCCCGCAGACCAAGACATGGCCACCCATCATCATCATAGGCGTCCCACACTGGGCTTTGATGATGATCAGGTCTTTCTTCCTTAACTGTGACCTATTGAGCTTATTGGGCCAGACCAAGGATCTACTAGCTGATAAAATTGGGCCTCCTAATGTTCTGAATTCTCTATATTCAGCCCAGAATAAAATTCAGATCATAAGTATTAAAACATTCCACTAGAGTAATAATATTGAACTACCTGTTTTTTCCCTGTTGAGCTCAGGACTAGTATTAGACTTAAATCACCCCCGTATTTAAGATATCTTACATCCGTTAATTAATCTAAAGCTTCTGACTGCTTTTGTTAATTAACATCTTATTAAATTCCTGAGTAGTACCATTCATTCCTTATTCATCATATTGGAACTTAATCCACCTGTAGGGTTTAGTATGATAATCCTTAATGAATTCCTCAGGGGATGTAATCAACCCATTTACCAGGATACGGTGCTCTATTGCAGATGCACTAAAGATTGTACTAGTTATGGTTGTTACCCAAGATACGGGTCATTTTGGATTGCAATGATTGAACCCTCAGCCATGGTAAATCAAAGTAACAGACCACAACTATACACCCTTAGTCACTCAATTAGAGTTAAGGTGTTACGTTAAATAACATTTAAGTCCCCGAGGTCTTGATTCTTCTACTTAGGTCAGAATAGAAGAATTCACCTCACCGTGATCCTATCAATACGATCAACATACTAGCATAAACAAGTAACCAAGACAAGCTACTTATCTATTTATGCTACAGTCTATACCGATAGTTTTATCCGAAACTATATCAACTGTGATAACTGTTTATATCTCAAGAGACACCGGCTACTACGGTCTTCCGTGATCTACTACACACCATATAGCCTATAACTTTGAGATAATGGATAGATGTAATGCTTAACAAACAATTCATACATAATCAGAGAAGAAATTGTTAGTGAAATATGGAACCACATGTATACAAGCTAAAAGGCCTGCTTTCTAGTATACAAATCCATCAGTGAGCCCCTCACGCACGTTTGTAGTTTACCCCAATTTGGGTTTATATCATCCTCGAAAGGGTATTATATCACTAGAAAGAGATAATATGCACAAGTAGGACATGAGATATGCAAGACCAAACACAAAAGAAAAATAAATGTTTTATTAATAGAAAAAAAATAAAAGAACCTAAATAGACGACGTAACACATAACCTTATCAGACTTATGACCTAAATAAATACCCTAAATGAACGACACTTTTGACTACTTATGCAAAATATATCTTGAGATGAGTGATGTGCCACGTACGAGGTATTTGCTCACCAGATAGGTGGGCGAGCTTATACGACCATTTGCCAAGGACTTCTTCAACTCGGTACAGTCCTTCTCATGTGGCTTCTAGCTTGCCGAGCCTTTTAGCTTTACTAACTTTATTATTTCGAAGGACGAGGTCACCTACTTGGAATTGTTGGCACTTGACTCGTTGGTTGTAATACCGAGCCACTTGTTGCTTGTATCTAGCTTCCCTTATGTAGGCGAGGTCTTTCTTTTCTTCCAATAGATTCAAGTCAGTTCGAAGGCCCTCATCGTTGATTTCAGCTGAGAAATTTATAGTACGAGGGCTCGGCATGCCAATCTCTGTTGTGTGGTATGACCATAAGACTTGGGGCAAGTTTCCTACCCAGTCGCCTTTAGCTCAATCAAGACGAGCCTTTAGTCCTCTAACGATCGTCCTGTTGGTGACTTCGGTCTAACCATTAGATTGAGGGTGGGCTACTAAGGTGAACTTTTGTTGGATTTGAAGCTCTTGACACCACTCGTTGAACACCTTGTCCGTGAACTGCATGCCATTGTCCGAGACAAGGACATGAGGTATGTCGAAGCGACATACAATGTTTTTCCAGACGAAGTTAAGGGCATTCTTGCTTGTGATTTTTACTAAAAGGTTCGGCTTCTACCCACTTTGTGAAGTAGTCGATAACCACAATTAGGAACTGGAATTGCCCAGGAGCTTTATCGAGGGGACCACGATGTCAATTCCCCATTGCATGAACGGCTAAGGGCTTTGCATGCTGACAAGGTCAGTCTGAGGTAGCTTCGGCACGATTCTGTGAATCTGGCACTTCGGACATTTCTTTACAAGGTCAATCGAGTCTTGGTATATCGTTGGCCAGTAGTATCCCCATCGCATGATTTTCCTTGATAGCGCACGAGCCCCGATATGGCTTTTGCATGATCCCTCGTGTACTTCTCGTAGTATATAATCTGCTTGGTTCGGTCTTATACACCTTAGGAAGGGCTGAAGTTATGATTTTCTGTAGAGAACTCATTCTTCAAGAACATATCGCAAAGATTTGCTCAAGATTTTCCTAGCTTCGAGCTTGTCGTTAGGTAGTTCGCCCTTCTCTAAGTAGTTTTGAAGGGGAGTCATCCAATTAGGCTCGTCATCTGTGACTAGGTTGACCTTGGCTTCCTCTATGCTTCCCTGTTGGACTTCCTCTACAGGTGAACTTGTCGATGATGATGCCAATTTGCTCAATGCATCGGCTCGGCTATTTTGCCCCCTTGGGAAACGGACCAACTGGAAGTATGAGAAGGATTGTTGCAAGCTTTTGGCTTTTTAAGGTATTTCCTCATCCTTTCGCCTTTGGCCTCGTACTTTCCTAACATGTGGTTTACTATAACTTGAGAATCACTATAAACTTGCACAAATTGTACTTGAAGGCTCTTAGCTAGGTGGAGTCCTGAAATGAGGGCTTCTCTACTTCGTTATTAGTGGTTGCGAATGCGAACCGAAGTGAATACGTGATTTCCTGCCCGTCCGGTCCTATGAGTAAGATGTCAGCTTCACTTCCCGTTTTGCCTGAAGCCCCGTCCACATACACCTGCCAACAATCCTTGGGTGCTTCCTTTGTGGGTTCGGCTTCGGCATTGCTTGAGGTAGGTTCAGTTGGCTTTGGCTCGTCTGTGAATTTGGCCTCCACTAGGAAATCTGCTAAGGCTTGACCTTTAATAGCTTGACGAGGGCAGAAAGAGATAGTATGTTCGCCCAATTCAATCGCCCATTTTGCAATTCTTCTCGAGGCTTTTGGCTTTGTTAACACTTGCCGAAGTGGCAGGTTGGTAAGAACCTATATGGGATGTGCGTGAAAGTAGGGTCGCAGTCTCCTTGCAGTGTTTACCAATGCTAACACGACTTTTTCTAGAGGCCAATACCTTACTTCTGGCCCTTTTAGTGCTCGACTGATGAAGTATACAAGGAGTTGACGGCGTCCATCCTCTCATACCAATATTGCACTTATGGTTTCATCCGAAGCCGTGAGATACAGCGAGAGAACTTCTTCCTCCTCCGGGATGGTTAAGGTCGGGAGTTTGGCAAGGTAATTTTTGAGATCTTCGAATGCTGACCTATGTTCATCCTCCCAATTGAACTCCGGAGCCTTCTTAAGAATTTTGAAAAAATGAAGTTATTTCTCTGCGGCTTTTGAAAGGAAACGGCTCATTACGGCTAGGCAACCCATCAATTTATGCACGTCATGGATGGTTTTTGGCACCTTCATATCCTGAACTGCTCGAACCTTGGACGGGTTAGCTTTTAACCCTTCTTTAGAAACCCTACACCCCAAAAATTTTCCAGATCGAACCATGAATGTACATTTTTAGGGGTTTAGTTTCAGATATACCCTTCGGAGGAGGCCGAGGATGATCTTGAGGTCGTCAACACAAGTGGCCTTTTCCTTGCTTTTGATGACAATGTCGTCTACGTATACCTCTACAATTTGGCCGATGTGGGGCTGGAATATCTTGTCAACCATTCTTTGATAGGTGGCTCCGGCATTCTTAAGTCCAAAGGGCATTTTCTTATATGTGAAAATACCGAAGTTCGTGATGAAGGCTGTTTTGGGTGCATCCTCGTCACTCATTAAGACTTGGTGATATCCCTTGTACAGATCAAAGAAGCTAAAGATTTCATAGCCGACCAAAGCTTTGACCTTTTTGTCGATGTTAGGATGAGGGTAGCAATCCTTCGGGCAGTGCTTGTTGAGATCGGTATAATCAATGCACATCCGGCATCCTCCTCCTCCTTTCTTGACCATCACCGGGTTGGCTATCCATGTCGGATACTTGACTTCTAAAAGTATTTGCGCATCCAAGAATTGACGCACTTCGTCACGTATGACTTGATTTCGTTCCGCTGCAAAGATCCGCTATTTTTGCCTAACCGGTTTAATATCTGGGTCGATGTTGAGCCGGTGGGTGATGATACTTGGTGAAACCCCGGTCATATCAAAGAGTGACCAAGCAAAGACGTCTCTGAATTCCCTTAGGAGTTGGACGATCTACTCTCTCAGTTGAGGTACTTCGGTAAAACCCACTTTGACGACCTTAAGGGGATCGTCTTCGTACAATGCGACCTCTTCAACTAGGGTGTCGAGAGCAGACGAAGTCTCTTCCAGTTCCAACTCCTTAGGTTTCGATGATTGCTATGCCTGTGGGTGCTGAGTCAAAGTCTCTGCACCTCTTAAGGCAACCTGCATGCATTCCTTGGCCCGTTTTCGATCTCCTCGGATCACGGCCACTCATCCCTTTGTGGGGATCTTCATTGTCAAGTGGTATGTTGAGCACACGGCCCTCACCGCATTTAACCAATCTCTGCCCAAAATGATGTTGTACGGTGAGGAGGCCTTCACTACGAAGAATTGTACCACTTTAGTGGAGCTCATCGGCGCCTTCCCCACTGTGATAGGGAGTCCGATGATTCCTTCCGGGCACATTTCTTCTTGTACGAAGCTTCGCAATGGATGCGGTGCTAGTGTAAGACGTGCCTCTTCGATCCCTAATTTATCAAAGTAATCTTTGAAGAGGATGCTTACCGACGCACCGCTATCAACGTACACGCGATGAACCAATTTGTTAGCGACCCCTGCTTGAATTACAATCGTGTCTTGGTGAGGTATTATGGCTGGTACCGGGTCTTTATCTAAAAAGACGATGGCCTCATCCTTTTTGAACCTCTTATGTACGGGTTCGCCTGCTTGGGGACTTCGGGCCTCGGCTTTTAGGGAGGACTTTGTGGCGCCGAGAGGGAGCCCCGTGATAGCAGATATGACTCCATCAAATTAAGGCTCGTCATCGTCTTCATCGGGGTCCCGCTTTGCTTTTTTGTCAGCATAAGGGCCACAACTTTCTCTCCCCCTATCCTGCCTTCGCTTGTCCTTATTTTGGCAAAGGGCTTCGTACTGGCCGGTACGCCGGCTATAATCTTGGTACTTTTTGAGAACCCCGTCATGTACCAACCTTTCGATGTCCGCCATAAAATTCTTGCACTCTTCCGTGTCATGTCCATGATCCTCATGGAAGGAGTAGTACTTGTCTTTAGATCGGCGTTTTGCTCCTCTTGACATGGGGCGCGGTTTCTCGAACATATCGGCATGGAGCTCGTAGATCTCGGCCCTCGACTTTGTCAATGGAGTATACTGAGTTTGTTCTGGATCTTGACGTGGTCCGAGCCTGGACTCTAAAGGTCCATGTTGTAGCCTTTCGAGTGTGTTGTGTCGGCCTCGGCCTCAGTCCCCTCGATCCTCTTCTCTTTTCTTTTTATCAGAAGGTTCGGCTTTATTAGTTTTGCACTTTTCCCTATTAGCTTCGTCGGCATTCGCGAACCGATCCGCTATACGCCAGAGTTCTGAGGCAGTTTTGGGCTCGTACTTGACGATCTCCTTGTATAAGGCACCAGGTAGGATACTATTTTGAAAAGCCGAGATGATGAGTAAGTCGTTCATATCCTCGACCTTTAGGCTCTCCTTGTTGAACCTGGTCATGAAATCGCTGATGGATTTACCTCGTCCTTGACGCACAGTGAGAAGATGAGCCGATGCGGTCTTCGACTCGGCCTTTTGAAAGAATCTTTGGTGAAAGGCCTTCATCGGCTCTCGATACGATCCGATACTGCCAGGTGGTAAGCTGTCAAACTACCTACGAGCGTTGTCGATCAGCAACTCCGGAAACAACTTGCACATGTGGATTTTGTTGAGTTGTTGATTGATCATGTTGTACTGGTACTGGGAGAGGAAGTTTTGTGGGTCGCGCAAGCCATCGTACGGAGTGATGTTTGGTACCTTGTACCTATCCGGGAGGGGGGTGTGAAGTATTTTATCAGAAAAAGGGGTAATGATCCTCCTGTATCCATCGAACCCCCCTCATCCAAAGTCCTGCTCGTCATCCGATAGAGAACGATGCTGATGTGGACCAACCCTTATCGGTCCCTCGCGATGATCATCCCTTACACGATTGGTTTGGAAACCAGCTCGTGTGGAGGTATTTTTCACATTATGTGTGCCTAACAATTGAACACTGGGGGTTTTAGATCACTGTGATCTAGACGAGGCTTCATACTCCTCATCATTTGGCTGAGGCCGACCTTGTTTTTGGTTGAGGAATCGGAGAAAGCTCTCCTGGTTTTCCTCGAGGAACCCTTTAACGGCCTCGTCAAGGTTTTGTTGCGTGAATTGGGGCTCTTCCCCTCCTCTGCTATTTTGGTCATCTTTGTCGTTGTGATCTTTCTCCTTTTCAAGGATGATGGGTTGTCGTGCTAATCCAGATTTTGAAGGAATCCTTCGGGGGTCGGATCTTTTGCTAGTTCTTTTCTAGGTCACCGGCCTCCTGCGTCCTTGTTATTGTTGTTGTCATCCACCGTCTTGGAGGTAGTTGATCGTGTGGGTCTCGTCATGGCTCTTAATTCCCCAAGAAAATATTAATCGTAAGCACAACTAAAAGTTTTCCACAGACGGCGGCAGTGATCGATCTAATTTCGTAGGGTATTCAATGAGCGTAACGAGATTGTAAAAATGACACAAAGAAGTAACGTGGTTCGATCTATTAGGATAGATCTACGTCCACGGGGTAAGGGTGAGATCTTATTGAATAATATGAGTATTGATTACAAGGTTGTTCTATCTTTTTTCCTTCCCCTTCTCATTATATTCTAACCCCTATTTATAGATAATTATATGGAATTCGACCTTAATACAAAGTCTATTCCTATAAGGACTCTTTGAGCTTATCTTGATCTTTATGGTAGACATTCGAGTCTTCTACATTTCTATTGGAGTTTGAGTTGTAGTCGATCAAGAAGTCTTCCTTGCTTAGTCAAGAAGTCTTTCTTACTTGGGCCGAACTTGCGTAGGCTGAGCTTAATAGCGGGGCCTATATATATTGGGTCTGATATTTGGGCCTAGTAGTTGGTTCATATCCTATCACAAGTCTCGAAGAAGAGCCCTATTTCGAAAATCGGGGCTGATTTCGATCCTTCTTCGATACTCCGGCGAGCTCCTACGTTCAGCGCTCCCGTCATTAGCTCAGATTCCTATCGCGCTTCTTCGTGGGCCGCGGTGAGACGGCGCTGCGACAGCCATCATCCGGTCATCCTCGGCTTCAGTCCGGCGTGTATTCCCTCCCTCTTCCGGCGCATGTCCTTCGGTCCGGCGAGCTGTGAACGACGTAACTCCCGTGAGCTGACGAGTTGCCTTCGCCTAAAAATAAAATCCCTAGTCTGAAATTTCAGATAAGGGGTCAATCTCCTTCGTTCTTGGTTCTTTCTCGTTTCCCTCACCACCGCCGTCGGTGTTGCTGTTGATAGCTCTCTTCCCTCTCTCCTTTTAATTATTAGTATTTTATTTATCTTATTTATTGTTTCTGTTTTTGTTCTCTGTTTGCAAGTTCCGGCGATGGTGGTTGGTGGCTGCTGTCGGGGTTGTTGCTCGTTCCAATGCCGCTGCTGGAGTTCTGCCTTCAACGCCGATGGCCGCTGCAGCTCCGGCGATGGCTGCTGCTGCTGTTCAATTTTGACGACAACGAGGTTGCTTACTGTCGCTTCGGTAACTCCTCATCCCGCTTTCCTCTATTTCTTGTTTTAATTACTTATTTGTTTGAAGAATTGTTTGGGTTGATTAGGCCTAGAGTTAGCGTTTAGGAATTGTTGGTTTCTACTTCTGATTATTGAGCATGTAAGCTTTTGATATTTCTGAAATTGTTCTTATGATTAGTGCTAAAGGCTAAGAAAGGTGCCTGCTTTTGTGTTAAATCTTGAATTTGAAAAGGGGGCAGTAACCATGTTCATTATTAGAGTAGAAATTTGTGTGTTTTTCCAGCCTTGTTTGTGGGTTTTTGGTGGCGTATTGCAGGCTGTTTTTTTTCAGAGGTTGAGTGGTTCATCTAGGTTATGTGTTAAGCAAGAAGTCTTTGTTCTTTTGGTATGTTAGGCTTAAGAAAATCTCAGAATGCTAGCCTGCTTAGAAAGAGTACTAGTGTTAAGCAAAAGCAGGTTTAGTGTTCATAACTTAGATTTTGAAATAAGGTATTCATGCTTCAAGTTCAGATTTCAGAATCCGTCCAAGTTCTTTTGTTCACTCTATTATTTTCTGTTTTGTGTGGTTTAAGTAGGGTTGCAAACGAGCCGAGCCGAGCCGAGTATTGGCAGGCTCGGGTTCGGCTCGTTTAATATTATACATGTTCGGGTTCGGGTTCGAATTCGATTCGAGCTTTAAATTTGTGCTCGAGTTCAGTTCGTGATAAAAAAATTTAGTTCGAATTCAGCTCGAGTTCGACTCGCTAAATATTCGATAAATGGTTCGGCTCGAGTTCGGTTCAGATTTGAGCTCGAATCCGGCTCGTGAAAAACTCGAATTTTCATTCGAGCTCAAGCTCGATCTCGATTTTAAGCTCATTTAAAAGACATGATTTAAAATATTGTCTTTTAACATTCCAAATGAACATAAATTAAAATAAAATTCATCAAACAAAAATTAAAATTATTTAATACTATAAAATAATAAATAAATAAATATACAAGATAATAAATGAATTGATGATAATTGGCGATATATATTAATGTTATAAGTTAATATTTTCTAATAATAATTGTGGTGTAGTGCCTAATTAGCTTTGATTGTGATTTGAAATTAATTTTACACCTAAATGCTAAAGCTCGTTTACAGGCTCGATTAGAGGTTCGATTAAGAATTCGCGAACATGCTCGTGAACAGGCTCGATTAACATACGAGCCGAACATGTTCGCTAGCAAAATGAGTCGAACACCTTAGAGCTCGCGCTCGGCTCATTAAATTAAATGAGCTCGGATTCGGGCTCGAGCTCAACTCGTTTATTAACAAATTCGAGTTCGAACGAGCTTTTACCAAATCGAGCACCGAGTATGTTCCGAGTAGCTCTACTCGTTTGCAGCCCTAGGTTTAAGCATGTTAGGGTAGACCAAAACTGACTTAGAAGGGTAATTTGATTGTTACCTTGAAGAATGTTCAGTGTTCTAAAAGTCGCTAAACGCTAGTAGGGCGGTGAGGGGGCGATTAGCGTCTAGACGGCCTAGGCGGGAGTCGAGGCGGTGCTTAGATGGCCTAAACGGATTAGTATAAAATTAAAGTCTACATCAAAATTTTCATATATTTAAACATGATATCCATATGTTTAAGTATATAATTCATGATTTTTTAACTATAATTTAATCTTACAGCCTTTCAAGCCCCGACTAGCCCGTCTAAACCCTCCTAGGACTGCCTAGACATGCCACTTAGAGCAAACTGTCTTGCCATTAATCGGGACGGCTCGGCACCTTTTAGCACCTAGGCGCTTTCTAGGCGGCGTCGGCCTTCTTTTAGAACACTGAGAATGTTAAGTATGGGTGTTCTTATGTGACTTGAGAGGTGTTGAAAGGGCTGTTACTTCAATTCTTCCTCTTCCTCTCCTAATCCTCTTCTCGACTTACTTCCTTGCTTCCTCCTTGATTCTAAATGTATGCTTGTGTATAGAGTTTTTGGCTCGATAGATCTATAGAGATCGAACTTTGTGAGAAAGGGTTTGAAAAGGATATTGCACGTATGCTTTGTGTTATTGTGTGGGGTGAGTTGAAGACTGTTCTAGGGTGATTACCTTGAGAAAAGAGATGGAGGTTTGGGTTGTTTTGATGTCTGGAATTGGGCTGCTATATGCTGCAGAACCAGTCCTTCTCCTTCCTTGCTCCTCTTCCTCCTTGCTTCTCTTCCCACTCTCTTCCTTTACTCTCTCCTTTTGGTTACTGATTTTGTGTGTTCAAAATGTGTGTGTTGGTGCAGGGAAAATGAGGGTCTTGACTTGTAAATGAAAGGGGTTGAGTCTTCATCATGGCATTGAAGGGAAAGAGGGGCTGAGATTGGTGGTGCTTCTCTCAAGAAGTAATTTGCAGATTTTGTGTAATGAAGGAGGCAAAGAGGGGGTTTTAAGCTGCTGCAGCAGATTCTTTTTTTACAGTTTCCATAATCTGTAATTATTACAGCTAATTGTAATTAATAATATATTTATTTAAATTTTCGATTGGTGAGAAGAGATGTAATTTATTTGTTTATTTATTTATTTATTTCTTTTCTCCTCCCTTTTTGTATTTTCAGCTGTTTTGAGGAGATTGGCCCATTGGGCCTTCAGTTAAGAAAATGAATTAAGGCCCATGAGATTCCATGAGATTCCTTAGTGGGCCTGTTCTCAGTTAATGGGCTCAACCAAAATAACTTAGGAATTAAAATGGGCTCGTCTAATTTATATCAAGTTGCCTCGGCCCAATTCTAATTCACAACGGGATTGAACCAAGCATTAATATTTAATTATTAATGCTAATTCAATATTTAAGCAAACTAATTACTGAATTAACTTAATAAATAGGTGGAATATTATAATATATATATATATATCTATATATCTATTGATTTTTAAGTCATATTTTCGTAAAATTTAAAGGCCTAATATTATAATTAGCACAGGGCCTCAATATTGATTGAAACTGGCCTGAACGAAACATAGCTGAAATGATATGAACATAATAATGGAACTAGTACACCTACCCGTGTGATGCACGGCGACCATTAAACATATAAAAATCAAAAGCAAATAAATACACATTATAGGTAAAAAAAATTACGATACAATAATTACAGAAAATAATTCATTAAGTTACTACACAAAAATACATGATATTAATGATATTATATATTTTGGAACACTTCCTTATATACAACATTTGTCATAGTAGTACTATCATTTCTATATTTTTCAAAAATCAAAATTTTTAGTCTATGACAACTCCATACTCTTAATACAACAACATGTAACTATCAATGCGTGAAAATTGGTCTTAGCAAGAATAACTCAACATGAGAAAGTGATTGTCCTTGACGTTTGTTGATCGCCATTGTATAAGATACGATCAGAGAAAATTAGCGTCGCTCAAACTTAAAAAGCAATCTAAGAATAGACGGAGTCAAAGGAATTCTTGGAATCAATACATTTTCATTTGCATTTTGTCGTGTAAGGATTTTTGCTTCCAAAATATGAGTGCCTAACCTTGTAATCATCAATCTCGTGTCATTGCACAATCCATTTGCATGATCATATTTCTCAACAACATAATCGGAATTCCATCCTTCAAATATACCTCATAATTTGGTACCCCCGAACACCCAATACCATTAAAGAACTCGGGAGTGTGCACTTGCACCAACAAATCAATATTTGAATCAGACTTGTCATCCAATCTGAGCTTCTATATAAAAGGCCGTCTCTATTGTTCGATGAAATCATTTACTCACAGATTCAACTATATTTAGAGTTGGTGCGAGTATTGCTCTTTCTTGTAGATAAATCGTGTGTGTGTGTTGTCAGCAGAATATGATGGAAAGATATTGTTAGCAAAATATGATGGAAAAATACTGTTGACTATGCATTCAATCGAATTCCCTGACCATTTCATCAAAATATCATCAGGAATATTGATGTTAACATGACCATCGATCATTTGAAAATATCATCAAGAATATCGATGTTAACATGACCATCATTTGAACCTCCAATTGTTCCATCACCTATATCAACAATTCATTTAGAGAAATCTTCCAATCCTTAGCTTCATCAGTGGAACTCATGTGATGAAGTCTCATATTTTTGTCAACGATAAACCTTACAATCTTTTCAAAGATATGAATAATTTATTATTTTGGAGTAACTGAACATGCAATTCATAGATTTTTCATTTTATTATTATTATTATTATTATTATTATTATTATTATTATTATTATTATTTTATTTTTTGTATGAGATGAAGAAGTTAAGATATATTCCGTATATTATTATACTATCACCTTATTTCTTGTATAAAAGTAATGTAAGCTTTTGACCCACTTCATATATTCAAGCTTGACACGATATAACCCAATCAACAATTTTCCAAAAATTTAATTACCTAAGATATTAGAGAGAAGAAGAGAGAAAATCAAGATCCAAAAGGAATGGAAGCTGTATAAATTGAATATAAATGAACAAACATTATTGATTGCTTAACAAAAGCATGCTTTCTTTCAGTGGCTGTAGATACTCAGAATTGGCCACCCCAAAATTATTCAAATTGTTTCATGAATTGAAAGCAAAACATGAATGCAACAAAATAAGATAACACACTAACTGGAATTTTGGGTAGAGGAAATGCATAAAAATACCCTCTTAGAGGATAGTAAATCAATTTTTGCCCACCACATAACAAAATACAAATAATGCTTATATTTTTGAATTTGAGCCTATAATACCCTTGTTCTCTCTCCTCTCTCCTCACTCTCTTTCATGTGCTCTCTCTTCTCTTTTCTCTCTAACCTCTCCTCCATTATGTCTCCTCACTCTCTCTAAAACAAATTGACAACACTCTCTCTCTTCACATCTCCTCTTCCTCCTCTTTCTCTCTCTAAAAATCATAGACCCGGAGCTCCTCGCCTCAACTACCTCCACGACCGGTGACCTTTGGAATACCCCGCGTCGCATGGCCACATCTTCCCCTTCAAACATTATACTCGACCGAGCCGGCGATGTTCGACGAAGAAGAAGAGCAGCAGGGCGAACCCTAGCAGCCTCGTCGTCGGCAACCTGGTCGGGATTTCTCTCTCTCTAGAATGTGACGGGCTTTTGCTGCCATGGATGGCACTTCCAAACTTAAATTAGGGTACTATTTTTTTTTTTTTATAATTTGAATTTGTATTTTTTTAGAGAGAGAATGGGATAGGGATTTTTTATTTTTTATTTTTTATTTTTTGTGTTTTGTGTTTTTGTTTTGGTTTTTTGTTTTGGTTTCTAATTTTTCTCTTAGTAGAAAACTTGGTGGATTTAATGAATCTGATGATTTGATTAATTTTGCTTCTTTGTTTTGATTATATTTTTGTTTTTGTTTTTGTTTTTTTTGTAATTTTTGTGTGTTCTTGCTATTTTTGGGTATGATACTTCAATTTTTGGCTTTGAAATTGATGGATTAGGGAATGGGTTAGGGATTAGGAAATGAGTTTCTGCAACTGTGAGAATTTTTTTGGTTCTTCTACTGAGCTTAATGTGTGTTTGCTCCATTTTTATGATTTTGTGTGTCTTAAAACTCATTTTAACTCTATTTGTTGGTGTATAAATTTGGTAAGAAATACCAACAAATTTGGTAATAAATTAATATTTCTATCCAATTAACTTGGTAACAAATTTCAATTTCTTATCACTTGAGTTTAGTTTTGATGTTTTGTATTGTTGGTTGAAGAGTAAAATGGGCTGTTTTGAAACGATTCTTAACTAGAAATGATGATTGTGTGCTGAAAATATATTAGGAATTCTGAATTTCACTTTGAAAAAATCGAAAAAGTTGATTAGAATTATATGTTATAGTTAGAATTTTACACATGTTGGTTAGAAAAATTAACATTTCTGATAACCTGAAGGACGTTGGTTAGAATTAGTTGTTTGTTTGCTTTGTCGTTGGTTATAATTCTAAAATTGAAAAATTGGGTTGCATCATGGTTAGAATATTGTGTTTTGGTTAGTATTTCGCACTTTATAGTTAGAAAATCTACATTTCTGGCAATCTATAAATTTGTTTACTATAATAAAATGGACATTTCTTAGATGTTGATTAAACTTTTGTGTTTTGTTAGAATTATGCATATGTTTGATAGAAAATTTATATTTTTGACAACCTGGAATATGGTTTTCTATAATCAATTAATCATTTCTTAGATGTTGGTTAGAACTTGTGAATTCGTGTATTTCTTACTAATTGGTTAGAATTTATGAAAATTCAACATGTTGGTTAGAACATATACATTAGTTACAAATATGTAATGTGGATTTCTGACAATGAATGTTCATCTGAAACTAATAATAATGCTTTAAATGATTAAGTGATAAGAATGAGATGTATTTCTTACCAAGTTATGGCCATGCATACAATTTCTTACAAAGTTTATTTGGTTGAACGAAATAAAAAATAAAAAATAAAAACTAAAATATAGAGAGAACGAAAATTGGAAAAAAAATGAAAACAAAAAAAGGAAAAAAAAAATGAAAACAGGTATTAGAAAAATAATAAAAGAAAGGAAAAATTGAAAGAAATAAAATGAAAAAAAGGAAAAGAAAAAAGAAAAAAGAAAGGTGAAAGTGAAAGTGTGTGTGTATGTCAGCACAAAAAGAGGAGGAAAGAGAGAAAAAGTATGAGAGAGAGTGTCATAAGGGTATTTTGATACAATAAATGAAAAAATGGGCAAATATTGAGTGTTTTTATGTGGTGGGCAAATTTTGTATTTTTATCCTAAAAAAGGGTAGTTTAATTGTTGTCTCTTTTGGGTATATCATTAGTCAGATTCAGTCAACTATTCAACTCCATGTACAGGAAAGTCCCATTTATCAACTATATAAATAATTCCATGTATTAGCATAGTCCATAGATATACTAATTTAAAGTGTTCTCTCGAGTGATTTCTTGATTAAGAATGACATACATTGTTCTTTATACTTCTTAAAAGTCGATTATGATTGATACCAAATATTCTTGTCATGAGTAAATATCAAAAATATAAAACAACTCAAATATTAACAAATTTAAAAATTGTTGAAAGTATCAGGCAAAAAAAAATTCAAAACCACTATATTTGAAAAACTGAAAATTTATTGGAGCAATATCAGAGATCATCATTTTTTTCATTGTCTAACATTTGATAAAATTTTAATATGAAAAGAAGAAGAAGAGCACATGAGATTAAAGAAAGTTAGAAATTTTTGCTTATGCTACCTTTCCTCTACTTTACTTTTCATTAGCATACTGCAAACATCACATTTACTTACCGATTAAAATAACACTTCTTTCTACAAAGATTAATTCTTCGCTCGCTTATATTTCACTATTTCAATTAATTATCTACTTTTACACACACAAAAAAAATCACATAATATTTCTATATATTCCATCGTCCACAATTTCACAACAGATAAATAGGAAAAAAAAACTAAAATGCTAAATCAGAAACCTGTGGAAATGAAATTCATTGATAAATTGTGGAATTATTCGATGAAACTAAATGTCAGTTTGTAAAACATGAGCAATGAGGGAGAGTGGGTGAAGATATGTTAAATAAGTACTTTGTTTCTAGTTATGAAATCAACCCGAAAGCCTACATGTCTCTCGCTGCCGCTCCCTCTTCTTCTTAAGCTCTTGTTTCCATCTATTATAAAACATACAATGTGAAGTTATAACAACTAATTGATAAAACCATTCTACCTTTTCTTTCTCTAAGATATCTGAACGTCTTCGTGAAAAGGAATCGAAACTCTTTCCCATTCCAAACGAAGTGTCGAGTCTCCTCACTTCCTACTCGAATGCATCGAATTGGTTATGATGCACGACAACGCTGTTAATTGTGTGCTGC
The DNA here is from genome assembly GCA_001642375.2 of Mentha longifolia. Classification (NCBI taxonomy): domain Eukaryota; kingdom Viridiplantae; phylum Streptophyta; class Magnoliopsida; order Lamiales; family Lamiaceae; genus Mentha; species Mentha longifolia. The sequence continues at coordinate 17,675,058 of CM038117.1, forward strand.
TTGCGATGGCTACCTCTTCACCGACTTCAAAATGGTGGAACCGTCAAGACGTGGCGGACTCAAATGCATTCAAGGGAAAAAAGTGAAGCATCTATCTTATTCTTCTTCCTCACCCTATTTATATCTTAAATGAATTTGATCAAATAAAAGGACAACTTCATATATAAGACACATAATTCAAGTTTTCATGAAACTATTCCCACCAAGAAAATATGTGCGCTTCAATAACAATCGAACAAATCCAAAAGATTAAAACAAAAAACGATATCAACTCACTATCATTGTGCAACAGCTTCAACCATATCATGAACTCCAGTTCCACCTTGATCACCACAACAAATCTCAACCAAAAACTAAAAGATAAATGAACAACACTTCACATGAACATATCAATTATATTCATCGCTACACTTACAGCTCAACAGAATGCAGGAATCTGTCAACAAATCAATTCAATCTACAAACTATATTCTAATAAAAATAGCTATGATATGCAAAAGTTCTTCAATTTCTTCACAAATACAAACAAAGAAATATTAATGGAAAAAGAACTAAGACCTGACAGCAAAATGAGATGAATGGAGATTCATTGTGGTCGGCAAAATGAAAACTCTTCAATTTTTCTTTTCAGTCCCTTCTTCAATGAAATCTGCTCCTCACCCTCTCCGAAACTTCTTTCATCACTTTCGTTCTTCATATATTTTGTAAAGCCTTAGAAACCGATGAAGTTTAGGGATTTAAAAGTTGGGAGAGTTAACTTCGTGGATTTGAGGCGGACCATGTGCCGTATAAAGCGAGGAAAAAAACTGTTTCTATCGTGAAAACTAAATGAGAAAAACTGATTGAGAAACTAACGTGGATAAAATGACGAAAAAAGCCTTAAAATGGCGTCAAAAAAAAAACGGCCAAATTCATTTTGTTTTAATATATTAATAGATGAGGATAAGAAATGAATAAACCGAGTTATTTCATTCCTACAATTTGGTACCCGCAAAAAATGTAATGATTGTTTACTTGGTGAATGCAATGGAAAAGTATTTACCAAAAAAAATGTAATGATTATTTTTTATTATATTATATTATTATAATGCAAGTGTTGGAACCAGGATCACTCGGATGTAGATTTAATTATTTTCAATAATTATTATCATACGATTATAGATCTTGAAAGCGGAAACCTAAATCTCTGCACACGAGATCCAGTTTTTGAATGTAAACCTTGAGATCTTCTAGAATATTCCCTAGCAACGAGAAAAATTTCGAGTGGGCACAAATCCTCATTCTCTGCCTACTCAGAACGGAGCCCCCTTCTCCAATCTGTGAAATCACGTGACTCTCTTTCTCCACTTATCCCTTATTTATAAATAAAAAGTGGAGTGGTGGAGAAGTTAGGGTTTGGTTAATGGGTCACGTTATGCTCTATTGGGCTACTCCAGAGATTTTAAGGAGGATATGGACTGAGCATCCCAATATAATTAAATGATCTAAGTATTCTTTGGCCACGAATACTCTATTTTAAGTCAGTATAAAATGATTTATCTCACCGCGATCCTGTTCAATGCAATTGTGGATGCATCGGTATAAGCTAATAGCCAAGACCAGCTAATATCAAGCATTATACTACAACCTTGACAAGTAATATGTCCAGGATTACTTTAGGTTGCGAACACACTTTAACTATATATGAATGTGATAATATGATCTTCTGTGTGACCACCCACACCATATTATCTATAATATATAGTACCAGACACTTATTTGCATAACCATAATATGAATTGTTGGGAACCTTTTCTCTCTTTAAAGTAAGTTTTGATAATGCTATTAGAAACCACACTTAGACAATAGACTTTAATTGGAACAGACTGGTCTCCGTTTTTGGATCAGTTAAAGTTCAGCTCGAACAGGTCGCCATGTAAAGGTCAAGGTTGGTAGTGCAACCTTGTACCTATTCTACTCAAACCTGTCATAACGTTCCTATGTAATTTGTCTATGTAACCTGCTCCAACCAATACTTGAAGATCTCATTCGAAGGTTACAGAGACTGAAGACAGTCAGAGGTATAGGAAGCTCAACCTGCAAAGTCCAACCTGAGCTGTGACTGAGGAACCTGTCCTCAACTCAACGACCATATTTATGTCAGTGTACGGTTCTGCATATCCTGACACGCACAACGGCTCTATTACAAATGCTTCTCTATAAATACCTCAAGACATTCAAGAAAGAAAGTACGGGAAACTCAAATTACAAGCTGAAACGCTGCAGAAATCTCAAGCTAAATATTCACACAATCAACACTCGAAATCACTAGAGCTTTCCCAAGTGTTGATCCTTGTAGATTTCTATTCTTTCTAGAATCTGTCTTACTAGAACACAATCCACACTCTCACTACCATCACTATTGATATTCAGTGTAGTTGATAGAGTTGTATTCCAAACGGAGATAGCTTTTCACAGCTTTCCAGTTTGATTATTAGTGCTAGTTGTTTAGCATTAGTAAGATTGTATGTAAGCTTGTATGTAAGGTTAGAAGAGACACGACTCAAGATTCGTGCTAAATTCAGTCTAAAGAGAGACTTGAATTTGGGCTGGAACCTCCACCAGTGTCAAAAAGGAGCGAAAAATCTCAAGTTAAGGGATTACAGATTCGACGGGATCTGACGTGGACGTAGGAGCTGTTTACTCCGAACCACGATAAAAACTCCTCGTGTTTCTCTATCTGTTTTCACACAGTTTGCATGCTCACAACCTGCACGATTGTAACCTGTCTTGCATGTGCACTGTCTTTGAAAACTGTCATTCAATTTCATAGTTTGCATGAACACTTACTTGAACTAAAGGTTTCTCTGAAAACTGCTTTGAAAACTGCTAACCAACCTTTCCACCAAACTTCCGCACGCAGGGTAGTTTTGCAAGCTCATCAGTTCACTGTTTGAGCTGGAAAAACTAAACTGCTCTGATAAACTGAAGTGACGACTCAGTAAGATCAAATTGTTTTGAAAAGTCAAAACTGTTGGTTAATTGGTGTATTCCCCCCCCATACACCAATATCTATTTATCGGGACCTACAAGTGGTATCAGAGCGGTGGTTCTTTTGACCACTGCTTCTGTATACTAGAAGCTTTTTGTGCATTAGTGTCAAATTGAACTAGATCTCTGTGTCTGCAAACTGCACATATATATAAACTGTCAATATGGAAGCTTCACTACTCCGCGTCTGTGAAGACTTTTCTATACAGGGTTATCAAGACTGGAGTTTTCGAATAAAGATGTGCATCCAAGCTCATCATGTGCTAATGTGGGATGTCATCGAGAATGGTCCCACACCCATCCTTGAACCCTACGAAACTGATGTATCAGGAGATAAAGCTTCTGAAGCAACGTATGTGCCAAAGATTAAAGATCCCAGAAAATACACAACTGAGGAAAGAAAGGAAGCTTGACTTGACAGCTTCGCAAAAGGATTAATCTCGAGCACAGTTAAGGGCGTCCACCTGGCCAAGATAAGAAATCTTGGAACTGCCAAGGAGATGTGGGACACCTTAAAAGCAATAAGCCTTGGATCAATAGAGATGCTGGAAAATAAGCTGTCAGTGGCATGTAGTAAATTCGAAGAATTCAAAATGCAGCCAATGGAAACCATTGAACAGCTTAAAAACAGATTCACAATGATTACCTTGGAGATCGCGGCTCTCTAGAAGGATAAATACAATCAGCGCGAACTCAATCTCAAAGTAATCCAATCTCTTCCAGTAAGTTGGCATGTGTACAACGCCATGCACCGCGGCAGGTCGGACATCAGCAACCTGTCAACTGAGCAACTGTTTGATCTGCTCATCGGCAATGAGTTTGAAATGATCAGATTGCACGGGTCACAACAAACGTCTTCAAGCAAGAAGACTGAGCCCGAAAAGAAAGAAAAGGATGATGCATTCAAAGCTGCATCAATTACAGAAGAAAGATCAATCCCAAAAGATCTATGCTCTAAAATGGAAAAATTGTTGAAGGACTATGCACTTATGGCTAGAAGGAATGAAAAGCTTGAAAAGCGCTTCAACAAATTCCGCAAATATCACAAAGATTTCAAGAGAAATCATTTCACCTCTTCTTCCGACAAGAAAGGTGAAGGTATAACGAAACCCTCAAAATTCAATTCTTCTAACACTTCAGAAGGTGGTTGTTTTGAATGTGGCAGACCAGGTCACTACAAGTCAGACTGCCTAGATCTTTCAAAGGCCGAACGTGAAGAGCTTCGTGCAAAAAGAGACCAAAAGCTAAAGGAGCAGCGCAGTGCCATGATCGCAGCTGAGGAAGAAGCCAAAGCTGTTGCCACATTATCAGACTCAACCTCCTCCGACGAAGATGACGATGATGAATTGGATGAGGAGGAATGTCGCTTAGCCGACGAAGATTCTGAAAATGAGGAATGCTACATGGGAAAAGATCTCGATCTTGTTCAATACAAGGTTGATACCAAAATCTCATCTTCATATTCAACTAACACTGAACATGCAGGTTTCGAACTACCTGAAATGCCAACATATGAAGAGTTCCAACAACAGCTTGATGACTACAAGAAACTCTCAGAAATGTTCGAGCAAGTAGTCATAGAAGGATCAAAGCTGGAGAGTGAAAACATGAAACTCAAGGCTACTAAAAATGGAGACTTCACTCTCCATGATGAAGCTAGACAAAGAGAGACAGAAACTCTGAAAATTCACTTGGGTCAATCAGCTTTAAGGGAAGAAAACCTTAAAGACATGCTCACTAGAAAGGACAGTGAGATCAACAGCTTGAACGGCAAGCTGTCAGATCTCTCAAATGATCATGAGAAGCTGTTGCAGAAAGAGCTCAAGCTTCAACAAGTCCTAATGAGAATGAACAAAAATGGTGAAAAGCTTGAAGCCTTGCAAGCTGCCCAGAGACCTGCTCAAATAAAGTTTGGCGTCGGATTCCATGGTCAAACCAGCGGAGTCAAGGATAAAGAGAAGGTCCTGTTCATAAAAGAAAAGGGATTGGCTGAAGGCAAAGCTCACCACTTCCTACCTGACAAGCAACTCAACTTGAAGAATCCAGCTCGACAACCTCAAGCAATCTTGATAAAAGAGCATAGGAAGCCTACTGTCAAGAAGCAGCAGCTAAGGCCATCAAGTGAACAGAAAAAGGCTGAGCCACCTAGAGAACTATATATGCAACCTGCATATAAAAAGAAGAGCCAACCTACACCGAGAAGAGTGCAAACTGAAAATAAAGGAGAAGCACAACACAAAACTGCTCGACCACAACGAAACAACTACTATGAGCAGTGGCCAAATCAACAGAGATCTGACTATGAAGGTTACTGGTACAACCATCATTGGTACCTATATCCTGAACTGTCAAGTATGCAATGTCGATTTCCACATGGAAGTGGATTTGTAAATAGTCAATGCAGAACTATCAGTGGATCAACTTGCTGAACAACTTCAACAGCTTAACCCCTTCACTCCTCAATCTCTACCTGAGTTTGAAGATCCCATACCAGACCCTGAACCAAATCTCACAGATGAAGAAATCTCTCGACGAAGAAGATGGGTCGATGCTCATCCTGAAGATCTCATTGTTGGGAACCCAAGGGCAGGTGTGAAGACAAGGAGACAGATAGGTGAAAGCTGTCTACTAAGCTGTTATCTATCCTACTCTGAACCCAAAACTGTTGAAGAAGCTCTTGCTGACCACGACTGGATTACAGCTATGCAAGAGGAACTCAATGAGTTTAAAAGAAATGAAGTATGGTCACTAGTTGATCGTCCTACACATCAAGAAGTGATTGATGTAAAGTGGGTGTTCAGAAACAAGAGAGATGAGAAGGCTGAAGTAATCAGAAATAAGGCAAGACTAGTTGCCAAAGGTTACTGTCAACAAGAGAGAATAGACTATGATGAGACCTACGCACCAGTAGCAAGATTAGAAGCAATAAGACTGTTTCTAGCATATGCAGCTCATCAGAGATTCAAAGTCTATCAAATGGACGTGAAGAGTGCTTTCCTCAACGGAATCCTAGGAGAAGAAGTTTACGTTGAACAACCTCCGGGTTTTGAGGAAACAGGTCCAGAGAAAGTTTACAGACTACACAAAGCAGTATATAGGTTGAAACAAGCTCCCAGAGCTTGGTATGAAACGTTGTCTACATTCCTACTGCATTCTGGTTTTAAAAGAGGATCAGTCGACAGAACATTATTCACCTTTAAATACAAGGATGATATTCTTCTTGTACAAATTTATGTTGATGACATTATTTTTGGATCTAGGTCAAAATTTCTATGTGACAGGTTTGGAGAACTCATGAAGTGTGAGTACAAAATGTCCATGATGGGGGAGATGAACTTCTTCCTCGGCCTGCAAGTCAAGCAATCGGCGGATGGTATCTTCATTTGTCAATCCAAATATGCTAACGAGCTGGCAACCAAATTTGGTGTTCAAAATAGCAGACCTCTGAAGATTCCAATGATTGCAAATGGCAAGATGGATCCAGATTCTGAAGGAAAACCTGCCAGCATAACTTTATACAGAGGAATTATTGGTTCCTTACTTTATATTACTGCAAGTCGACCTGACATTTCTTTTGCAGTTGGAATATGTGCTCGGTATCAAGCTAATCCAAAGGAATTGCATCCAGAAGCAACCAAGAAAATCCTTAGATATGTCAAGGGAACTGCAAACTTCGGTTTATGGTACCCTTGTGATGATAATTTTGAACTAACTGGCTATGCAGATGCAGATTATGGAGGATGCAAACTGGATAGAAAGTCCACATCAGGGACCTGTCAGTTTCTTGGAAGCAAGTTAATCTCTTGGTTCTCAAAGAAGCAAACTTCAGTTGCTACTTCAACAACGGAAGCTGAGTACATGGCAACAGCAAGCTGTTGCGCATAAATTCTTTGGTTGAAACAACAACTCAAAGATTATGATGTCACTGTTCAAAAAGTTCCTATCTTTTGTGACAACACAAGCGCCATAGCTCTCGCTGTGAATCCTGTCTACCACACCAGATGCAAGCATATTGATATAAGGCATCACTTCATAAGAGATCACGTGGAAAAACAAGATGTAACAGTTGAGAAAATCCATACTGACATCCAAAGAGCCGATATTCTAACGAAACCTCTCATGGAAGAGAGATTCAAAATGCTGTGTGGAAAGCTTGGAATGCTCAGAATGGATACACAGCCTAAGTCTGAGAATGGCAGCAGTTCACTAGCACAGGTCAGGCAAGAGCAGACTGACTTGGAAACTGCAAACTAACTAAGAAGCATTTCACTAGCACAGAACAGCCAAAGACAGACAGACCTGGAAACTGCAGCTCACGAGAAGCAGTGAGGTGACACGCAGCTTGAAACCACAAACTGCGTTGAAAAGTCAACAATCACCGGTCAACCTTTAAGGGGGAACTGGAGATAACGTATCAATCTCCATTTAAATCGTAGCTGAAAATTATTTCCTCTACCCATATATATTTTCTTTCAGTTAAGAATTTGAAAAAAATTTCACGAAAATCAAGGGATGCATATCCGTTTATCCTATCCTGACCGTTGGAGGTCTATAAATAGAAAGAATATTCTTGATTTCTTTACGCGTTTCTTGAAATCCTTTGAAATCAAATTTCAAAAATTATCTTCACTCTCTCGAAGAAATTTCTTTCGTTCTTTCATCTTCATAAACTCAGAATTTTAAAATCTTCACTCTCTCTCCACAAAAATATCTACAGATTCATTGAATGCTCAAGTGAAGAAAGCAACCTCTCTCATCTTCTTTGAGAAAGTAGCTGTGCTAGACTCGTATGGATACAGAGGTTTGGATCAGATGATTGAGACTATCACCCAATGTGATGGTTTCTTCAACATTATCACTCAACATCCACGAATAACGCTACCGGAAAGTGTTGCTTATTTGCTGTGTTCTCTGGAATCAATAGCCGGAGACCCCGCAACGGCAACTTTTCTCGTCAACAGTGAAGAAGAGCGGCATCATCTTCTTCCTCTCGTTCTTCAAACCTACGGGTTATCAGATACAAGGGCTATCACAACGGTTGATGATGTGCCCTTAGAATCCGTCAACGATGTATATCAACAAGCTCTGTTCGAGCCCAAGAAGATCTATGATCAGAGAACTTTCAACCGCCACGACCTGAAGTCCGAGTACAGATTTCTGTTTGAGTTCGTTCACAATGTGTTCTTCTCTTACCTAGGCTCGAATGAGTCTGTCACTCTATCGAAGTTTAAACTGCTAACTGCTGTGGTGAAGCAGTTACATGTTAACTGGGCAAGATTACTAGTCAATCTGTTCATCAAGGAAGCTGCAGAGCTACCTGCTAGGATCAAGGCCAACATGCAACTTCGTCATGGCACCAAGCTCTCTATCATTCTGCAGAGAACGCTTACAAATCGCGTATGGCGTGTCTGCACTGGATTTCCTGACGACAAGTTGGTTCCTCACACCTGCAACCAGTTGATCATGATTCTTGGCATCTTGCCTCACAAGATCAACAAGGCCAAAGGTGCAGCCAAGCTTCTGCTCACAGAAATGCGTGACTCAAAGGTGGATGTAGCTGAAGAAGAAGATGATAGCAGTGAGAATGATGAAGATGACAGCGTCCAGGTTGAGTCAGTTAGAAAAGGAAAGAGGAAGCTGGAAGATCTGCAAGCTGCGCCCTCTAGGAAGCGCACCACTCGATCTACAGCAGCAACCTTTGTGGAGGCAGATCTCACACCACCTGCGACCACACCACAACCTGCCTCTCCACAGGTTGGAGTGAAACCTGCTGACGAACAGTCCCCTCCAGGTTTCCCGTCCAAAGCTCAGTCCCAAGCTCCTGTCACTGAAGACCATACATCCTCTCTCAACAGCTCCATAGCAGTGGACCAGATGTTAGCATTCTACAAAGCAGAGTTTCTTAAAATGTCACGAAGACTCAACATGCTGGAATTGGAGAACAAGCTGTACATTGATGAAAAGGTTGCAGCCTTGCAAACTGAGAACGCCAAGCTGTGGGAATTCATCAAAGCCCACACTGGTGAAAAGGATGCACAAGAGCACTTCTCAAAGAACAGAGGACAGTCCAACTAGATAAAAGCTGTGGACTAATAAACAGTGGAACCTGTTTGATCAGAAACTGTGAATAAGACAGTTTGCATAGGGAAGTGTCATGGAAGACCTGTATCAGTCTCCATGTTATTGAAATTACGTCTTAAATATGTCAATGATATGCCTTAATCTTTCAAATATTCAAATTTCAATAACATATCTCTTGCTTCACTTGATCATATATATACCTTATCAATCATTTTCATTTATTGAAGCATGTGTTTTGTTATTTATTGAAATCTTTGTTAAGGATATTCTGACACATTACTTAACATTCTTGCTTCACTTTCCATGTATGTCAAAAGGCGCATGCATAGTCTCAAATCAGCATTTAATGCGAGGCGACGGTTGAGTGATAGGGTAATGCGAGTGGGATACACAACCAATCCCACGCGCCCACTATCTCACGGATTTCCAGGGATTCAATCCTATCCGTTGATCGGTTGATTTACTTCAATCTCAACCGCCCGCTTTACCTTTTAAATAAGAACGTAACTGTGCATCGTCGTTCCCAAATTCAATTTCTGAATTCTTCCGCTATATTTCTCTGCAACTCACTTTCAAAAATTTCACACTCACAATTCTCTTTTATACATTCTTGAAATGGCAGGAGAATCTACGTCTCAATCTCTACCACAATCAACCGAGCAGAAGATCCAATATCTACAGCAGTACATTCTCACAGAGCCTGCGGCAAATCTTTCAACCTATGATTACGCCGGCTTGAACGAGATGTACTCCGCCATCCAGGAAGCAGATGGATTTTTCAAGATTATCACTCATGAGCCAAAATTCTGGCTTCCGCAGCAAGTCGCGATGTTCTATCTATCATATTTTTGCCCAGAAGATGTCGACTCCGCCCAATTCCATCTGCCTGGTGTACCCGATGAGCCGATTCCAATCCTCTCGCTCATCTCCCGCACCTACGACATCGCTGATTCAGGAACTGTGGAGATCCTGTATCACAAGCCAATGGGCTTAATTCTGGATGTTCCGGATGCAGATCTGGAAGCAGTTTACCATAAAGCTCTCATGCAGCCCGCAGCCGAGTATGATGGCAAGAGGTTCTCTCGCCCTCTGTTGAGACCTGCGTACAGAGCTCTCTTTGACTTCATTCACAAAGTCTTCCTTGGTTACTCTGGTAACCACGACGCTGTCACTCCAGCGAAGTTTAGAGTGATGACTGCAATCGTGCAGCGTCTAAACGTGAACTGGGCCCGATTTCTCCTCGAGCTCATCAATGAAGAAGTCAAACAGCTCTCGATCACCTATGAAGGCGAAGTGGTGACCGATTTCCGCGTTGCCAGGAACCTGCGCCTAGGCACCAAAATCTGCTCTCTCATTCTCTGCCTCCACCCCAACCTCAACTGGAGCGGAATGACTTATTTCAACAAGGAGAAGGTCCCCAAGGACCAGAAGCAGCTCGAACTCATAATTGGTGTCGACATGACCGTCTTTGCCAAGAATGATGATGTGGTGAAGCCGTTCCTGTACGACATGGGTCGATCTAACCCAGCTTGGGTCCCACCAGAGTAGCGTGACATTCGGAGAAAGAGACAGCTTGCCCCTAGCAAGCAGCTTGACAGACCTGCCAAGTCTCTGCGCATCAAATCTCCAACTCCCATATCACGCAGGTTGCATACGGAGTTTGCCTCCATAGAAGTTCAGCACCAACCTGCTCGTCAAAACCTTGAAGACATCCCAGAACAGACAGTTCTCGATGCACAGGTTTCAATACCTGTACCCTCTATTCGTGACATCTTCAAGTCAAAAGCTTCAGAGCAAGCTGGTCACAGTCACAGCGACTCTCAACTGGAGGATGATACAGATTTTGAGGAAGAAAATCCTGATACCTCCATCGTCATCCACCAGCAGTCCGGTGAAGCTTCTCATCATCACAGCTCGCCTCCAGAGCTTGACCTCCATCTTATTCTTTCATCTGATGATGATGTAGAAGAGGATCCGATCAAGACTGCAGCTGCCATGTTAGTCAACTCCATCGAGATCGAAGCTGCGAAGACTGTCATGGAGTCCTTTCCCGGCATTGATCTAACTCCGGAGACCAGGCAGCTGGCTAATTCGACTACGTGCTCTGCTCGATGGGAAGGATAGATCGTACTGTGATTTAAAGTCCATCTTCCTTATCCACCCCATTGAACAGCTAGAGATTGAAGAGCACAATCTTGGGAAGTATTTTGGCTATGCTTCCATTCCTGAAGCTCGCGACTGCTTCAAGAAGTTCGTCCTCTCTAGGATGAAGAGAGAGGCCAAGGTACTCAGTGTCGACTTGAAACCTTTCTACTCTAACGATCGCAACTCTTACAATTTCAGACTTCTGGAGGATGAAGAATTTAGTCCAATTCCTTCTCCATCCCGGAACAGTGGAGATGCAGTGTCTGATCACGATCAAGTGCCGGTCGATTCTGTAGCAACCGCTGGAACTCCCCTCATTGCTGTGCAAGAAGACTTGAAGAAATTCATTATTGAGGAAGTTTCCAAGGTCAAGGCCACTGAAATTGCTGAACACCAGAAGATTGCGGACCAAATCGAGGCCATGGACACAGCAGCATCTGCCATGCTGGAAAACATCAAGGCTGAAATGCCACAGGTTATCAAGGATGAAGTGGCAGGCCAGCTCGATTCCTTCATCTCCATGCGCCTGAAAGCTGCAATGGACAAGCTGCTCCCCAACCAGCTGTCTGAACTAAAGGTCGCCTATGCCTCTTCAGTTGACAACCTGCGATATGAGTTTGAACAGCTCAACCAGCTTGTCAACAACTTCTCTTCAAAGCTCGCACAAGCTTCATCCAGCTCTCTAAAGAA
>CM038117.1:17687103-17733039 GCA_001642375.2 Mentha longifolia
AGAGGATTGGTTCCCAAACATGTCTTCAAAGCTATAAATGGCTTATGTGATGTTTTCAAACAATTGTATTCAAAAGTCCACACTTTGGCCGATTTTAAAGCTTTAGAGGAACAAGCATTGGTTATATGTGAATTAGAGAATATTTTCCCGCCTTCTTTTTTGATGTTATGGAGCATCTACCGATTCATTTACCTGAAGAGGCTAGACTTGTTGGACCAGGTCAATTCCATTAGATGTACCCCATTGAGAGGTAATATGAATGTAATACTATTTGATTTTTCATGAAATTCTTATTATTAGCTTATTAGATGAGTTAGTTATATTTTTCACAATTCAGGTATTTGTGCACATTAAAAAAATATGTTCGTACTTGAAGTCGTCCAGAAAGGTCTATAACTGTGGGATGGATATCTTGCTGAAGAGTGCATGACCTTTTGTTCTATGTATTCAAATGATGTCGAGTCCAAGTTGAATAGACAGAAAAGAGATGACGAAGATGGAGATCATCATATAGGACGTGAAGATAGTTTTATATTGGACGACATTGAATGGACTCCAGCACATAGATATGTGCTTAATAACTTGTCCATTGTTGACGGTTTCAAAAGGTATGCACGTTAATTTTGCATTTCACTACTCCTAATAATATTTTATGTTAAATTAATATGATCTTAATATTCAAGGAAATATTTGCGTGAGCTTCAAAGTACAAATTAGTGAATGTCAAGTTATGAAAGGCAAAAAACTCATACTAGAACGTTTTACGATTGGTTCAAAGTACATGTAAGTTCATGAATCATTAACCCAAGAATCTATTGTATGTTTTTTATTTGAGTAATGCTATTTGACCACATTATGGCCTGCCATAATCTCTTTTATTGAATAGAGAAAAATGATATAAAAAAAGTAAAAGTTATTAGACCAACTAAGCATTACTAATATTTTATTAATTATATATATGTAATTTGACCATAATAACTCCTAATAATCCCATTATGGCTGGCCATGATGTAGCTGCATATATATGCAATGAGAAAACAACAAATAACAGAAAAAATGGAATATAATACACCTGGAATTCTTAGCATTCATTCTCTGCTTCTTTTGTCAATTGTTTGTCAAACAAAAAAAGCTCACAAAGGAGGCTACAAGCAATGAAGAAAAATTAAAATTCAACAATAAAATTCATTAATTAAATTACATCCAAAATATGCAGAATGTCAGAATCGATAGATTACCTTGGCGGCTCGACAACTTTGACGCAAATCCCCAATGTGAACCAACCTTTTTTTTGTGTGATGATGAATAAAATCAAATTTTGATTTTTGAGTAGAGAGAAATCAAAAAAATCGCTTGCAAATAAATAGGAAAAAATTCCCGGTGGATTCTATCAATCTAGATGGAGTTAATGTAAAAGACATTGGTGAGTGTTGGAAATTTGAAAATTGGAATTGAAATTGATTAAAAGATGAAGATTCAAATTTTTGGGAAATAAGTAATGAAAAAATTATGAAACAAGAAAACAGAAGAAGAAGGAGAAGAAGAAGAAGAAGAAGAGAAGAAGAAAGAGGGAACAAGGATAGTGCTACCACTAGCACTGATCCCCGCGAGAGTCGATCTTGCACACGAATTCAATGCACATGTATAATCCAGGCGATCCACGTGTACAACCCATTTCCCTTTAATTTTGCTATTTAAAAATAAATCACAATTCATAAAAATCCAAAACCGGAATGGTTTTCAGAATGGTCTGTCCTAGTTTATGTTTCTGCCATTTACTGTGTGTTGGTCCCACAATGTCAGCCACAATATAATTTTAATGTTATGCATTTGTATTCTTGTATATGATAATCCTTAAATATATCTATACGAAAAAAAATTAAGAGTGATAAAAATCTATAAAATATCTATACAGTTCGATATAACACGACGGTTGTGGCGTCCTCCTCTGCCGCGGCGGCCGTACTCACTTCCTTGCAAGTCCAAACCCTAAACCGAAGCTCGGAAATTTCCTCCGCCCCCGTGTCCTTGTTTTTCTTGGAATCCGCCGAATGTTGCGGCATTTCCCACTTCGGCGGGGGCGTATCTGCCTTTTTGAATCCGGCCGGCGTCACTCGCAGCGAGAACAGAGGGCAAGACTTGAGGGGATGGAGGCCCATATAATTGATTAACATCGGCTCAAGTTTATTGAAATGAATTGGAGGCCCAATTAATTTGTGAATTTTCCTCGTGAGCGACCGCTGAGTAAAGTATACAATTGAGCTTTTGTATACGCGATCGCTGTTATGTATGACTTTTTTTGTGCAGAACAAAAGCCTCATTGTCCTACGAGCCTTTAGGCTTTAACAAGTTAAATAAGTAAATGAATTTGGCAATAACGGGATCAAAACATCGAAAATGACACAATAAAAATGTGCAATTTGGCACATTTTGGAGTCGTGGATCTCGCCGTCGAGAACCGAAGCAATGAAAAAATGAGTAACATTTAAAAAAAAAATCAGTAACATAATCTCCTTATAATCTCCTTTTAATCTCCAAAAAAGAAATGCAGCATTAAATTTTAATAAATAGGTAAAGTGAGGATTCTGTGTAATTTTCCTTATGAGCGATCGCTGAGTAAATCATCGAAATGAACTTGGATATTCAGCGATCGCGCTGTGAGCTGTGATTTTTTATGCAGAACCGAAGCCTCATTCTAGGAAAGAAACTAGCCATCAACAACTTAAATAAGTAAATCAATCTGGCAATAAGAAGAACACATTAACAGGCTCAAAACATCGAAAACGACATAGTCAAAATGTGAAACTGAATTAGTAAACCTATTTTAAAAAAGCTGAACTAAGAAGCAGAATTTTGATCACGAGACGAAGAAGGATGGAACTCATTCAACTTGTTCTCCAGAGAGATAACACGCTTCTGAATAGATCGAAGACGTTCATCTTGATTATCCAATCTCTCAAACAACTTTTCTGCAAATGACTTCAAATCTTCACGAAGAGCCTGATAACCGGAAGAAGGTCGAATCTCGATGTTGTTCTCCACTTCAGTTTCATTCTGATGGGAAGACCGGGCTCCTAACCCTCCTTCAGTAAATACCAGATTTGCAGCTTGTTCGTTCAAATAGTCTCTAACACAATTGCGATTCTCAAATTGGACAAAAGTGTGCCTATCCTCAATGAGGCGCGCGTTCTTCAACTCATGGTATCCAATTGTGCCGATTTCCAACTGTCTCCAATTAGCAAGAGGAATATGCAGCTTGAGCTCACGAGCTAGACCCGTAGCAATATTGCTCATCGACGGATGGTAAGACGAATGTTTAGTAATCCTATTCATCTGGCTCCAAATGAATGAAGAGATGCACACTTTGTCATTTCCCTGAGCAGCCCACAACATATAGACCTCATTTCCATTAACCTTATTGGCCTGCTCCTTCCCAGAAACGTTGTAAGCAATGAACTTTTGCAAAATCGCCAAAACTGGATCCTTAATAAACCCATTCTGTACCCCATTAGAATTCCAATTATCGAAACCACTAAGCTTTTTCCATGCCTCATCTACATTAAAATCAGACGGTCTCCTTGTAGATGCCTCCTCCTCGCAAGTAAAACCAAATGCTTTATTCATCGTATCGCGAGTAATCGTATACTCATTCCCTAATAATCGAAAAGTGATGACATTTTTTTTCTTTTCATATTTGAATGTACACAACATCTCCAGACACAATTCCCTGTAACCATCATACTTACGAATAGCAAAGTCATACAGACTCAAGTGTTTCAAGTACCGAGTCAATGGCTCACGAATCTTTAAATCATCTACCATGTGCCAATCTAGTGAATGCGGAGGAGTAACTTTTAATTTATTGAGACGATGGAAAAGTATACCTTCATCATCTGAGAAAATTGGAAATGGGCAACCGTATCGCCTGGAAATGTCGTCGCTGCCCTCACATTCTTCCATGGGGTCGTCATCGTGAAGGATGTGCGTAACATTGACATTCTTTGTCCTTGGAGCCATTTCAACGATCGTTTACAGAGAGGGATCGTGGGCAAATTTGAGCTTGCGGGTTGACGATTTGTAGAAGAGAGATTTCAGCGAGGGGGTAGAAGTCAAAATTAGGGTTTTGAATTGGACGAGTCTTTCCTATTGGCAATATTGGGTATTTATTATTATTATTATTATTATTATTATTATTATTATTATTATTATTATTATTATTATTATTATTATTATTAAAAATGTACTTGTATTGAATTTATTTTTTGTAATTTTATTTTATATAATCCCCTTCATCCTTTATTTGAATAAAGCTAGGGCACGGGTGATTGGAGAGAAAAAATATTCTTGTTGCAGGAATGGCTACCTCTTCTCGAATCAGCGACGATTCTTGCCACTCTTTCAACTGGTCTGACGAAGGAATCGAGTGTCGCTGCCACCTGCCTGTGAAAGTCTGTACCTCTCATTCTGTGAAGAACCCTAATCGCCGTTACCTGCGTTGCCAACTTAAGGATGCGGTATTTAGGCTCTTTGAATCCATATGCTCTGTTATCTGTGCTCAATTTTTGTAGTTTAATCTTAAATTTGTACTTGATTAAGGGATTCCGATGCAAATTTTGGAAATGGTTGGACCTACCGAATCCTCATGGTCTTCGCATTATACCCCCCAATGCGACCTCAACAGATGAAATTGTTGCACTTTAACTTGCATATCCCGTGGAATTCAATCATAAGTGAAGAGGTTTATACAATATCATTTATGATGCTGGATTTCTGGCAAAATATACCTCAAGTGATGGTCTCCTTAACAGATCGGACAAGTAACGGGGTCGAAGTCCCTACCACATTTTGTTTTCGAATTCGAATTGTAAAAAATCGAATACGAATAGGGCTAATCGAATACGAATACCGAATCGAATCAAAATTATTTGCTTTGTTTACAACCCTACCCGTGACTGCACAATGCATTAGTACTTTAATATTTGGAAATTACAAAAACGGGTTTGTCCCGTACATTTAACTACAGCCATACGTACCGACTTATGTGTCACAACGATCGCATTATTCCAGCGACCGCTGTTTAATATTAACGTGTGACTTAGTGAGCCATCGCGCTAACACAGCGATCGCTGACTACATGGTAAAAAGTTGTTAATTCCGATGCTCAAGTTTTGCAAGAAATGCCACTAATCGAGTTGTGTCGGTGGCTTAATTCGGACAATGATCCATAGTAGAACGACTATAACATTGTAATCTATGGTCCATTAGTGGATTAGCGGCTATCATCATTAAATACTCGTCGATTAGTCACTAATCGGTTTTTGTCGGTCCAATTCATTGGAGAATGATAAAATGGAGAAGAAAAATGTTCGCAGAATCGATCATTAGTTAAGACATTAGTGGTTAGCAACATTCAATCTCTGGTCGATCATTCACTAATCAGCTTCTTCGATCCATTTCATCAGAAAAATGATAGAAGGGAGAAAGAAAATGTTCGTTCTATCGATAAGTGGTTATCAACATTTAACGTTCGTCGACTCGTCACTAAGCGAGAAGTAATAACATATTACAATAATAAGGATAACAGTACTACAACTACTTCGACTACTTCTAATAATAATGATATTAATATTAATATTAATATTAATAAAGAAATAATAATAATAATAGTAATAATAAGATTTGCCGCCGGACAACGGTCGCTGTATCACGCAAGTCGCTGGGTATTTGTTAAAAGTTAGCCGTTTTGCGTAGTTCGATCATTACCTGACTTCTAAGTAATCGCCTTTTATCGGTGGATTTCCTGGGAAAATGATATAAGGGACAATGAAACGAATCGTACACTCGCGAAATTGCTAATCGATTAGTCGTCATCAACATTTACTATTAGTCAATTAGTTACAAATCGGTTGTAGTTCTTTACATTTCATTGGAAAAATATAAGGGAAAACGAAACCAAAAGTCCATCGATCTACATTCAAATTTCATCTCTACGGGTTATGAACGTTGAATAAATGTGGATTCAAGAGCACTCGGTTTCCATTGGTCCATTTCCTTGGAAAATGATATGAGGGAGAAGGAAAATATTCTTACGCTAAATTAGTGGTTAATGAAATAGTGATTATAAACATTCAATATTTATCGCTTAATTACTAATGGCGAGTACAATTATTAAATATTGAATTATTTCAGGATCTGGGTGAAATTATTTTGACATTTGTTAAGGTTAAATTACTTACAATAATTGTGCCTAAATTTAAGATCACCTTCATCAGTTCAACGGTCGTTGATAGATAGCGACCGTTGAGGACCATTTAGAGCATACTAAATTTTCAATGTCGGCTCGGCCATGAGCTAGGCCCAATTAAATGGGCCTGATTTTTAATATAAGAGGGCCTGAATGCCAGCCCAGCCGGGAACTGACATCTTGCATCTCATATTGAAGTCGTGTGCCGCTGAATTGCAACTTTTTAAAAATTTGAGTTACAGAACGACAATTGGGAATTTTTGTGCCTTTCCCACCAATTTGTAAGATCTATGATTTTCTTTTTGCCCTAAATTGTAACTGAAGATAAAAGCTCGATTCCGCCATTGATGAACACCTAATTTCCATCTTCTTGAAATCGCTGCCACATGGAGGTGTGACCAAGGTAGCTGCGCCACTCCACGATTATTTGCCCTTTAACTCTGTATTGACTGTACACGTCATTAGGTGTGACGAGATCTACATCCAGATTTCTCGTACGACCAACCGGGCACACAATTTGATTCAGGTATATGAATTTAACGCAATTATTGAGATTATGTCGTAATTGAGGTTGTTATTAGGCATGTTTTAGTAGCATTATTGTTCCTTTTTGGGTTTTAAACGTTGAGTTTGTGGTCTATCGTTTACATGAGGAAATTTGTTTGCAAAATTGTTATGCAGTTCGATTACCTGCGTGATTTGAAGAGGGTATGGTGCGATTAGAAATGAATGAAGCATTAGGACTTGACGCGGCGGCTGATTCAGATTCGAGCAGCAGGGGTAGTGTTAATCATTCGGCTTGCAGAGCGTCGGCACTGCTCGTTACAAATGAGGGGCCCTCTAAACTCGAGGAAGAAAACATAAGCTCCCCTGTGAAAGTGGATGGTCGGTCACCTGCTAAAGAGGACATTATATCCGATCTAATTGCAAAATTTGAGGCAAAGTTCCAATCTCAATGCTCCCTCCCAGAGCTTGATGATGTGTACCTGATTTACTGTGAGTATGCTAGGTTGAAGGGATTCTCTGTACGTAAGGGGGATCAACGCTATATAGGGCAGACTCAAAATTTGAGGTGGAAACAGTACGTCTGTTCAGCTACCGGACCGTCCGGTGGGACAAGGAAATATAGAAAAGTTGCGAAATATCGAAAGCAGGTTACTCGGACGGAGTGCACAGCAAAGATACGAGTGCACCCAGTTGATGGAGAATTTCAAATTACCACCTTTTGTAAAGAACACAATCATGAACTAGTGCCAGCTAACCAGACATACTTATTAAGATCTAGCCGTAACTTAACCAAGATGAGGCAGCGAGTTATTAATTCAATGCGGGCAGTAGGCATACCTGTCAACATGGCTTGTGCTTTTATGGAAGAGGAGTGCGGCGGGCCAAGTAATGTGGGGTTCATCAGGAAAGATGTATATGATCACCTTCGGCGTCAAAAACTGTGTGGCACTTCAACAGAAAATGGGGATGCAGTAGCGTTGTTGGAGTACTTCAACAGGAAGTCGAACGAGGAACCATCATTCTTCTGGAAGGCCAAATATTGTAATGAGGGTAGGCTGCTGCATTTTTTCATGAGGGATACTAGGAGCCTGAATGACTACATTGCATTCAGTGATATCCTCTCCATTGACACAACGTATAAGACTAACAAGTACAACTTATATTGTGCTCCGTTTGTTGGCTTGAATCATCATAGTACAAATGTCATGTTTGGAATAGGATTCCTGTCCGATGAAAAGACTGAAACATTTGAGTGGCTGCTTGATAGTTTTCTAGAAGCCATGGGTGGGACTCAACCAGGAGTAGTCTTCTCAGATCAGTCTAGAGCTTTGATGAACGCCATTGATTCAAAATTCCCATTATCAACTCATCGGCTGTGTCAATGGCATATCAATAATAATTTGGCCAAAAATTTAGGATCGTTGAACGGGAACTTGGAATTTAAAAGAATGTGGTATAAGTGTATGAATGGAGTTGAGACAGAAGACGAGTTTGAAGAGGAGTGGACTCAAATGATGGCAGATCATGTCCGCGAGGAGAATAGCAAATGGCTGCATGACATTTACTTGCTGAAGCGGTGTTGGGCTTCGGTCTTTACTCAGGATATTTTTACTGCAGGGATGCATGCAACTACGCGGAGTGAGGGTACAAACAGGGTTCTGAAGGCCTTCAGCAAGTCTTCAAATTCACTCTTCGAATTTGCTACAGCTTACGAGAAGATACAATCGCGGTGGCGAGAGATAGAAGCTGCTGAGGACACTGCTTGCATTTGGCTTCCAGGCCAGTTTGTGAATAAAAATAGTTTGCTCCTTCAAGCTGCTACTGTATACACTCGTACCATTTACAAGAAGTTAGAGCTCCAACTGACTGAAGCATTAAATGTTGAAGTGGACAATGAAAACGTACGATATTTAGGGGACGGAAAGATGGAGTTCAAGGCAAGCAGGAGTGGAAACAATACCGCACGTCCGAGGACAATAATCTTTGATCCAGTAACGAAGAGGGCCTTCTGTTCTTGTCATATGTTTGAAACCCATGGTATAATTTGTCGGCACATATTACGAGTGTATATCGTGAGAAACGTCAGCACGCTGCCCCAGATGTTTATCTTGAAGCGCTGGACAAAAGCTGCGAAGAAAAAGGAAGTAAAACCTCACTGTATTGCTACGCAGCTTGCACCGGGCAACACATCGAATCATATGGATTTTGTGAATGTGGTTATAAGGGAACAGTATGATATGGCCTCTGCTTCAAGGGACTCGGTCCAGGCTCAGAGATTTATCTATGAGCAACTGGAGGTTCAGAAACGAGGTCTGACAATCTTACGCCGTGGTGGGGTTCCACAGTCGAAGCCTGTTCCAGCACCGGGTTCCGAGCAATCGGATTTCCAATTCTTGAACCCAAAAAAAGTGAAAGATCGTTATGAGGATAAGACTTCGAGCAAGAGGGGAAAAAGGAAGGGTCCCGGTATATCCACAAGTATGTCATTCATATTGTTCTTTGCATTTGAATTTTTTGAAAAACTAATATTATGATTAAGCAGTAGAGGTGAGCATAATCTGTCATGACGTGCAGAGTCTAGGCATAAGTTAAACTCCCGCGGTGGTTCCAGAGATGGGAGTGTGGAGTTCCACGCACATTACTCATGCGCATGCGATACGAGTAGTTTTCATGTAAGGGGTGAAGATATGCACTCAGCCTCTGAGTTGATATTCAATAACTCACATCTTTCATTTTTACATTAATTCAGGCAACACAGTGAGACCGAAGAGGGAAAATCAAGAAATGCCAACTTCTTTTAAGATGTATTCGTTCCTACTTCCAATAAATACTTATTTGACGCTGGTGTCTTGCGGAGGAGCTATGTATTAGTGGATTTTATGTTGTTTGTTGATGAACTCAGGACAGGATCTGTTCTACCATCTAATTTGTGTGTTATAAAGTTCATGTAGGTCAGAATTTTCTCATTAATTTGTATAATGCATTTGCAACTGAATCTGGTGGTCCTAAATTGGTTTCATGTTTGGTGCTATGTTGGGTTTATCGTTGGATATTATGGGCCTTCAGTTTATAAGGAATTGGGAATTTTATAATAACAGCGACCGTTGCCAAAAAATCAACGATCGCTTCAATATACTCATCGATGCTTTAAAAGACTCAGCCATCGCTTGCATACAACGATCGTTAAGTCATGATGACTTTTGTTCTTGCAGAACTCTACTTTTATTAGTCGTTGTATAAATCCGGTTGGAATGTGGAATTTCCAATGCTTGCACGATTCATTTAGAAATTGAATAGGATAAACTACTCAAAACAAAGGTATGCAGATACAAAACAGGTGCAGCGCCTGCGTATTCACCTTAAAACCAAACACCCAATTTTACAAAACAAAATAGTCGCATGCCCAAAAAATAAGACAAGTTCTGATCCCAAAAAAGTAGCATGCCCAAAAGCACAACCATCTGTCTTTTTGTCACCAAGCAGAGTAACTTTCAAAATAAGACAAGTTCTGATCCCAAAAAATAGCCAAGCTACAGAGTGCCAAATATAACATCAATTTGGTTAGACAGAGCAAATGCCATTGCTCGACATGCCAACATTGAAAAGTTGGGCACAATAGTACAGACACATCCTCGAGCATTTGGAAGCTTGAATTTTGTCTATAGCATAATCACTGGCGAGACATTCAATGAATTTCATAGCCATTATTGCACAATCTCTGGTGCCTTCCTGTTGAGGTGGGGGTACAGATGCGACAACAGGCCACTCGGATAGATTTTTAAATCTTGAGAAACCTGCGTTGTAATTGCGAGCAAACATCAACAAGCGTGGGACAAATTGGGCTAGAGGGATGAATTGTGATTTCATTCGTTGCCAACAGTTCACTTCTGCCAAAGAATCATATACAACGATTCTTTCCCGAACCAAATCTATTGTGTATGCAACCCAGTGGTTACCACAGACATGAGCAATCCCATAAACTTCCCTCGCATGGCACCAAGGTAAAGAGCCTTCAAGGGGCAACTCGCCTTCAACATACCTCAACAACAGGGACCTCGAGGCATCAAAATTATTACCCACGCATTTGTCCTAAAACAGAAAATATACATAAGTCAGAGAAACAAATGCCACCAAACTATATAAATCTTATTTGGAGGAACAAACTAACCCAAAATACATGTTCCACACAACACCACTGGTCATTGAACAAATGAGGTGCTTGACGAGATTTAAAAATTAGGAGGTTCAGCAAAACGTCGCAATGCTGCGTATAATATTGGATAAAGTACACATATTAGCAATGCAAGAACATTAGTTACAGCAAACAGTTTATTAATAACACCAAAAAAAAAATACAATATTGAAACTTCGCGATTTCAAGAAGTAACCTCATCATACATCATCGGCAGAGCTTCATTCTTATCAGATTCCTTTAACACGCGCACCCATTCTAAGTCAACAAACTGCACGTGTCGCAACGGAAGACGAAAGGTTTGATTGCTGTAGCATGCATAATATGAATATGTTAATAAATAAGTCAATATACATAATAATTAAAATTGTATTACTTACTTCAATTGATTATTTGCATCCTGAAACCAATCAAGAAACGCCTGAATACGAGTTGCACTGTACTTCTGCATTGGACTATACTTCATTGATGGCATCGAGGTGTTAGAGGAGGGCATGATGGGGTGATTAGAACCCTGGTTCATGCTGGATGAAGCATGCGTGGCAGGTGACATAAAACCATTAATGAACTCTTCGCCTAACAAATCACGACCATGTTCAGGATCCTCAATGTATGATAAGGAAGTCGATTTTTTTTCTTCCTTCTCAGCATCAACATCTCCCTGAGGTGCCTGAAAGTGTTCATCAATCCATGCATTATGGAAGCTCGGGACTTCGGGAGCAGCTCTTTTTCTATGCATTGATTCTAGAAAGAGGTCACCGTCTTCACGATTTCCCGAGTTCAGCTCGAATGAGCGCAGAATTTCCCCACCATGTATTGCCACATCTTCTTTGACTGTCTCAACTTGTTGGATCAAATGTGAAATTGCATCAATTAAGAATGTTCTGGATGGAAATGTATGACCACCACTAATGCGTTGTTCATTGACTTCTCTGAAATTGTGCACCCAACCGTTCAATCGAGTAGCAATAGATGACAACATGTAGGTGGCAGAATCATGAGCGGACTTAGAAGGCTGAAAATAAATATTGAGTTCAATCGTTACAAGTACAAAATGATTGCACTTCGAGTGCCAGCAAATGAATTACTAATAGACAAAAGAAAATTAAGTACCGGTGACAATTGCTTCAATGAGGGGAAGTTATCAATTGATTCTTCATCAGCGGCAAAGAGTAACGGATGAAACAGGTTCGACACAGGGGATGGATCACCCATGAGAAGCTCTTCATCCAAGTCCTTCATTTGGAACTTCAACTTCCTTCTAGCCGGTCCAAAAGGTCCACTGATTGATTTATCAGCTAAACGACTCTCAAGGGACCGAAAATTTTTATTGTATGGCCGTGCGTTGGAAACAAGTCTTTCCTCATGGGTCGACAACTTAAAAGCTTCCTGTAAGATAATGAACTAGATAAGAACTAAAATAATGCACAAGAAATAGATAGATTAATTGATTCGTATAAGCTTCAAGTACTAACATACCATCCTCGTAGGGGGAGTTCTGTCCAAAAACGCTTTAAACGAGCAATAACCGACGCTTTTAGTGCTGCACCATCTGAATATACGGGGCTCAACAATGTCGAAATTTTCAAACCGACTTGCACATTCATTTCCAATATCGGGATATACTTCAAAGGCCCAAACTTGAAGGGCTATTGTGAAACCATTAACATCTACCACATGCTTCTTCTTATTCACGATATTATTGTTTAGCTTTGAGGCTGAATCCACGAATTCAGATACCATGTAATCATAAGCCTCTCGACCCCAAGGATACGAATTATAAGCAAAGAGGTTGTCAGCAAGATGAAAAAAATTCATGTTAAGCTTATTATCAGTAAATCCCCGACCTAGCAGAGCACCATATAGGAAGACATTCATAGCAAGTTTCAAGGTTGTTTCACCACCACCATTCGAATCAGCAGACACTTTCTTGAATTGCTTTTCCAAATCCCTCAACAAAATACGTTTTTTCGCCGGGAATTGTGTATTGTACAAGTCAGAGGATGTAGGGACTTCTTGAGGAGGCCCAAACGACAAGCCTGTTATGGCCATGAATTCTTCAGGCCCGAAAGTAGCTTCCATTCCGTTCACATCAAATTTCAGTACTCCATCTCCACGTGTAGAATAGTCAACTATACGCAGCAAATAGAACAATACGGGACCTTGAAAGATCAAATCTTTAAACTTCAAAAAATGTCCAAAGCAAGAATCTTTGAACAACTTCAGATTTGCTTCATCCAAAAATTGCCTCATAGCTTCAACTACACGCTTCAGTGACGAACGATTGTTAATAGAAGCACCTGCATTTACGTAAAAAGAATCGTTAAAGTAAGCTGAAAACGAAACTTGACCCACCGCTCGCTGCCTTCCAACGGTCGGTGTTAAATGTTTTAGAGCCATTAATTGTAAAAGAGAATACTGTATATAAACAAAATCAAAACAAAAAAATATAATTACTCCTATTCACAAAGTTTCTGTTGCAGGTTAGCTGAGGATTTATTTTTTTTCCAAGCCCTAGGAAGTTGCCCTTTTTTTTAAATTTTTTTTTTTACCTTCCTTGTTTTTGACCTTTTGCATATTTTTTAACTGAGAAACGAAAATAATTTCAAATAAAACCGAATAAAAATATCCATCGTCACCTTCAAGTGCAATAAATGAAGCTTCAAGCGAAAAAAGTACCCAACAATAAATGAAGTTTTGAGCAGTTATTACAATTTTTTATAACAAACCACACTCACACCATCCACACACACACAGTTATTATCAGAAAAAAAAAAAAAAAAAAGAAACACAAAAAGAGAGAGAGAAAGAGAAAAAGATAGCTCACCTTCAAAATCACTTTCAGTACTTAAATCGTTCTTCCTTTTCTTCCATCTACAACCAGCCACAGGCGGCTCATGATTATTGGACATTTTGTTGGTTTCGATGACAAAAATTGAGAGCAAAAACCCTCAAACTTCCTTATGAAAGTATAGAATGTCTACTTTCTTCCTTCTTCTAATTTTGCTTCTTCAAATGAAACTTGAGCTGAGCGGCGCTTCCCCAAGAAAAATTCAAACACAAGAATATCGTACAGGTCTTGTCACATTTAATGCACCATTGGAAATATTTTGTGTACTTTTACGATTTAATTTTTATTTCTCACAATTTTCTTTTCTTTAATTTTTCACAATTTCATTACACTTCTCAGAAAATTACTCCTCAAAAATAAAAATAAAAATAAAAATAAAAATAAAAATTGCACTTCTACCGATTTAAATTTCATAAAAATTACAATAAATTTAAGATATGTACATTACTGTGAACTTAATGTTTTTATTTTAAAAACATTTTTTTTTTTCAAAAGCAGGAGTTTATCATAACGGTCCTCAATTAAATTTCAAAAATGTGTTTTTCTAAACATCATAATACTGCATGCTACAGATCATACATAAGAAATAAAGGAATTTTTTTTTAGCTAAAATATAATATTTTCGGCCAATAAAATAAACTCAAATTATGTTAGCTACAGTCAAAAAATCTACTTTAAGGAATGAATGTCAGCACTCCCATGCTGCAGCAGAGGAAACAAAAACTACTTTGGAATTCACAAAACCACTATTGTTGCTGATTTTGAAAAATAAATCGAAAAATATTAATTTACACGTGTAAGCCATCGGTATAGGTGTGCATTGAGTTCGTGTGCAAGATCGAAGCTCCCCTGATCCCCCGTCAAGATCCGCGTACACGTGTACACTATTGTAGTTGGTCAGCGAAATAGTGAAAGGTAGTTTTGTAATTGACCATTTCTTATTTTATATTGAGACTAATATTCCTTCAACCAAGGTTAATGAGTGGTCCCTACTTGAAGCTTTTGAGCGACGCTTTGCGACACAAATGATTTGGGAATCGAATGAAAGGCATTTCTTTCGCCAGCTAGATCGCCTTCGAAGATTTATGCTCGGTTGCTTGAATCTTGTTGCCGTATTGAAACTAAGGGTGAGTAATAGATGATAGTTTGATGTTCTTTATTTATATGTGGGTTTGGGAAAGTATTGTAATAGTTGATGTTCTTAATTTATTTGTGGATTTGGAAAATTACTGTAATAGATGAAAGTTTGATGTGCTTTATTTACTTGTGGGTTTGGACAAGTACTGGAGGCTAATTGATGTGTTTTATAAAGTAGATTATAGTAGATTTTGCCAATAATGTCATACATCCGAATAGATTAATGCAGAATGTATGTGATGTTATGGAATGCGCGAGATCGATGTTGAGCGGAAATACATTATAGCATCTTTCAATGATTTGTATGTAAGGGTGCTCTATATGAGATTTATATAGAATACAGTTCTGTATTGAAGGTTATAAAATTGGTTTTAAAAACCTTTATATTTTTGGAATCGCAGACGGAGATTTGTTCTTTAACGTCGATGGCGAAGATGCGAACCTTGGGTTGGATGATATTAAAAGTTTTGACGACACTTATAGTAGCAGCAGTGATAGAGGGCAGGAAGATCTCGGTTCTCCATCTCGTTCCGCACGCGACGGCGAAAAAAATCCCTTAAATGCCAGTGGCACAGCCGGCGGTCCTTTATGTGTCCACCCAACTCCGATTCTTCATCCTAGTATGGATGGGGTGACTATAGCGTCAGAGTTTGAGCATCTATTGGGGATTGGAAGGAATGTTCATTGTTTTGATGAAGTGTAATCCTTATACTGTGATTTTCGTAGGTTCAAGAGATTTAAAGTTAGAAAGGGAAGACAGAGGTATTCAGGCAACAACAAGGTCATAAAATGGAAGGAATATATATGCTCAAGCGCTGGCAAACCGAATACTGTATCTGGTAAAGTACGACTATGAAAGTATAAAAAGCTTATGGTGCGAACTGTTGGGGTTATATACTGCAAAACATATTTTTATGCGTGTATATTAACTGTATCTTCCTGTTTTATGGAAATAAATATTGTCATATGATTTGCATATTAATTCGTGTTATGGTTATGCAAATAAATGTCTGGTACTATATATTATAGATAATATGGTGTGGGTGGTCGCACGGAAGATCATATTATCGGTTTCTTATATAGTTAAATGGTGTTCGCAACAGAAAGTAATCCTGGACAAATTACTTGTTAAGGTTGTAGTATAAGCTGGATAATAGTTGGTCTTGGCTATTAGCTTATACTAGTGCATACGATCAGAGTTGCACTGAACGGGATCGAGGTGAGATAAATCCTTTTATACTGATTTAAAAAGGATCACATCTCGGACGATTATTATTTCTTAATTCTAGTTGTCATAATATTCAATTATGTATTTATAATAGCTATTACTTTGATTTACCATGAGTGAGAGTTATTGCAACTCAAAGATTCTCCGTATCTTGGGTAATAATATTATAAATATGATAATTAATATTATAGCTAGAAATCGTGTCTCGGTGCGCCGAGTTGATGATGTCCCCTTGAGGCGTTCTAAGGATTATTATATCAAATCTTGCAAGTGGAATTTATTCCGGTATAATAATGAGGTCGAACGGGTACTACTCTCGGTTTTACATATTAATTAATTAAAGCAGTCAGTAGCTTAAATTAATTAATGGACATGCGATATCTTAAACACGGGAAATAATATAATTCAAAGAGGAGCCCGGTATGTAGTAATTTGGGAATGGACGGCGATGCAATATTATTTTACTATAGTGGAAAGGCTATAATATTAATATAATTAAATAGAGTATTCGGGGCCAGAGAATACTTGGATTATTTAATTATATTGGAAGGCCCAGTCCATATCCTCCTCAAGATCCCTGGAGTAGCCCAATAGAGCATAGCCTGACCCATTAACCAAGCCCTAACTTATTCACCACTCCACTTCTTATCTATAAATAAGGGATAAGTGGAGAATGACATTACGTGATTTCACAGATTCATAAATCTGGAGAAGAGGGCGTCGGTTTCTGGGTAGTGCAGAGAAGATAGATTTTCGCCCACTCGAAATTCTTCTCGTTGCTAGGGAATACTCCAGAAGATCTCGGGGTTTACGATCAAGAGCTAGATCTCGTGTGCATAGATCTCGTGTGCAGAGATCTAGTGCGTGGAAGATCTTTTGCCTCTACTCAAATCGCCTACACAAACAGGTATAATTCTCAGATCTGTTTCCGCTTTAAGATCTGTGATGAATTATGTTAATATAATCTGTATTTAATTAAATTAATATCCGATGCGGTCCCGGTTCTAACAATTGGTATCAGAGCCAAATCGGCTCTGTTGATTTAATTAATTGTGATTATATGTTTCATATTATATGTTCTTGGATGCAAATCGTTGTTTTGCAGAGATCCAATTATCATGGTTAATATGAATGGATTTGGTTTTCATTTTGTATTAAAATCAACCTGTTTGTGGCTGCGTTTGTAACATACGAGGGTTGATCGTGTTAGATTAGAATTTTGTTTTCGTAAATTTTTGTAATTTTCGATTGTAAATTTAAATTCTTGTTACTCGATCAACGAACATCATGGATGGAGATTAGATCAACCTTCCATGGCTGCAGCATGGTGAAGGAGGAGACGACGTCGCTTGTCGGATGTCGGGGCGACATGGTGGCTCTGTGGCGACAAGGAGCGCAGTATCTATGGCTGTGATCTCCACCTCGTCGGCACCACAGCAGCAGCCAATCGTCATCCTCGACGACGAGGACATAGCTGCAGCAGCGGCAGGGGCGCGTTGATTGCGGGAGACACGCCGGCGCTGTGGTGGTGAAAAGAATCACGGTTAGGATTCAACCTGACCGTAGCTGCCTTGGTTCACCGAGACTGCAGCAGATGCTAGGTGTGCTCCTTCGACGGCGGCGACGCACCTGGAAGCGTGCAGCAGCTGCAGGCGTACATGGGCGATTGGAGAGGTCTGCAGCAGCGGGGCTATGGCGGCGACCGGCGGTGCGATGGGTTTCGACCCTATCGTGTTGGCTGCTGATCGTCGGCACCACTGCAGCCACTGCGGGTGACTCTTCAACTCCGGCGGCGCACCTGGAAGAGAGGAGAAGCAGCGACAGAACTGTGGGGATGACCGGCGGTGCGATGATTTCGATCAAATCGCGCACGCTATTGTTCGTCTGCACCACAGCGCTTGCTGCGGTTTTCCTCGACACTGGGGCACCCTCGAACAGCAGCAGCAGCACAGGAGAGAAGCATGATGGGAGGGGGCGACGGCAATCGCTGTAGTCGCAATGGAGGTGACGCCGGCAGCTGTGCGCGACTCCCAATTGCACTCCCGGTGGCTGCTGGGCATTCGTCCAATGTCCCTTGTGGACGACGGCGTTCTCTGGACGCGCGGCTACCATGGATGCCAGTGGCTCATCGGGATGATGAACGGAACACGGCAGCGAGGTGATGGGAGCAGCAACAGTCGCTGCTGTCGCAATAGAGGCGACGGCGGCAGCTGTGTGCACTACCAATCGCGCTCCAAGTGGCTGCTGGGCGATCATCCGAAGTCCCTCATGGACGATGGTGATGCCCAGACGACGATAGAGGGGCGGAAGAGGTGCGGCTGGTGCAGGAGCGGCGCTGCTGTCGCGAATCACGGCAGTGGCGGGATCGCGCATCCTGCAGCTGCGTTCTTCCGATGAAGCTCCGACGACGAAGTTCTGGTGTGAGTCGTCCGGCGATGTCTCTCCGATCTTGGTGTGATTGCAAACGGCGGCGGTGGTGGCTGCCTGAGGAGCGGCGACGAGGATGAAGAAGGCTGAAGAAGGTGACGGCTGAGAGATGGTTAGGGTTTCAATTCCTAACGGGCCGGGTCTCAGCCCGTTCTCTCAGCCCGCAATCACTATTCAGGGCCTGTCCTTCATCTGGGCCAAGCCCTAAGCCCATTTTTCATGTGGGCTGGTAATGGGCTTATTTTGGGCTAGTTTTGTTATGAAGGTCAAGCCCAAATCGACCCAAATTCAAGCATTCTCAAGCCCGTACAAGAAATCGAAGGCCATGATAATTGGATAAATTTTTATTTATTATCATGCGATTTAATTGTTGTTGATAAAATGGCATGTATGTTTAATTATTCGCGATAATTATTTATATGCTATGCTTGAGAATTTATTGAAAACCTTGGTTTAAATTACTAAGTGGTTTTATATTAATTTTAATTTTCGATTAATTTAGTATTTTTCGAAAATTTTAATTAATCTAGCCTCCATAATTGGTTTAAAAATGAATTAGTTAGCATTTGCTCACTGATCCGAGCGTATCCCTACGGAGGTGCTAATTATAGATTTCATTGGTTTAAACTTCTTAAAATTTTATACCACTATCCCTCCCCATGGTAGGATAGTCTTATAAAATTGGATTGTTCGGAATTTTAAAAGATGAAATAATTAGCATTTGCTCACTGATCCGGGCGTATCCCTTCGGAGGTGCTAATTATGGATTTCATTGGTTTTAAAACTTCGAAAGATAATATAGAAAAATAATTTTATATCGATATCACCTCCCTACGGTAGGGTTATTCTTATAAAATTGGATTTTTCGGTATATTAAATTATGGTGTTCACTTAGGTGTAAATTAATTAATTATTTCCCGACGGAAAGGTAATTAATTAATTTGCATGGCTAGGAGTGACCGACTGTTAATTTTATCAATCATAAGGTGAAGGTTGATTGGATAGTAAAATTAAAGGCGTAAAAACCTACTTAAGAAATTATATGTAAACGTCCACCCTACGTGGCTTGCATATAAAACCTTAAGGAGTCGGGGGTTGCATTTATATTGTTTTAAGGTTTTTACAATATAATTATGCTTCGAAAGGATATGACTTATAACTGTATGTTGTTTTATTTCCAAACTATACTATGTTTTTCGGTTCACTTGTTTAAATACTCAATGAAAAACAAATTTGAGAATTCCAAATATCACGATTTGAAATGTAACTTGGACATTGTCTTGACTGCTAACGAACACAAGTTTATCCTTACTGAGGAATCTACTTATATGCCAACAAAGGAGAGTATGACAAAACAATGTGAAGCTTATTTTCACGGATATGTTTTAGTCATCATGGATACCAAGTTCGACAAAATATTCTTTTGTTGATGAAAATGGTTGAAGGTACTCCTATTAGGGACCATGTTCTTAAGATAATTAGTTGTCTTAATAGAATGGAGATTCTATGTGTTGAAATCGATGGGGAAACTCAGGTCGATATCATAATAGAATCATTCTCTATGAGTTTTTGATGTGTTTCGGCTCAAGTTAACCGAATTGCTCAAAGAACTCATCAATGCTGAGATGTTTCAAACCGGTTCTCAAGCATTGATCACCATAACTTCTATACCTTTTTAAACCAAAGGATGGTTAAAGGAAGAAGAAGCAAGGTGGTGGCGGTTAAGGAGATGGTCAGAAGGTGAATAACTACTCAAGGTGGGATAAACCAAGAGGAAAGTGTTATCGTTGCAAGCAGAAAAGACAAATTATGGCGGCCTGTCCTCATCTGAATGGAGGCAATGGTCAAGGTATATCTTGTGCGTTTGCTAAATGCGGTTGAGATTACCATCACAGTGGGAGACGCTACGAGAGTGGTGGTTAATGTAGTGGGAGACGTACATTAGTTGTGCGCAAACTGCAGTAAAATAGCACAACATCAATTCTTTAAATATAAAGAACCTTCTAGTATGAATCAAACATATATCTGGTATCTAAGTTTTGGTCATCTTAGATCAAATGGCAATAGATCAGAAAGTATGTTGGATTTGATTCATATAGACATGTGTGGTCCAATGTCGGTACAAACTAAGGGGTGGCTACGAATACTTCATCTTTTGGTTGATGATTACTCAAGGCTTAGATATATTTGATGAAACGGAAGTCTAAACGCTTGATAAATTCAAGGAGTTCAAGGCAGAAGTTGATTATCATCATGATTAATATATCATATCTCTTCGATTCGATCGAAGAGGTGAGTACCTTAGTTATTGGAACACATGTTAGAAGCTGGAATCGCATCCCAGCTTACTCCGTCAGGAACACCACATCAAAGTGGCAAGACGGGATGAAGAAACCGAGTACTTTGAGAAAGGTTTCGGGTCATGATGAGCTATTTTTTACCTTTTACGTTTTAGGGTTTACAAGCAACGGTGTATGTTCTAAATCTAGTCTCTCAAGGACCTCGTGTTGAAATACGGTTGTTTGTAGGATATCCTAAGGTAACGAGAGGTGGTTTATTCTATAGTCTTATAGACCAAAAGATCGGAGTTAGCACAAATAATCGATTTTTGGAATAAGGCTACATGAATAATTATAACCCACTAGTGAGATCATTTTAGAAATGAGGGGAAAAGGTGGTGCCGGAACCACCCGTACTAGATGTTACACCACGAACTGCACCACGTGTTGACACTAACACAAACTCTCAGGTAGTGCCTTGTTGTAGTGGGAGGGTCATCTTTCAACCTGAAAGATGGTTGTATTTGGGAGAATCTTCGGATATCTTGCCATGTAAAGATGACATTACCCATGGACATGTATAGAGGCAATCCAAGAGGAAGATGCACAAGTTTTGGCAAGTAGCCATTACGGCTCATATAGATCTGGAGATTTGGCTAATGGATGTCAAGATCATTTTTTCTAATGGTAGTCTTGAGGAATCCATTTACATGCGCCAACCAGAGGGATACATTTCCGAAAAGGATAAGCATCTGGTTTGCAAACTTAAGCGATCCGTATGGACTTAAGCAAGCATCTTGTCCTGGAACACACATTTTTTGAGGTAATCCAGTCATATGGATTCAGTCAATGTGATCAGAGAGAGTAGTGTGTATAAAAAGTGTAACGGAAACGTTGTGATGTTTCTAGTACTGTATGTTGATGACATACTCCTGATTGGCAACAACGTGGAGTAGTTATCGGATGTACGGATGTGGTTGTCCAAGATATTCAATATAAAGGACTTGGGTGAAGCTGTTCACATTCTTGGAATTAAGATCTTTCATGATCGTAAGAAGAGAATGTTGTGCTTTCATCAAATGGTTTATATTGATACGGTAGTAAAGTGTTTTAGCATGGAAAACTCCGAAAAAGGCTTCTTGCTATTTTGAAAAGGAGTTCATTTGTCTAAAGAAATGTGTCACAAGATACAGAGATAGATAAGTGACATGAAGGCGGTTCCATATGCCTCTGAAAAAGGAAGCTTCATGTATGTTATACTTTACACCAGACATGATATCTGTTATGTCGTTGACATGTTTTTCAGATATCAATTTAACCCTGGTTAAGAGCAATAAACTGCTGTAAAGAATATAATCCAGGACACGAGATTATATGTGAATCTTTCAGCCTGACAGTTTATTCCCTTTTGGGTTATAGTGATTTCCAATCAGATAGGTTTTTTCAAAAGTCTACCTCGGGATGTGTTTTGTACTGGGAGGTGGAGCCATTAGTTGAAAGGCTGGATGGCTCCGGAACTTCTTGTTGGACTTGGACATGATTCTGAATTTGCCTAGAACAATCACAATGTGTTGTGACAATTCTGGTGCAGTAGCAAATTCAAAAGAATCATAAGACCACAAGGCCAGTAAATACATTGAAAATAAGTACTTTATGTTATGAGTTATCGTAATGAGAGGAGACGTTGTGATGTCAAAGATTACGTTGGAAGATACCCAGTTGGTTTCCTTCACGATTAGCATGCCATCGAAGGATTTCGATAAGCGCGTGAAGGGAAAGGGAATCAGACGTATGACAGCACTGCTTTGAGTATAAGTGGGAGATTGTTGGGGTTATATACTGCAAAGCATACTTTTATGCGTGTATATTAACTGTATCTTCCTGTTTTATGGAAATAAATATTGTCATATGATTTGCATATTAATTCGTGTTATGGTTATGCAAATAAATGTCTGGTACTATATATTATAGATAATATGGTGTGGGTGGTCGCACGGAAGATCATATTATCGGTTTCTTATATAGTTAAATGGTGTTCGCAACCGAAAGTAATCCTGGACAAATTACTTGTTAAGGTTGTAGTATAAGCTGGATAATAGTTGGTCTTGGCTATTAGCTTATACTAGTGCATACGATCAGAGTTGCACTGAACGGGATCGAGGTGAGATAAATCCTTTTATACTGATTTAAAAAGGATAACATCTCGGACGATTATTATTTCTTAATTCTAGTTGTCATAATATTCAATTATGTATTTATAATAGCTATTACTTTGATTTACCATGAGTGAGAGTTATTGCAACTCAAAGATTCTCCGTATCTTGGGTAATAATATTATAAATATGATAATTAATATTATAGCTAGAAATCGTGTCTCGGTGCGCCGAGTTGATGATGTCCCCTTGAGGCGTTCTAAGGATTATTATATCAAATCTTGCAAGTGGAATTTATTCCGGTATAATAATGAGGTCGAACGGGTACTACTCTCGGTTTTACATATTAATTAATTAAAGCAGTCAGTAGCTTAAATTAATTAATGGACATGCGATATCTTAAACACGGGAAATAATATAATTCAAAGAGGAGCCCGGTATGTAGTAATTTGGGAATGGACGGCGATGCAATATTATTTTACTATAGTGGAAAGGCTATAATATTAATATAATTAAATAGAGTATTCGGGGCCAGAGAATACTTGGATTATTTAATTATATTGGAAGGCCCAGTCCATATCCTCCTCAAGATCCCTGGAGTAGCCCAATAGAGCATAGCCTGACCCATTAACCAAGCCCTAACTTATTCACCACTCCACTTCTTATCTATAAATAAGGGATAAGTGGAGAATGACATTACGTGATTTCACAGATTCATAAATCTGGAGAAGAGGGCGCCGGTTTCTGGGTAGTGCAGAGAAGATAGATTTTCGCCCACTCGAAATTCTTCTCGTTGCTAGGGAATACTCCAGAAGATCTCGGGGTTTACGATCAAGAGCTAGATCTCGTGTGCAGAGATCTAGTGCGTGGAAGATCTTTTGCCTCTACTCAAATCGCCTACACAAACAGGTATAATTCTCAGATCTGTTTCCGCTTTAAGATCTGTGATGAATTATGTTAATATAATCTGTATTTAATTAAATTAATATCCGATGCGGTCCCGGTTCTAACACGAACCACATGTAAATCTGGCATAAGAGTAACCATATCTGAATCAGGTGCGTTATCTATTACTCATTTCCACAACCAACACAATTATCACATGATTCAGCGTGAACAAAGTTACATGCTTAGGTCTTGTAGAGCTTTGACGGCCGGTAGTAAGTCTTTTATTGAATCTTTGGAATCACAGGGTCTGGATGTAAGTGCCTCGTATAAGTTGATTGAGAAGGAATGCGGTGGCCCACAAAATGTAGGTTTTACTACACAAGATGCATATGATCATTTGAGACTTGCTAAGAGATACAAACGTGTTGAGAATTATGATGCCACAAATTTGATTTAGTACTTGATAGATCAAGCTTACAAGGAGCATTATTTCTTTTGGAAGGTATAGATGGATGATGATGGCCGCTTAATGAATATATTCTTCTGTGATTCGAGATGCTTACACGACTACAAGACGTTTGGACATGTCATTTCTGTCGACACCACCTACCGTACAAATATGTACAATTTGATATGTGCTCCTTTTACTGGAGTTAACCATCACTTGATGAATGTCATGTTTGGAATTGCATTTTTATCCGATGAAACAACAATGACATTCGAGTGGCTCCTTAAAGTGTTCTTGGAGTCTATGGGAGGTGTGCAGCCTAAGTTAATATTCACAGATCAGTGCATACCGATGATGAATGCAATCGATAAAGTATGTCCAGGTGCGAAACATAGATTATGTCAATGGCATATCAACAAAAACGCTTCTTCTCATTTTGGGGATTTCAATGGCAACGATCCATTTAAGAAGATATGGCATAAGTGTATGAATGGTGATGAGGATGAAGTGGAATTTGAGGAGCTGTGGTGGAAGATGGTAAAGACATATAATCTCTCCAAGATAACATGGCTTACTACCATGCACAATATTCGCCGTAGATGGGCATCGGTTTTTAGTCAGCAAATATTTTCTGTTGGTCTTCTGCTACTTCAAGAAGTGAATCAATAAATATGGCTCTGAAGAAGCTGAATAAGTGCAGTACTACACTTCTAGAATTCGTGCAAAATTTCGAACTCATTGTTGCCCAGTGGCACATGAAAGAATTCGTGTGATATTATTGGAATGATATCCTCTACACCAGTTCTTCGGTTATAATTGTGTACCAAATCACTCCAGCACCTAACTATGATTTAAACATGTATAGGAAACCCTGTGTGATACTAACATGGCGATGTCAGGAATTATGCTATTACCGCAGCTCGGCGGAGAGTGCATCCCAGCTCATGATGTGTCTCCCGGGCTTGATTCAGATATTGTATACGGGATAGGGGAAGTAGAACTGCTTCATTGGGTTTGTTATGCTTTAAACTTGTTAAAGGAAGAAGTAGTAGTTTATGATTCACTTGCGAGGAATAATGGAGAAAGTACATACAACGCATTTGCATTAATTGTCAAGAACGTGCCTATAATTTTGCAGAGAGCAAACAAGAGGGAAGCCATTATGCGGGGATCACAGCTGAAACAAGTTTGGGACGTACGCATCTGCGAAGATGTACCACAGCTAAAAAAAGTCTGGGATTGCAGTGTAGTTGCAATCAAAATCTTGCAATGCCTAGTATTAGAACAACTGCTATCAATTTTAAAGCCTGGAACTTGCTTGGATTTGCAGTTCTCTGAGTTGTGTTGGTTCTTCCACAAGTCCTTCTGTGTTAAACTAATGGGGGTTGAGTTTGTTAGAGATGTAGAGGTGTAGTAATTCTTAGAATACACCAAACATACGTATTTCTTTACTCCCCTCACCATTTGTTGAACCTTATTAAAGTTGTTGTAGCCTTTCAGTAAATTTTTTGTATTAAAATAACCTATTCTCGAACAATTTAGGTGACCTCAGGGAGCTCTTCCAAAATTGTCACAAAAACTAGGATCTGCAGAAGATGATGGAACCCTTGCTTTCAGTCAAAAGATGTTATAAAATTAGAACTTCAAATTTGTGTTTATTTGGTGAAGTAGGTATCTAACCCCCTTCGTGAAGTATATATTCTTCAAGGGTGGAATTGCGGTTCTACTTTATGAGGTCTGACCATTTAACAATGACTAATGTATCTGTAGTTTGTTTCTATTAATTTGTTTTTTTTTTTTGGGATTTTTTTAGTACTATTAAAAAACACCACTTAGAAGAGGTCTAATAATACTAGAACTGTAACTTTTGATACTCAATGATCTAATAAAATGCAATAAAATTAAGTTGATTAATACAACAATGTGAGATTTCAGTCTCACAAACAAAAAAAAGTAAAATGACATATGTAGGCAAATTCTTTAGATGATTCCGATTTTGTCAGCAACATCCAAAACATCATAGTCTGGCGCTTGCCTCATGTATGCCTTCTTCATGTCATCAGACCTGATCTTCTTGCCCTTCTTGCTATGGACATCATATCTTCTTATTATCAGCACGAATGTGAACGATGAAAACCAAAGTATAGTTTTCTTCAAAATGTTTCGTGGCAGATTCACTGGTTAGTGGATACTTTAAGAATCTGGTAATGAGCAAAGCTTGTTAGGAGGAGGTGCATTGATCATAGGGTACTTGGGATTCCTCACCTAGGTCAATGTTCTTGGCCTATAGAAGGTAAAATTGGTGCCGAACTTCTTAGCCTTCTTCTTGAAGGTACATAACGAATTTTCATCCATCTCATATTTCAAAATAATCAAATAGAACGTACCCAACATTAATACAAAATATAACATACAAAATAAATATTCATCAATATCGAAAATACCACATAATGTCATTTCAAGCCATACATAAATTACCAAGAGTATTTGTCAATATTACTCATCTTTGAGTTTTAATCTAAATTGAAGTAGTACCTAGACTTGGTGAGAGCTTTGTTAGGTACCTTTATGTACTTGTCTATCCGTATTCGATTGCGTCTAAATTCTTGAAGATTTAGCAATAGTTTTGAGATCTATTTTCACTTCAACAAAAATAAAAAACCTAGAAATCGAATTTGACATCATTCATCAAGCAAATTAAGAAACAACAAATAATAGAAATAAATTTTAATAGGATGCAAAACTTTCTTCTTAATGCTAACTTATTCAATTCGAATACGCCACACATATCACAAAATCTAACTTATTTATTCAGGAAAAGAAATTTCATTTCAGATTATTTTCTACAAAAATCTCGACCAAAAATAAGATTATTCTCTACAAAAGAGAAAATTTTGTATTTCCGAAAAATAAAACGAGTGTGCTATAGTTAAAGGAAAATAAATCCTTACCTGCAGTAACATGTATCTGGAACGGCAAGCTGGAGAAAGAAAAACAGGGGTGATGGCATCACAAATTCGTCGGCATGGGATTAACAGTTAGTGAAGTGATTATGATATCAAATGGCATCATACAGAGCACAAATGAAAACACCAATCATTTAATAATAGAGGAAATCAACATGAATTTGGAAGTAGTCAACCAGCTGATGTTAAATGAACTAGAGGGTTTTCATCATCTAATTAGGCAAGCTAATGAACTAGAGGGTTTTCATCAACTAATTAGGAAAGCTGTGACCTAAATTATATTGATTCCATTTTTTTAATCTCAGTAATAAGCAGCATAAAACACAAAAGGAAAGAAATCAACACCCACTTGCCTTGTTCACCTCCATCTTCTTACAAGCAGTGTATACATCACCAATGTACTCGGGACGAGCAAGTGGATTATTCGTATCTTTGCAGTCTATGTCAATTACTTCATCCTCTTCCTTTTCCTCCCAATCAATGTCTTCCATAGAATTTTCTCCATCCTATATCAACAAATAACTTTGAGAACTGCAACCAATGACATTATATTTGAATACAGAGATCACAAAATTTGTTCAGTACCATTAGTTTAGGCATCAACATTCCGACAGCATGAAGACCAATAAAGGATTACTTACCAACTAGCTTTCACATGAATTTACTAATTCACAAATTATCCCTTGCGTGAAAAATAATCAAGACCTACAACCGAATTAGTTCATTACAAATTCATTTTACGCAATCAAACGAGAAACATGAGACAATAAATTATAATCAATCAGATAAGGAATTTCGCATCCCATGCTTTTCCCTTTGTTGAATACAACTTTTCCACAATTACCACCACAAGGACAACTGCCATAGAGGTCCAAAAAAACTTTAGCTTGTTTGCTCGTGCCTTCAATTTCTGCTTAGTTGTTTTCAATTCGTATCTCAGAGATTTTTTTTCAGCTTAAACGCATTCTAACTTTGCCTCCACATGTTTCAGCTTTCGGACGATTATCATCAGAGCCTGCCTGGCGGCACCTTCAAACGGCTTGTCGAACCACTGAAAAAACTCAAACCCACCGCCGATCTGTTCCACCGTGTGAAGAAATTTGCACATATCAA
The DNA here is from genome assembly GCA_001642375.2 of Mentha longifolia. Lineage (NCBI taxonomy): Eukaryota > Viridiplantae > Streptophyta > Magnoliopsida > Lamiales > Lamiaceae > Mentha > Mentha longifolia. The sequence goes on from CM038117.1 coordinate 17,715,537, forward strand.
ATACCATTTTCATAAACGCACCACGCTAAGCCCGAATTTGGTAAACAGGGACTTATGCGCAAACTACTGCACAATTTAAAATTGGAGTTCTAGGGTTTTGCCAACACTGAAGATGATCTTCAAAAATGTTTCTTTGTTAATGTTTCATCTAAATGAACTAAGTTATTAGACATGTACCTGGTCCCAGTGCGGGCATCTCCAAAATTGCCTCCCCGGATTTGCAATAGTGTGCGAGGGAAGGAGATTACATCTACCATGTTTACAGGAAGGCCTGACCCCACCGCCCATCTCTGAATCGGCGTAACCTGAATCGCCTGACATCGCCGAACAAAATTACTTCTTCTTTTCCATCGCTAAGCGGCGTGGTGATCCCTGCGCTGCTTTCTACAATAATGGAATGCGTTGACCAATATGTTTGGGCCCTTTTTAACTCGCAATGGGATACATTGAGTCACACAAAAGCGTATACAATTTCATTGACAAAAATAACCTTTGCATAATTTAGCAGGTGTAGGTTGATGGGAGGGGGAAGCTGTGCTACTGGTATCACTATCCAATTTGCCGGGAGTGCGGCTGAGAAACGAAAATATTAAAGAGGAAGAGAGAGAAACTAAGGAAGAAAGATTGAAAAAAAGATAACTGGGCTTGGGCTTTTTGCAATAAAAGGGTAATTCTATTCATAGCTACCGTTTTACTATCTATAGACCCCACTATTTAAAAAGTATAATAAAATTATTAATACATCTATTGATTTGCCCCAACAGCTTTGATACAGCCATTGACGATTTCATCCTAAAACATTAAAAACAAAAAAAAAAACAAATCCACTGACATAACGAGATGTCCTCCACCACACATCTCGGCTAATCTTGGTGTTGTTGGCCTTCGCACAAGTTTTTCAACATGGCACTCTCGACTTGGTCACCCCTCCAAAAAGATGAGTTCTCTTATTATCTCGCAATTTAATTTACCATTAACTAAATCCGGCATGTCGGATGTTAGTTGCACTTCGTGTCTTTATTGTAAAAGTCACAAGCTACCTTTTGGGGCAAACTCGTTGATTGCCGAACATCCTCTACATTACTTATATGCAGACGTTTGGGGTCATACTACTTATTCTATTGATGGTTATCGCTTTTATTTGTTGGTGGTTGATGCATTTACTAAGTACTGTTGGTTCTACCCATTATCTTAAAAATCACAGGTTCATGATATAATTGTGAAGTTACATCCATTACTTGAAAAACAATTCGGGTATACACTTCAAAACTTTTATAGCGACAACGGGGGCGAGTTTCTTGCACTTCGTTCTTATTTTTCATCACATGGGATACAGTGGCTGACAACAGCACCTCATACACCGGAACAGAATGGACTTGTGGAGCGCCGGCATGAACATATCGTTGAAACTGGTAAGACCTTACTACACCATGCCAAATTACCCATCTCATTCTGGTCTTACGCATTTCAAACTGCTGTCTATTTGATCAATCGCATGCCATCTTCTGTGCTGAACAATAAAAGTCCCTTCAAGGCATTATTTCTGCGTCAGCCTAACTATACCAAATTATGCATTTTTGGTTGTATTTGTTACCCCTGGCTTCGGCCTTATTCTTCTAACAAGTTGCAACCGGCCTCAAGTGTTTTGATGCGATTTCTGGTCGGTTATACATCTCTCGCCATGTTCGCTTTGCCGAAGATCAAATTGCAGATTTTGGTAATTCTTCTACGCCACCTGCACCACCGGCATCCTCTACAATGCCGATATCTATCTTGGGACCGCTGCCCAGATCCCCTCCTATTACGGCACCTCCACCAGCCCACACGCAAGCTTTGGACAGTCGTGTGTTATCCGAATCATCAGCATCAGCACCGGTTCACCGCAACACTCGCAACCGACAACTATCCACTCGGCTTGAGGGCTTTGATTCCTCACTCCCACCTTCTCTTGTTTGTCCACCTGCCGTACATACAACCACTGTACAGTCACCAGAGGCTGACAACATACCCACAACCGCTTCTCAAGCATTGAAATCTGAGCAGTGGCGCGTGGCTATGGCTGACGAGGTTACAACTCTCTCTCGTCACGGCACTTAGGATCTAGTCCCTCCGCCTCCGGATGCAAACATAATAGGCTGCAAATGGGTCTTCACTATTAAGCGGCGACCAGATGGCACCATCGACCGTTACAAAGCACAACTAGTAGCCAAGGGATTTCACCAACGACCCAGACTCGATTATCATGATACCTTCAGCCCTGTGATAAAACCAGTAACTATACATATGGTTCTTTCTCTTGCTCTCTATCATGGTTGGACACTACGATAGTTGGACATTAGCAATGCCTTTTTGCATGGAAACCTTACTAAGCTGGTATATATGCAACAACCTCCTGGCTTTCTTGATAAGACGTACCCTTCTCACGTCTGTCGTCTTCAAAAATCTCTGTATGGATTACGTCAAGCTCCCCGTGCTTGGTATAAAACCTTGAGTAATGCTTTAGTACAGTTTGGTTTCCGCCAATCTCAGGCTGATCATAGTCTGTTCTATCTTCGCCGCCATGATGTTTATCTCTTAGTTCTTATCTATGTGGATGACATAATCATCACGGGTTCTCACAATAATACTATTCAATCTCTAATTTCTCACCTACAGGTACATTTTGCTGTAAAGGATTTGGGGCCTCTAACATACTTCCTTGGAGTCGAAGTGTCACGTTGTCGCGAGGGGATTCTTCTCTCTCAGCACAAGTACATCAATGATTTACTGCATAAGTTTGACATGGCCGGTTCCAAACCTGTTACTACGCCAATGGCAATCTCTCAGTCTCTCTCCGTCTCTACCAAATTTGATCCCACCAAGTATCGGAGTGTTATTGGAGCTCTTCAATATCTTACCATGACTCGACCAGATATATCTTTCACTGTCAATAAGATCGCACAAGCCATGTCCTGTCCCACGGCAGCTGATTGGATGGCGGTCACACGGGTGTTTCGTTATCTCCAGGGTACTATACATCATGGCCTACTGCTTCGCACACCCAAATCACTCACTCTCAGGGCTTATTCGGACTCTGACTTCGGTGGAAATATAACTGATGGCAAGTCTACATCTGCATATTATATCTTTTTGGACTCCGCACCCATTTCTTGGCGTTCTCGAAAACAGCAGGGAGTTGCTCACTCGTCTACAGAGGCTGAGTATCGAGCTCTAGCATCCGCTGCATCTGAGGTTTGTTGGCTTTATCATCTCTTTCGTGAACTTGGCATTTCACTTCCTTCGCCTCCTAGGCTTCTGTGTGACAATCTTGGAGCCACACGATTGGCCTTGAACCCGATCTTACACTCTCGCATGAAACATATTGCACTAGATTTACATTTTGTTTGAGATCTTTCAAGTAAGGGCATTCTTACTGTTTCGTTCGTCACCACTGAAGATCAGCTCGCTGACTTGCTGACTAAATCGCTTGCTCGTACGCGGTTTCAGAAACTTCACTCCAAAATCTCCGTCGCCGATGGCACATCAATTTTGCGGGGGCGTATCAAGGGAGATATGAATATATCTACATAATTTGTTATAAATATTTTTCTTCTTCTTTGTATCTTCAAGAGTATTCGTTATAATTCTAGATTCTATACAAGTTTGTATTTAAGGCTTTTGCCTATACGATAATAGTGGAAAAACTCCCATTCACACAACTTTCTATATTCGTATCTCAGAGATTTTTTTTCAGCTTCAACGCATTCTAACTTTACCTCCACATGTTTCAGCTTTCGGACGGTTGTCATCATAGCCTGCCTCGCGGCACCGTCGAACGTCTTGTCGAACCACTAAAAAAACTCACACCCACCGCCGATCTGTTCCACTGTGTGAAGAAATTTGCATATATCAAACACCATTTTCATAAACGCACCACGCTAAGCCCTGAATTTGGTAAACATGGACTTATACGTAAACTACTGCACAATTTAAAATTGGAGTTCTAGGGTTTTGCCAACACTGAAGATGATCTTCAAAAATGTTTGATCTTCAAAAATGATTCTTTGTCAATGTTTCATCTAAATGAACTAAGTTATTAGACATGTACCTGGTCCCAGTGTGGGCATCTCCAAAATCGCCTCCCCGGATTTGCAATAGTGTGCGAGGGAAGGAGATTACATCTACCATGTTTACAGGAAGGCCTGACCTCACCGCCCATCTTTGAATCGGCGTAACCTGAATCACCTGACATCGCCGAACAAAATTACTTCTTCTTTTCCATCGCTAAGCGGCGTTGTGATCCCTGCGCTGCTTTCTACAATAATGGAATGCGTTGACCAGTATGTTTGGGCCCTTTTTAACTCGCAATGGGATACATTGAGTCACACAAAAGCATATACAATTTCACTGACAAAAATAACCTTTGCATAATTTAGCAGGTGTAGGTTGATGGGAGGGGGGAGCTGTGCTACTGGTATCACTATCCAATTTGCCGGGAGTGCGGCTGAAAAATAAAAATATTAAAGACGAAGAGAGAGAAACTAAGGAAGGAAGATTGAAAAAAAGATAAACGGGCTTGGGCTTTTTGCAATAAAAGGGTAATTCTATTCATAGCTACCGTTTTACTATCTATAGCCCCCACTATTTAAAAAGTATAATAAAATTATTAATACATATAGGTGGTGCTTGGTATGATGGAATGGAATGAGGTGGAATGAAATGGAGGTAGAAATGATGTATAAATTTGTACATCATTTCCACCTCATTCCATTCCATCATACCAAGCAAGCTATATGCCCCAACAGCTTTGATACAGCCATTGACGATTTCATCCTAAAACATTAAAAAAAAAAAAAAAAAACAAAACAAATCCACTGACATAATGCTCTTTTTATTGTTACTTATTAATTTTAAATAAATTCGTCCGATTTCTCTAGAAATTTTAAGCAAACTCATAAACACAAAAATCAACCTCCTTGCTTACAAATATATTGCGGCTATACTTCACGATGGAAGGCCGCCAAAGTTGAAACTGGAGCAAAAATACAAATGATGTTTTATTAATTGATAGGATATGGCCTAGCCACTAGGCCCAAGCATCGAGCCCAATATAATTGGGCTCCGACTGTCAAGCTCGGCCTATGCAGCTCGGCCCACTTAAGAGCCTTACTTGGCTCGGCCCAAACAACCCACCTAGACCGAATCCACTTTGGCCCACCTCAAAGGAATCTCTACACCAAGGCAACTCCTACATCGACTACAATTCAAGCTCCACAAGAGATATAGAAGCTCGGTGTTTATCCAGTAAAGGAGGAGATCAAGCCAAAGAGTCCTAATAGGAAAAGACTTATAATCCTAGTCGAATTCCATATGTAAACACTTATAAATAGGGGTTTAGAATAGGTTGAGAGGGGAGAACAATCTTGTAATTACTACTCATACAAGCAATAAAGATCTACACTATTTCCGCCCGTGGACATAGATCTATTCCGATAGATCGAACCACGTAAACCCCTTTGTGTTCCGTTTACTTTCGTGTTCATTAAATCCCAATTTTCGTGCATTAACTATCTTGCGAAAATAAGATCGATCACTGGCGCCGTCTGTGGGAAACAAAATCTGTGAATCTTGATCAAATTTTTGCAAGTTTGTTATAATCACGATGGCCGGGAAATCAACATGATCTATTGCTGCCGCTAATAAGTCTGCCGCCGAGGCTGCCGCCGCCGCCGCCGCTGCTAAGGAGAAGGACGCCCAGCAAACCGCTCATGAATCAACCGAAGCCTCCAGCCATCCACCCAGCTCTAATCAAAGACGCCCCGGGAAGGAGCGTGCGTTAACTCTGGAAGGGCATATCGGAAATATACCGGTGGATCAGTTCGGCAGACCGCTCCACCCCAGCCAAGAAGGTCACAGCAGTGGTCGTGACGGAGAGGAGGCCCCAAAGCTCCAGCCGCATGAACTTGAAGATGCAGTGAAGAGTTTCCTTGCATATAAAGGCACAAGATTCCTACAATTCGTCAACCAACAAAGAGCTGGACATCATGGAGAACGTGGAGCTACACCCCGTTCCCATCAGCAACACGATTCTCAAAGCATCCAGATTGTGGGCGCAAGAGACGTGGCACCTCGTCAAAGAAGGTTCGATGATAAACGCCGAGGAGACTCCAGACCTTCACCTCGCCGTACCATCACCTCACCTCGTCGTCATACTGCTTCACCTCGGCATGGCGACGATCACCGAGGAGGGAGATTTACTGTTTACAGTAAGATCTCTACTCCTTTCACCAACTATATACTCTACATTCCTCTCCCTGAGAAGTATCGAGTACCTCCTATCAAGCCTTACAACGGCTCATGCGATCCGAGCAATTTCCTGTCCCAATACCAATATAATATGATGAATCAAGGTCTCAGCGAGGATACCTACATGTGTAAGGTATTTCCTGAACTGCTTGTCGATAACGCTCGTAGTTGGTTCGATAGCCTGCCTCCCTGCAGTATCGGATCATATGCAGATCTACTCGAGGCTTTTGAACGCAGGTTTTTCCAGAAAGCCGAGGCAAAAACTACCCCGGCCCAACTTCTTTCCATTAGGCAGAGACGAGGAGAATCAATAAGTGACTTTATGACTAGGTTTAACGAGGAAAGCTTGAAAGTCGATCGCTTGACCGACAAAGTCCTTATCTCAGCCTTCCAGAATGCCATCCAATCCGGTGCTCTCTACAAGGAGATCATAAGGGAAGAGCCACAGACGTCGAAGCAGCTGTGGAGCATCGCGGATCGTTTCGCACGAGCAGATGAAGCGGATAGCAAGAAGCGCGAGACTGATAAGCCTGAACTATCCGATCGGAGGAAAGAAGAGCGTAATGACCGAGGTCAGGGCCGCCGAAGTGCCTTAGATAGACTGCAGCGAGGCCCCCTTGAATCCCGACATGGACCTCGGCAAACTTCGGAAAAGGCCCAATTCACGCCACTGACAAAGCCGAGGATGGAGATTTACGAGCTTCATACTAACCTGTTTCAAAGACCTCAACCCATGTCACGTGGTGGGTCAAGACGCCGGTCTAAGGATAAATACTGCCGATTTCATGAGGACTACGGTCATGATACAGAAGACTGCAGGGAGCTAGCTGCGGATATCGAGCACCTGGTACGTGACGGTACGTTTAGAAAATACCAAAGTCGCGGCCAATATGATGCCCGACCCCAGGGTAGGGGAAAGTGCAGAAACCGAGGAGGGAACAATTGCGCCCCCCATGTTGACAAAAAGCCCAGGCCTGATGACGAGGAGGGAGACGAAGATCAACCACGGATCGACAGAGTCGTCACTGCTATTACCGGGCTCCCACAAGGAGCAACGAAGTCGTCGCTCAAGGCCGAGGCCAGAAGTCCCTCTATAGACGAGCCTCTACAGAAAAGGTTCAAAAAAGACGAGGTCATTACCTTCTCAGAGAAGGACCCAGTGCCACCAATAATACCTCACCAAGACGCTATTGTCATTGAGGCAGTGGTGGCTAATAAGCTCGTCCATCGAATCTTCATTGACAGTGGGCCTCAGTAAGCGTACTCTTTAAGGACTGCTTTGAGAAGTTAGGGGTCGAAGAAGCTCGTTTAACACCAGCACCAATTCCCCTTAGAAGCTTCGTCCAACAAGAGACGCAAACTGAAGGGATAATTCAACTCCCAGTGACAGTGGGTAAGCACCCATTGTCATCCACCAAGTTCGTCAGTTTTTTTGTTGTGAAGGCGAACTCCCCCTATAACATCATCCTAGGAAGAGATTGGTTGGTTGCAATGAAGGCAATATGCTCGGCGTACCACCTACCAATCAAAATTCCATCGAAGAATGGGGTAATTATAATTCGCGGTGACCAGAAAAGAGCGAAGGAATGCATGCAGATCGCCCTACGAGGTGTTGGGACACCTCAGCATCCGCAAGCATAGCAATTACAGAAATCCGAAGTGTTAGAAGACAACTCTGCATTCTACGAGCCAGTAGGAGCTGTTGTAATGTACGAAAACGACCCCACTAAGGTTGTTAAGGTCGGCTTCGCTGGAGGAGCCGAACCCCGCAAGCAAGTTGTCCAACTACTTCGCGAATATAAAGATGTCTTCGCCTGGTCACCACTCGACATGACTGGAGTTTCACCAAATGTTATCACACACCGGCTGAACATTGACCCCGGAGTAAAGCCAGTCCGGCAAAAGTAGCGGGTATTCGCAGCAGACCGGAACCAGGTCATACATGATGAAGTGCACCAACTGTTAGAGGCCCGAATACTCTTCGAGGTCAAGTATCCGACGTGGATTGCTAACCCGGTGATGGTGAAGAAATAAGGAGGAGGTTGGCGAATGTGTATTGACTACACCGATCTAAATAAACACTGCCCCAAAGACTGTTATCCTCTTCCCAACATCGACAAGAAAGTCGAGGCTCTGGTCGGCCACAAGGTTTTCAGTTTCTTAGATCTGTATAAAGGATATCACCAAGTCTTGATGAGTGAAGAAGACGCACCAAAGACAGCTTTCATCACTGACTTCGGCGTCTTTGCATATAAGAAAATGCCATTCGGACTAAAGAATGCTGGAGCTACTTATCAAAGAATGGTGGACAAGATATTTAGGCCCCACATCGGTAACAATGTGGAAGTATATGTGGATGACATCGTCGTCAAAAGCAAAGAGCCAACCACCTGTTTCGACGATCTCAAGATCGTCCTCGGCCTCCTTCAGAAAGCTAACCTGAAGCTGAATCCTGAAAAGTGCACCTTTATGGTCCGGTCTGGAAAATTTTTAGGATGCTGGGTTTCTCGAGAAGGATTAAAGGCTAACCCGTCCAAGGTCCGAGCTGTTCAAGAAATGAAAGTTCCGGAGAAGATTCACGACGTGCACAAATTGACGGGCTGCCTAGCTGCCCTTAGTCGGTTCCTCTCAAAAGCGGCAGAGAAGCAACTCCCGTTCTTCAAGATTCTTAAGAAGAACCCAGTTTTTAAATGGGAAGAGGAACAGAAATCAGCGTTTGCCGAACTGAAAAAATACCTCTCTAAGCTTCCAACTTTGTCGGTCCCGCATGAAGGTGAGATTTTATCCCTATACCTCGCGGCTTCGGATGAGACTATAAGTGCAGTCCTAGTACGTGAAGAGAAACATCGGCAACTCCCGGTCTACTTCATTAGCCAATCACTCAAAGGACCAGAGACGAGGTATCAGCCATTAGAGAAGATCGCACTAGCGTTAGTAAACGCAGCGAGGAGGCTACGACCTTATTTCCAGGCACATCCTATTCAGGTCTCACTGACCTCCCACTTCGGCAAGTGCTATTGAAGCCTGAAGCTTCGGGGAGAATTGCGAAATGGGCAGTAGAGCTAGGTGAGCATGACATCAGCTACTGTCCACGCAGTGCTATCAAAGGCCAAGCCTTAGCTGACTTCCTTGTGGAATCTAAATTTACGGAATCACCGAAGCCATTCGATGCCGCCTCGGATATTGTCAGAGCCGAACCCACAAGTAAGCCACCAAAAGACTGTTGGAAGGTATATGTGGACGGGGCTTCTGGAAAATTAGGAAGCGGTGCAGGCATCATACTTCTTAGTCCAGACGAGCAGGAGATAACCTATGCACTTCGGTTCGACTTCCCTACCACAAATAATGAGGTGGAGTACGAAGCCCTAATTGCAGGACTTCGCCTCGCTCAAAGTCTTCAAGTACGAGCTGTACAAGTCCACTGTGACTCCTAAGTCATAGTTAACCATATGCTCGGCACATACGAGGCAAAGGGCGACAGAATGAAGAAGTATCTACAAAAAGCTAAGAGTCTGTAAGAAAGCTTCACCTACTTCGAGTTGGTACGAATCCCAAGAGGAGCAAATACCCAAGTTAATGCTTTGAGCAAATTGGCGTCCTCGTCAACAAGCTCTCCAGTGGAAGAAGTCAAACACCGAAGTATAGAAGAAGCCGAGGTCGGCCTCGTAATTGATGATGAAGCACCAAATTGGATGCCTCCTCTTCGGAATTATTTGGAGAAGGGAGAACTGCCCAATGACAAGCTTGAGGCAAGAAAGATCTTAAGCAAGTCACCAAAATACGTTCTACAAAAAGGAATTCTGTACAGAAAGTCATACCTTCAACCTCTCCTAAGATGTGTCGGGCCGAACCAAGCAAACTATGCGTTAAGCGAAGTTCATGAAGGGTCATGTGGAAGCCACATTGGAGCTCGAGCACTGTCAAAAAAGGTCATGCGCTGGGGCTACTATTGGCCTACAATGTTTTAAGACGCAGTCGAACTAGTCAAAAAGTGCCCAAAATGTCAAATCCATGGGACGGTACCGAGACTACCTCAAACCGACCTTATAAGCATGCAAAGCCCGTGGCCGTTTGTGCAATGGGGAATTGACATCGTCGGACCATTTGATAAAGCTCCCGGACAACTCCAGTTCCTCATCGTAGCCATAGACTACTTCACTAAGTGGGTCGAAGCTGAGCCCTTGGCGAAGATCACAAGCAAGAACGCCCTCAACTTCGTATGGAAGAATGTGGTTTGCCGCTTCGGTGTACCTCGCATCCTCATTTCGGATAATGGAACGCAATTCACCGATCGGACATTCAGAGAATGGTGTGAAGGGCTTCACATTCACCAAAAGTTCACTTCGATAGCTCATCCTCAAGCGAACGGCCAAACCGAAGTTGCGAACAGAACGATTGTCAAGGGACTCAAAACCCGCCTCGACAAAGCCAAAGAAGATTGGGCCGCAAATTTACCCCAAGTCCTATGGTCGTACCGAACAACTCCCCGGACCTCGAACGGTGAAACGCCTTATAGTTTGGTATACGGAACCGAAGCAGTGATCCCGGTAGAGATAGGCCTGCCGAGCCCGCGCACTATCAACTTCACAGCCGAAGTCAACGAGGAAGACCTCCGAACCGAACTGGATCTGCTGGAAGAAAAACGAGAGCTCGCCTACATAAGAGAAGCTAAGTACAAGCAACAAGTAGCTCGGTACTACAACCAAAGGGTGAAGTACCAACAATTCCAAGTAGGCGACCTTATACTTCGGAATAACGAGGTCAGTAAAGCGGAAAGGCTCGGCAAGCTTGAAGCCACATGGGAAGGACCATACCGAGTTGAAGAAGTCCTCGGCAAAGGGTCGTACAAGCTTGCCCATTTATCTGGTGAGCTCTTACCCCGTACGTGGCACATTAATCATTTAAAAAAATACTTTGTATAAGTGGAGGAGAGTAATGTCTAGGATCAGTTCATTTAAAGTCGTAGGTGTCAAGAGTCAGTTCGTCTTGTCAGCTGTTTTTCTTTTTTTGATTTTTTCTTCAATAAAGTTTTATTTTTCCTTCATTATACGTTTAAATTCTTGCATATCATATCTTGCATGTCTCTCTATTCCACTTATGCTAAGTATTTTGAAACCCTGACGAGGGTAATTTAATAAACTCCACATTGGGAGTAAATTCTAAACGCGCGCGTACCGACCTAACCTTGTTAAAAATAGAAGTTCAAACTGCCTGGGCTTAAAACGAAGGAACCACCTTTGTTAAAAGCTAGGAAGAAGTACTTTTGTTTAAAACAAGGAGGCACCACCTCGGTTAAAAACAAAGATACGGCCTTTGTTTAAAACAGAGAAGATCCTAAACTTCGCCTTTGACGAAGTCGTGCTACTCAAAGCCTAAACCTCGTTGGATGACAAGGTCGTGCTACTTAAAGCCTAAACTTCACCTTTGACGAAGTCGTGCTACTCAAAGCCTAAACCTCGTCGGATGACAAGGTCGTGCTACTTAAAGCCTAAACTTCGCCTTTGACGAAGTCGTGCTACTCAAAGTCCAAACTTCGCCTTTGATGAAGTCGTGCTACTCAAAGCCCAAACCTCGTTGGATGACGAGGTCGTGCTAATTAAAGCCTACACTTCATCTTTGATGAAGTCAGGCTACTTAACCCTAAACCTCGTCTTTTGACGAGGTAATGCTCATTATAGCCTACCTTTGTATAATACAAGGAAATATATCTATGTTAAAACAAGGTAAAAGGCTAATATGAGTACAGAAAATTCCGTTTTTATTTCAAAAATGGAAGAGTACAATACATGGTGATTAAGACGAGCTCGAAGGCTTGGGTTTGCTAAAACTAAGCCATCTTGTAGGAAAATCACCGTCGGAGTTGAAATTTAAAACATCATCTATATTAAAGCGGCCTCAACCTCGTTCACCACTACCTCGTCCTCGACTCCGACCCCTACCCGGTTGAAGACTCCGACCTCGACCTCGTCGAGCCAATCTTTGCCGTTCTTGTTCATAAATCTCTTTAGAATGCCGCATATATCTCATGTCTGATCGATCCGCGGGAGTGGACGATCTCGAGGGATCAGTGGTAGTGGACGAACTTGAAGGATGAGAGTCCTTTCCCAGTCGAGCAGCCAACTTCGGACGCCGAGCTAGAATCACATCGTACATACCAGCTATTCGCTTTAGCTCAACCATCTGATCTTTGAGTTGCCAGGAGTCCGCCCCGTATCTTTCGTGGTAATCCTTACACCGGGCTGCGATTTCTGTTACCTTTGCATCAACTTCGGCAATGGTTTTCCCGCCGTTTCGGCGGACGATGGCCTCGTATTCAACATGCTCCTCGGCGATCCTTATAGATTCTTCCTTCATGGCATCATACTTATCTCCAAGCTCTAGGAGCCGAGCTTGAAGCTCGTCATTTTTGATTTGAGCGGCTCTAAGTCTCACGTCGGCCTCGTCCTGGATATGGTTAGCATGGTCTCTCAAATGAAGAGCTTCGACATTCTTAGCTTCAAGAGCCCGTAATAAGTTGTTGATTTGAGCTATGTACGGGGATGCATCAAAAATAGTGGGGGAAGACTACAACGCAAAGAAAAAAAGTTTCAATTAAATGTTGAAATTTTATTATGCCACAAAGGCGAAAGTCAAGCGACATCCTACTGATGCCGCAGTACAAAAGCCTTACAAAAAAAAAAAAAAAAGGAGAGAATATACAGAGGTGATCAACTGACCACTTCAGCATTCTCCTCATTCTAACTAGGGGACTTGTTGCCGTCAGCATCGCCTTCCTCCTCGGCCTCCTCTCTGCCTCGGCCATCATCCTCAGCACCGGGCTCGGCAGTACGGTTGAGGTCGGCAATCAGCCCTTCCAACTCCTCATCCCTGTCAACTGGCCATCCCTCCACCACCTCGGTAGTCAACACAGTAGACGACGAGGCTAAGCTGTCCAGCACGGGAATGCTTTTGAGGCCTTCCACCTGCGCCTCAGCATACGCGCGGTTGACAGCCGCATCTGACATCTCCTGATATCCGTACTTGGCCTTGTCCAAGTTCGGAATATCAGAAGCGATGTTGTCGATAACGTCGCTAACTGCACGAGTGTTTAAGATGGTGGCGACCTGCCCGGCCAGCTTCGAGAATCTTTCAGAGCGGAAGAGCCTCTCCGTATAAGACCGAAGCAGCGACCCCTGTATGGCTACCGCCTCGGCCTCCTGTCGCTTTGCCGCCTCTGCCTCAGGCCTTCCACATGGCCGCCTCTCTCTTCGCTGACTCAGCAGCGTCCTTTGCCGATTCCACCGCAGCCCGTTCTACCGACACCCTAGCTTCGGCCAATGCCAATCGGTTGACGAGGCCGCCCTTCTCATTCTCTAGCTCGCGCTAAACTCGGACCACTTTGTTGAAGCGGTCGACCCCAGTGGTCAGGAAGCTGCTTAATTCTGAGGTAAGGTCGCTCAGCCTCGCCACCATGTCCTCGGCACCCTATATAAACACACCTTAACGTTGAAAAATATATAATAATGAAATGCCGAAGTACATATGTAAGTGTGATACTACCTCTGGAAATGGCCGAGGCTGATTCACCAGTTCTCCAAAACCCTGGCTGTGCAATCCTCCTCTCCAGTCGGAGCAGCAACAACCAACTTCTGCTGTTTTGTTTTTCGAACGAGAGGTCGCTCCGGAGGGGATCCCATTGGTGAGGAACCTAGTCCGTTCTTTGTTCATTCCGAAGAAACCTCGGATGCTGACTTTTCGGTAGTGGTCGACCTTGCCCTCTTCTTACCAAGAAGTTTCACTGTAGAAAAACAGTAAGAGCCTCATCACAATGAAACAGAACACATAAAACAAAGAAACGGACCAAGTGGAGCCTCACCCTTCACCGGCTCAACCATGGAGTCTGGATCATAAGGGCTCAGCCCCGCCATAGCAAGATCAGCCTCAGTGAATTCTTCATCAACTAGGCTAGTTAACACTTCATCAAGCACACCGAACTTTTCTTCGGTGCCTTGGTTCCTCAATTTACCCACATTCCAGACAAAATGTGGGACCTCACCGAACCGACAGAAGAAGAACTTCGACTGCCAGTTCGGGATTTTTGACTTCGTCTTCACTCGAAAGCCAAGACGGGGTGACAGATAATACCACCCATTGTAGGAATTAAATTGAAAATATTTCAGGATCAGCTCTACTGACAGGCTGACCTCGTGACGACTACTAAGTATGCCTAAAGTAGTAAGCTGCCTAAACGAGTTCGGCGTTATTTGCGCTAGAGGAATGCCGAACTTCCGAAGAAGATCGGCAAAAATAGGGGGGAGGGGAAGACGAAGACCATGGCATAAGCAATCTTCGTAGATAGTTACGAAGCCAACCGGAGGGTTGGACGCCCTATCCTCCGGCCGAGGTACTAACATCTCTATCCAATTAGGAAATAAATAATTTTTTGCAATTTTCAAAATCGCAGAGAAATCTAAGGTTGAAGAAAATTTTGACACTGTTCCGACCGAATCACGGGGAGAAGCAAAAACTACCCTACAATTCGACGGAATGTCCGACTCTACAGTATATACATCTACCTCTATATTTTCTGGCGAATGAGATACCGGCGGCGACATAGACCTGTCGCCCGAATCCTGGCTACCACTACCGCTAGACTCGCGCATAAAAGAAGAGGAAGCCATGGACTTACTTTTTAAGCAATGGAAGACTGTGATGACAACGAATGGGTCACTGGATTCTAGGGTAACACTGACGGCAAGCACTGCAAGCGTGAAGGAAGAAGATGAATTGCCGAAAATTTTTAGGGTTCCAAATTTCAAAAATGTTGATTGTGGCGTCTGAAAAAAAAAAGTTTAGTAACTTTCCGCCTACTTTATCGGGACCCCAAACTGGTGCATTAAATGTAACTGACACATCACGTGTTAGACCTCATCCTAATGAGACGGTTCACATCCCGACTTCGTCGAAATTTTATTTCCGAAGGGGCAATGTGAATTCCAATTCCACCTTGTCTTAACGAGGTGGCAAGCATTCCGACTTCGTCGAAATCCAATTTCCGAAGGGGCAATGCAAACTTTATAACCACCTTGTCTTAACGAGGTGGCAAGCATTCCGACTTCGTCGAAATTTTATTTCCGAAGGGGTAATGTGAAGTCCAATTCCACCTCGTCTTAACGAGGTGGCAAGCATTCCGACTTCGTCGAAATCCAATTTCCGAAGGGGCAATGCGAATTTTATAACCACCTCGTCTTAACAAGGTGGCAAGCATTCCGACTTCGTCGAAATCCAATTTCCGAAGGGGCAATGCAAACTTTATAACCACCTCGTCTTAACGAGGTGGCAAGCATTCCGACTTCGTCGAAATTTTATTTCCGAATGGGCAATGTGAATTCCAATTCCACCTCGTCTTAACGAGGTGGCAAGCATTCCGACTTCGTCGAAATCCAATTTCCGAAGGGGCAATGCGAATTTTATAACCACCTCGTCTTAACGAGGTGGCAAGCATTCCGACTTCGTCGAAATCCAATTTCTGAAGGGGCAATGCAAACTTTATAACCACCTCGTCTTAACGAGGTGGCAAGCATTCCGACTTCGTCGAAATTTTATTTCCGAATGGGCAATGTGAATTCCAATTCCACCTCGTCTTAACGAGGTGGCAAGCATTCCGACTTCGTCGAAATCCAATTTCCGAAGGGGCAATGCGAATTTTATAACCACCTCGTCTTAACGAGATGGCAAGCATTCCGACTTCGTCGAAATCCAATTTCCGAAGGGGCAATGCAAACTTTATAACCACCTCGTCTTAACGAGGTGGCAAGCATTCCGACTTCGTCGAAATTTTATTTCCGAAGGGGCAATGTGAATTCCAATTCTACCTCGTCTTAACGAGGTGGCAAGCATTCCGACTTCGTCGAAATCCAATTTCCGAAGGGGCAATGCGAATTTTATAACCACCTCGTTTTAACGAGGTGGCAAGCATTCCGACTTCGTCGAAATCCAATTTCCGAAGGGGCAATGTAACTTTCACTACTCATGCTTCACCTTTCCACCCCAGCTCACACCCTCACTTCCATATCTTTTTTTTGGGGGGGGGGGGATGTGATAGGATATGGCCTAGCCACTAGGCCCAAGCATCGAGCCCAATATAATTGGGCTCCGACTATCAAGCTCGGCCTATGCAGCTCGGCCCACTTAAGAGCCTTACTTGGCTCGGCCCAAACAGCCCACCTAGGCCGAATCCACTTTGGCCCACCTCAAAGGAATCTCTACACCAAGGCAACTCCTACATCGACTACAATTCAAGCTCCACAAGAGATATAGAAGCTCGGTGTTTATCCAGTAAAGGAGGAGATCAAGCCAAAGAGTCCTAATAGGAAAAGACTTATAATCCTAGTCGAATTCCATATGTAAACACTTATAAATAGGGGTTTAGAATAGGTTGAGAGGGGAGAACAATCTTGTAATTACTACTCATACAAGCAATAAAGATCTACACTCTTTCCGCCCGTGGACGTAGATCTATTCCGATAGATCGAACCACGTAAACCCCTTTGTGTTCCGTTTACTTTCGTGTTCGTTAAATCCCAATTTTCGTGCATTAACTATCTTGCGAAAATAAGATCGATCATTAATCGATCTCAATTTCACGACGATCTGATTAGTTTCGTGGTTAGGGATTTAAAATCAAATCCCCATGTCTTTGCTTAATTAATCTGAATCGTTTATATAAGCAACCCAATTTATTCTATTTTTTGGGAAAAAGGTAACCTAATTTATCGATTGAGATTATCGCAATATTTAGCCACTCAAAATTTGTGGAGGTTAAAGTTATATATTTTGAATGTAACTCCCATCACATTACATCAACGATGAAGATGACCAATAAATTAATGAAACTGTGAAGTTCTCAAGCGACGAGAGGCTACGTTATTTGGCAATTTTTTTAGTTGAATTCTTATATCAGCCTCTTTCATCAATAATTCTGCTCAGTTTATATTGTAAATGGAGGCTATACATTTCGTTTATGGGAATATAAGATTTGGGGGCTATAAGGATAGAATAGTAAATTTGTTAATAATCTTTTTATTATTTTAATTACGGGGGTTATAGGGAGAAAAATGGGGCTTCAGAATTACCCAAAATAAAAATAAAAACAGCTGGGCTTGAAATTATTTTTCATGGCTCTATTTTGAATAACAGTTTGGGCCTGCATATAGCTAGGCCAGCGTGGGATAAGAGT
>CM038117.1:17733139-17886337 GCA_001642375.2 Mentha longifolia
ACTCTGAAAGCTTTGCTGATCTCTGAATATCCTAAGAATATTCCTGGATCTGCCTTGCTATCAAAGGTTTTCAACTGTGATTTCCCATTATTATGAATGTAACACACACAGCCAAAAGATTTAAGATATTTAAATCGAGGTTTCTTATCCTTCCACAGCTCGTATGGAGTCTTTCCATGTCTTGTATGAATGACTGATCTGTTCTGAGTGTAGCAAGCTGTGTTGATTGCTTCCGCCCAGAACTTCTTTGGAAGATTGGTTTCATTCAGCATCGTGCGAGCTGCTTCCTTTAGTGATCTGTTGCGTCGTTCAACAACACCATTCTATTGAGGTGTGCGAGCTGCTGAAGTTTGATGAGTAATTCCACTTTTGGTGCAGTGAGATTCAATCATTCGATTAAGAAACTCTGTTCCGCGATCGGATCTGATTGAAATCACACTTTTGTTCTTCATATTTGATAGTTTGGTGAGTAGCGCAGGTAGCTCCACTAGTGTCTCCTTCTTCTTATGTAAGAAAATAACCCAAGTGTATTGTGAGTAATCATCAACAATAACGAGAGTATACTTTTTACCATTAATGCTTCTAGGAGTCACTGGACCGAATAGATCTAGGTGGAGTAATTCCAAGATTCTACTTGTGTTGTGAGCTGCAATGCTTGGGAATGACGATTTGGTCTGCTTTCCAGCTTGACAGGCTTCACAAACGTGATCTTTGTAGTAGACTATATCTGGAAGATCATCTGCGAGCTTCTTGCGAGCAAGCTTGTTGATGGCTTTGAAGTTCAAGTGACACAGTCTCTTGTGCCATAGCCAGCTTACTTCAGGTGCAGATTTGGTGATCAGACAGGTTTCTTTTTCATCTGACCATTGTACTATGTACAAGTTATCCTGCAAAATACCGGTAAGAAGAATTTCTTCTCCTTCCTCATTCTTTATAGCACACTTGTTAGCAGAAAACTCTATTCTTTTTCCGTTAGAGCAAAACTGGCTTACAGAAAAGAGATTATGATTTAAGCCTTCAACATAAGTGACATTAGATATTATTGTTTTACCAACAATCAGATTACCGTAGCCTCTGGTTTTCCCTTTAGAGTCTCCTCCAAAAGCAACTAGAGGTCCATCACATTCAATGAAGTTTGTGAGCAAGCTTTTGTCGCAGGTCATATGCTTTGTGCAGCCACTGTCGATGATCCAGATCGCCCCGCGAGCTGCTCGCTTTCTTCTTTGAGTTTTCCCATCCTGCAATTAGACAGTTTTAGCAACCCATATGAATTTGGGTGCTTTGTTAGCAGGTTGAGATTTAGCAGCTTGGTTTCCAAGCTTCTTCTTTTGTAAGCTTCGGTTGGCTCGTGACTTATTCCGTTGCACATTTGAGTAGGTTCCTTTTGAGTATGCAGTTTGCAGTTGATGATGAACAGGTTGGTAAAGATCATTCGATAGTACTGCTCCATGTAACCACATCTGCATTGATCATATCCAAATCCACTTCCTTGTGGAAATCGATATTGCATACTTGACAGCTCAGGATATTGGTACCAATGATGGTTGTACCAGTAACCTTCATTGTCAAGTCTCTGTTGGTTTGGCCACTGCTCATAGTAGTTTCTTTGTTGTCGAGCAGTTTTCGGTTTAGAGACTGTTTTTCCTTTGTTAGCAGTTTGCACCTTTCTTTGAGTAGGTTGGCTTTCCTTTTGTTGCGCAGGTTGACCGTGCAGTTTCCTAGGTCGCACAACCTTTTGCTGTTCTACTGGCGGTCTAAGCTGCTGTTTCCTGATGGATTTTCCATGCTCTTTAATCAGGATTGCTTGAGGCTGCCGTTTTGGATTCTTCAATTTGATTTGTTTATCTGGCAGAGTGTGATGAGCTTTGTCTTCAGCCAATCCTTTTTCTTTTACGAACATGACCTTCTCTTTGTCCTTGATTCCACTGGTTTGACCATGGAATCCGATGCCAAACTTTATCTGAGCAGGTCTCTGGGCAGCTTGCAAGACTTCAAGCTTTTCGCCATTTTTGTTCATTCTCATTAGGACTTGTTGAAGCTTGAGCTCTTTCTGCAACAGCTTTTCATGCTCATTTGAGAGATCTGTGAGTTGGCCATTCAGTTTGGTTATCTCACTGTCCCTCTTGATAAGCATTTCCTTAAGGTTTTCTTCCCTTAAGGCTGATTCACCCATTTGGACTTTTAGGGTTTCAATCTCCTTTTCTTTTGCTTCATCATATGGAGTGAAGCTTTCATCTATAGTAGCTTTGAGTTTCAAGTTTTCACCCTCCAGCTTGGAACCTTCTATGACCACTTGCTTAAACATTTCTGAGAGCTTCTTATAGTCATCAAGCTATTGTTGAAACTCTTCATACGTTGGCATTTCAGGTGTTTCAATACCTGCATGTTCAAGGTTAGTTGAATATGAATGTGAGGTTTTAGTATCAACCTTGTATTGAACAAGATCAAGTTCTTTTCCCATGAAGCATTCCTCATATTCAAGTTCATCTACTAATCTACATTCTTCATCATCCAATTCATCATCGTCATCTTCATCAGAGGAGGTTGAATCTGACAATGTGGCAACAGCTTTGGCTTCTTCCTCAGCTGCAATCATGGCATTGCGCTGCTCCTTTAGCTTTTGATCTCTTCTTGCGTGGAGCTCTTCGCGTTCAGCCTTTGATAAGTCTGGGCAGTCTGACTTGTAGTGATCTGGTCTGCCACATTGAAAACAGTCACCCGTGGGAGTGTTAGAGGAATTGAACTTAGAGGTTTTAGATATACCTTCACCTTTCTTGTCGTTAGAAGAGGTGATTTGATTTCTCTTGAAATCTTTGTGATATTTACGAAATTTGTTGAAGCGTTTTTCAAGCTTTTCATTCCTTCTTGCCATGAGGGCATAGTCTTTCAACAATTTCTCCATTTTAGAGCATAGATCTTTTGGGATTGCTCTTTCTTCTGTAATTGATGCAGCTTTGAATGCAAGCATCTTTTTCTTTCTTTTCGGGTTCAGTCTTCTTGCTTGAAGATGCTTGTTCTGACCCGTGCAGTCTGATCATTTCAAACTCATTCCCGATGAGCAGATCAAACAATTGCTCAGTTGACAGGTTGCTGATGTCCGACCTGCCGCGGTGCATGGCACTGTACACATGCCAGCTTGCTGGAAGAGATTGGATGACTTTGAGATTGAGTTCGCGCTGTGTATATTTGTCTTTCTTGAGAGCCGCGATCTATAAGGTGATCATCGTGAATCTATTTTTGAGCTGATCAATGGTCTCCATTGGCTGCATTTTGAATTCTTTGAATTTACTGCATGCCACTGACAGCTTATTCTCCAGCATCTCCGTTGATCCATGGCTTATTGCCTTTAAGGTGTCCCACATTTCCTTAGCAGTTCCAAGATTTCTTATCTTGGCCAAGTGGACGCCTTTAACTGTGCTCGAGATCAATCCTTTTGCGAAGCTGTCAAGTCCAGCTTCCTTTCTTTCCTCAGCTGTGTATTTTCTGGGATCTTTTCTCTTAGGCACATACGTTGCTTCACAGATTTTATCTCCAGATATTTCAGTTTCGTAGGGTTCGAGGATGGGTGTGGGACCATTTTCGATGACATCCCACATCAGCACATGATGAGCTTGGAGGCACATCTTTATTCGAAAACTCCAGTCTTCATAACCCTGTATAGAAAAGTCTTCACAGACACGGAGAAGTGAAGCTTCCATATTGACAGTTAATATTTATATGCGCAGTTTTTAGACACAAAGATCTAGTTCAATTTGACACTTAAAGCACAAAAAGCTTCTAGTATACAGAAGCAGTGGTCAAAAGAACCACCGCTCTGATACCACTTGTAGGTCCCGATAAATAGATATTGGTGTATGGGGGGGGGGATACACCAATTTGCCAACAGTTTTGACTTTTCAAAATAATTTGATCTTACTGAGTCGTCACTTCAGTTTATCAGAGCAGTTTAGTTTTTCCAGCTCAAACAGTGAACTGCTGAGCTTGCAAAACTAACCTGCGTGCGGAAGTTTGGTGGAAAGGTTGGCTAACAGTTTACAAAACAGTTTTCGAGAAGACTTCAGATCAGACAACAGTTCATGCAATATGTTATAGCAGTGCAGGTTGCTAGCATGTAAGCTGTGTGAATACAGAAGTGTATGCAAGACAGATTACTGAGGTGCAGGTTGTGAGCATGCAAACTGTGTAGATAAAGATAACAGAAAGAGAGAGACACGAGGAGTTTTTATCGTGGTTCGGAGTAAACAGCTCCTACGTCCACGCCAGATCCCGTCGAATCTGTAATCCCTTAACTGAGATATTTCGCTCCTTTTAACACTGGTGGAGGTTCCAGTCCAAATTCAAGTCTCTCTTTAGACTGAATCTAGCACGAATCTTGAGTCGTGACTCTTCTAACTTTACATACAAACTTACATACAATCTTACTAATGCTAAACGGCTAGCACTAATAATCAAACTGGAAAGCTGTGAAGAGCTATCACCGTTTGAAATACAACTCTATCAACTACACTGAATATCAACAATGATGGTAGTGAGAGTGTGGATTGTGTTCTAGTAAGACAGATTCTAGAAAGAATAGAAATCTTCAAAGATCAACACTTGGGAAAGCTCTAGTAATTTCGAGTGTTGATTGTGAGTATATTTGGCTTGAGATTTCTGCAGCGTTTCAGCTTGTAGTTTGAGTTTCCCGTGCCTTCTTTCTTGAATGTCTTGAGGTATTTATAGAGAAGCATTTGTAATAGAGCCGTTGTGTGTGTCAGGATGAGCAGAGCCGTACACTGACACAATTAGTCGTTGAGTTGAGGACAGGTTCCTCAGTCACAGCTCGGGTTGAACTTTGCAGGTCGAGCTTCCTATACCTCTATCTATCTTCAGTCTCTGTAACCTTCGAATGAGATCTTCAAGTATGATTAGGACAGGTTACATAGACAGATTACATAGTGGAACAATATGACAGGTTTGAGTAGATTAGGTACAAGGTTGCACTTCCAACCTTGACCTTTACATAGCAACCTGTTTTAGTTGAGCTTGACTGATCCAAACACGGAGATCAGTCTGTTCCAATTAACGTCTATTGACTAAGTGTGGTTTCTAACAACATTATCAAAACTATTGAAGGGTTCCCAACAGACCTACAATTATTCCACTTTAACACTACATGAATTTATTACTATATCATCAAAATGCAAAAAAACTTGTGCCTAGAATTTTGGTTCACTAAATGGAGGACGGAGAGAATATTATAAATGAAAAGAGGAATGAAAAGAGAACATATGTGTTGATGAAGATTCAACATATAATATAATGTGAGAATAGAAAATATGGTATGTCGAAAAAAAAAATATCATAGAAAACTAAAATGCTAGTTCTGAGTGAGACTCAAATTAAGTAAGATGGGTGTAGAGACTGCCAAACAAAGACAAAGTTTCTTCAATTTTATGTAATTGCTACCCCATGCACATGCAAAGCTCTCTAGATAAAGAGAAAAAAGATAAACATATAAATAATTTATTTTATTATTTGATGAAATTCCTCTCTAAATATTTTTTATGTGAATAATCTCTCCATCTTCAAACAAAATAAAATAATAAACAGTTCCTAAAATGTTTAATGTAAATTTTATCAAATTATCTTTTAATTACTAATTAATAACTCAAATTTTCTTCCATCGATATCTATAAAACAAAAGAGAAATAAAGATTATGATGACACGTAACAAATAGTCCTATATTTTAGAAGGAATTAGTTTCTTAAAGTCATTTTCTAGATTTGCTTTAATAGGAACGTACTTCTCTAAATTTCTGAAATTAAGACTAAAAAAAAAAATTAAAAAAAATTAAAAAAGAAAATATACGATAAAAACAAAAAAGGAAAAGAAAAAGATGAAATAAATTCCTGCCACGCTGGCAATCCATACAAAAACAAAACAACCAATAGGAAAGAGAGATGGTTAAAAAAATAACCCCCTCTTTTCGTAGCTGCAGTTTCTTTTCCCACTAACCCACTATAATGGAATATTCAATATTTACTACGATGCTATCAGCAATCAGCAATATGCATTAAGAGCGAAAGATAGATGGTTAAAAAAAAAACAGAAAGAGAGTTAATTTCATTAGACGCGCCATTGTTGACCGCGTTGCTCATTTCCTCAATAAAGGGCTCTACGCGCGTTGGATCTGAATCTCCCGTCTATCTCTCTGCTGCCCTCGAGTATCTAGATGAGGATGTGAGTATTCAGAAGAACCTGTTCTAAAATTGTGATTTTTTTTGAAATTGATGTGTGAATTGACTGCGGCGATGAAGTTTTTCGATTATGTTATTAATATTGGTTAATATTGTTTTGTTCATCATTAGGTTTTGGAGCTTGCTAGTAATGAAGACAAGGATCATTCCTCGGCAAATTCAATCGGCTATGAGGAACGATAAAGAGCTGGGTAAGCTGTTGGGGTCTGTGCCAATTGCAAACGGTGGCGTTTTTGCCCAACATTCATCGGACATTAATGCCCAAGAAGGCTGCAGGCAAAGGCAAAGGGAAGAGAGAAAATGGAATTATTTCGCAGGAATTTAAAGGCATATCTTGTATAGTTATTGATATTAGCGGTCCTTTATGATTTAAAGTAGAACAAGCTTTGTTGGCATGAATTTTGATTATCCTAGGCTGATGTATGGTGATTTCACGGTGGTAAATCACTTTTGATATATGAAAAGATAAGATTCTTCTTTGTAATATTCGTGGTTGATATATATTTTATCCACACTAAAATATATTATATAAAAAAATATTAATATATTTTTTTAATATTTAATTAGAAAAAAAAATTAACCGCACATAATTTCTACATTTATCTACACATACGATTTGACACGTGTCATTTCCACGTCATCATCCATGGTGGCATTTCCATGTCATCAACCACCTTATTTTCACGTCATAAATAAATTAAATAATAATTATATATACCCACACATATAAGCTGTCTTTCGAGACACATATATGTGTGTAGTTAAAAAACTTTCTCTACACATACACATAAGTGTAGGTAATACTCTTTTGCTATGGAAAAATAGGGACACATGGTGACACTTGCGTTATGTGTGGGTAAATTGTAATCCCCACACATAAACATATGTTTATCCACACATACATGTGTAGGTAAAACTCTAATTTTTTGTAGTGTCATCTGACACTATTAAGAAAAAAGAGGATGACTCAAAGTATGTAAGGACATAATAATAACAACTTTGTATACCAATCCCCACAATCATGATAAACAGAAAACAAAAATAAAAGAAAACGAGGAAAAAAAAAAAAGAATATACCCCAACAAAACCAAGATAAACATGAAATTAAACTCAAATATATTAACATTCCACGGCTGGCTTCTTAGGCTCCGGGGCGTCGTTGGTGGCTTTCCGTTTGGGCTGAGCTTCGAGCAACATCGAGACGACGTCTCTCATGGAGGGGCGATCGGCCGGGTTGAGGCTTGTGCATAGCAATGCAACCCTGAGGAGTAGCATCATCTCCTCCCTCACTGATTCTCCACCATTTTTATCCAACACTTCAAGTAAACCATTTTGGCTCTTCATTTTAGATTTTACCCAATCCACTATACTATTCCCATCGCCGAATTCGGCATCAACTGATCTCCTTCCGGTCAAAATTTCTAACAATACCACACCGTAGCTGTAAATATCACTTTTCTCGTCAACCTGTAAAGTGTAGGCATATTCTGCACAAACCAAAAGTAAGGGGAAATTAATTTAATTATCTACTAAATAATCGTATAAAACCGAATAAATAAAAAATATTATGTATATACGTGACCCAATATGGTTGTTCAAGGGTATTCCAAATCTTATGTTTTATTAGTTTTATAATACCTTTTGTAAGAATAAAAAATAATATATTATAGTGAATTCTAATAAAAATTTATAATTAAAAATAAAAAATTAAAACACTATATGCTCTAGTTCTAGGTTTATCAACCCTGGTTTAACTAATAAAACTGAAATTAAGTGCTAAAAAATAAATTAAACTGTAACTGAATTAGTGAACCCTAAAATGTAATTGTAAAATTAAAATAAAATCATACTAAAAATTAAAATTTTTAGAAAATATATAAACTAATAAAAATAATATTTAGGAGATGGATTCATTTAGACATAGAAAAAAGAATATGTAGGTGGGTCCATAAGGTTGAGTAGTAAAAGAAATAGTACTTCACGCGCAGTAGTACTAGTGGGAGTGGGATACTATAATCACGGCGACAAAAAGAAAGGAATGAAAGAAAAGAAAGAAAGGAAAAGAGTGGGGTGTGCTCCACCTCCACCACGCTTCCCCTTCCCGTTCACTCACTACCTATATATTACCACATAAAAAGTTCAAGCCTTAGATTTGATGGGCTGCCCTCTACCTAGCTCAAATCGCCATCATTCTTAGTTTGAATTTTGAATTCTCTCTAATCAAATGCGTTTCTTTATTTGGTGGCGGTGGCATTATTGTCAATGAATTTTTCTATGACTTTAAAATTAAAATGATGCTTGGCGTGCTTAAATTAAAGGAGCAAATCATGGTATATTATGCTTGATGGTAATTCTACATTTTGTAGAGTGATAAACCACAATCTGTTCGTCTTAAATAGAATTGAAAGAAATACCTAAACTCATCCTTATGCATATAGAATGTCAATCTAACTCAAAACTAACAAGTTGAGCTTAAAAAAGGCCGAAAAAAGTGGATCCAGCCAAAATATTACTACTAGTTTCAAGTTAGGTATATAGGCTAGCGTAGGCATATAAACCGGCCAGTCTGAATTGACGGGCTGGCTCGAATTACGAAAAATAAGAAGTTAGCTTCGGAAGTTCCTAGCCGGAAAAAGTTGAGCCCCATCAACTTGACCTGAATAGCCTAAACTCATCCTTATGCATAAAGAATGTCAATTTAATAATAAACTAACAAGTCGTGCTTGAAAAAGACCGAATAAAAAACCTGGTCAAAATATTCCTAGTTTTAAGTTGGGTAGGCTGGCGTTAGGCATATCAACCTAGCCCGAAATTGACGGGCTAACCCGATTACGAAAAATAAGAAGTTAAGTCCGAAAGTTGCGTAGCCGGAAAAAGTTGGCCCCGATCAACTTAACCAGAATGAGTGGGTTGGACAGATTGACATTTGCTATTTATATTAAACACATGCATTAGCATACTCTTTGACTAATATAATCAATAAACTAGAACATGCATATATGTTATGTGTGAAAAATGTACCTGGGGCAATATAGCCATAAGATCCAGCAATAACGGACATGGAAAGTGACATGGACTGATCGGTCTGAATAAGCTTGGCAACACCAAAATCAGCGACCCGAGCCTCCATCTGAGCATCCAAGAGTATGTTGCTCGGCTTCAAGTCACGGTGCACGATCACCGGATTGCAATCGTGATGAAGATAGCACACTCCCTGCGCCACCCCTAGCGCTATTCTGTACCTGGTCACCCAATCCCCCACCAAATTCCGCACCTTATCCTTCCCATGCAGAAGATCGTCGAGGCTTCCATTAGGCATGTACTCGTACAGCAGCATCGTGCGCGCATTGTTACTGCAACACCCCAACAGCCTCACTATGTTACGATGCCTAACGGTCCCTAACACGTCGACCTCGGCCAGCACTCCGCCCCTCTTCCTCATCGACGCGTCCTTGTCGTTCCCCCACAGAACTTTGACGGCTATGATCTCGCCACCTGGCATCTCGGCCTTGTACACCGTCCCAGTGGACCCCATCCCGAGTATCCTGTCGCTCATGTTCACGCACTCGAGGACGTCCTCCGCCGTGAAGCTCAGCCGCTGGAACGCCGTGAGCTTCCACGGCCCGGCGTCGCGGCTGCCGCCACTTCCGCCGTGCCTCGCCTGGTAGCAGCGGGTGCCGGCGATCAGGATGAAGAGGCCGATGCCGAATGCCGCCGCGACTATCCACACCACGGCGCCGCCTCCCGTCTTCTTCGGGTGGCGGCCGACTTCCATCGCCGCGGCCGCCATCGTTTTTCCTCCGTCGTCGCAACGCTTGTGCAGAGCTCCGCCGCATAGACCTGCGTTTCCGGCGAAGGAAGATGGGTGGAGGTTTGGGAAAACGAAGCCCGACGAGGGCACGGGCCCACTCAGCTGATTGTAGGATACATTGAAATTCTCGAGAGTGCTGCACTTGTTCAGCTTCGAAGGGATTTCTCCGGTGAGGAGATTGTGAGAGAAGTCAATGTCGGTGACGGAGGGAAGCGTGGATATCTCCGGCGGAATTATTCCGGTCAAGGAATTCCTGCTCAAATCCAAACGAATTAGCTTCTTGCAGTGATCAATATCCGACGGAATGCTGCCGATTAGATTGTTCCGATCGAGCTCAATGCTGTAGACGCTTGTGCACTCGATGAAATTAGGAATTTTCCCACTGAGATTAGACGAACTTGCTCTCAAAATCTGCAAATTCGGAGCTTTCCAAATGTTCGTCGGCAGCTCAGAATGGAAGACATTTCCCGATATATCCAACAGCTGCAATCGCGGTGAGCTTCCGAGATCTCCCGGAATCGGACCGGATAATTTGTTGTTTCTCATCTCCAAGAAGGTGAGGTTAGGCATGGATCCGAATCCCAAAGGTATGGAGCCATTAAGGCGGTTGTTCTCCATTCTTATTCTGTACAACGACTTGCACCTTGCTAAAGAAGAAGGTATTTCACCATAAAATTGGTTGGAAAAGAGTATTAATTTAGAGAGGTTACCGCCGCTGCATAGGCTCGGAGGGATGGGGCCGGTGAGAGAATTCGTGGAGACGTCAAGCCATTGCAATAATGAATTGGAACCTAAACTGTTTGGTAAAATGCCTGACAGAGAATTGTTCCATAGAAACAAGACTTTCAAACTGGGAAGCTCGCCGATTCCTTGTGGGATCTCACCTTCCAACTTATTATGCATCAACGATAATCTGAATAGCTCTTTCAAAGCTGAGAAAGTTGCCGGAATCTCACCTGAGAGATTGTTGGCGGAGAGATCGAGTTGTTGCAGCGATCGCATTTGAGCCCAGGTCGCCGGAATCGACCCCGACAAGTTGTTCCTGAAGAGAAACATTATCTCCACCTTCTCCAATCTCCCAAACTCCGCCGGAAGGTTTCCGGAAAGATTTGCAGTTGCGATATCCATGTATACTAAATTCGATAGCCTCGAAAACTCGACCGGAACTCCACCGGTGTATGTATTGTAGCCTACTTCCAAATGCTGAAGCTGGTTCATGAACCCTAGCTCGGGAGGGATCCGTCCAGTCAGCAAATTCCCATGCAAGTAGAGTGATTTCAGCCTTGAGAATTTTCCATAGGTTGAAGGGATTTCGCCTTCGAAGTAGCTGCCGCCGAGGTTGAGGTACTCGAGATTCTCGAGGTGGATCAGCTCCTCCGGCAGAGGGCCGGAGAAGCTGTTGCTGTAGGCGTTGAAAGTAGTAAGAGACTTGAGCTTCGATATCCCTACTGGGAAAGTCGAGTTGAAGAAATTGCGACTTATGTCGAGTGTTTTGAGATTTGGGAGGTCGAAAATGGCTTCTTGAAAAGGCCCATCGAGTAAATTGCTGCTCAGGTTCAAGTAGTGAAGATGGAACAAGTACTTGATCTCAGGAGCTATGGTGCCGGAGAGGTTACGACCGGACAAGTCCAACGTCGTAACCTTGTGTGTGCGGCGGTCGCAGTTGATGCCGGACCATGAACACCAGCCGGGTTCGTACCCGACCCGGGGAACCGCGGTTGTCGGATCCCAATCGTGGAATGAGTCGGAAGGGTCCTTGAGGGAGGATTTTATTGAGAGGAGAGACAGAAGGTCGAGAGACGGAGTCGAGGCGGCTGCAACTGCGGCGGAGAGGAGAGAAAGAATGCATACGTGGAGGAAGATGGGAGAAGGAGTCGTCATGGTTTAGGGGTAGCGGTGGAGAAGGAGAAGAGTGAGAAATGTAGAGTAAAAAGAGAGGTAGTAAATTTAAGGTGGGGAAGGTATTGATGGTTGGTTTTGCTTTTCCGGAGTGCATGGCGCAGAGGGTGTTTCATGATGATTAGCTTCTCTAAGTGGGATGTGTTGGTATGGCATGGAGAGAGAGATCTAGAGAGAGAGAGAGAGAAGAAGAAGAAGAAGGAAGAAACAAAACTAGTCACTTCCACTACCAAATTTCATAACTTATCTCAAACTTGAATACAAATATAGAAGCGTAGCAGCAGCTGCTGAAAACATGTAGATAGTAAGAAAAAAAAAGTATTTGTTTCTCTTTTTCTTTCTTATTACTCTCTACACTCCGTAGTTAAATTAGTCTACTTTTGGATAGTGTGGGATTTCTTTGCCCTTTTTCTTTTTGTTTTTTCATCATTCCTTGTTTCCTTTATCTTTGGCCCATCACCAACTTGATAAATAGTATGTTTGTCGCAGGATCCAAGAAAGTGGTAAAAACCATTATACTTGGTATAAACCTGCAACCTCGTTTCATTTTGTTCTTTTCTTTTTATTTATTCAGTGTTATTGTGTTTTTAATTGTCCACATATGTCTTTTTCTCTTTCTTTAATTGGTCTGAATTGGCACAAAACGAAGTTAAAGTGCATATGGAAAATGAAATTTGGGTTGTCACAGAAGGACCGCTACCGTCAGGGAAAAACAGAAAAGAAATTTGTGATTATCATTGAAATTATGTACGTATATGATAGTATTTGAATTAGTGTATTTGTTTACAACATAAAAATATGGGGCGGTCAGTGTCAGCAATGACAGTAGTACTAACGAATCGTGCCTATTTTAAGCTTAGTGTGTTCACTATTAACGACGTGGGTGTGCCGCATTAATTGGATAATCCGATATTTATATTCTTTTAATTAGATTTTCATTTTAGATAATATAATTATGGTAAGTTCAAATGGGTAAGCGAAGAGAATATCCGTTATGCAATTGATACGAGAAGTCAAATATTTTCCTAAATTTGTCGCCAAGTCCAAAAACTCATACCTTTAAGATTATGGGGAAAAAAAAAAAACATTATAGTCTTAACATCAAATAAACTATTGACGAGTCGATAGGATTGGCGACGGGTTCGACTGATAGCTCATATAGTTATTTTGGGATAAATTAGCATAAACTTTACACTGCTATTTGATAATCTAAGATTCAAACTAAATATAATTGAAAATAAACAAAAACCTTGGAAAAAAAATTAAGGTCCGAATGTTAAAGACCTTTTTTTAATCAGACAAACACAACACACACGCATCCAAGGTAACTCGAAACCTTAACCTCTTAATTGGAGGAGAAGCATCTTACCAACTGAGATGCGCTTTGTTGTCGTATTGAATGTTAAGACTTAAATATATGGATCTTCTTGTTATTCTTCGCTTCTCTCAAAACTTGAAAATCTACTCTCGGAGTAGATTAATATTCTAATTTATTAAATTAAATATTAATTATTTTTTATTTAATCAAAAGACCTAATTTCCAAAAAAGAAAATCGGATGAAACGAGAAATTTGGACTGAATTTTTTTTACATGCATTCGATGTGTGTATTTCGAGGCATGGCCGCGTCTGGAAGTCAAAGAACGCATCTAAGATGGTCGAACCGCATCGTATTCGACAAATCAGCGTCACCTGAGCCACACCTGCGCACTGTGCACAGGCGCCCGATTTCCGCGCTCGGATGTGGGGGTGTCCACGCCGTAATGCCAGCAGACCACACCTTACGGCACTAAACATGGACACCCCCGCATCCGCATTGTCTCGAACCGCGCCGAATGGCGCTAACATGAAGCACTCCCATGTCTCCCGAGCTAATATATGTGCCACCTGCTTCCTTAACTGCGCCTCTGGCACATGTTACGTGGGCATTCACACTTTAGTTGGTCCGATCCGTTTCTCGTTTTAGTTGGCCGAAAATTACTTTTTTCGAGTCAAATTCAATTTCTAGAATGTATTATTATCTTGTTTTACCCAATTTTGTTCCAAACTAGATCCTCAAAACACATCTATAGAATCCAATTTTTAATCTTTTTGAAACCCTATTATTTTTAGATCAATTTTTAACATAGTATATATATATATATATAGTGGCGACTCCAGAAATTATGATTCAGGGGTGCAAAAAATAATTATATAACATTAATACTAGTAAAAAAAATACAATGAATATATGTATAATACTAGTAATTTTTTTTAAATGAATATATATATACTAGTACTAGTATTTTTTTTTATTTTATCAAAACCGATTTTCGGAGAGTGGGATATAAACTGTTAAAGTTTGGAGTTTGGTGGAAAATTACTTTTTTATTTAATGAAGTGGTGGTTATCTCACATTGATTAATTAATCTTAAGTAATTTTGTTTAAATATGATTAAACATGTATGCTAGGTATAAAGTGGGCAAGAGAGGTTGGGCTCTCATGCGCGCGCGCACACACACGCCGCCACTTGTCGGCCGGCTTAGGCTCGGGCTCAGGCTCGGCTTTCATGACCGTGGACTTGAATCTTGGCAATTGGTCATTCGGATGGTCTTTAGGTTTGGGCATCGAGTACTTATATTTTTTGGACCTACAAAACTATAGTAAATTGGGTCTGCTTGTGATCATCCAGTCTGACTTATTTAATTCGAAAGCCCATTTTGTCTGGCCTAATTTGTGTCCTGTTGGCTTTGTAACATCTCTTATAGAAGGCTGTTACAATCGGATCTATCAACTCTGAAACAATCAGAAACTGATTAATGTCATTATGGCTACGGGATTCATGAAAAAAAAAGCACATAATATGATTTAATAATTAAGTTTCATAAATTTCGTAGTCTTCACATAATTATTTTAGTTTACAATAATTTTTTCTTATTTACAACATACTATTCATATTTATTGAAATATATACGATTTATTTATTATTAGCCGTTAATATATCTAGTCATCAAAATCACACATATAAAGCACCTACCTAGTTGGCCTAGGTGTCAATTAGTTCACACTTTAAAATCATTGATTAACTTCAATCGAGCGTCGCTTAACTCCTACACTGATAATCAGACGGTAGAGAGCCGCCTAACACCCGATCAAGACTTGGCAAGGATTTTTAGAATGTTGGGCGTTAGGTGCCCTTTTCTTGGGGAGTACTTGTTAGTATAATTTTATTTAATATATTTATTTCTCATCTTCATAGTTATAAACATGTAATATTAAGCGCAACTAATTTGGTAAGACGCTTCATTTCCAATTAAGAGGTCGGGGTTCAAGTCACTTCGTGTATGCGTGTTGTGTTGTGTTGCCTGATAATAAATATATATATATATATATATATATATATTAAAGAGAACTTAATTATTTATAATATGAATCTTTACGCATATAAAAAAAATGAATTTAATTATAAATAATTACTTCAAAATTTATTATAAAAAAATATTATTGAGACATCATGAGAGTTGATTATAACATAATTTGTAGAGCTATTGCATAATTACTGATAAAACTATTACGCATAGCTTAAAAATAGTATGAATTGAAATAGAAGAAAAATATTATGAGGTAACCGTTCAATGTTTGATTTTTATTTTATTTGTCATTTGTTATATTGTCCGACGGTATTACGCAGGAGATAGATCAAATAAAAACATATTCTCTATAAGAAATCGGAAAAATCTAAACCATGTACGGAGTATTAGTTAAACCTTTTATATTACTTTATAATTTGATGATCGAACTTGTTTTCGTAGGTAATTAATGCACGTTGACAAGGAATAAGTGAACATGAAAATAACTAAGAACACAAGGATTTACGTGATTCGATCTGTTAGAATAGATCTACATCCACGGAGCAAGAGTATGGATCTTTATTGCTAGTATGAGAGTATAGCTTACAAAGATTGTTCTCCCCCTCTCAATCTATTCTAAACCCTTATTTATAGGTAATTACATGGAGTTTGACTATAATACAAAGTCTTCTCCTATTAGGACTCTTTTGGCTTGATCTCCTCCTTTATGGATAAACACCGAGCTTCTATATCTCTCTTGGAGCTTAAATTGTAGTCGATGTAGGAGTTGCCTTGATGAAGAAGTCTCTTATTCCGAGTTGGGCCGAGCTGCATAGGCCGAGCTTAACTATCGGGGCCCAATTATATTGAGCTTGATGCTTGGGCCTAGGAGCTAGGCCGTATCCTATCACATCCCCCTCCCCCCCCCCCAAAAAAAGATGTAGAAGCGAGGGTGTGATTTAGGGGAAATAGTTGAGGTAGGAGTAGTGGAGAATAAAAAAGAAATGTCTTGCCCCGTCGAAAAATAAATTCGACGAAGTCGAGTTCGGCTCGTCCTGTCAAAAGACGAGGTAAAAAATAATTGCCTTGCCCCGTCAAAAATAAATTCGACGAAGTCGATCGTGTACCGCCTCGTTAAGATGAGGTCGAAGAAAAGTACGTTGCCCCGTCAAAAAATAAATTTGACGAAGTCAATCGTGTACCACCTCGTTAAGACGAGGTCGAAGAAAAGTACGTTGCCCTGTCGAAAAATAAATTCGACGAAGTCAATCGTGTACCACCTCGTTAAGACGAGGTCAAAGAAAAGTACGTTGCCCCGTCAAAAAATAAATTTGACGAAGTCAATCGTGTACCGCCTCGTTAAGACGAGGTCGAAGAAAACTTCGTTGTCCCGTCGAAAAATAAATTCGACGAAGTCAATCGTATACCGCCTCGTTAAGACGGGGTCAAAGAAAAGTACGTTGTCCCGTCGAAAAATAAATTCGACGAAGTCAATTGTGTACCGTCTCGTCAAGACGAGGTCGAAGAAAAGTATGTTGCCCCGTTGAAAAATAAATTCGACGAAGTCAATCGTGTACCGCCTCATTAAGATGAGGTCGAAGAAAACTTCGTTGTCCCGTCGAAAAATAAATTCGACGAAGTCAATCGTGTACCACCTCATTAAGACGAGGTCAAAGAAAAGTACGTTGCCCCGTCAAAAAATAAGTTTGACGAAGTCAATCGTGCACCGCCTCGTTAAGACGAGGTCGAAGAAAAGTACGTTGCCCCGTCGAAAAATAAATTTGACGAAGTCAATCGTGTACATCCTCGTTAAGATGAGGTCGAAGAAAAGTACGTTGCCCGACGAAGTCAATCGTGTACCGCCTCATTAAGACGAGGTCGAAGAAAAGTACGTTGCCCCGTCAAAAAATAACTTTGACGAAGTCAATCGTGTACCGCCTCATTAAGACGAGGTCGAAGAAAAGTACGTTGCCCCGTCGAAAAATAAATTTGACGAAGTCAATCGTGTACCGCCTTGTTAAGACGAGGTCAAAGAAAAGTACGTTGCCCCGTCGAAAAATAAATTTGACGAAATCAATCGTGTACCGCCTCGTTAAGACGAGGTCAAAGAAAAGTTCGTTGCCCCGTCGAAAAATAAATTTGACGAAGTCGAGTTTAGCTCGTCCTGTCTTTGACGAGATTAGAGTTTAGGCTTAGATAGCTCGTCCTCGCCCTAAGACGAGGTTTGACTTTAGATAGCTCTTCCTCGTCTTTGACGAGGATTGGCTTTAGATAGCTCTTCCTCGTCTTTGACGAGGATTGGCTTCAGATAGCTCGACCTCGTCTTTAGATGAGGTTTAGGCTTTAGATAGCACGACCTCGTCATTATACGAGGTTTAAGCTTTAGATAGCACTACCTCGTCATAAGACGAGGTTTAGGCTTTAGATAGCACACTTCGTCATAAGACGAAGTTTGACTTTAGATAGCACGACCTCGTCATAAGACGAGATTTAGGCTCGTCTTTGTTTTAAACAAAGGTAATTCATCCTTGCTTTTAACGAAGGTAGTGCCTCCTCGTTTTAAACAAAGGTAGTTCGTCCTTGTTTTTAACTAAGGTAGGCTCAAAGTTCCTTATTTGTCGAATTTATCGATAGGGGTGGTCCCTTTACGCGCGTTTAGGTATTACTCCATAATTGGAGCTTATTTATCCTCAAAAGGATATTAAGTTACCCTCGTCAGGGTTTTTAACTATAAGGGCGAGATAATATGCATAAGTAGAAGAGAGATGTGCAAGATGATATATGCAAGACCCTAAAAAGACGACCTAAATGACCTAAATGAACTATATGAACTTGGACATTACTCTCGACCACTTATGCAAAGTATCTTTTTAAATAAGTAATGTGCCATGCACGGGGTATTTGCTTACCGGATAAATGGGTGAGCTTGTATGACCCTTTGCCGAGGACTTCTTCAACTCGGTGAGGTTCTTCCCATGTGGCTTCTAGCTTGCCGAGCCTTGCAGCCTTGCTGACTTCGTTATTTCAAAGAACGAGGTCGCTTACTTGGAATTGTTTGTCCTTGACTCTCTGGTTGTAATACCGAGTTACTTGTTATTTGTACCTTGCTTCCCTTATGTAGGCGAACTCTCGCTTTTCTTCCACCAGATCTAGGCCGGTTCGGAGATTTTCTTCATTGTCTTCGGCTGAGAAATTGATAGTGCGAGGGTTCGGCAGGCCGATCTCTACCGGAATCACTGCTTCGGTTTCAAACACCAAACTGTAGGGTGTTTCTCCGTTCGAGGTCCGGGAAGTTGTGTGGTATGACTATAGAACTTGGGGTAAGTTCACTACCCAGTCTCCTTTGGCTTTATCAAGGCGAGCTTTGAGTCCCTTGACGATCGTCCGGTTGGTGACTTCAGTCTGGCCGTTTGCTTGGGGATGTGCCACCGAGGTGAACTTCTACTGAATATGAAGTTCTTCACACCATTCCCTAAACATTCTGTCTATGAACTGCGTCCCATTGTCCGAGACGAGGATATGGGGTATGCCAAAGTGGCATACTATGTTCTTCCAGACGAAGTTGAGGGCGTTCTTGCTCGTGATTTTTGCCAAGGGTTCGGTTTCCAACCATTTGAGCCTAAAAGTCGATGGCTACGATGAGAAACTAGAATTGGCTGAGAGCTCTGTCTATTGGACCGACGATGTCTATCCCCTGTTGCATGAATGGTTACGGGCTTTAGATTTTTCTAGCTTCGAGCTTATCGCTGGGTAGTTCGCCCTTCTCCAAGTAATTTTGAAGGGGTCATCCAGTTAGGCTCGTTGTCAGTTACTGGCTTGACCTCGGCTTCGTCTACACTTCGGTGTTTGACTTCTTCCATGGGAGGGCTTGTGGATGATGAGGCTAATTTGCTTAGTGCATCTGCTCAGTTGTTCTGCCCCCTCGGGATGCGAACCAACTCAAAATACGAGTAGTATTGTTGTCGGCTCTTGGCTTTGTGGAGGTACCTTTTCATTTTGTCGCCTTTAGCTTTGTAACCTCCTAGCATGTGGCTCACTATGACTTGAGAGACTGTAAAATTGTACAGCTCGTGTCTGGAGACCTTAAGCTAGGCGAAGTCCGGCGATTAAAGCTTCGTATTCCACTTCGTTGTTTGTTGTAGGGAAGTTGAACCGAAGTGCATAAGTTGTCTCCTGTCCGTTTGGACCGAGGAAGTATGATGCCTTCCCCGCTTCCCGAATTTCCCGAAGCCCCGTTCACTTATACTTTCCACCCATCTTTAGGCGGTTCTTTTGCAGGTTCGGCTTCGACTTTTTCGAGGTGGGCTCAGATGGCTTCGGTGTTTCATTAGCACTTGCTGAAGTGACAGGTCGGTGAGGACCTGTTTAGGTGTGCTTGGAAATAGGGTCGCAGCCTCCTTGCAGCGTTTACTAACGCCAGTGCAATCTTTCCTAGAAGCTGGTACCGGATCCTTATCGGAAAAGGTGATGGTCTCGTCCTTTTTGAACCTCTTATGTGAGGGCTCGTCCATTTGAGGACTTCGGGCCTCAGCTTTGAGAGAGGACTTCATAGCACCTTGAGGGAGCCTTGTAACGGCTATTATGACTCTGTCGAACTGAGGTTGGTCCTCATCCTCGTCGTCTTCATTGTGCTTTTAGAACGTCGGCCGTGACTTTGGTACTTCTTGAGGGTGCCGCCGCGCACCAATTGCTCCATAACGCAGTTCGTAGATCTCTGTCCTCGGCCTCATCAACGGAGTGAATTGACTTCGTTCCTAATTTTGACGAGGTCCGAGTCTGGATTCTAGGGGTGCACGCTGGAGCCTGTCGAAGGCACTTTGCCGACTTTGGCCTCGGTCGTTCTGATCCTCCTTCCGATCCGATAGTTCGGCCTTGTCGGCTTCGCGCTTGCACCTGTCAGCTTCGTCGGCTCTTGCAAACCGATCTGCTATGATCCATAATGGCTTCGTAGTGCGAGGTGATTGTCCTCATCGCGCCGAGGTGAGATGACATTGCGGTGAGGTGAGATGCGATGGTGGCCCCGTTAGCGGATCCCGGCGTCCCGTGCGTTTACGATCCTGACGCTAGGGGACTTTTGCCGATGCCACGATCCGGATGTAGCTTCGTGCTCTCCACCATCTTTGTGTGAGGGTTGTCCTTTTTCACAACTGAGCTTTGTGTTGTTTTTGGCGAGCTGGAGAAAATCTTGCTATGCTTATCCAACATGCTCAACGTGTCCGTCCGGAGTCTGGCCTCTGGCGTGTTCCTTCCTAGATCGCCGGTATGTTGCCGGGTTTAGATCTTGCGCCTGGCTTGCCTCGCCTTTGTGAATTTCGGCTTCCTGAACCGGTGGATTTGCTGTCGGACCTTGTCCGGTTTGCTGAATATCCTTTTCTTGTTAGCGGCGGCAGCGGCGGCGATTGATCGTGTTGGTCTTCCTGTCATGGCTGTAGATTTCCTAAAAAACTTTTGATCGGAAATCACAAATTTTTCGTTTTCCACAGACGGCGCCAGTGATCGAACTTGTTTTCGTAGGTAATTAATGCACGTTGACAAGAAATAAGTGAACAAGAACACAAGAGATTTACGTGGTTCGATCTGTTAGAATAAATCTACATCCACGGGCAAGAGTATGGATCTTTATTGCTAGTATGAGAGTATAGCTTACAAAGATTGTTCTTCCCCTCTTAATCTATTCTAAACCCCTATTTATAGGTAATTACATGTAGTTTGACTATAATACAAAGTCTTCTCCTATTAGGACTCTTTTGGCTTGATCTCATCCTTTATGGATAAACACCGAGCTTCTATATCTTTCTTGGAGCTTAAGTTGTAGTCGATGTAGGAGTTGCCTTGATGAAGAAGTCTCTTATTCCGAGTTGGGCCGAGCTGCATATGCCGAGCTTAACTGTCGGGGCCCAATTATATTGAGTTTGATGCTTGGGCCTAGGAGCTAGGCCGTATCCTATCATTTGACTTGTTAATTTTTATTCTACTTTAATTTTTTCAGATAATATTTTATTTTCGTTTGGACCTTATAAAAATGACACTGCCACCACCAGGAGTAATGTTCATGAAAATTATGCGCATCCGCTACTAGAGACATGCAATCGGTAATGTGCTTTTTTTTTTCTCTTTTCTTTTTTGGTACTTTGAGTAGATAGTGTGCTTGTTCCATACACTAGCACAGTCACCCATGCGATGGCGATCATAAAAAAATAAATACAAATATTATAAATAAAAATTATGATAAAATACTTTTAGAACATAATATATCAGGTTATCGTCAGAAAATTACTTAACAATATACACAATAGATAAAAAGAACAAATTGTTTGGTAACAAATTTTCTTCATGCCCGATTGGTAACAAATTTTCTTCATGCCCGATTCTTTTTCACAATCATCCATCAAGATATAACATTTTTGTGTTGAGCTATATGTTCTTTTTAACATAATGAATTTATTTGTGGTTCTTTAATTATCATCGTTATGCCCCATCATTTCAAAAAGAAAAAAGTATCTCAATGCCAAATGGATGAAGATGGTAGTAAATAAAAAGACAAATAGTATTGTAAATGGACGGTCAAATTTTAGAATTTTCACAATTTATAAACGAATATTTAAAGGATTTTATTATTTATTATTATTAATTAAATGGAGCCATATCTTCAATTCCTTTTTTTTAATGCGAGGAGTATTTTTGTTTTTGTATTGAAGTAATCTGCGCAGATATATTTATTATGTATATGTAATTGTAATCTTGAAGTTGATGTGGTGTAGTTAAGGTGGTGGACGTGTATTGTGGGAAGAGTAAATGATGTTAGTGGGTATATTAAAATATTAATTTATTTATGGTTCTTTAAATATTTTTGGTGCATGTTCTTGGGAGTTTAAACTGATTTATGTGTTCGGTGGAAGATATATTAAAACAAAAGAAATATTAAAAATAACCGATCAACATATTTGTGTAACTGTATATTTAAAAATAACTGCTAAGCCATAAATTTACTCTTTTATCCTAAAACTGGCGGCAATTGATAACTGCAAATTTTGTTTTGTTTTAATATATATATAGACAAATAAATACATAGATATATAGATTATAAATTATTATTGTGTATGGGTTGTTCTGATATACTATGTGATTATCTGCAGTCGTGGGCAAGCGGTTACAGCAATATCTATTGATATTACTTTACGTTTTTTGAAGAGTCACAAATAAACAGAATTAATGTTGCAATTTCTTACGTAATTTTCGCAGTGTGATAATTAAAATTTTAATTTATTATTGTCCTTTGAACGAATTTATAAAAAAAAAATTCAATATCATTTTCTTTTAATTATTTTCTCATAACGTATATTTTCTTATATAACTAATGATTAAGATAAAATAGTACGTGTCGGTATTTATAGCTTTAACCTATTGTATGCTCTTCACATGCAAATAATATTTATTTATTCTGTTATTGTTATTGCATGGTTTATGTAGTATTGGTCATATGGGTAATATATAAATATAAATATAAATATATATATATATATATATATATATATATATATATATATATATATATATATATATATATATATTGATATTCGCTTTGCATAGTATTTGTTGGCATTTACATTGTAACAATTTATAAAATGCCACTCAAATAATAAAGCATTGATTATCTCCTAAGTTTGTCTGCGATGTTTGATTTTTTTAAAAAATACTTAATATTTAGTTGTGAGATATGTTAATAACTGTCCACGTTATATAATGACTGATTTTTTTAAATAACCGTTCAAATTCCAAATTACATTTTTACCCTAAATTTGGCGCAAAAAAGTAACTTCCATTTTCATTTTGTTTTATATATATATAGATTACGAAACTTTTAAGTAATGAATTTGCATTGGATGCTGATGCCTTCCAACTGTGCTCTCCTTGCGATAAAACGATCTCTTTGATGAACATTTTTTTTCAGAAATATATATCGTCGTTTTCAAACTCAAATCAATACAAAATGTGATAATGATGAAAATTAATCGAGAAGGTAAACCGTCGCCCTCAATCACTTACTATATTAAACCTTACATTTACTTTAACGGTAAATTCTATCGGGGACCTTGGTGTACTGCACCATATTTATCGATAAAAAAAACTTAATTCATATTCGTAATTATATATGTCAAAAATTACAAATCGGCAAAATAACTTTTACATGCATTTGTACTTGATGGTCTAGATTGATATATCAGAACATAAATATATAATTCAATATTTGTTAAAAGTATAATAATTGAAATAATTATATTATTACAAATATACACTATATATACATATATTTTAAAGCCCGATATTTGAATTCAACATATATAAAATTTATAATACAACTATACAAGAGGAAGCAAAAATTATTTACCAATTTATAATTTGTTTGCAAATATGTATGTCCGTTAAACATGGTGCGGTGCACCAATTGCCTATAGAATTTACCTATATTAGTGGACGACAATATAATTTAGGTTTGAAGACTACTCAAGTAAGCATGAGACCCTCACTCTCGCCTATTATAAAGTCAACATGCTCAATTCCCCATCATTACTATTTTTCCCTTTAATAGAAGGCGGCAAGACTTCTAGTTTCAGCCTGCATTTTTTCTTAGCCTAATTT
Source organism: Mentha longifolia (assembly GCA_001642375.2). Lineage (NCBI taxonomy): Eukaryota > Viridiplantae > Streptophyta > Magnoliopsida > Lamiales > Lamiaceae > Mentha > Mentha longifolia. The sequence goes on from CM038117.1 coordinate 17,757,059, forward strand.
ACATTTTAAACAATTTCTATAAAATATCATTTAAAAAAAATAAATTGGAACTCGTAATTCACTCTTGAGATGTCCAAAAATATATTTTACTTTTGCGATTAAAATTGGAAAAAAAAAAAGAAGAAAAAGAAAAACAATATGGAAAAGGCAAAGGGGATTTAATAAAGTGTGGGCCCATGTTTATATGATTGCAGGCGAGTCCCCTTCATTTCATTCTTCTAAAATAAAGAGGCTTTACGTTAAATAACTGTATAAGCATGTGTCCTTCCACCCCACATGTCCAATTTCGCAATTAAGATATGCTAAATTAATAGACAGCAAAATCATTTGGACCCTTCTAAAATAAACAAAAAAATAATTGCAAGAGTAACTGCATCATCCAATTCGCTTTTGATATTTACGAAATTCCATTCTTTCCTAAAGAAACTAAACTAATCTGTAATCTTCCATCTTTATTTGTGTGTTTTTTTTAAAAAAAATAAAAATAATGTTCTATCTTTCAATTAATTGATCTTAGATAACAAAGTGGGTGCATTGGGCCCCGTTGGATTTTATAAAAAAAAATAAAAAAATACTACTAATACTTATTTTAATACTTAAGAAAAATGGATTTTTTTTTCTTCTTCTCAATAATTGCAGGTTTGAATTAATGAATTTATCTTTATCCTCTAGCGTTGAATTTAGATTTAAAGTTGATTGAACAATTTTAGTTTAATAAAAATTTGAGTTTTAATAATTCATTAGTGAATTAAATTTATTTATTTTTCCAAGATATATGATAATTGTATTACATTATAGAATACCATTTAGCTACTGACAAAAACTTGTGTGTGGCCGAGTAAAATTCAATCCGAAAAATTGATCCAGATGAAAGACATTAATTTATTAAAGTGTTAATTGTCGTGAATATAATTGTCAATTTTCTAAATCTTCAATTTTATCATGTTGGTCATATAATTGTTTTTTTTTTTTTTTGAGAAGGAGGTCATGTAATTGTTGAATCATTAGGTTATTTATACTGCATTTTAGAAGTGATGAAAATAATCTTATACACTTCCGGAGATTAAATATTCATTATTCTCTTATTTTTAGTAAGCATAAATACTCTCTACCTATCGTGGACATACTTAATATGCTCACGGCTGATGTGACATGCCACATCAATTATTTTTTTATTTATGGTTTAGTGTTTTAAGTAGGTTTTAGTTTTTTTTTTTGTATGATTTATTTTTATAAGGTATATTAATAATAATCATCCTTAAATATATCACAACCACGTCAGCCGTGAGTACATTAAGTATGTCCACAGTGGGTAGGAAAGCATTTCTCTTTTAGCCAAAGCGTCAATTATCATGAATAAAAGTGTCAATCTTTATGATGATCAAAATCTTCAATTTTATCAATTTGGTCTTGTTATGATTTAATATTGAAGTTATACATCTTATGTATGAGTAATGAAAGCATCGTTTATCCTTCACGAGATAAAATATTCATCATTATCTTATTTTTAATAAAAGTGTCAAATTATCGTGAACAAAAGTGCTATTCTTTTTCAATTTTAAGATTAGTAAAATTTAATGTGGGCCGGGTTCAAAGGCGGATCTAGCACTCGGGCGAGTGCGATGCTCTTTCCATTTTGGATGTCTACGAAAAAGTGATACTTACACTTTAGTACATGGGCCATTACACCCTTTTATATTCTAATTTTTTTTTCTCATTACTTAATAATAATAAAAAAAAAAACTCATTTTATTACTTAACTTCATCTTTAGTGGCCCCATACCCCCAATTAAAAAAATATATATATCAACTATTTATTCACATTTTTATTAATAATCGTGTCACAAAAGAATACCTTTTTTTCCTGATAAGCTCTAGTTCAAATGGCAATGAGTCGCCACACTTTTTTCCATGGGATAAATTCTCACAAGTTATATAGTAGCCTGTATTAGCCATTGGTTAAGTTACTAAGTATTCTATATTTGAAAAATTAAAATTTTATAAGATTATTAATTTTCTGGTGCTTTTGTTATTTAAGAGTTACAATACTCCCCCACCTTATAAGATTACGCACAAAGTTCCTTTTTGGATGTTCGGAAGAGTATGCACTTTTTATTTTTGGATTGATTTGTGCTTGAATTGTACTCCACCCATCCTGTTTATCTTGACACTTTCTTTAGTTTGTCCATCTTAGCACATGCCATATTCGGGAAAGTAATAGCCCAATAATTAGCCTCTAATTAAAAAAAATAAACTAACTATATGCAGCCCAACACCCACCAATCTTAATTATAAAATTATTTTTATTAAAAAATTATTAATTAATTTATTAACCACTAATTCACATTCCTAATCTTTCTCTCCTTAAATTACCGTGCCAAAAAAAAAGTGTCAATATAAACAAGACGGAATGAGTACTATATAAATTCTCTATATTTCATGCGTGTGATTATAATCTTGTAATACATATATACTATTCTCTTCTTATGTAACAAGGAAATATTACTCTAATTTGGGTGCTAGTTTCGAGTCTGATAAGAGGACTTCTCACACAGTCCGTCGCAAGTGCGGCCCACAACACTTATTATCCAATAATTTTGGAACCAATGTTTTAAAAACCGGACCGGACCGCCCGGTTCAACCGGTCGGACTGGAACCGGAGCAAGTGCCGGTCCGGTTGACACTATAAAACCAGCAGTCATAAGAAACCGCGATTGGACCGGCAGAACCGGTCAAACTCGGGATGAACCGGACAGAACCGCGAACCGGGAGCGGTTATTAAAACCGCCCGGTTCAATTTTGAGACAAAAATTCGGAAAGTTGCGCTCTTCAGGAATCGAACCTGAGTCCTGGAGAGTTGAGAGGCTGGCTGACCATCTCCGCTAGCCACATTAGTTGTAATATTTGCAACATGTTTTAAATATATCTCTTTAAATGCTTTAAAATCCTATCTTTAGGGCCTGTTTGGTAGCTGAGATATCTCATGATATCTCAGCTTATCTCATGTAATCTGTGCGTTTGGTAGCCATGTGTGTGCAATCTCTCCGGCCCGTATTTAGCTGTCGGCCCGCGCATAATACACTGTTCCACCCCAATTAAACCCTCTTTTTTATCAGACCCCAACCCCTCCGATATCCCCCGATACCCTCTGTTCAATCACCAATTATTTTTTTTCCCATTCTTCTCCCTTTCCTTCCTTCACAGGCGCACGCCGCCAGCCGCCATCAATTCATCCTCCTTCGCACAAACTCCCGGTTCAGCCTCGTCAACCTTCTATTGCTATTGACAACGGCAACGCTACTGCTCTCCCCATACGCCTCCCGATCTCCGACGGCATCATTGAAGATGGAGATGAGAGGAGAGACGAGGGCTGCAAATTAGCTGGCGATGGCGACGCCATGGAACCGAGTTAGGCTGGTGAAGGTGGCGAATTGGGTAGCAAATTGGAGAAGCCGACGGCTGGTGAATTAAGAAGACGACGGGTTCTGGTGAAGAAAGATACATAATTCAATAGAATTAATTTGATATTTGGGATTTGATTATTGGAGTTCTCTTTCCTTTTTGCAGAATTCGATTATTGTTTTGAATTGGAATTTGATTATTGTGCAGAAATCAATTGAAATTCAATTGACGATTCAATTGACGATTTTAGTTCTGAAGATTCAATTGACAATTTTTGTTCTTGGTTGTTTACAAAATTGGGGGAGAGAGAGGTTTAATTTTTATTTTTTTTTAATTTTTCTGATAATTTATTTTTTGATAATTTTTCTAATAATTTGTTCTGATAATTTTTCATAAATATAGAAATTATACATTTTGGATTCAATTCATAAATATTTATCATAAATACAGATATTATATATTTTGGATGTTAAATTTAATAATTTTAATTTCTAATCATTTTACTACAGTGTTTGTTAGTTTTCATACCAAACACCTATACAGTTTTCTTATCATGATTTTAATCACACTTGTCACTATTCATATCCAAATATCATGGTTTATCTCATCTTGCCTACCAAACGAGCCCTTAGAATTTCAACTTTTTCGCTGCATACATTAGTACCATAATTAAATATATGTAAAATTTTTATAATGACATAACAATATTACAATTTATTGCATAATTTTTATTAAGAACAAATGAATGATATAAATTAAGAAAATTACAATTGGAAAAATTAAATATTAGAAGATGTGATGCTCAAACTCCAATTATTTTATTTATATTAACAAGTTGTTATAGACTTTAATTTATTCATTATGAAATTAATATGTATATAATATGAATATGTATATTTTTGTTATGTATTTTAATGTGTATTTCTTAAATTTTTATGAGCATATACTATATAAATTATGAAATTCTTGATATATATATATATATATATATATATATATATATAATAATATTATTATTATTTTTATTAATTTATTTATTAAACGGTTCAACCATGGTCCGACCTCGGTTGAACCGATCGAACTATGACCGGGAGCCTCACCGGGTTGACCTCCGGTCCGGTTTTTAAAACATTGTTTGGAACACCCCTCCCCAACTTTTCTTCATTCACGGTTTCTCGTGCCAACGAAATAGTAAATTAATCGCACTGTTTCAACCTTGTGTGGTCACTTAAAGAGAATATGTTGTTTACCCTAAAATAAAAATTAAAAAAAAAAGAAAAAAGAAAAAAAAGGAAGAGCATATGTCGTTTAATTATGCGAGTAAACCAATCAATTTTCATGAAAATATCATACACGTGACATCAAAATACGAGTATTTGTATCAAGTATGTCAAAATTGCTTGCTTAGGAGCTGGCCTGATGTAGTAGAAAGCCCTGTATGTTCCTGAAATTCTATATCAACTTTAGTCGGCTTTCCAACTATCTATAGCAGCACTAGATATATTTTGCTTATAATCATTTCCCCCACTGAAGCAGTACTTACATACTTCTAAGAGCCCCTATTCTCTGAAACTTTTCTAGTGCGAACTGTACCTGGTGATTTTGCCGCTTTATTCTCATCATCCCAATCCTCGTCCCAGTTTTGATCCCAACCTCGAACATTAAGTGTAGATTCGGAGTCTTGTTGCTCCATTTGAAGTTCCTGGTATGGGATTCCATCAAGATGGTTTTTCCTTTTCACCACCTTGCAGCAGGCCCAACTCCCTCCAATAAAAAGGGCAGCACCAAAGAATAGGTATGTTGCATTGATTGATGTGATGTAACTGGTGTAGGAACCTTGTGGTATCATAGCACCAAAGAGGATAGTGCATTCTTCATTTCCAACGTTTAGCAGAATCGAAGTATCTCCTCTCATATCTGATGGCAAATTTACCTGATCCATTGAGAGTAAAGATGTCAACATAATCTCAAGCATAAATTCCATTAATTCAATTCCAAATCTTTCTCAGTTTACTACGTAGTCCGTCAAGCATTAGACGTACGACATTTGGTTGGAAAAATCTAAATTTGACCGGAGTCTTTGAGGAAAATAGAATGACTTGTGGTTATTCAAATAAACTAAGATGACCCAAAAGAGAGTTGCAAACAAAAACTAAGACTCGATACGTTTATAATCAAATAAACTGAAACGATACTATTACAAAATTGATTCCTTTCAAAACGAGCCAAAGGAACTGACGTTAAGTGCTAGTGTTTTTTTCACTCATGTTTACCATTTCAGTTAGATTCTAGTAAGACAGACACAAAAGGCAAATGATGAAGGTAAGTTCTAAAAAGGACATGAAATAACTTATGCAAATGACAAGCACCTTCTTTACTTGATGCCCAGATATTGCTAAACCCTCCAGGGTCCTGTTTTCAGGTAGGACAGCAAAGTTTAGCTGAAGAGAGCTTTCGCCATCATTTAGGACAACGATGTATGAGGCTTGAGCTCCTATAAGAAAAGAGATACATTAGCCTCCAACAGTACGAGGAATTGTCTGAGATGCCAACGATTAAGATATGCTTGACAAGATTTGCTTTTCTGATACATGTATAATATCTTTCTAAAGCAACCATGATATTATGCATAGTTCTACGTTATAAATGATTCAACAGTTCATGGTGCAAAAAGCAATAACTAAACAATAAGCTACAATCAGCTGGTAAGGCTCTAATCTTTCACATTTCTTTAAGTATAAGGCCTTGTCATTTCTCAATAATAACATGTAAAAAAAAGAATAAATCTATACACTTTCTTTCATTTCCTTAAACATAGAATCTGACAAGCCATAAAAATGAAGACCTTCTTTTTGAAAAAATCATTAATATTTATCATGAAATAAAAAAGTAAGCTTAAATTTGAGAGATAACAAGACATGGCTTATCAGGGATTTATTGGCCCGTGAATAACAATATATAAATTACAACATTGTATGGATTGGATCCAGCAAGCAGTATTCTGCATCATCTTTGGATGCTCAGAAGAAATATCTAGTATTTTCACGGCATAACACAAAATTATAGCCCATCAAAACGCATTTTTTCTCCCTCAATTATCAGCTAATGTTGTAGATATATCATTTTTATCACCAGCTAGAACCTAGTTTGTTCTGAAAAGGCAACAATATTGGATTCTGACAGCTCTATCTGATGAAAAATTATCATGAAATGGAACGCAATTTCACAAACATATTTGGACGAAGACTGATGTAATCTCACAAGATTCCATATTTCAGCCCAAGCAATTTTTATACCACTCAAAATATTAGAGACTTTGTCACTATCCTAGCATACATAATCCTGAAATCTCTCAAAGATCATAACACCTTCATATCTTATACACATTTAGCCCTCGTTTGGTTCACTCTTTTTTAGGTAAGGAAAGAGAAACAATTAAGAGATTCCATTACTTGTTGTTTGGTTTGAGTAATATGTTATCTATTACTCTTACTTGGGGGTAACCCAATCCCCCATATTGTTACCCCTTAAGGAGGAGGAAAACAAGAGTAAGGGAATCCCCCTCACAAAGGATTCATTTCCATCAATGAACCAAATACTCAATAAAAGTAACCCTTATTGTTTCCATTCCTTTACTTGACTTGATTTCATTCCCTTTCTGTTTCCCAACTTGAACCAAACAAGCACTTAGTTTCTCAAAAGTCAGCTCATTTGTAGTTCCGCATTCTCAGAGCCATTACATGCAGTTCTCCCAATGGTCCCTCAGTATGAATAAGTAATTTCCTTATTAAAGATATAATGTGACATTTGTCATGTAAGCACCAATTACCACTTTAAGAGAGCTTTCAACTCTCCTATCTTTTACAACTTTATCGTATGCAAGTTGGATCTAACAAATTACTCCAGAATGAGTCTCCCTAGCTCCTAATTTATAGACACTCCAACATCAACACATATTATATTGTTGTAATCCATTTACCGATCTCACTCTTTCACTCAAATTTTCTGTAGTGAACCCATTACTCGTAGATGTGAAATTTGTATATATTGGATGTAATTTGTGTAAATAAGCCATAATTTAGGATAGAAGATAGAGAAGAAGAATCAGAAAGAGAATATGACATTTTCAAACTTCTGAATCTTGAAACAGCAGAAAAAAAACCTCGATATTTTAGGGCGGCACTATCCCCAAAACAGGAACTAGACCATTAAATTGATCAATAATATTCATCAACATTGTCTGAATAACTTCAGACAACCATACTTCAAACAAGTGGAGCAATAAACAACATAACTTGATGCAGTAGCGAATAAAAGTACCATTTCAGGACCAAATTATGCTAAAATCATGGTATTTTCTCCAAATACCAGTCACAAAATAGTACACTAGACAAAATAACAATATCAAGTAAGAAAAGAAACTAAAAACTGGTAAAGGAAAAGCGTACCGCTTCCAACAAAAGGGACGCAGGCAGTAACGCTGTAATTCTGGATATTACACTTGTTAGCTACGTTATCGCAAGTCAGTCTCTCTTGTCGAGTTAGTGGACTCGGAGCATTCTCCGAGCCCAAACTTAGGGGAGGGCTCGGCGACGGAGACACCTGAGACGAAGAATTTCTCATGATTCAGAAATTTGTTAGAGTAAAATTCAAAACTACTAGAAGAGAAAAAAAGGGTCGTACCATGTGAATTGGGTTAGAAGAGTAATCAACCCTCTGCGGTAGTTCCCGGAGTTCATGATGAAAGGATCGGTCGGAGCGGCATGAAACGGCAGAAATGAGGAAAATTATGAAGAGGAATATCCTTGAACTTGAAGATGCCATTGGAGAGATCAGAAACGGATCTCAATTTTAGCAAGAGGATTTGAATTGGAATGGAGGGGTCCATGAACAAGAACAAGAATGAGTGGCGGACGAAGTTGACGGAAGAAATTAACATTTTCGTAGCTTGTGATGTTTCTTCTGCGATGATTCCAATTCAAATCCTTTGTTCACAAAGGAAAAAACAAAGGAAGATGTTGAGAATGGCTCAAGGCTTCAATGGGAAATGGCTTTGTTCACTACCGATCGTTGTAAATGAGGGTTTTTTTTTTTTAAGTTCGTTTATTGTACTACCGCATTAAAATTGTATGTTTGTGTGATATTACAATTGCATGTTTGTGTGATATTAAAATTAATTTTTGAAATAAAAATATTTACATATTGATGTTATTTTTTGATATTTTAAAATAAAAAAGTAGCTGTAGAATATATTCAAAAAAAAGAAAAACTATTTGCGGTGGGTGTGATTTGAACACACGACTGTAAGTTTTATAATCAACTTTAGGCTCTTCCAATTGAGCTACCACCACTCATATATTTACTATTAGTAATTTATAAAAATAAACTTTTTTTTGCGAAAAATATAAAAGTAAACTTGTATACTTGTAATGTAATTTTATCCATCATATAATTCTTCTTCCATCAATAAAAATTGTTGTAATACCATCGAATCAAAATAAATTATGTTTTCTTTTATATATCTACTTATAGATTTTTTTTTTATTTTTTTTTATTTTTTTAAAGAGAATCAATAATGGTTCTCCATTTCCCTCCTTAGTGTGACTCGAACCTTCGACCTAAACAGTAATTTTTCGTCCAATTTCGAACAAATCTACTAGAGGCGGCCATTAGAACCGGAACCGTCAGTTTTTAACCGAAACTGGAATCAAAACCGACAGTTCGATTTCTGTTCCGAAACTTTGGAATAGTGAACTGCCGGTTCGGTTTCGGTTAAGAACCGAAAAGAACCATTTTTTTTTCTAATTTTATTTATATTTCAATATTATACTTGTATTTGTATACTTATTTGATATAACATTTGATTAGTGATTTAGTGTGGTACACTTTTTTTTATATTGAAATGTTTATATTTATAAAGTTAAATAGCTTTATCATTTAATTTAAAATTTAAAATTTAATAAGCTAAATTAAAGAAGACTAGTACAAAAAATATATCTTTAAATTAATATTAAACAATGTCACATGATGATAAAGAATTGAAGATGACAAATTACATAATTCATATAAAAAATATCATATTGTCATCAAAGTGAAATTGATTGATTTAATGAGGCTTGACCTTTGGAATCGACATGTGATAAAGGGTTTATGATTAATAAATATTTTTTTTAAACAATCTCACGTATTTTTTTACATTTCATAATTTAAATTGTCTTACAATTAGAATTAGATCTATAAATAACGAAGCATGAACCGTTGAACAAATAAAATTAAAGACGGTTCTTTTCAAGTTCGAACCGGAACTACCGATTCAGGAACCGAAACCAGAACCATAACTTTTTCGATTCGATTCCGATTCCAACCATCTTGAAACCAGAACTGCCGATTTCGGTTCGGTTCGGTTCCGGAACCGTGAGCACCTCTAAAATCTACACTAATGTAGAGAAAATTTAATTATTCATAAATTAGTAGTAGCAGTGATTGAGGTGGAATTAACAGTGGACATATGTCTGAGCCGCTGTTCCGTCGTTCTTTGGAAGAATACAGTACAAGACGGCGTCGTTCTTGTTTTCTCATCCCAATTTCATAGCTCAAGCCCTAATTCTGTACTCCATTCTTCAATTCCTGCTCAAACCCCTAATCTTTAATGGCTTCTGAAAAGTTGGGAATGGTCCCAACCCAACAAATTCATAATGGACTCAACCCGCATCCTCAGTTAGTTTTCCCAGAAGCTTTTGCCTGCGCCCCTCAGCCGCCGCACCGCCGTCCCGCCGCCACCGGTGATCCCGGTCCTAAAGCTGCCACCCGAGAGCTCACTGCGTGCTTCCAAGATCACCACCACTATTTTCACTGTCAGCCCCCGCAGCCGCCGCCGCAGCCGTCCCAATTCCGCCATCAATGGAATGCCAATAGCCGTAGCTCAGGTGGCGACGCGACGGAGGACGATGATGCAGAAGATGACAATGATGACGATGACGATGATGATGATGACGAGGAGGAAGAAGAGGAGGAGGAAGCTCGAAATAATATGCAGAATATTGTTACTATCGCTAAACCAGGTGGCAGCAATCATAAAGATAGTTATAGTCACAAGATGAAACACATTTCAGCCTTAGGTAAGCTGAAAAAAGAAGAAGAAAACTTTCAGTTTTTCATCTATTCATCTGCCTTTTTCTACTCATGGATGTTTGAATTATACGGTTCAGGTTTCAAAGACGGAAATATGGCACAATGTGGAAATCAAACGAATAGAATTGGTGAAGTGAGAAACGTCGGTGGGGGTGAAGTGTACTACTCGCAGTATATGAATGGAGCAGAGGGTCCCAGCTCTTCATCTGGACAGAAGGATGTTCCAACAGTGGATAATGGTTGTGGATTTAGTGGAAGTAAGGAGGTGGGGTCATATCTAAGTGAATCAGTGGATTCATTGAGGGCTATTCTATCAGACCCTTTAACGTATGTATATATTTCTTCATGACACATGTTTTTGTTGTCCAGTTTAATTTTGGTTCGAATTCAAATGCTTCTTTTGTGGTCAATTTTTGTGCCCTTTATCCCTATTAGTACCTTGGTTTTTAAGGTGGATCTTATTTGGTTATCTCTAAATGAAGTTGAATCTGAATTGCAAATACGTATATCGGTTTATTTACTGAACAGCCAGTTTTTAGAACTACAAAGGATGTCAGGGCTTCACATTTGCTTCGAGTATTCAAGAAAGCGATCAGAACTCTGAAGTAGCTATTGGTGTCTGTACTGTCTGTATAGAGGTTGACTAAATTGGAGTTCATGATCATCTTAGGGCAGTCACCTTTTCACAAATTAGGAAGAAATTGCCCTTTTCTTCTGAAAATGAGAGCGATCTCTGCTAGCTGAAGTGTATTTCAGTTGGGCTACCTGATTCTTGAAAGTATTATGCATTCAACATATTTTGTAACATGTATTTTGATAGGTTGGCCTAATGATATATTGATTTCTGTCTGATTGAAACGATACAAATCCTTTGGGCATTGTTTGCAGAACTTTCTGTATAATTCTATCCCTTTTCATGTCATTTCGATATGCTTAGCTGGCCTTATTGAGCTTCAGGTCTCTGGAAATTTCATATCTCATGGTGAAGTTATATTTTGTAGCATATTACATCGTACATGTTTCCCTGGAAAAAGATAGGACTGAAATGGTAACATATAGGTGGTTTCTATGGAGTATTCTTTACGTGTTCTCGGCTATCTTTAATGATATCTAGGTAGGTTTTTTGTACAATAAATAAATATTATACATATGCATCGTTCTGCTTTACAGTGGGACACTTATGGAAGAAGCTATGATATTGCCCTGTGGACATTCCTTTGGCAGCGACGGGATACAACAGATTATTAGAATGGTAAGTTTCCAAGGAAAGCTGTAAGTTCACTCTTGAAAAATAGTTTTATCACCTTGTGAAATCTTATTAGCTCTAGCAATTTTGTGAAGATTGAATTTTTCGACGATTCTTTCAAGGAATTATACTTGCAAGGGCTAGCTCAGAGAATCGTTCTCCCAGCTTATAACTCATTAAATTTCATATCAAATTAGTAGTTCAGGTTTCCCTTTCTCATGTTTAATCGAGGTCTCATTAAATTTCACATAAATGAGGTAACTTATGTAATTCAAAACATATATTAATAGATAGGATGGCTTTTGTAGAGCTAGGGGTTGTATTAATGTATATAATGATCTACGGAATGGAATAATGATACTAAATGTTTGCTATCGTAATGTAGCATTTTGCAGCATTGGTGTGCAAAGAAGTGGTAAATGAATTGCGAAGTAATTCAACTCTTGAATATTCAGCCTCACATTTGATTATAAAGGAGCACTTAAGAAACTTATGGAATTTTCTTCTTGAGATAATTTTCTCTACATTTTTTATTTTTATATATTTGATTTCAAATTCTAGTAAGCTTAGACATATCACCATATGAAAATTTTAAATTCATAAACGACAACCGAAAATATCAAATCTCAAGCTAACAGTTAAAAAAAAAAAAAAAAAAAATTGTACAAAATTTTGTAAAATCTAAAAATCAACTCATAGTCAAATTTGAAATTTTGATACTACCTCCGTCCTCTATTTAGTGACCCTTTTTTTTCAGCATGTATGGCACGCGTTTCCACGCTTATCGTTGATGAGTTTTAAAATGAATTTTTGAAGTATTCTTTCTTTTACCGGATACTACAACACTTGTAGTATCCGGTAAAAGAAAGAATACTTCAAAAATTCATTTTAAAACTCATCAACGATAAGCGTGGAAACACGTGCCACACATGCTGAAAAAAGAAGGTCACTAAATGGAGGACGGAGAGAGTATATGCTTTGTAAAATTTGAGAAAAATCAAAGAATTGCAATAATTATAGAAGGTTATATACAAAGTATTTGTAGAAGTGAACACAAATGAGATGCACGGTTCAATTTGTTAAACTACATGGATTTGGTTATACACCATATGTCCAATAAATGTTCAATTAGATAAACTATGTATGTCGATGTAGAGTTGTCCTTGTAATAGAATTGGAGTATTTGTATTATGTTTTTAAGAAATATTGAACGATTGGAACACTTCAATATTGAATTTCATTTTACAACATTTGCTTATCGAGTAGAATTTTTGTTTTCATCTTCATGTGACCAACAATATGGAATACAATATTTTCCTTACATCATTTCAATTTTTATAAGCATATTTTTATTTTTAATGATGTTTATAGCCATTTCCATTCTACGTTGTATTGAAAAGAAAATATTTTATTGTAATTATTTCCTTTACGATAAAAAAAGTAAGACCAATATCCTTGAGGAAAAAATAACCAAGTTTATTAAACTACCTAATTAAAAAGTATGATATAAATGACCTAAAACTATATACAAAATTCTATAGTAATATTGCCATATTTGTATACATAGTAAAGCATAACTGATGTCATTAATTATAAATATATGAATCGACTCATCGTAGACTACTCCATAAGTGTTACTTCTCTTAAAAGAATGTAAACAATTGATACAACTGATGTGTATTTGTTTTTGTTGTATTCTTATTGGTCATACAAGTTGCTATTCTTTTTTACCAGCACAGATGCATCATGCATGCAGGCCTGGCCTCGACAAGCCAGTGGAATAGTTTTGCAACACATGCTGTACAATTTGGAAACTCCTTTCTTGGAGTTCGCTTTCTTAAGTTTCAGCTCATGCTTGTTACATTTCTAGGTTTTTCCACGTTGACTATGTAAATTGATAATTGCATGATTGATTATAGATAATTTTTTTATCATATTAGATGCATAATTTGCAATTAATGTTGGTAATTGCATTTTCAGAAAGCTTGCTATACATGCTCACAACCCGTGTTGGAGGAGGCAATTTCGCCAAATCTCTGTAAGTTTAATACTCTTCATGTATTGAGAAAGAGAAGAACTGATATCGAGTTCTCTAGTATGCCAATTTCGCCAAATCTCTGTAAGTTTAATACGCTTCATGTATTGGGAAAGAGAAGAACTGATATCGAGTTCTCTAGTATGCCTCCTGCTGTATATATTATGATTATAGATATAAGCATTTGGAGTTGGAATTAGCGTGTGTCTAAGAACATAAATCTATAACATTAAGTTCAACTTCTACCTTAAATATCTGCCACATGTATTTTATGTAAAATCATCCTCTGGATCTTCAAATAGAAATTGATTTTTGCATTATTGCTATCCACTCTACTGCTAATCCAGAGTCCATGGCCCATATTATTGGACACTCAGTTACTCGAACTCGTGAACTGTGAATGTTTTGCAATTGAACAATTGGTTTCTTGAAAATCTATGTGATTTGAAATTCTTTTGCTCTGTTGTTTGTAGCTCTACGCCTTGCCGTTCAGGCTTTCATTAGGGAAGAAGAATCACAAGTTAATAATGTACCGAAAAGAAGAAGAGAAAGATATGATCTGGTTAGTCATCATTCACTATTCTGCTGTTGTATTAGATATAGCAAATGATCGGAATAAGAAACCAATCAGATGAACCCATTGATAAAAAAAACTCTTCGGTTTCTTTATGGGGACTGCATTAGCCTTTGATAGCTTTGGGCTCCATTTATAACTCATTGAATATATCTTTAACTTTCATTTTCCCTGTCGTGCAGCACAAGGGGACATTTGCAGATTCTGTGCACACAGATTTGCCAAGGGTTAAAGGAGTCCAGTTCCCTTTTGCAGTTATGGATCGAGTTTTGATAAAGGTTCGTGAAGAATATCAAAATTTCTGGTGCAGTACTTTAGTGAATCAAGTTTAGTTTCTAACTTCGGAAAACTGAAATCAGGGTAATAAGCGAACACCTCAACGATTTGTGGGGCGCGAGGCTATTGTTACCACCCAGTGCTTGAATGGATGGTATGTTGTAGTCTTTAAACCTTAAGATACTCTTCTTTAATGATAGTCTTCATTATTCGGTGGGGTTTATCTGATAAAGCATCAAAGTTCATGCATACTCTATTTGCATATGCTGTATTCAGTTCCCTAATTGTAAGGAAAATTTAGTATTTTGGAGCTCATACATGGAAGTCTTTCGATAATATAAGATGCTGCATGTTATTACCAGTGCATAGTTAGTAAAAAAATTATTTTCTGAAATAAGAGTCACTCCCTCTTCAAGTACCTTATAAAATTATAATATCGTACTCCCTCCATCCCATGAATATAGTCTCACATACCAAAAATGGAAACAACAATACCCATCGTACATAATAAACACCCTCAATATATTCTTATATTACACAATATGCCATTGTGAGCCACCGCAAATAACTACACTTTATCCATAATTTCTCTTTCGTACTCTAATTTGACAAAAATGCCCTTGAAAAAACTACTTTACCCTGTCAGTTTTATTATAAACTATTTGTTTTCTTAACATCCGTGTCCGGCCTCCGAGACTAGCTTGTCAGAACATTTGTGATGAAATTTTCAGTCATCATGTTCTCAATGCAGCACATTTTCTTTGGAAGAAAAACACGAGGGTGTTGGAGATGGGAAGAAATTTGGGGGTGTAGAAGGTGGTGAAAAGCCTTCAAATTAGATGTAACATCTAGGTGTGCAACATTAGGCCATCTTTCGAGTTTGAACTTTCTGAACATTCATTTTCAATATTTCAATAGGAGATTAGGAGGGATAAAAAGTAAAAACAATTAAGTTACTTGGATTCACATCTGTAAGTTCCTAGGCGGTGTGATACGTGTATAAATTCTACTTTGGGTGATAGATTAGATCCGCTATATTTAATTTGAGCAATGAAAGCTTACATGATACTCTCATTCTACTTGACACGTTTCTGTTATTTTACACTCACATATATAATCAAGAAACGTGTTAAGTAGAATGGGACGGAGGGAGTAGTTTATTAGTCATTTTTCTGATTCCTATGCTACTTGACACGACTTCTAGTTTATCCTTCACAATGAAAAAAGTAGTTGCTCAATCTGCTTCACCTATAAAATGTGGTAGGTACGTGGTGAAGACTTTGGATAATGCAGAAAGCGTAAAACTTCAATACCGCTCGCTAGCTAAAGTTTCAGAAAGTCTGTCTTCAAAGCCATCGCCGATAAAGGCAACACCCAACTGGCTATAGAGTTGTAGCATTGTAAAAAGGTGATGTGGTGTAATGTGGTTGCTATTGTCTAACTTAATATATTATCTAACCTTGTGATTGATAACGCTTCTCTGTTGTAACTTTAGTTAGTTAGGGCTGTAATTTTCCGGTTTCTGAATCTGTAAATACAAAGCTTAGGTATGTGATGTTCATTATCTATAGATAGAGCCTTGTACTAAATTTGTAAACACAAAAACCAGCCAAATTCTCTCAAAAATTAATCGAATAGAAACTTAGTTAGCAATGAATTGAGAGATTCCTAGCATTGAATTAGTTATAGTTGTGAGTACGAGAGTTACTAATTGATTTCCTAGGTGGAATTAGTTGGTTTGAATAGATTTAATTGCATGCGATAATATGTACAATACATGTTTGAGTATTGAGAGGAAGAGCAACCTGAACCCTAGGTCGTAATTCTCTGATTTCTCGTGTTATATTTAATGCTAGTATCTCTTATAGTTAAAACTGGTTTAAAATGTTTTAAGACTTGTGTTTATTTTCCATGTTCAGTTACATGTTAGCATTTTTAATTGAAAAGTTATGTTAAGTTCTCAATGATATTTCGACATTGGGTTCGCATGCTTGTCTACGATAGATCTCGTCTTATTGTGAGAATATAGAGTACACATGTTAGGTTGAATAGTATTTCTTTGTATAAGTTCCTCAGCAAACTCTGCTCCGTAATAGTTAATTATTTCAACGGATTTTTGTCCCCCAGACGTAGATGTGTTATCACCAAATGGGTTACCATCTTGCTATGTTAATTTACTATTTTTATGTTTATGTATGTTCTTATAATTATTCACTCATCACGATAAGACGAATATTACAGTACAAATTCATGTGTATATATCACTGATCTCGCGTTGTCATTTCGGTAGATCGATAATATAGGGTTTATATAAAGACGATATTGGTGGCAGTGAAAATTAACTCACCGGCACCAGCATGCAGAACTCATAAAATACGGTAATGATTATATTTTTATTTTGTGTTTCATCAAATCTTTTGTACAGATCTTTATTTCAACCAGTCCCTTTAATTTTATATCTGATCTCATTAAATCTTTTATTTAACAGAACTAACTAAACTGTTTTTTTTAAAAAACGGAACTAACTAAACACTCCTTATTTAATCTTTTTAGTCAACTACTTTTCAATTAAATTAATTCATAATATGTCCTTATTTAAAAATTTATAAGAAAATCACAAAATTTTCACCCAACTCGATCTCTTCATCTTCTTATCAATTTGCTGGCTTCTACGCATGCACTCTCTCTCTCTCTCTCTCAATAACGGTGACTCTATCTGTTAGAATTAAAGTCGATCTTACTTTCTTTTTTTTAATTATTTTTTTTATCAAACATCAACATAATTTCCAATAATTTGAATCGATCCACGACGACAAGGAATTGTCTGTGGTTATCGCTGAACTCTATCCGTTGGAGATTCTGATGATATCCTCTTTGGTTTTGCTCTGAGTCTTCTCTCTTTGTTTATCAGCTCATGTCTTTATATCTTCTGCTGACATTAGTAGCGGTGCTAGAAAAAACCGATTGTGTGGGCTGAATTTTTTTAATTGCGAGTTTGATTTTTTGAAAAATATTTTTCCTACGATTTGATTTTGTGGCATAAGCTTTTCTATACCAATGGTACTAATTAAATGATTTTTTAAGAGTAAAAAAGGAAGTAAAAAAATACTTTTGGGTGAGCCTAAGCCAACCCTTGGCTCTACTTAGCTCCGCCCCTGGCTGACATGTGGCATTTGTTCGGATGTCAACGTCTGTTGCAATCAACAACATATCTTTCTTTGCTTGGACTCTGATCTCCATTCTTCAGTATAGTCTGCAATACACGACTATGCTACTATATTTCATGACATGTGAACCTGCTGAACTACTCAAGAAATTGGCTAGGTGCTCACAGAGCACTGCACAGTAACAGTCTCGTGGAGCACAAAACGCAGCAGAATAATTTGAAAAAAAACTAAACCAGAAAACTATGAACACATAATTAATTTGTGCAAGATATTGTGAGGATATCTTGCGTGCCTCAAGGCAAAACAATTCACTATAATTCAATCTTGAATTACAAACTAGAGTTGAGGAAAAGATCTACAAAAAATACTAACTCTAAAGCTAGTTTACTCAACTAAAAAAACTACAGCTTTTCGGAACTCTCTCTTCAAATCTAAAATCTCTCTTATCTTCTCCAAAAAGCGTAATCAACAAACTGTAGGATTACAAGGTTTATACTGCAGCAACCTCCTCCAACTTCCACGTCTTCAGCTGTAGTGGATGATAGTTTCATCACGTACTTCCTCATCCCACGTTCTCCCAATAACCGCCTTTGACCACGTCTTCCTTTCTACTATGTTTGTTTCTTAAATCTAGGTATATAATGAGTATTGGGCTGTAAGGGAACAAAGCCCATAATGCATTCAGCCCTAATTTCATCTATACCTAGAAGCCCGGCAGCAACATGGGCTACAGTTGCTGCCAAACCCAATCCAAACAAGCCCAACACTTCTCCCCCTTAATCCTGCTTGCTTGCGTTTCATCCCAAATCTGCACAACAAAAACATAGACCAAGAATACAAGTGAAGAAAGATAAAACTTATGAGAGGTAGCTTTCAACAGACTCCCCCTTTTTGTCTTTTTTCACAAAACCAACAGCAATTCAACAAGTGCTGAAAACCAAATGCTAAAACCAAACATGTAGTTTATAGCATAAAACACTGTGAACAAAAACCTTGCAGCAGCAATATCCAATCTAAGCCATCAAAACACAAAACAAGCAGAAATAAACAAAGTGTTCCAGCACTTTAAGCAAAAATAGTCAATTCTGCAAACCACACAGCTGGATCAACCATTATCTTCACCACCGTCATCAACATCCTAGTCTTCATCATTAACATCATTAACATCATCACCATCATCCCTTATTCTTTAGCATCTGCATCATCACCATCATCTCCCCCTTTTTGTGAAGAAAGCAGAAGATCAAGTTGTTGGTGTTGGTGTATAGCAAGGGACAGAGCAATGTTGGCGACAGAGTGACTGCGTCTTTGCAGGAAGCTGAGTGACATTGACAGTGGAGTTGACCATCGATGATTCAAAGGCATAGAATCCAGATGCTTGATAGAGGATGAAATGGTTGAAGAATTTAGCTTGTGGAGCAGAAGGCGAAGGAATCAAAGCAGGATTTGAAGTGGTTTGATTCGATGTGGGTGTAGATGTGAGAGGGACAGAGAAGATAAAGTAGAATGACAGAGAGAGAGCGGTATACTCATAGATTTAGAAAGATGATATGAGAGACCTCTTATCACAACCTTTAAAATCGAAACTTAAATATGGAGAGAGAAAGTAAATATAATTGAGATAAGTACAACTGAACCAAAGTTCAAACGTTGAGTTATATCAACTATACCCCACAGAATAAAGAGAGATTCCAATCAATAAAAACTTTCAAGGGAAATGTTCCATCACACACCCCAAAACTATGTTGCTATGCTCTGTATTGTAAAATTACGAATTATATCTAGGCTAGATAAATTTATTTATTTATTATTTTTTTTATGTACACCGTTTTTCAAGGAAGCACTTATGCAGAGTCTTTGACACTGACTGTGCTCCAAGTTATATGTTTTTTTTTTTTTTTTTAAATAAAGAAAGATATACTAGCCAGAACTTCGTTGGTTGCACAAGGCAGAATGCAGAGCTAGCAACATCCACCTAACTTTTCAGATGGAACACATTCCGAGAGAGTTTCTAAGTTTAGAAAATCTCTCAAAATCAAGGGGTTTCGTAAATATATCAGCAATTTGATTCGAAGGTACTTTACACATTCTGAAGCTTCACTAAGTTCTAAAAGTGTGTGTGCCCCAATTTTTGATGCCAAACTTCCCATCATCAACAACTGCAGTGAAACATTTTTCACTATTGATGAGATAGCAGTTGTTTGATGATCTCTTTCCTTGCATGATCAAGGTTCATTTCATGTCATACACCTCACAAGAATCTTTATTAAATTTCACAACAAAATCATTATCACAAAGCTGACTAATGCTTACCAAATTAGCAACTAAACCTTTTACAAAGCTCACATTTCTGAGCTTTGGGAATCCAGCAACACTAAGAGTTCCAACTCCAGAAATCTTACCCCTAGCACCACTACCATATGTCACAATTCCACCATCAATAGATTCAAAGTCTTCCAACGGATCCCTTGTTCCGGTCATGTGTCGAGAACAAGCACTATCAAAGTATCAAGCTCCCCCTACCTTTGTACTTGAAGCAGTGAAGACAACATTGCACACAAATTTGCCTTTACTCTTCGAGCCAGTAGCACCATTAATTTTACCTTTCGTCCCACTTTTTATCACCTTTTCTTCAAGAATCTTTACCTTTTCCTTTTCTTTCAGCCAATCTCTATAGTAGGGCTTGATGTGGCCTGCTCTGTGATAGTAATGGCACTTGAAAGTCCTCTTCGATGATTTCACTGACTTATTTTTTTGCAAATCACACTTTGATCTAACAAATGGTTTCCCATTTGTTGATAGGATGTTAGATAAAACAGGTTTAGCTATTTCTACAAATCCTAAACCTCTAGATCCTATCTGTGGTAGAGCAAGAACTTCATCTAACTTTGTAGAGCCAGTATTCAGTTTGTGAAAAGTTTTCTCAGCTAGATCTAGTTTAATAGCTTGCTTACCTAACTCGGAATCCTTTTGGGTGAGCATTACCTCTAGCTTCACAAGCTGATCCTTGAGCTCATAGTTCTCCTTGATTAGTGTCTCATTCCTTTTGACTTGCTTCTTTAACTTGAGCAGCAACTCATCGTATGACTCTTTAAGTTCCACCAACACCTGGAGTGAATCATCAACGAGCTCTAATTCCTCACTTACTTCCTGCACATGCTCCACAATACTCGTTAAACAGAACAAATCAGAGTAGTCATAAGAATCACCAGTGATTGATGTTATTGTGGCCATCAAAGAGGGCTCCTCTATGGTCGGCTCTGGAGTTTCTAAAACTGGTTAAGCTACTTCATCATCACTTAACGAAATGAAGTTTACAACTTTACCTCATTTTCTGAATGTGTTAGCACACTCATTAGCATAATGACCATACCCTCGACATTCATGACATTGAATTTTGGAGTAGTCCCTTTGCCTGAACTGTTGTGGATTAAACACATTTCTTCTTAGGGGAACACCATTCTTTTATGGTGAACTTGGTAGCTCTTTAAGAACTACAGAGCTGCCAACTCTCCTATTTGGATCTGGATTGTTCTGGTCCCTTCCTCTTCCAGCAAACCTGTTAAAATTTTTAACCAAAGCATTTACCTTTTGAGTTAGAAGAGCCATGCTTGGTTCTTCGAGGTCATCGAATCCAACATCATCATCGACTTGTTCCGAGGGGCTTGCTCATGGTGGTGTGTACACAGAGCTGGATGATGAGGCTTGAAAGCTAGACTTTTGCTTCGGTGTGTATCCTTCTGAAGCTTCCAGATCCATTTCGAACATCTTGAGGTCGTTCATCACTGCAGTAAATTCAAGGGCACCAACATTTTTCATCGTAGTGATTGCTGTGACCTTTTGCTTGAACTTGGGAGTTAATGTGCGCAGTGTCTTTGACACCATCAGCTTGTTGGGAATGAGTTCTCCAAGATCCATGCACTCGTTGGCAATATCCAAGATTTTGTTGCAGTAATCACATCACTCTTCATCCAAAGATTTTCGAACTTAGTAGTGAGAATTCACACCCTTGTATCCTTGACTGCAGTGTCACCTTGGCAGTGGAGTTCCAAGATGTCCCATGCCTCTTTAGCTGAATCACAGTTCTTGATCAGCTTGAACATGTTGACATCCACAGATGAGAAGATGGCATTTAAGGCTTTGTCGTTGAAAGTTGTAGCCTCATTCCCGTCCCTTGTCCACTCGCTTGTCGGCTTTCGAACAGAATCTCCTTCCTCATCAGTCTTCTTGGCATCACATGAGACCATGCTCTTGCATCGATTGACTTGATGTATTGTTTGACCTTCACTTTCCAAAATGAGTAATTTGTACCATCCAACACAGGAGGTTTGTTGAAAACCGTATTGGTGAGATCCATCTTGCCGTACCAGGACCGTCACTCAGTGTATCGAGTGTCGGCTCTGATACCACTTGTTGGTATCAAGTGGTCATATATCACAGAGGTGCTCACAGAGCACTGTACAGTAACAGTCTCGTGGAGCACAAAACGCAGCGGAATAATTTGAAAAAAAACTGAACCAGAAAACTATGAACACAGAATTAATTTGTGCAAGATATCGTGAGGATATCTTGCGTGCCTCAAGGCAAAACAATCCACTATAATTCAATCTTGAATTACAAACTAGAGTTGAGGAAAAAATCTACAAAAAATACTAACTCTAAAGCTAGTTTACTCAACTCAAAAACTACAAGCTTTTCGGAACTCTCTCTTCAAATCTAAAATCTCTCTTCTCTTCTCCAAAAAGCGTAATCAACAAACTGTAGGATTACAAGGTTTATACTGCAACAACCTCCTCCAACTTCCACGTCTTCAGCTGTAGTGGATGATAGTTTCATCACGTACTTCCTCATCCCACGTTCTCCCAAGAACCGCCTTTGACCACATCTTCCTTTCTACTATGTTTGTTTCTTAAATCTAGGTATATAATGAGTATTGAGCTGTAAGGGAACAAAGCCCATAATGCATTCAGCCCTAATTTCATCTATAACTAGAAGCCCGGCAACAACTTGGGCTACAGTTGTTGCCAAACCCAATCCAAACAAGCCCAACACTTTTCCCCCTTAATCCTGCCTACTTGCGTTTCATCCCAAATCTACACAATAAAAACATAGACCAAGAATACAAGTGAAGAAGACAAAACTTATGAGAGGTAGCTTTCAACACTAACATTATATCCCGACAAAAACATTTCCAAATCTAAATCAAACTAATTAAATAGTTTCATAATGATTACAAGGTAGCGTTTAAAAAATTATTATCGACGCTATGTTTTGATTCTTTATCATAATAAATATATAACTTTTGAGAAGTCTATATTTTAATATTTTCGTGTTAATCAAGAACCAATCAACGAATTACTTGTGATTAGTACTAATACCAGCAAGATTATGAAAATGAAGTAGAGATACGAATGGCCATCATTTCAGGGAGTTGCATGTGCCCCTAACATGGTAGGTCCCCTAAATCTAAATCTTTATTAAAGTATTTCGTTTTTCAACCAAATCAAAGAATTAATTATCTAATTATACCTACTATACCAATAAAACGACCTATGGTTAAAATAATAATAAGAAAATGTCATTATAATCAAACTATACTTGCTAATTTATTGCGATAATTGCGTTTTGGGTTGATCCCACAATTTTCAAATTAATTGACTACCTGAATTCAGTGAAATGTCTTTGTATGTGATATATCTAGAAATCCGCTTAAGTCAGACATTTTGAAAAGGCTAATTTATTTATATATTATTTACTAAGATATTTGATTTTTGTTTGAAGAATTGAATATGGACGCAAAAAATATTTCAAGACGTGTATGCTGAAATTACGGTATGCTAATTAGATTTCCTTTATTTTATACTATGATTATTACCACGACGACCATGACATATATATGATGTTTCGTCTTGTAGAGTTATGTAGCAATTAATCTCGAAATATAATATAATTAATCTCGGCTACTGTAATTCTTCAAAATAGGATTACCAAATATTGTCTTATATTACTCCCCACATATATACTTGATGTTTTGTCTTGACATATGAATATAAAAGATGCCAATATTTCTGTGCCGGAGAGAGTAATATTTACCAACTATGTATCGCCGGAAAGTAATTTATAAATTTTACCAAACACACCCTTAGTATTTAGCTTGTCTTATCTGTTAAATCTTCGACAATACTGAAATTAAGCAAGAAGTTGAAAATTCACAAATGCGCAACACACATGTACTGGACCCCGCCCTCTACAAAGTAAATTTTAAGAAATTATTAAAACATAGTTTTAATCAATACTTTTTCATTTTCTTTAATAATTAATCTGCGATTAACGAGCAAGGATATGCACTTAGAAAATACCCTAGTTTTATTGGCACAACACATCTTTTTGCATCGCCATTGAAGGCGCCAAAATTTTCTGCAATGGTGCCAACCGCCATTTTTTT
Source organism: Mentha longifolia (assembly GCA_001642375.2). Taxonomy (NCBI): domain Eukaryota; kingdom Viridiplantae; phylum Streptophyta; class Magnoliopsida; order Lamiales; family Lamiaceae; genus Mentha; species Mentha longifolia. The sequence goes on from CM038117.1 coordinate 17,781,335, forward strand.
TTTCATTTTTTAATTAGTTTTAGTTTTTGAAGTAATAATTATTTTAATAATGCAAGTTCTATTCAATTGAAAAAACAATCCACAATTATTTAAAAACATAAAAAGAATGAATTACGATTAAAATTAATTAACTAATCTACTGATGAGATCTCCTGCAACTTCTAGCAACCCAAGGTGATAAAACCCTAGATTATCCTAGCAATGAGAAATAGCGTAAAGCTGCTCCAGAATATTATTCATAATCTCAGAATGTTCAGCCGCAAGAAATAAATAAAACCCTAAGAACCAACTAGGAAAGTTTGACTAGGAAAAAGGAAATAAATAATACTAATCTCTGGACTAATCTAAACAATTAATAACTAATAAAAATATAGTAAGTGTCGCTGCTGCTGTGTTCTTTCTCAATCTGCATGCACATGCTCCCTTCCTCTATATCTTTTCCGAAAATAAACCTTAGGCATTGAATTCCCATCATCTCCCGCCCCTTCGAAATGAACCTTGTCCTCAAGGTTAAATTCTGGAAATTGCACACGAAGTTCTTCAACAACTTCCCAGGTTGCATTTTCAGGACCTAAAGTCTTCCACTGAACCAAGACTTCACGTACATGACTGCCTTTGTGAGCTCTCCACCGGTACATTATAACCTTCTCAGGTTCTAGAACATGCAAACCCTCTGTGGAATACGGAGGCAGTGTTGGACGAACATCTTCAACTTCCCCTACCTTACTGCGTAACAACGAAATATGGAAAACTGAGTGAATTTTCGAATTAGCAGGTAACTCCAAACGATACGCAACAGGCCTATCCGCTCAAGAACTTGGAAAGGCCCAAAAAATTTACTAGTAAGCTTCTGATTTATCCTTTTGAATATAGAACTCTGACGGTATGGCTGAAGCTTAATATATACCCAATCTCCAACATTAAATTCCTCAGGTCTCCGCTTAGAATCTGCATACTGCTTCATTCGGTTCTGAGCCGCTTCTAGATTAAACTGCAACTCTTTCAACAAAGTATCTCTCTCATGTAATTGCACATCAACTTCGTGAACGGTTGTGGATCCAGGCTCAGGCGCCAGAATAGGAACTGCTTGCCTCCCATAAACAACTTCGAATGGGGTCATATTGATTGAGCGTTGATATGTAGTATTATACCAATACTCTGCCCAAGATAAATATTTTTCTCATCCCTTCGGATGTTGATAGGTAAAACATCGAAGATACTGCTCCAAACATCTATTGACAACCTCTGTCTGTCCATCAATTTGAGGATGATACGATGAGTTCATCTTCAATTCTGTCCCTTGCAACTTAAATAACTCCCGCCAGAATGTGCTTATAAAAACACGATCTCTATCGGAAACTATAGATTTTGGAATCCCATGCAACTTTACCACATTTCGAACAAATACCTCAGCAATATCTTTCGCAGAGAAAGGATGGCTTAAAGCAATGAAATGGGCATATTTCGACAATCTATCTACCACAACCAATATAGTATCCTTTCCTTTCGAACGAGGCAACCCAGTAATGAAATCCATAGAAACATCAACCCAAACTTGTTCGGGAATTGGTAAAGGCGCCAACAAACCAGCAGGACTTCTACTATCGGACTTGTTCCTTTGACAGACATCGCATGCCTGAACAAATTTAACTACATCTTTCTTCAATCCAGGCCAAGTGAATAATTGTGAAATCCTCTTGAAAGACCGTAAAATTCCAGAATGTCCACCAAAAACAGAACTATGGAACTCTCGAAGTAAATGATCTCTTAACTCTCCTTTTGGCACCTGCACACGACCATTTAGTGCCACACACCCATGGCGAACTTCGTAACCTTCAAATCCTTGATTTCCATCGTTCACCTTTTGCAATAAAGGACCAAGCTCGTCATCAGCTCTAGTTGCTGCAGCAATTTCCTCCCAAATACCAACAATAGGTGTAGATAAAGCCATTATTAACGAATGACTATCTGCCTCCCTCATTGACAGTGCATCGGTACCCGTGTTTTCCTTACCCGGCCGATAAACAATCTCATAGTCAAAACCTACCAACTTGGCAATCCACTTTTGTTGCTCCGGAGTGGTAATTCTTTGCTCCAACAAGTAGCGTACGTTGATCTGTAACAATTTTGAACTTCCTCCCAACCAGGTAAGGTCTCCAACAACGAATTGCCTCCAATATTGCCAACATCTCCTTCTCATAAATAGACCATGACTTCTTAGCTTCTGAAATTCCCTTGCTCAAATATGCGATTGGTCTGTTATTCTGAGAAAGTACAGCTCCAATTCCATACCCAGATGCATCGGTCTCAATAACAAACTCCTCATCAAAATTTGGCAAAGCTAGTACTGGAGATGAACTCGTCGCTTTTTTAAGTTCATCAAATGCTTGTTGTGCCACATCCGACCACTTGAACTGATTTTTCTTAGTTAATTGGTGTAAGGCTCTTGCCTTTTCTCCAAACTTCGGGCAAAATTTTCGGTAGTAGCCTGCCAAACCCAGAAATCCTCTCAACTCCGTCACGTTAGTTGGAATAGGCCAATTTACCACTGATTCAATTTTTCTTGGATCAACTCTAACTCCTGATTCTGAAATAAAATGACCCAAATACTCCACCTCGCGCACCCCAAAGAAGCACTTAGAAGGTTTGATTACAAAGTTATGTTGCTGTAATACCTCCAAAACCTTCCGTAAATGGCCCAAATGATCATCCCAACTTCTACTATAAACCAAGATATCATCAAAAAATACAAGAACAAACTTGCGTAAATATGTCCAAAAAATATCGTTCATGATAGCTTGGAAAGTGGAGGGGGCGTTACATAAACCGAAAGCCATTACCAAATACTCATAATGTCCATTATGAGTGCGAAAAGCAGTTTTGTGCACATCATCTGGATGAACTCGAATCTGATGATAGCCAGCCCACAGATCTAATTTAGAAAAATACGAAGCTCCATGCAGCTCATCAAGCATATCATCCACTGTTGGAATAGGAAACCTATCCTTAATAGTTGCTTCATTCAATGCCCGATAATCTGTGCAAAACCTCCAGGACCCATCTTTCTTCTTTACCAATAGTACCGGAGAAGAAAATGGGTTGTTGCTATACCTCACTAATCCTGCACTCATCATTTCGTCCACTTGCTTTTCAATCTCATTTTTTGAAAATACGCGTAGCGATAAGGTGCGACATTCACAGGCTTCGCTTCATCGACCAACCGGATGCGGTGATCAAATTCCCGCTGTGGTGGTAATGATACAGGAGCATTCACAACATCCTTGAATTCTTCCAAGAGTTTTTCAATTTCACTACCTTTCTTTGCCTCTGACAATTCTTCCTCAGAGCTCGGCCCAACAGATGTTAATAAATAGAACTCTCTGCCTGATGCCATCTCCTTATGCAGCCTATTCTTATCAAAAGGTCCGGGTGGAGTATACCCAATTCCTTTTTGTTCGATCTTATTTTTGCAAGGTGATTAACGCACTAAAACCGAGATAAAACTAACACAAAAAGGGGCACGAAAGATTTACGTGGTTTGATCTACCGGAATAGATCTACGTCCACGGAGCGAAAGAGTGTGTGTCTTTTATTGAGTGTATGCGTATAGCTTATACATAGATTGTTCTCCCCTTTCCATCTATTCTAAACCCCTATTTATAAGTATTTACATGTGGAATCCAACTAGGATTACAAGTCTTTTCCTATTAGGACTCTTTGGCTTGATCTCCTCCTTTATTGGATAAACACTGAGCTTCTATATCTCTTAGAGCTTGAATTGTAGTCGATGTAGGAGTTGCCTTGGTGTAGAAGTCTCTTTGAAGTAGGTTGTAGCTGACTGGGCCGAGCTGCATAGGGCTTTAATTGGGCCGAGCTGCGTTGGCCGAGCTTAACTATCGGGGCCCAATTATATTGGGCTCAATGCTTGGGCCTAGTAGCTAGGCCATATCCTATCACATCCCCCTCAAAAAGATATGGAAGTGAGGGTGCGGTTCGGGTAGAAGGTTGAAGTAGTAGTGAAAGTGGCATTGACGAAGTCGAAATGCGTACCGCCTCGTTAGGATGAGGTCGAGCTTAAAGTGCATTGCCCCGTTGAAAATTGGATTTCAACGAAGTTAGAATGCTTACCGCCTCGTTAGGACGAGGTGAAGCTTAATTTCACATTACCCCTTCGGAAATTAGATTTCGACGAAGTCGGAATGCGTACCGCCTCGTTAGGACAGGTCGATTTTGTACTGTCTTGTTTAATTACGAGGTAAGTAAGAGTTGGGCGAAGTGGCTTAGCACTAGTCAGCATCGCGGGTGATGTCGAACACGTGATGTGTCAGTTACCTTAAATACGCCGTTTGGGGTCCCGATAAAGTAGGCATGTGCGTATCGTGGAGGGAGTGAAAAGGCGGAAAGTTGATAAAATTTCTTCCATACGCCACAATTAGTCATTTCAAAATTTGGAACCCTAAAAATCTCGGCGATTCACCTTCAACCTTCATGATTCGCAGCATTACCGCCGTTGTTGTGCCAGAATCCAGTGAACCCTTTTTCACCACAGTCGTCCATCACTTAAAAAGTAAGTTTCCATGGCTTCCTCTTCTTTTATTCACGAATCGAGTGGTAGTGGTAGTGGTAGTCGGGATTCTGGTGAAAGGTCCATGTCGCCGCCAGTATCCCATCCGCCGGAAAATGTAGATGTAGATGTATATACCGTAGAGTCAGACGTTCCTTCAACGCGTAGGGTAGTTTTTGCTTCTCCCATAGATTCAGTCAGAACAATGTCTAGTTTGTCTTCAACCCTAGATTCATCCGCGAAAAATTATTTATTTCCTAACTCGGTCGAGATTGTAGTTCCTCGGCCGGAGGATAGGGCATCGAATCCTCCGATTGGATTCATAACTATCTACGAAGATTGTTTAAACCACAATCTTCGTCTTCCCCTTCCCTCTATTTTCGCCGATCTTCATCAGAAGTTTGGCATTCCCTTAACTCAAATAATGTCGAACTCGTTTAGGCAGTTCACGGGTTTGGGCATACTTAGTAGTCGTCACGGGGTCAGCCTGTCAGTAGAGCTGATCCTGAAATATTTCCAATTCAATTCATTCAAAGGGTGGTACTACTTGACACCCCATCTCGACTTTAGAGTCAAGACGAAGTCAAAGATCCCGAACTGGCAGTCTAAGTTCTTCTTCTGCCGGTTCGGCGAGGTCTCATAGTTCGTGTGGAATGTGGGTAAGCTGAGGAACCAAGGCACCGAAGAGAAGTTCAGTGCTCTTGAGGAAGTGTTAACGAGCCTCGTCGATGAAGAGTTCACCGAGGCCGATCTTGCAAGGGCGGGGCTGAGCCCTTATGATCCAGACTCCATGGTTGAGCCGGTGAAGGGTGAGGCTCCACTTGGTCCGTGTTTATCCTATTTTATGTTCTCCATGTCATTATGATAAGGCTCCCACTGTGTTTCTCTACAGTGAAACTACTCGGTCTGAAGAGGACAAGGTCCAGCTCTACTGAGAAGCTGACGTCCGAGGCTTCATCGGAGCGAACAGAGAGCGGACTAGGCTCATCACCAATCGGGTCCCCTCCGGAGTGACCCCTCATTCGTAAAAAGAAACTGCAGAAGTTGGTTGTTGCCACTTCGATCGAAGAAGAGGATTGCACTGTCACTACAGTCCGGTCGTCTGGTGGTGTAGGAAGCCAGGGTTTCGGAGAACTGGTGAATCGGCGTCGGCCGTTCCCTGAGGTAGTATCGTACCTTCATCTGTACTTCGTCATCTTCTTTCTTTTTTGCTAACATTAATATTTGCTGATGTAGGGTACCGAGGATATGGCGACGAGGCTGAGTGATCTGGCCTCGGAATTGAGCGGTTTCCTGACCACCGGGGTCGATCGCTACAATGAGATGCCCGGGTTCATCGCGGCCTGGAAAATGAGAAGGGCGGCCTCGCCAACCGATTGGCGTTGGCCGAAACCAAACTGGCGGTGGAACGAGCTGCTACCGAGGCGGCGAAGACGGAGGCGGCCTCGTGGAGGGCCGAGGCGGAGGCGGCGAGGCGGCGGAAAGCTAAAATGGTTGTCGGGCAGGGGCCGCTGCTTCGGGCGTATACAGAGAGACTCTTCCGCTCTGAGAAGTTCTCGGAGCTTGCCGGGCAGGTGGCCTCGGTCCTGAACGCGCGTGTTGTTAGTGACACCATCGACAACATTGCTGCTGATATTCCGGATTTGGATAAATCCAAGTACGGTTATCAGAAGATGTTGGATGAGGCCATGCACTGCAAGTATGCCGAGGCCTTACTGAAGGGTATCCATGTTATCCCTTTACTGGATAGCTTGGCCTCGGCATCCACTATTCTGACTGCCGAGGTGGTGGAAAATTGCCCGGTCGACCGGGATAATGAGCTGGAGGAGTTAATCGCTGGCCTCAGCCGCACTACGGAGACCGAGGCGGAGGATGCTGGCCACGGAGGAGTGGAAGCTGAGGAGGACAACAAGGCCGAAGTCGGGGGTGAGGGTGAAACTGCTCCGGCTACTGATGGGGCCTATCGTGAGGATGAAGAGAACGCCGGATTGGTCAGTTGATCACCTCCTTGTATTTTTTTTTTTTTTTTGTGTAGGGTACTTGTACTACGGCATCGCTAGGATGTCGTTTCACCTCTGCCCTAGTGGCTATAAAACTTCAAGTTTTAATTGAAATCTTCTTCGTGTTTTGTAGTCTTCTTCTTCTCCGGAACTTTTTGATGCATCTCCGTATATAGCACAAATCAATAACTTACTGCGAGCTCTTGAAGCTAAGAATGTCGAAGTCCTTCATTGGAAAGGCCAAGCTGGCCATATCCAGGACGAGACCGACGTGAGACTTAGAGCCGCTCAAATCAGAAATGACGAGCTTCAAGCTCAGCTCCTGGAGCTTGGAGATAAGTTTGATGCCGTAAAGGAAGAAGCCGATAAGATCGCCGAGGAGCACGCTGAGTACGAGGCCATTGTCCGCCGAAACGGCGGGAAGACCATTGCTGAAGTGGACGCAAAGGTGAAAGAGCTCACAGCCCGGTGCCAGGATTACCAAGAAAGATACAGAGTTGACTCCTGGCAGCTCCGAGATCAGATGGTCGAGCTGAAACGAGTAGTCGGCATGTACAAAGTGATCTTAGCTCGGCGCCCGAAGTTGGCTGCTCGGTTGGCAAAGAACGCTGGTCCTTCAAGTTCGTCCACCCCCGCCGGTCCCTCGAGTTCGTCCACTCCCGCTGGTCAATTGAATATGAGATTCATTCGCCACTCAAAGGAGTTTTATGAACAAGAACGGCAATCGTTGGCTCGACGAGGACGAGGTCAGAGCCTTCAATCGGGTAGGGGTAGGGGTCGAGGATGAGGTGGTGGTGAACGAGGTCGAGGCAGCTTCAGTATAGATGAAGTTTTAAATTTTAACTCCGACGGTGATTTTCCCACAAGATGGCTTAGTTTTAGCAAACCTAAGCCTTCGAGTTCGTCTTGATCACCATGTAATTGTACTTTTCCATTTTTAAAATAAAACGGGATTTTGTGTACTTGTATAAGCCTTTTACCTTATTTTTAACATAGGCATATTTCCTTGTTTTAAACAAAGGTAGGCCATAATTAGCATTACCTCATCATGAGACGAGGTTTAGGCTGAATAGCACGACTTCGTCAAAGATGAAGTTTAGGCTTTAATTAGCACGACCTCGTCTTCAGACGAGGTTTAGGCTTTGAATAGCACGACTTCGTCAAAGATGAAGTTTAGGATTTAATTAGCACGACCTCATCTTCAGACGAGGTTTAGGCTCTTCTCCGTTTTAAACAAAGGCCGTATCTTTGTTTTTAACCGAGGTGGTGCCTCCTCATTTTAAACAAAAGTAGTTCTTCCTAGCTTTTAACAAAGGTGGCGCCTTCGTTTTAAGCAGAGGCAGTTTGTACTTCTATTTTTAACAAGATTAGGTTGGTACGCGCATTTGGAATTTACCCCAAATATGGAGTTTATTAAGTTACCCTCGTTAGGATTTTAGAATAAAAGATCAAAATACTAAGCATAAGTGGGAGAGAGAGACATACAAGATATGATATGCAAGGACTTAAACGAATAATAAAGGAAAAATAAAATTTTATTGATAAAAAACCGAAGTTTAAAAAAAGAAAACAGCTGACAAGACGACCTAACTCTTGACACCTACGACTTTAAATGAACTGATCTTGGACATTACTCTCCTCCACTTATACAAAGTATTTCTTTAAATGAGTAATGTGCCATGTGCGGGGTAAGGGCTCACTGGATAAATGGGCGAGCTTGTACGACCCTTTGCCGAGGACTTCTTCAACTCGGTACAGTCCTTCCCATGTGGCTTCAAGCTTGCTGAGCCTTTCCGCTTTACTGACCTCGTTGTTCCGAAGTACGAGGTCGCCTGCTTGGAATTATTGGTACTTCACTCTTTGGTTATAGTACCGAGCTACTTGTTGCTTGTACTTGGCTTCTCTTATATAGGCGAGCTCTCGTTTCTCTTCCAACAGATTCAGTTCGGTTCGGAGATCTTCCTCGTTGACTTTGGTTGTGAAGTTGTGAGTGCGCGGGCTCGGCAGACCGATCTCTACCGGGATCACTACTTCGGTTCCATACACCAAACTATAAGGTGTTTCGCCGTTCGAGGTCCGGGGAGTTGTTCGGTACGACCATAGGACTTGGGTAAATTTGCTGCCCAATCTCCTTTGGCTTTGTCGAGGCGGGTCTTGAGTCCCTTGACGATCGTTCTATTCGTAACTTCAGTTTGGCCGTTCGCTTGAGGATGAGCTACCGAAGTGAACTTTTGGTGAATGTGAAGCCCTTCACACCATTCTCTGAATGTCCGATCGGTGAATTGTGTTCCGTTATCCAAAACGAGGGTGCGAGGTACACCGAAGCAGCAAACTACATTCTTCCATACGAAGTTGAGGGCGTTCTTGCTTGTGATCTTTGCCAAGGGTTCGGCTTCGACCCACTTAGTGAAGTAGTCGATGGCTACGATGAGGAATTGGAGCTGTCCGGGAGCTTTATCAAATGGTCCGACGATGTCAATTCCCCATTGTACGAACGGCCACGGGCTTTGCATGCTTATGAGGTCGGTTTGAGGTAATCTCAGCACCGTCCCATGGATTTGACATTTTGGGCACTTTTTGACCAGTTCGACTGCTTCTTGGAACATCGTGGGCCAATAGTATCCCCAGTGCATGACCTTCTTTGACAGTGCTCGAGCTCTGATATGGCTTCCACATGACCCTTCATGAACTTCACGTAACGCATAGCTTCCTTGGTTCGGCCCGACACATCTTAGGAGAGGTTGAAGGTATGACTTTTTGTACAAAATTCCTTCCTGTAGAACGTACTTCGGTGACTTGCTTAAGATCTTTCTTTCCTCAAGCTTGTCGCTGGGTAGCTCGCCCTTCTCCAAATAATTCTGAAGAGGAGTCATCCAATTCGGCGCATCATCATCAATTATGAGGCCGACCTCGGCTTCCTCTATACTTCGGTGCTTGACTCCTTCCACGGGAGAGCTTGTTGACAAGGACGCCAATTTACTTAAAGCATCGGCTCGGGTATTTGCTCCTCTTGGGATTCGTACCAACTCAAAGTAGGTGAAGCTTTCTTGCAGACTCTTAGCTTTTTGGAGATACTTCTTCATTCTATCGCCCTTTGCCTCGTATGTGCCGAACATATGGCTGACTATGACTTGGGAGTCACAGTAGACTTGTACAGCTCGTATTTGGAGACTTTGAGCGAGGCGAAGTCCGGCAATTAAGGCTTCGTACTCCACTTCATTGTTTGTGGTAGGGAAGTTGAACCGAAGTGCATAGGTTATCTCCTGCTCGTCTGGACTGAGAAGTATGATGCCTGCACCGCTTCCTGATTTTCCAGAAGCCCCGTCCACGTATACCTTCCAACAGTGTTTGGGCGGTTTGCTTGTGGGTTCGGCTCCGACAATTTCCGAGGCAGTATCAAGTAGCTTCGGTGCTTCCGTAAACTTAGACTCCACAAGGAAGTCAGCTAAGGCTTGGCCTTTGATAGCACTGCGTGGACAGTAGCTGATGTCGTGCTCACCCAGCTCGACTGCCCATTTCGCAATTCTCCCCGAAGCTTCAGGCTTCAATAGCACTTGCCGAAGTGGAAGGTCGGTGAGGACCTGTATCGGATGTGCTTGGAAATAAGGTCGCAGCCTCCTTGCGGCGTTTACTAACGCTAGTGCTATCTTCTCTAATGGCTGGTACCTCGTCTCTGGTCCTTTAAGTGCTCGGCTGATGAAGTAGACCGGGAGTTGCAGACGTTTTTCTTCACGTACTAGGACTGCACTTATAGTTTCATCCGAAGCCGCGAGGTATAGGGAGAGAATTTCACTTTCGTGCGGGACCGACAAAGTTGGAAGCTTGGAGAGGTACTTTTTCAGGTCGGCAAACGCTGATTTCTGTTCCTCTTCCCATTTAAAGACCGGGTTCTTCTTAAGAATCTTGAAGAACGGGAGTTGCTTCTCTGCCGCTTTCGAAAGGAACCGACTTAGAGCAGCTAGGCAGCCCGTCAGTTTATGCACGTCGTGAATCTTCTCCGAAACCTTCATCTCTTGGACAGCTCGGACCTTGGACGGGTTGGCCTTTAATCCTTCTTGAGAAACTCAGCATCCTAAAAATTTTCCGGATCGGACCATAAAGGTACACTTTTCAGGATTCAGCTTTAGGTTGACTTTCTGAAAGAGGCCGAGGACGAACTTGAGGTCGTCGGCACAGGTGGCTGGGTCCTTGCTTTTGACGACGATGTCATCCACATATACCTCCACATTTTTGCCGATGTGGGGCTCGAAAATCTTGTCCACCATTCTTTGATAAGTGGCTCCAGCATTCTTTAGTCCGAAATGCATTTTCTTGTATGCGAAGACACCAAAGTCAGTGATGAAAGCTGTCTTCGGTGCGTCTTCATCACTCATCAAGACTTGGTGATATCCCTTATACAGATCTAAGAAGCTAAAAACCTTATGGCCGACCAGAGCCTCAACTTTCTTATCGATGTTGGGGAGGGGATAACAGTCTTTAGGGCAGTGTTTATTTAGGTCGGTGTAGTCGATACACATTCGCCAACCTCCTCCTTGTTTCTTCACCATCACCGGGTTAGCAATCCACGTCGGATATCTGACCTCGAAGAGTATTCGTGCTTCTAACAGTTGGTGCACTTCGTCATGTATGACCTAGTTCCGGTCTGCTGCGAATACCCGCTGCTTTTGCCGGACTGGCTTTACTCTCGGGTCAATGTTCAGCCGGTGTGTGATAACATCTGGTGAAACTCCGGTCATGTCAAGCGGTGACCAAGCGAAGACATCTCTATATTCCCGAAGTAGTCGGACAATTTGCTTGCAAAGTTCGGCTCCTCCAGCGAAGCTTACTTTGACGACCTTAGTCGGGTCATTTTCGTACAATACAACGGCTTCCACTGGCTCTTCCACCAACTCTTCGGGTTTCTGTAGTTGCTATGCCTGCGGATGCTGAGGTGTTCCAACACCTCGTAAGGCGATCTGCATGCACTCCTTTGCTCTTTTCTGGTCGCCGTGAACTACGATTACCCCATTTTTCGATGGGATTTTGATCGTTAGGTGGTATGCCGAGCATATTGCCTTCATTACGACCAACCAATCCCTTCCTAGGATGATGTTATAGGGAGAGTTCGCCTTGACGACAAAAAAGTTGACGAGTTTAGTGGATGACAATGGATGATTACCCACTGTCACTGGGAGTTGGACTATCCCTTCAGTTTGCATCTCTTGTTGGACAAAGCTTTTCAGGGGAATTGGTGCCGGTGTTAAAAGAGCTTCTTCGACCCCTAGCTTCTCGAAGCAATCCTTAAAGAGCACGCTTACCGAGGCCCCACTGTCGATGAAGATTCGTCGGACGAGCTTATTAGCCACCACTGCCTCAATCACAATGGCATCTTGGTGAGGTATCATTGGTGGCACCGGGTCCTTCTCCGAGAAAGTAATGGCCTCGTCCTTTTTTAACCTTTTCTGTAAAGGTTCGTCAGCAGGGGGACTTCTGGCCTCGGCCTTGAGTGACGACTTCGTTGCTCCTTGCGGGAGTCCGGTAATAGCGGTGATGATTCTGTCGATCTTGGGTTGATCTTCGTCTCCATCCTCATCATCACGCCTCGGCTTTTTGTCTCCATGGGGGGAGCAATTGTTCCCTCCTCGGTTTCTGCGTTTCCCCTGCCCTGGGGTCGGGCATCATGTTGGCCGTGACTTTGGTGCTTTCTAAACGTACTGTCGCGCACCATGTGCTCGATATCCGCAGCTAGCTCCCTGCATTCCTCCGTGTCATGGCCGTAATCCTCATGGAATCGACAGTATTTGTCCTTAGATCGGCGTTTCGACCCACCGCGTGACATGGGCTGAGGCTTCTCAAATAGGTTGGCATGAAGCTCATAAATCTCCATCCTCGGCTTTGTCAGTGGTGTAAATTGGGTCTTCTCCGGAGTTTGCCGAGGTCCAAGTCGGGATTCAATTGGGCCTCGCTGCAGTCTATCTAGGGCACTTCGGCGGCTTTGACTTCGGTCATTGCGCTCTTCTTTCCTCCGATCAGACGGTTCAGGCTTATCAGCCTCGCGCTTCTTCCTATCTGCTTCATCTGTGCGTGCGAACCGATCCGCGATGCTCCATAGTTGCTTTGATGTCCGAGGCTCTTCCCTGACGATCTCCTTGTAGAGAGCACCAGACTGGATGGCATTCTGGAAGGCCGAGATAAGGACTTCGTCGGTCAAGCGATCGACTTTCAGGCTTTCCTCATTAAACCTAGTCATAAAGTTGCTTATTGACTCTCCTCGCCTCTGCCTTTTGGAAAGAAGTTGTGCCGGGGTGGTTTTCGCCTCGGCTTTCTGGAAAAATCTGCGTTTGAAAGCATCGAGTAGGTCGGCGTATGATCCGATACTGCATGGAGGCAGGCTATCGAACCAACTACGAGTGTTATCCACGAGCAGTTTGGGGAATACCTTACACATGTAGGTATCCTTGTTGAGACCTTGATTCATCATATTGTACTGATATTGGGACAAAAAATTCCTCGGATCGCATAAGCCGTTGTAAGGCTTGATCGGAGGTACTCGATACTTCTCCGGGAGAGGAGTGTAGAGTATTTTGTTGGTGAAGGGAGTAGAGATCTTACTGTAAACAGTAAATCTCCCTTCTCGGTAATCGTCGTCACGCCGAGGTGAAATAGCGTGATGACGAGGTGGGGTGATGCTACGCCGAGGTGAAGGTTTGTGGTTTCCTCGGCGTTCATCATTGAACCTCCTTTGACGAGTTGCGGCGTCTCATGCTCCCACGATTTGGACGCTTTGAGAATTGTGTTGCTGCTGGGAATGGGATGTAGCTCCACGTTCTCCATCTCATTTTCCAGGTCTTTGTTGGTTGACGAACTGGAGGAATTCTGGGCCTTTATATGCGAGGAAATTTTTCACTTGTCTTCAAGTTCATGCGGCTGGAGCTTTGGGACTTCCTCTTCGTCATGACCACTGTTGTGACCTTCTTGGCTGGGGTGGAGTGGTTTGCCAAACTGATACACCAGGATGTCTCCCACATGCCCTTCTGGAGTCCGCGCACGCTCCTTCCTGGGGCGTCTGCGATTAGAGCTAGGCGGTTGGCTGGAGGCTTCGTTGGATTCTTGAGGGGTTTGCCGGGTTTGCTGGGCGGTTTTATGCTGAGCTTCCCTCTCCTTAGCGGCGGCAGTGGTAGCATCGGCGGCGGACTTGTTAGCGACAACAGTAGATCGTGTTGATTTTCCGGCCATCGTGATTGTAGCAAACTTGCAAAATTTGATCGAGATTCACAGATTTAGGGTTCCCACAGACGGCGCCAGTGTTCGATCTTATTTTTGCAAGGTGATTAACACACTAAAACCGAGATAAAACTAACACAAAAAGGGGCACAAAAGATTTACGTGGTTCGATCTACCGGAATAGATCTACGTCCACGGAGCGAAAGAGTGTATGTCTTTTATTGAGTGTATGCGTATAGCTTATACATAGATTGTTTCTCCCCTTTCCATCTATTCTAAACCCCTATTTATAAGTATTTACATGTGGAATCCAACTAGGATTACAAGTCTTTTCCTATTAGGACTCTTTGGCTTGATCTCCTCCTTTATTGGATAAACACCGAGATTCTATATCTCTTGGAGCTTGAATTGTAGTCGATGTAGGAGTTGTCTTGGTGTAGAAGTCTCTTTGAAGTAGGTTGTAGCTGACTGGGCTGAGCTGCATAGGGCTTTAATTGGGCCGAGCTGCGTTGGCCGAGCTTAACTGTCGGGGCCCAATTATATTGGGCTCAATGCTTGGGCCTAGTAGCTAGGCCATATCCTATCACTTTTAATAATAACATATCGTTTTTCCACACCAGAAATTCAAGGACAACTCTTTGCAGTCCATGAGTGACGGACTAACTGATTCTAACCATGGCATGCCAAAGATTGCATCCAAATTTGTTAGAGGTATCGAATAAAAACTCACGTGAAAGTGAATCCCTTAGATAGTAACGGGCACCTCATCATACCTCGTATCACCAACCAAATGTCCATTCTCGGTCCTGATTTTGTAAGGCTTATTTTCTCTAGTTGCTAGCAGCCGCAGATACCCGGCCAATGGATTGGATATGAAGTTGAGACTCGATCCACTATCGACTAAAATTTGAATGGGAAATCTGCCAATGTGCCCTTCAAATTTCAGCTCTCGCTCACCATTATTTTCTTTTAGTCGATTAAAAGAAATTTCCCCTTCTTTAGACACCTTCAGCATTTTGAACTCAGCCTTCACGTCTTCAATGTCCTCCTTTTTTAGACCTTCAGGTTCTTCGTCATAAATCGGAGGACCAAGCTCTTCTTTGACTTTTAACATCGGATCTTCCACCGTTAAGGTCATTACCTTCGCATTAGGACACACATGATTCCATGTATATTTTTCATTACACGTGAAGCACAACCCAGCCTGCCTGCGCTTATTGATTTCTTCATTTGAAAGTTGAATTCGTCCCTTCCCCATCGTAGTGACGCTAGGTGCTGATTTTGAGACAACAGGACTGAAGAGGGCTGATCTCGCCGGTTGAATATTATGATTAACAATACTCGGACCACTCCTCGAAGTTGCAGATATAGCCCTTGACATGTGTAGCTGCTCGTCTTTTCTTGTTGCCAATTCTGTAGCTTTTTGAAGATCATGCGGTCTCCACATCTTCAACTCTACCGCAATTTCTAGGTTTTAATCCGGCCATAAATGCTCCAAGTAATGCACTAGCTGGCCAATGCGGTACTCTACTCATCCCTTTCTCAAATTCCCGAAGATAGTCACGAAAAACACCAGTTTGACGTATCTTACTCATCATCTCATTAGCATCTTCGATTTAAGAATTTCCAAACCGTAAAAGTAAGCCCTTCTTGAACTGACTCCACGAAATTCTAGCCCCATCATTAACCTGCTCAAACCATCACCACCATTGCCTTGCTTCACCATCCAAATAGTACGAAGCAATTTTAATGCAGTCCTTCATCTGTATTTCATTTAAATCGAAATACTGCTCCACCTTATCCAACCAATTAACTGGATCATCACCAACAAATTTAGGAAACTCCAAACGAATTCCCTTTGGACGATGATCATGGGGACGTTCTGTTCGCCTGCTATAAACCGATTCTTCAGACTCTAATTCTGAATCTTCATGTGGGTCTTCTTCATCCTCAAACTCTAATTCAGAACCATCCTGTGAAACAGATTTGGCTGTGTCCAAAATGGATTATATTCTTCCTGTTGAATGTCATCTGGAATCTGTGGTTGTGGCTCAGCTCGAGTTCGATGATGTTATTGTCGACCATCCGACCACCTCGACCACGATAATTTTGCAGCCCATGGTTCCTTGAATAATCATGACTGAAGCTCTCTCCACGGTCGCGATCTCGTCCACGATGTGAATCCCCGAAACACACGTAACCCTCCTCGCGCTGACGGTTTCGTCGAGTTCCTCGCTCATGGCGTCGATCCTCCAGTTGCAGAGAGACGTTTTGCATCATGCTATTCAGTTTTTCAATTGATGTTTCAATGTTTCAAACCTTTGCCGATTCGAAACCATCTTGCAGAAATGCAGTAACTTGATCGCAACTCGGCTCTGAGGCCAATTGATGAGATCTCCTGCAACTTCTAGCAACCCAAGGTGATAAAACCCTAGATTATCCTAGCAATGATATATAGCGTAAAACTGCTCCAGAATATTATTCATAATCTTAGAATGTTCAGCCGCAGGAAATAAATAAAACCCTAAGAACCAACTAGGAAAGTTTGACTAGGAAAAAGGAAATAAATAATACTAAATCTCTGGACTAATCTAAACAATTAATAACTAATAAAAATATACTAAGTGTCGGTGTTGCTGTGTTCTTTCTCAATCTGCATGCACCTGCTCCCTTCCTCTATATCTTTTCCGAAAATAAATCTTAGGCACTGAATTCCCATCATCTACCCTAAGTTGTATTTGTTCTTGTGGTATTGCACCATGATCTTGTGATTTTCATAACATTGGGTGGCATGTCCGCCGTGTCTCTACAAAGGACGTCGTAGATAAATTGATCGCTTAGGTGATCATAGATTAATGTCAACCTCTCGTCGGTCGCTGCCGCGGCCACACGCAAAGATGAGACAACTTTACCTTTCCCTTTTACAATGTCTTTGCCTACTTCTTACCTATCGGCTCGGAAGATGATTGTTGCCCGATGTGAACTCGCCAGCGCTTGGAGTGTTTGATCTCCCAGTGCTCGCAGTCGCCATAGAGGAGTAACTTCCGTCCTTTCCCATTTTTGAGCTCTTGACTGTCTTCTCTGTGATGGTCTTGTTATCGTAGAGAACTTTAGTGTATCCTTCACAACGTTCTAAGCCTCCAAATGCTCCAAGTCGAAATTATGGAATTTCTTCCACTCCTTTAGTGTCTTTCGAATGATGTCTTCACCGCTTTTGCCACCACGATATTGATCAAAAACATCTTTGTAGGTTTGTTAGAAGTTGATCAATTCATTTGGCTTCCAATGGGATTGCAATTGCCCTAAAGTTCTCTCTTGGGCCGGAACTCATTGTAGCGCGCCACCAAACGATCCCAATATTTCATGAATTCTTGATTTTTGCCAACAATAGGATCTTCTCTAATATCACACATTTTTCATTCCAATCTTTATATTTCTCTCATTTTCATTTTAATTCGTTCTACTTCTTACATCTACAATTTTATTTTGCTACTTATGGACCTAAAGAAGAATAATCCATTTTGGTTCTCTCCTACAAGGTCTAGCTCTCCAAATTTCTTCCAAAATAATCGATCTCCCTCATTTCCAAAAGTTCCTACTCCGACATCAAATTGCAATTTTTTCGGATTATTTGGTTCACTGCCGGCGTTCGGGACAATCAAAAATTCATGAAATATTCTCATAGAGAACAAGGAAAAAATTGTATAAATTTTTTTTCTCTCTCATTTTTCATCAAAGAGAAACACTCTAAGAAGAGAAGGGTTGAATTTGTCATTCTCCTTAGGTTCGTTCTTGTATTTAGAATCAAGTAAGTAATTAGGTAGCTCATAAGAAATCAATCAAGCAAAAAACAAGTCAGCCGATCTAAAAAGGAAAGATTGAAAGTCAAATTGTGCTAAACAGTTGCAAGCCAGTCAGCTTCCATTGATAACTTGTGCTACCTAGCTCTCTGCCGCAATTCCAGGCAAATAACATATCAAAGTATATCCATAATATATGACGCACAATATTAATCTAAAGAATTAAAAGAGGCAATGGAGAATTAAAATAAGATTAGGTAGTAGCAGTTGGTAGTTGAAGTTGGGAGTTGGGACAAATGCATGTGCAATTATTGGAATATAATTTTGACATTCTTTTGTTGCGATCGATTCTCAAACATATATTCAAAATTGTCACTTTCAGAAAGATTAATAATTAATTGCATGCCTGCGGCTGCCCTTATAAATACACTAAGAATACTCTCTTAGTTGAAATATTAGTACAAAGCATTGGTCTATTATTTGTAATTGTTTATACTTATATATTGATCAATGGCTGCTTTTCCATTCCCAGCACTGTCTCTATTCATCTTCCTCTTCTTCTTCTTCTTGAGCGTAAACACAAGTTATGGCGCTAATGGAGGGTGGCAAAATGCTTATGCTACTTTCTACGGTGGAGGAGATGCATCTGGCACCATGGGTAACTTATTATATTCATTTATATTCAAGAAACGCATCAAACTACATATTAATAAGTTGTAACAATTATTTAATAAGATTAATGAACGCATGCAGGGGGTGCTTGTGGGTATGGTAATTTGTACAGTCAAGGGTACGGTACAAACACAGCAGCACTGAGTACAGCTCTTTTCAACGACGGTCTGAGCTGTGGGTCCTGCTACGAGCTACGGTGCAGTAATGCTCCCAAATGGTGCCTCGCCGGCAGCATCACTATCACCGCCACCAATTTCTGCCCACCAAACCCTTCTCTTCCCAATAACAACGGCGGCTGGTGCAACCCTCCTCGCCAGCACTTCGACATGGCTCAGCCCGCTTTCCAGAAGATCGCCCAGTATCGCGCTGGAATTGTCCCTATCTCTTATAGAAGGTACTATACGTTTACCAATTGGGATCCTCTGTACTCATTTTCGTGTTCCAACTATTTTCCAATTTTAATTTCTACTAATTTTATGCATTTTTCTTCAATAAAATTTATAATGATTTAGTTTATTTTTTAAATTATTTTCTAGTGTTCACCCATCCAGTTAGCTAGGGTTTAAAATTAATTTTAGCATTTAATTTTACTTTTATTAATTATATTAGGGTTGATAAAGTCAAAATTCGAAAACATAATTATTAAAAAAAATTAAATTTTATTTATAAATGTTTATTACTTCAGTATGATTTATTATATTATACAATTTTTTTATAAACAACAATTTAAAACTAATAAAATTTAAGATTTAGTACATAGTTAGAATACGAATGCCACATCCACTATCATGCATGCAAACAATCCATTCCTAACTCTACTAGTTCATTAAAGTATATATGTTTTACCTATCTAAGCTATTTATATATTTTGATTGAATTGTGTGCAGGGTGCCTTGCATAAAGAAGGGTGGGATGAGGTTCACGATCAACGGCCACTCCTACTTCAACCTAGTATTGATCTCGAACGTGGCCGGAGCAGGCGACGTTCACAGCGTCTCAATCAAGGGATCGAAGACCGGATGGCAATCCATATCGAGAAATTGGGGCCAAAACTGGCAGAGCAACTCTTACCTCAACGGTCAATCCCTATCTTTTCGAGTCACGACTAGTGATGGAAGGACCGTCACCAGTTACAACGTCGCAC
Source organism: Mentha longifolia (assembly GCA_001642375.2). NCBI lineage: Eukaryota > Viridiplantae > Streptophyta > Magnoliopsida > Lamiales > Lamiaceae > Mentha > Mentha longifolia. Next base: position 17,800,718 of record CM038117.1, read on the forward strand.
CGGCGAATTGGCAGTTCGGACAAACATTTCAAGGAGGACAATTCTAGTATTATAATTTTTACATTTTCCTATTATATATATATACTTCAGTTATATTGGATTGTGGAAGAAGCTGTGGTAGAAAGGTGCCCGCTTAATATATATGGTATAGCGAAAGTCATAGTACAAAATTACTTCTTTTTTGTTTGTTTGTTTTATATTTTGTCCTCTTTGCATCACTCTAGAGATGTTGAAATGGTGGTAAGGTTCCAAGGAATGTTGTCATATAGTAATTACAAGTTTGTAGATTTCATTATCATTGATGTGTTTGGGCCTACATTCAATAGATATAATTTGGTTTGTCCTTTTTTTGGCAAGGCATATATATACGTGATTCTTTTTCATATGATGATTTACAAATTGGCTTTTAGTAAACATGAAACGTTTTCAAGATAGTCTACTTTGTACTCCATAATATGCGGTTGCATTTGTTTTTATATGTCTATTTAGAGAAGGATAATATAATATGGTAAAATTAAATGTAGTGGGACTTACAATTTTTATATTATGTTTACTCTAAATGTCCACAATCGATTTATACAACTATTTATATTATACGGCTGCGTTTGGTAATCATCTCAAGATGAGAAATAATGATTCATCTCAAGATGACTCATATGAATAGTGTCAACATGAATCATTCATCTCTCCATTTGGTAGCAAAACATTTAGACTCGGATGATATCATATTGTGTTTGGTACAAATTGTAAAACTCTAGATTAAAATTTTGGTTGACCAAATTACCCTTATTATCATTGGGATTAAATAGTACCCTTTATTATTATTATTATTATTATTATTATTATTATTATTATTATTATTATTATTATTATTATTACTATTATTGTTATTATTTATTATTATTATTTTATTACATTATTATTATTATTATTATTATTATTATTATTCTTGTTATTATTATTATTATTATTATTATTATTATTATTATTTGAAATCGTATAAATACATAAGGGTAAATTAGTAAAAGAGAGAAAGTGTTGTGTTACTGTTCGAATGAGTTGAAGTCATCCGACCAAAAACGTCGGATGAGTTAACAAGCGGAAGCGGTAAAATAGCAACGGGTTTGGGCTTCATCTCGGGCCATCCAGTTTATTTCATTTCGGTACCAAACACTTAGATGAACCAAGATGAGGTGATCATCTTGGTTCATCATATCCACCAAACACACCTACGTGTATGTAGTTTATTTTGTAAGAATCGAATTGATAAAGTATGAAATGTCTAAATTGATCTTAATTTTTTTTTATTATGAAATGGTATGTGAGGTTAGAGAACTCATTTTACAAAAATGATGAAAGGTGTGACATAAAATTATTACATTATTATCTTAGATATAATATTGTATCATAGTACTCTAGTCCGAATTTTTTATACATCAAAGTAAACAAGATATAACGTGTTAATTAAATAAACTTTTATACTCTCATATATCTCCTTTTACATTATTTTGCGTCAAAGTAAACAGATTCAACATAGAAAAAGTTAATGGACTTTATAAATTTGTACCACAATATGACAAGAAAATACTACTCTCTTTGTTCTCTATTTTCATGTTAAATTTTGACCGGTATGAGTTTTAAGAATAAACTAGGTAAAGTTTTTTGTAAATAATTGTTTTTTACTAAACACCCCGACTATACAAGATCATACAATGTCTGGTGAAGATAGTACTAACGAAAATTACTATCTCCACCAAAACTGGAACAATCAAACTAATCTGAGAATGATCCACGACATATCAAACTCTCTACCAAAGAGAAAAGAAAAGATAAAAGGAACAATATATTGAAAATAGTCCAAAAATGACCATCTCGAAATACTAACAACGATCAACATATAAGGAAATGTCGAATTCGGGGTGTTTACTTTGGGTGATTAGGCCAGATTGACTAATATTATCCGACCTAATCTCATGTTTACTTTGTAGGATTAAAAACAGAATATATCTCAATGCTCGGTATTGATCCGAACCTTATCCCTTAATATGGTACTAATTATGTAATACGAATCCCACCCAAACATATGATTTGTCTCATCTTCAAAGAAAATGCCCTCTAGAGAACATGAGAACTAAATAAAGTGGAACCTGAAGAAAATATGTTCCATTTTCAATAATAAAATTCATTTGGAGGACGTCCTCAAAGAAAAAAATTTACACACATATACAGGACGGAGGAAGTATTTCATTTTAAAGATAAATTAAGATTTATGTTAATATATGAAAATAATCATTTAAGACGGTGAACAATAAATGCTAGCCTCCAACGTGTAAGAAACATAAATTATACTAGTCAAACTTGATTGTGAATGGATAAAAAATCCTTCCTAACTTTATTAGCACGATTTTAAACTATTTACACTATTTTATAAAATACATATGTAATGACTCCACAAAATGTAACTGCTAAAAGCCTAAAGTTATTTAATAAAATTGTTCCGATTATCCCAAATTTTCAAGAAAATGGAGAGGAAAAAAAAATTAAAAGACGGCCCCTATATTCACACTTATTTTATTTTTATTTTATTTTATTTTTATTTTATTTTATTTGTTAGTAAAGGTAATTTTATCTAAAAAATTACAAAATTGTCCCAAGGTTTTTTCTTTTATTGATTGAGCAAGGCCCCATGACTAAAGAGGCCAAAATTAAGTTAAAGAGTATCTGCTGGTTTTCAAATCAGCTGCACATCCCCGCCTTCAATGGAGGAGGGATGCAACCGAAATGCTCCAACTGAACGCGCCAATCTCTCTCCTAAGTTGACTCTATCACACACTACTCTCTCTCTCTCTCTCACACACACTAGGCACTTAACTGAAACCTTCGTGAATCCCGTGGTAAGAATAATATTATGCGTTTCGAAGCACACGCTCCCACGGAAATCTCTACTCGAAGCATTCACAGTGGCTGCTGAATTTTCCCCCAAATCGAAAGCTAACCATTTATTCTCGTCTCTCCATCTCGGATCACGCGCGCTCTACCAGAAATCACCTTTATTCATCTAAGGTATGTCCGATTTCTTCATCCAAATCCGAATCATTTATGATTTAGGTGACTGACTATGCGTTGTTTAAGGTGAGGTCGAACGGAGAAGACGGTAGGATGAGTGAGAATAAGAGGTTTCAGTTGGGGACGATTGGCGCCCTCACTTTGTCGGTGGTTTCGTCCGTTTCTATAGTCATCTGCAATAAAGCGCTCATGAGTAATTTGCATTTCATTTTCGGTAAGCCATTTCTTATTTTCTGATTATCGTGATAATTTATGTGGATTTAATGTCCAGCAATTTAGAATTTAAGTGTAGATTTTACTGTAATTATATGGACAAAATCCTTTCTCGATTGATATGGCTTCCTCTGATGTTCTCTTCCCCCCCCCCCCTAAATATGATTCATGGAAGCTCTTATTCTAATATCTTTGTCATTACTTACTTTGACTACTTTAATAGTTACTCGAGTCTCCATTGTTTTATGGTTGCTAGTTGATAATAATGTTAATCTTAATCATGTTGTTAGTTTTTTTTTTTTCCTTCATGTTGTTAGTTCTTGACTGTATCACGTTTAACTCCTACCGGATCAAGTTACTCGTGTTTTCCTTTCATTTTCATGTGTTTATATGCATCGGATGCATTTTAGAATATGAAATAAATACTACAATGAATAGTGGCTAATTTAACTCTGTTGCATAACTGTTTCCTTAGGAATGGAGTTTGTAGGGAACTTTAGTTTTTGTTTTTCCAATTGAAGTACTAACTAAGCTCAACTACATTAATAGTAATGTAAAAGTATAAATGCATCTGTTAATTGAACGTGGCATTTTTTACATTTGACATGGGCCGTGGCACTAGACGAGAAGCCTAATTCCATCTTACAACTGATCTGAGCAAAGTATGTTTGATAGCTTATGTAAACACCAAAATTGCTATCTAACAAGAATGATTATAGTTTAACCAAGTAATGAACTGGTTTCTTCATTGAATAGAAAATCATTCCCTTTTTATGATAAAGTCTATTGCTTCTTGGCATTTGGTTGGAAAAGAAAAAGGCATATCATGAAATTATATTAATATAATTTTTTCTTTGATGCAGCTACTACTCTGACGAGCTGGCATCTCCTGGTTACTTTTTGTTCTCTTCATGTGGCACTATGGATGAAACTTTTTGAGCACAAACCAATAGATTTTCAAACTGTTATTGGATTTGGTATCCTAAATGGAATTTCAATTGGAATGTTAAACCTTAGCTTAGGATTCAATTCAGTTGGTTTTTATCAGGTAAAGTTCTCTTCAGTATGCTATTGTGGTTTGACTTTGATACGTGTTTCAGAGGTTTTCTGAATGGAAAATCCTTCTTCTTTTCTTTGTTAGATGACGAAGTTGGCGATTATCCCCTGCACAGTACTCTTGGAAACACTTTTCCTCGGCAAGATATTCAGGTTGGTCACACATTGAACATAAAGTAGTTATCTTGAGCCAAATTTTTATTGTAGTTCTTATCTGGTTTTGTTTTATTTCAGCGATTCTCTTTTTAGCAAACTGGCAGCAGTTAGAATTTGTTTTTCCAGTGATTCTCTTTTTTAGATGATTTTATTCCTGAATATTTATCTTCTTTTCTTGTTTTCTTTCTCTGATTTTGGATTTTTGTTATTGCAGTAGGAGTATTAAGCTTTCTCTGGCCATTCTGCTTTTAGGTGTTGGAATTGCTACGATTACTGATCTCCAGCTCAATATGCTAGGCTCTTGTCTCTCTGCCATTGCAGTTCTTACCACCTGTGTTGCTCAAATTGTATCCTTTCTCTACTTATAGTCATCCCTCCATTTTAGTTGCAAGAAAAACTAATGGCAGGAAATAATTTTTGGGAAAATGTGAAACATGCAAAACTGTTTTTTACTCGGTCAAAAAAAAGCTAAGAAACATGGTGAAAAAGCCTAATGATCAAGTATTCAGGCCAATAATGATGGTGTGAATATGACTTGTGGACTACTGTCCCACTTGTATGGTGTCTAAGGATCATGTGTCCGTCTCTTTCCTGCATATAGAGTGTCAAGATCTTAGGCATGCATGAGGATCACTTTGCTTCCTCAGAGACTCTAAAAACAGTAGAATGTTTACTTTAGGGACCACAATGCAATTCATTTCTTCTCAGTAAGAAGGAATTGACAAATCAAATTAGCAAAAACAGTCCAGAATGTCCCTTAGAGCATATTCAACATTCTTAGGTTAGCTGCAGTTCGTACCTTATTAAATTCCTTATATGCATATAAACAGCCAATGGGATCCCTTGTTTCTGAATGTAACTGCAGCGTGAACTCATTATTAACCTGTTTGATCTAATAATTTTCAATAGTTGTACCAAGTCCTGTAGGGAGATTTGCTTGTTTTCTTGCAGACTGTATTCTGGTTAACTCTGTATGTGGGCATGGGTATAGCATTCTTGAAAATAATCTAATCTTTCCTACGTGTGCCATTTATTTCTTGGTATGTGTATGTATTGTTTGAGATCTTAACCGTTTCTTTTAGATGACAAATACCATCCAGAAGAAATATAAGATTTCGTCAACCCAACTACTGTATCAAACTTGTCTATATCAATCAATGACCTTGCTCATCTCAGGTCCATTTCTTGATAGGCTTTTGACTAAACAAAATGTATATGCATTCGAATACACACCAAAAATAGTTGTAAGTCATATGAAAATTTTGGATTCACGTAATTGTAAATATATGCTAGTTGCTTCTAGTGCTAAATCAGTGACTGATGTTGCAGGGTTTTATTGTTCTCTCCTGTCTGATCTCAATCTCCGTTAATTTTAGCACATTCCTTGTGATAGGAAAGACATCCCCCGTCACCTATCAAGTTCTTGGGCATCTCAAAACTTGTCTAGTGTTAGGATTTGGATATTCTCTACTTCGAGATCCATTTAGCTGGAGGAATATATTTGGTATAATGGTTGCACTGGTTGGTATGATTTTATATTCATATTATTGCGCCCAAGAAAATCAAGCCAAAGCTGAAGAAGCATCCGCACAGAATCAGGTATTTAGAGCTGCTCAATGTTTTTCAGATCTGCAGTTTTTATGTTTTATGCTAAGCCTTATTTCATTTGTTATATATACAGCAGAAGGAAGCTGAATCTGATCCCCTTTTGCATGTTGAAAATGGTACGTTGAAGTTAAATGAGCTGCCACTGTCAAAGGGCACAGCTTGGGATGTAGACAAGGATTTGCATGCTTGAAGAATGGTATGTTGGGATAGTTAAATGTGCCCTTTTTCTATACATGAACTTTTTTTGGTAGCATGCAAATGTAAGTTCAGTTGAAGATGCGGATGGGATGAGTTCAAGGAATGTTTTTCTATTATCTTTGTTCTAAGAAATTCCCATTTCTAACATGTTGAGACTCTTTTGTAAGATTCTTTTATATGAAAAAATTAAAAAATTAAAAATAAAAAAAAAGAAAAAAAAGAAAGAAAATGGTACTAGTTTCTATGTACATAGTTACAAAAACTTCATTCTCTTTCCCTTCCGTCCTGCATAACAGGCATGCCTAATTTGAAATCAAAGATACTAGTTTCTATGTGCCACACTCTTCGCGTGTTCATGCCACCTAACTCCTTTGTTACTGCATAAAATATTAATCAAAGATTGAAAATTTGGCATCAATATGTAGAATTATTTTATTTAAAATATGTGGAGATAACCAAGATGTGTGTATTATTGATATTTTGCAAGTAAATAGTAATATGCATATTCTGTACTTGATAATTGATCCCTCTCTTTCTCTCCCAAATGTCCATAAATCCACATTTGTTGATAAATAAACTCAACTTAGGAGAGGGGCTTCTTCCATCACATTCTTACTCTCTTTCTGTGAGTTATTTTGCTCTTCTTACCTCGCACACCAAATCTGTGTAGATGAGAGCCCAAACCATGATGCATGCTACGCATGTACAACAAACTTGCTGCAGCAGCAAAGCCCATACCATAGTCCAACAGCTTCCAAATTTTATTTCGAGGGATTTCAAACATACCCCCCCCCCCCCCCACACACACACACCAAATAATAATAATAATAATTTTGAATGTTCGATTATTCCCTTATATTCTTAAGTTTAAAATTTTTAAGCTTGTGGATTTCTAGTTAAATGGCAGAGTGCTTGTATTTTAATTGTGAAGGTCAATTCTTCTTGAGGTTATTTTTGCATTGTTTACTCCTTAGAATCTATAATGAGTTTTGGGACACACTTGGGTCAGCCGGAGACACCGTGCGACCGGGCTAAAACAATGACACTTTTATTCATATAGATTGACACTTTTCTGTATAAAGATTGACACTTTTAAAAATTGTCATTTTATTCGTAAAATAATTATGTTAAAGATTGACACTTTTATTCATATAAATTGATATTTTTCTGTATAAAGATTGGCACTTTGGGCCCGGCCGCACGGTGCCTCCGGCTGACACAAGTTTTTGTCATGAGTTTTTTATGCATGGAACCCAACTATTCTTTTGTTTTCCTTTTGTATTTTACATGGGTCTCATTTGTTTATTTTATTAACTATCTTCACTATTTTATTATTTTAACTTTTTCTCAATCTAATTTCTAAATCTATTTAATTGAGTGCTTAAAGAGCCAACAAGATAAATTCATAGAATGGACAGATAGAAACATGAAATTAGCAAAAATGACGACTTTTTAAAATTGTTTCTACTTGTAGTCATATACTCCTCGTCCCAATTCAACTGTCTCAATTCAATTGGAACAATAAAATAATAATAATAATAAATAAATAAAAATTAATTAAGCATATTCCTAAATAAAAATTAGTGGCCCATTTTAACTAGTTTTTGATTTTTGCTAATTTTGTACTTTTGATATAATGATGGAATTGAATAAATAAATCACCATTTCTTTATTTTGGATTTTTTGTATTAAATATTTTAATTTTTTAATTAATTAATTCAAAATAATTCAATAAATAAATAAATGAAAATAACATAAAAGTGAGAAAGAGAATCATTGGTCACAAATTAAAAATTCCTTAATGTAAGTAATTAAAACAATAACTTAAATGTCATTCTTTAATTCTCATGCCCAAAAGTAAATGAGACGATTGAATTTGGATGGAGGGAGTACAATCTATTTAAAAAAAATAAAATAATAATAATAATAAATTCATTCATCCTTTTAAATCTACATATATATGTTGGTCCCAATTAGAAAGCACGAACTCTTAAGACAAGATGTATAGTGGTTTGGAGGTTACGCTCCTACGTCCACTCTTCCCACCACAACCCGGTGAGGAACTTCACTCAATTTGGGGTTTTAACTAGGTACCCCAAGAACTATGTGAGTTTATACGATAGGCACTCACGAGCCTTACAACCTTAACCTTACATACAAACACTCAAACTCAGTTTGGGTTTGGGTTTGGGTTCATATATTTCCAACTAATAAGAAATCCTTTTACAATGAAGTACAATGTAGAAGGCTTGGATTTCTCTCTAGGGCTTATGGATAAATGAGATTGAAGCCCTAAGTTGTGAGCTAGAAGGTTGGATCAGAGATATTGAAAGTAGAGAAGGAAAGAAGTTTTTCGAAGTTGAAGTGCCTTCTCTCTTCTCTTACTTGTTGATTTCACTTAATCTCTCTCTTTACATTATGTAGTTTGAACCTTCTATTTATAGGGAGGGAAAACAAATCTATCTGTTGGAAAGATAGATTGCGTGCACCTCACCATGTCCAATCTGAATAAAATCTTTTACTTTATAGCACACAGTCCTAGGGAGTAGTTGTTGACTTGTTAGAACCTAGGCCTGTGCATTCGGCGATTGGACAGCTCACTTGAAGCGTACACGTGGACTAGCAGGTTGTCACTTCTTACCTGTTTGTCAGACGCTCTGGCTTATGCTGAAAGCTCGAGCGGCTAAGGGTGGAGACATTTGCATGGTGAAGGCGAGCTCCTTCACGCTTTGAACTAAGCACGCTCTTCGAGCTTGTTCAGTCGCTCTGTTTAGAAGCACGCTCTGGACTGGAACCACTTTGTACTGGAAGTGTGCTCCGGCTTTCCTTCCAGGCAGGCTAAGGACGCTTCGCTTCTTGCCTTGTTCTTTGCTGCTCTCGCTTCTACTTCGGCACGCTTCCTGACAAGTGCTCCGTCCTTGGAACCACGCTCTGGCTTGTCTTGACATTCCGTCTTTGAAGCGTTCCGTTGTTCTTCCTTTAACCAGGCGCTTCAGCTTCTTTTTAAGCGCTCTCACTTAGATACTCTAAAGAGTTACATTTTAATACCTAGAACTCCTTAACAGATGAGTTCTTCTAATACATTAAAATGCACATAGTAACTTAGAGTTAGATCATCAAAGATAAGGAAAATATTCTATTTAAAACACGGGTTTTGGAATCGAATCAAAACACTTCTTTTATTATCAACTTGATTCAAGTTCCCCCTTACATAAATATCCTAACAATTTCCCCCTTTTTGATGATGCCAAAACCCGAATGAAAAATTCAGGTGAATAGAATCAAAGTTTTAAAAATTACAGCAAAACACTCTAGTTTTCAAAGCTAAGAAACCTAAAGCTACCTATAAACCTACGGGTGGTGAGAAAAGCGCTTTAGATGTCAAGGCTTTGTATTTCCACTTGAGCATCCTTGTTCTTCAAGATCTTCTTTCACAAAATACAAGTGTTTACTTGTATTTCTTGATTAACTCATCACTCATTCCCCCTCACACAAATGGTATTTTTTATTTCCATTTTTCCTCCTTTATGGTGTCTTCAACCCTAGTTTTCATTATTGGTTTGGTTACAACCATCAAGGTAGAAGGCGACCCATCCGATAGTGTTTTGGCAGACCTCATAGAAGCACCATGGAAGACAGATCACTGCTGTAGTGAGGGTAGATACATCGCACCTTCGAAGCGCGGGAGGAGCGGAAGGGCTGAAGTTCATCCTTGACAGACGCTTTATGAAGAATTACTCCCTCGAGCTTATCCTTCCTCCTAAAATTGATAAGAGAGGTATTCTTCATTGACTGCATATACTGTTTGCCCGGTTTCGAAGAAAAACTGGAAGGCGGTATAGAGAAAGAGGTCACCAACTCTGTTTCACAAACTCGCCGGATCTCCATCATCATAGTTTGTGAAAGCGTGAAGAGGAACTTTCACGCTTTGAGAGGGACGCTTCGTTGGAGCTCTTGCAGCCGAAGCTCTGACTGAACTTCCTTCGCGCATAATATTCTTCTCTCGTTTTTCCAGAGAACGGGTTGGATATGCTGACCTTTGGTGCCCTTCCTGGTGTGACTCAAATACTTCGAGTCTGGAAGGCGGCATTTCAGGTTCTAGCGCTTTGATATCCATAGTGGTCAGGGATGTTACCCTGATATTTTGCCACTTCCCGTTGAGAGCGCGAGTGACAGTGGTTTTGTCTTCCTCGTAGGAGAGATCCTTTCTTTGTGATCTTTTAGCTTCAAGGAGGTTCGAGATTTGGTTCTTGAACGCTTCGAATCTTTTATTCTCCTCTGTTGCAAGGTTGATGTCCACTTGCAAGAGTGCTGATAGTCACTTCTCCTGGATCTTCTCCGAGCCTTGGGCGAGCGAGCGAAGAGCCTCCCACAACTCCTTGTCTATGCTGCACCATATGATGTATGACAGCAAAGCGATTGAGGTGGTAGATTGAATGTTGTTGCCAACGAAATTATACAGGCGCTCTAGCTCGAAGACAGGACCACGCTCCGTCATTCCCAAGACTTGTCTTTGAGGAAGTGATACTGTCTTCATGCCGTTAGAAGCGACATTAGGAGCAATATCCTTGAGTGAAGTTGGGAGATCGGATTTTTTTTGATGGATCGGCTCCGGTTGACCCACTGTAACGCTTTCGCGCTACCAATATCAAGAACAAGGGTCTGTTGGAACCCCTGCTTTGATACCACTTGTTGGTCCCAATTAGAAAGCACGAACTCTTAAGACAAGATGTATAGTGGTTCGGAGGTTACGCTCCTACGTCCACTCTTCCCACCACAACCCGGTGAGGAACTTCACTCAACTTGGGGTTTTAACTAGGTACCCCAAGAACCATGTGAGTTTATACGATAGGCACTCACGAGCCTATGAGTTTATACGATAGGCACTCACGAGCCTTACAACCTTTACATACAAAACACTCAAACTCAGTTTGGGTTTGGGTTTGGGTTCATATATTTCCAACTAATAAGAAATCCTTTTACAATGAAGTACAATGTAGAAGGCTTGGATTTCTCTCTAGGGCTTATGGATAAATGAGATTGAAGCCGTAAGTTGTGAGCTAGAAGGTTGGATCGGAGATATTGAAAGTAGAGAAGGAAAGAAGTTTTTCGAAGTTGGAAGCGTCTTCTCTCTTCTCTTACTTGTTGATTTCACTTAATCTCTCTCTCTACATTATGTAGTTTGAACCTTCTATTTATAGGGAGGGAAAACAAATCTATCTGTTGGAAAGATAGATTGCGTGCACCTCACCATGTCCAATCTGAATCAAATCTTTTACTTTATAGCACACAGTCCTAGGGGAGTAGTTGTTGACTTGTTAGAACCTAGGCCTGTGCATTCGGCGATTGGACAGCTCACTGAAGCGTACACGTGGACTAGCAGGTTGTCACTTCTTACCTGCTTGTCAGACGCTCTAGGCTTATGCTGAAAGCTCGAGCGGCTAAGGGTGGAGACGCTTTGCATGGTGAAGGCGAGCTCCTTCACGCTTTGAACTAAGCACGCTCTTCGAGCTTGTTCAGTCGCTCTGTTTAGAAGCACGCTCTGGACTGGAACCGCTTTGTACTGGAAGTGCGCTCCGGCTTTCCTTCCAGGCAGGCTAAGGACGCTTCGCTTCTTGCCTTGTTCTTTGTTGCTCTCGCTTCGCTTCTGCTTCGGCACGCTTCCTGACAAGTGCTCCGTCCTTGGAACCACGCTCTGGCTTGTCTGGACGTTCCGTCTTTGAAGCGTTTCGCTGTTCTTCCTTTAACCAGGCGCTTCAGCTTTTTTTTAGCGCTCTCACTTAGATACTCTAAAGAGTTACATTTTAATACCTATAACTCCTTAACAGATGAGTTTTTCTAATACATTAAAATGTACATAGTAACTTAGAGTTAGATCATCAAAGATAAGGAAAATATTCTATTTAAAATACGGGTTTTGGAATCGAATCAAAACACTTCTTTTATTATCAACTTGATTCAAATTCCCCCTTACATATATATCCTAACAATATATATATATTTTAGTATAGTTACAAATATCGATAATATTATCTTAATTCATCCTTTTAAATCGACATATAAAAAGTATATTCATAATGATTAATGAGCAGTAAATCATAGTACAGTAATTCTCATTAGTCATTATCCCTTCCAACGTTGACCTAATTGAATTCTCCCGCCAATTTCATGTCATGAATCAAATGTAAACAATCAAACTCAGATTCAGATTCAGATCCCAGAAATCCATCGCCAAAATCCCATGGATTTTTTTTCTACCTTCCATATCTCTGAGGTCCCTCCAACCACTATAAACACCCCTCTCCGCTATCAAAGAGCGCTGCTCATTCCTTCACATGGCGATGGAATCGGAAGACCCCTCCCCACCTCCGCCGTTCGATCCTTTAACGCCGGCAGTTCCGATATCCTACCCGCTGAGGACGCTGGAGGAACTGGAGTCTCGTGCCTACTTCAAATCATTCCACTTCCCGTTCAACCAGGCGGCGGTGAAGCTCCCGGCCGGCGGCGACCTGCCCTTGCCGCGGCGGTCGCGGATTCTGGTCTGCCATGATATGGCTGGAGGGTACACTGATGATAGGCTTGTGCAGGGTGGGACCAATGCCGACGCCTACGCCATTTGGCATTGGCACTTGATCGACGTTTTTGTTTACTTCTCGCATAATTTGGTGACTCTTCCGCCGCCGTGCTGGACTAATGCTGCACATAGACATGGCGTCAAGGTTGACCTTTTAATTTGCTCAACTACTTTAACAAAACTACAGTGAGAGATTCAATTGAAGAATTTCTGCTGTTATGTATGTATATGCCTAGTGATTCAATTGGATTTGTTGATGTTGGAGCTAGGGCAAGATATTTGGTTTTGGATTGGTGTTTGGAATTGATTATATATTTATAAAATGAAGGTGTTAGGAACTTTGATAATGGAGTGGGACGAAGGGGCGAAAACTGCTGCGAAGCTGCTATCAACAAAAATTGCTGCTGAAATGTATGCTGAGCGTTTGAGTGAACGCTGTAGCTCTAGGATTTGATGGTTGGCTGGTATTCTCTTTCTCCTTCTACTTAATCACATAATCTGCAAGTTCGCATTGAAATCTCGAGTTTTCTTGAAACAAACTCCCCCTATCAAGTTGAAATATTGTATATTGGGATAGGTTAGAATGCTGCAGTTCTGCTTCTATTGCCATCAGCCATTATTGTATCTTCTTGAAACTAGATTCTTTAAATTCAGCAGGTTGATGATATATCTTTATACGGTTTTCCAAAAATGCTTCGCATAACTACTGAAATGATCGAATGAGTGCTTCTTGATGTTTTCCCTTACTTTCCATTTCCATTCATTCTCTTGTTGTGTCAAACAAATGTGCATTCCATGAGAATTAGCTTCTTGAGTAGTTGTTTCACTATTTAACAGATTAATATGGAGGTTAATTTGGATCGTGCAAAAGTCCCCATTCTTCTAGACTTTGTAAGCCACTTGATCCAAACTATGCACTCCTCATTACCTGGCTCCATGGTTATTTGGTACGTACACCTATAAACTCGACTTTGATTTATAGCTCCAAGTATGGTTTGAGGTTGCCAAAAATTTCAAAATTATTGAAATGTGATGATGATTCAGGTATGATAGTGTTACTGTTGATGGGGAACTCGACTGGCAGAATCAACTAAACGCGAAAAACAATGCCTTTCTTTGACATATGTGATGCATTTTGTGATATCTTGGAGGTATATATACATATCTCTTTATTACTTATTGGTTCTATCTATACGAGATTCTTTCTTCCATGTGATGTAGGAAGATTATCCTAAGTCATCCGCTGAGGTTGCCGGTGAGAGACAATACGACGTTTACATGGGCATTGATGTTTGGGGAAGGGGTACTTTTGGTGAAGGTGGCTGGACTGTATGTCTCAACTCACTAAATCTTCTTATGTGGTTATGATAATGTTTTTAATTTGCCTTAAATATCACAGCACCTATCCTTATATGTAAAAATAGTAACTACATTACATAGCACAGAGTAGTGAATGCAAATGTTTTTCCTTTGACAGACAAATGTTGCCCTGGATGTGATAAAGAAAGACAGCATCTCAGCAGCTATATTTGCTCCCGGGTGGGTCTACGAGACGAAGCAAGAACCCAACTTTCAGGATGCTCAAAATCGGTAATATATGTTGTGATATTGCAATTATGTTTTCTTTCACGACAACTCAGATCTTACAAAAGATTAGGATTAATCGAATTAAATAATCAGATGGTGGGGGCTTGTTGAGAAATCGATGGGATCTGTCCAGAACTACCCCAAAGTACTTCCATTCTACTCAAATTTTGATCAGGTTAGTAGTGGAAAATGTTTTGTTTCTAAGCTGTATATAAATACAGTTTTGCAATCAATTTTTTCTTTTAAGTTATGCTAATTATAAAATGAAACATTAAAAAATGTGGTGATTTGCAGGGTCGAGGTTATCATGTATCAGTTGAAGGAAAACAAGTCTCAAACACTCCTTGGAACAATCTGTCATCTCAAAGCTTTCAGGTATATGCATTTGACACTGTATCCTCCAATTTTACTCGAACGTTTCATCATGATTTTTTTTAAATTTCCTTGGCACATGATGATCATCCGTAGATGCAATAAGAGGGTTTGCATAATGATGCAATAAAGGGATCTGACTTGCTAATTTACACCATCCAAGGGTCATAAGACATGCATGAAAAATACACTAGTGAATTTTGGATTTTATTTTAGCAATTGGTACTATTAATTAGGATACAACATATAATTAACACTTATGATCAATAATTCTTCTATATACAGCCATTTCTCGAGTATCATGAAGACTCTGCCACTCAGCCAATCCAGGTTTCGGTTAAGTAAGTTGCATTGATAATCATTCTTTGAATCTGTATTATGTTTCTTAAACAAGTTGCAGTATCACTATTTCACATATATGCTCTTTGGTTCTAAACATACTTATAAATGGTGATTTGGATTCTTCAAATGTTGAATACAGTACTATTTTGGAACTTAAACAATGTGTTAAAGTCATAGCAATTTTGAAGTAAATGTTTTATTTTCCTTGGAAAAGAATTCTACACGTTTCATTATGTAGAATGGGGTTTCCTCTTTAAAGGTTATACATATGTTTACAATTTCATATAGCTGGGTGAAATGTTAGTGTTTCTTGTTTGTATGAAATACCGATGTTCGCTACTTAGAACTAAAATAGGTTCCTCAAGACATGTAGTATGCATTAAGTAACCAAATTTGGTTCAGACATATCTTTCATGAAGATAATATTAGCATAAACTCATCTTTGAAGATCTACTCATACCTAGAAAATAATTACATGTCCTAATACTTGGCAGTTTCAAGGAACCGTCGTATAATGGTGGAGGAAACATTACATTTAGAGGGAGTCTTGGAAATAATGCTGAATTCACAGCAAGACTCTTTAAGGGAGAGCTTCTTATGGGGAACTCGCCAATTTACTTTACCTACTCTGTAAGTATCTCATACAGCATAATATTTCATTTCTTAACATCTTCAGTAATTATCTCTTTCTCTTATATCTGCCACAGGTAAATTCAAATGCCAACTCTCTGTTAGGTCTTGTTCTAGAGTTCTCTTCAACCACCACAGAGAAAAACTCCGTATTTGTAGCTGACTCAAGAAATACTTTACCATTACAAACCATGAACTCGAACTGTTTCACGTATGTGATAATGCCACATAGAGTGGAAGAGGTGGAGGGATGGATCATTCAAAAATGCAGTATTCAGATGAAGGGCCGCACATTAAAGGGATTCAAGCTTTATGCTACAGGAAAAATCAAACTCCCAGTTCATCAGAATATTATGCAATACTTGGTGATATCAAGATTACAAGCACTCAAGAAAATCTCAAGTTTTCACCATCAACATCGTGGCTCGTTGATAGTGAATTCGTACGTTGGAGTCCAGCTCCCAAAGGGTCCAAGCGCCTTAGTTTCAAGCTAACATGGAAACTGAAAGATGGGGATACTAATCTTTTCGATAAGTACAACATATATTTAGAAACTCAGAGTGAAAAGCTTGATCTTCTCGGGGTGGTAGAATCGAGATCCTTCTATGTTTCTGATCTTGAAGTGTTTTCTGGGAGTAAGAGTTTAAAATTCATAATCCAAGTTTGCAGCCTTGATGGCTCTTGGCAGAAGCTTCAAGATTCTCCTTTCTATCTATTGCAAGTTCAAGGTTATGACCGTATCTCTTGCTATATTATGTAAAATGATAGTTTGTGAAATGTTGAACCGGCTTCTCTTCTCTTCTTGCAGGTAGCCAATCGGCAGAGAGGCGTAGTGAGCTCGATTACGGAATGAAGCTAAGCACAAAGGTTGCAGAATCAACCAAAGCTTCCGAGAAGAGTGTCGTTACCTATTGCATACATGTAGAAAATAATTGTGCTGCTGCCATGGATACTGAGGTTGAAGGTTGCAGGATGTTGCATAGGTTGGTTGGAATCAGCGTGGGCCACAAAATGCAAAGAGATGAAATTGAAGGCGTTATTAGGATGATTTACGTATTGTTGATGCTAATCTTATCGGTTATAACCATCTATATCGCCTGCCATCTCTGCATGTAGGAGATGAGAGATGCTATTATTTACAATAATACGTTTTGTTGCATCATGAATTTACGGTTTTTATTGTATACTTCTAAATAATAGCAAAGAGTAATGTGTATTTGCACATTAATCTAATAAAATCATACTTTTAAATTAATGCATGATGACTATCATTTTATTTTCATACTTTTTTTTTTTCTCTAATATTTGGAGTAGAAACTAAAAGACAGACCAAAATATCTCTATCGAGGCAAAAAATAAAATGTCCATTTAGAGATAAAGAAATTAAATCTTGACCAAAATATAAAAAAATACAAAATTTGCCCATGTTTTGCAAAATAGGACTAGAATGCCCCTTAGAGCATTCGCAGCGGGACGGGCACAGCCCGTGCGCCTGCCCTTGTGCCCTCCTCCGCGCCCGGGCTCCGCCGTTGGCACCCTCCAAGGGCTCGATTGCCCGTGCGAAAATGCGCCCTTCTGCCTCTCGACGGGCCCGGCGACGTGGCAGCATCCCATTGGTCAACGGTCGTTTGACCGTTGACCACTGAATTATTTTTTTTATTTTTTATTTTTATTTTTATTTTATTTTATTTTTATTTTTACTTATATATACCCTCTTCATTCCTCACATTTCTACACCACTTTCATCTTCAAATTCTCTCTATTTTCATCAATTTCAACTCAAATTCTCTCAAAATTCTACATTCTACATTCAAAAAAAAATGACGACGAGACATCGAGCTCTTCAACTAATCCGTTGCAAGTGCGTTGAGGTGTTGATGTCTCTTTTGCACGTTATATGCAAAGGCAGACCTCCCTTCGCGATGCAATCGCTCATGAAAAGCTCAAAGAGGATATGATCGAGGAAATTTGGGCATGTTTCGGTCATCACTAGTTTTTTTTTCTACTTCATTTTATTGTATTGTAATTTTTCAAATATGCAATGCAATCGAATTTTAAAAATATCTCTTATTAATTTAAATCGACAAAGATTTAAAATAATAATAATAATAATAATAATAAAAATATTACGAAGCCCTCCATGTTTTGGAGGGCTCCAATGCAGCTAATTACTGAGCCTTCCTAAAACTATTAAAATACAATATATATATTAATATAATAATGGGAACCCTCCTGCTCTTATGACATTACTCACATGCATGCATGCTATCTTCTTTTCTCTCTCCTCTCTCTCTCTCTCTCTCTCGTCAAACCCGACTCTCTTTCTCTCCTCACTCTTTTCAACATTCACTCTATTCTCTCTTTATTTTTTCTTTTCAAGTTTTTCTTATTCTTTCTTCTTTTTTCTTTTCCCATTTTCAATTATTCTTCACTCATTCTTTTTTCTTTTCTTTTTTCGTGATTTCATTTCATTTTTTTGTTTTTCTTTTAGTGATTTTTTATTCAGTTCTTTTTTATTTTTTTACTGTAAGGAGCTACAAATTATTTTGATTTCATTCTACTAAAGAAGTTGACAAGAAATCGTCAATTTCTTATTTTCTCCAACTCGTTTTATAAGAATTTGATAATTTCTTATGTTATACTAATTCACTTGGTAAAATTTTGACAAATGCATTTGGTAAGAAATTGTGTGTGTAGCCGTAACTTGGTAAAAAAATTCAATTTCTTACCTATTATTTGGTCGCGTTGTATTCTTACATTCTTACTATGTTATTATTAATTTGTATGTGTGATTGTAAATTTGTATGTGTGGTCTTAACTTGGTAAGAAATTTCAAATTTTTTACTTGTTATTTGGTAATTTCTTGCCATTCTTATCAAGACTACTACTATATTTTTACTAATTTGTATGTGTGATTATAACTTTGTATGTGTAGCCTTAAATTGGTAATAAATTTCAATTTCATGCCAAGTTAGAGGCAAGAAATTGATTAACTTTGTAAGAAATTGAAATTTTAATTTCTTACCAAATTTTTAAACCAACAATAGAGTTTAATTAAGTCTTAATTAAACAACAAGAAGAACTATTACACATATCTAATGACAAATCGTTCCAATTACAAAACCAACAAACTTTAAACAATAAATATGGACAACCAAAAACTACTAGCTCACAAAAAAATAATAATAAATCCAAAGTCCATTTGGTAAGAATTTATCAATTTTTTTACCTACTCTAACTCATTTCGTAAGAACTTGATAATTTTCTATATTCTACTAATTCATTTAGTAAGAATTTGACAAATTCACTTAGTAAGAATTTGTCAAATTCTTACATTTCTAAATCGTTTGGTAAGAATTTGACAACTTTTTTATGTTCAACCAATTAATTTCTTATCAATGCAGTCAAGATCCGAATACATTGTAATGACAAACAAACAAATCATTTGCATATTCCATCAAATCTAAAAGAGGAAGCCTTATACTGCACGTGTGCCTTATGTATGAATTGCAGAAAAGTATCCCTAAAATACACAAGAAAAACGTATCAAATACAATTAGGCACTTCCAACAACAATCCTCGAAAATAGCAACACATGAAGAAGTATCAAATACATTAGGTACTTCCAACAACAACACTGTCCTCACCAATATACACACCACCCACCAAAAAAATTAAGAAATCTGAAAATTCCGACAAAGAATTGAAAATCTAGTAAAATCAAAACATGATTTCATCCTTTTTTTTTTCCTTTCTCATTTATTAGAGAGAGCCGTAAGCAAAATGGCTTACCATATTTCAAAATTAACAAAAATGGAAGCTTGAAGGGAAAGATAAACACCGACACGACAAGTAGCACCAAATTGAAAGAAAAAAAATGGTTAGTGCAAGATCAATTAAAATTAATCCTGCATCTTCACCGTACAGCTCTCTCCAACGATCATGCCTCTGGGCGTCCTGCCCAGCGCCGCCGCCCTCGGCCCCGACACCACATTGTACAGAACTCCGTTCGTCAGCCCCACCCACCTCGATTTCGTCCACCGCCTTTTTCAGACATAAGCGGAGAAGCAAAACCCTAAATTGGTGTCGTCACCACCACCTCACCCCTCGAAACCGTCTCCAACAGTATTTTCAACTCCTCACCTCCCACGCAAAGCCGCCATCCGTCCCTAAAGCTCGCATGTGAATCGTAGGACTGCTAGTCAAGGGAGAGGGAGCAGAAAGATATGAGGGGGAGAGAGGTGAGAGAAAGAGAGAGAAGAAGCTTATTGCGTATTAAAAAATGAAGTAATAGGTGAGAGAAAAGGAGATAGGAGAGAGAAAAGGTTGGGGGCATTTTAGTCCCATGCGTACAAATATAGGCAATATTTGTGTTCTATTATGTGGTGGACAAAAATTGATTTTATTAAGTCTAAGGGGATATTTTCCTACATTATCTCTATCTACATTTTATATTTAAATTATACTATTTGATTTGGCATATACTGCCTCTGTCCCGCGCTAAATGATCCATTTGGTTTCCGCACGGAATTAAGACGGGTGTGTTTAGTGTGTAAAGTGTATTGTGATTAGAGATATAATGTGATTTTTGTATTTAGGTATATTTCAAAACTAGAGTATCATAGGTGCATAAAAACATTTGATGTCTGATCTTAAATGAAAGACCGTATCAAGACCTTTAATTTATTATAAAAATCATAAAAATCGGTCGGAGAACAAACGAGCAAGTATGATAATTTAAAATTTTAGAATTTAAATTATATTGGGATACGTGCTGTGAGAGGTGAGTGGATGATGAGATTTAATTAGGAAATGTTAAGTGTAATAAGAGATTTACTAATTGTACCAGTTAAACCATAATTATTTCCCAAAAAAGAATTGAGTCATCTAGCATGGGACGTCCAAAAAAGAAAAACAGGTTATCTAACGCTGAACGGATGGAGTATATACAAGTATTGTGGCATGCCTTAATAAAAATGAATTTTAATACTCCATAATATATTACTTCCGTCTATAATAAACAGGTTGATATGTAAAATTAAAGTAGTGTATTATGTATATTAAAATGGAGTTTGAGTCTTATTTAAAGTAATGTATTTTTGAAGAAGTGATGCCATTTGTCTAGAGCTTGCTAAACAAGTCCATGAGTATTCTAGACTTAGATTATTTAAATGCAGAATCTAGTGAATTCTCTTAGATACTTTTGTAGAAAATTCTAAATTCATACACCCCCCACCCATTCATGATTTCTTGGCAAAATTTCTATATCGGGACATCCATCATTTCTCATCACTTTTTATTTTGGGATGTATGCTCTACAATCACTTTAACACTGTAACACTTTATCACTCCACTTTTGACACTTTAATACTTTAATACTATTAAAAATATTAGATGGGCGTGCGTGGTGTGGGTATTGTGGAAATGGCGCAACGCGGTCGTGTTTGAAGGAAGAGAATGAGATTTCAAGAATTGAGATCGAAATCAAGAGCCGGTATTAGAGTTGGTGTGCGGCGAAGGGAGATGTTGATCGATGTATGAGCTTCTAGATTGGACGAAAAACGCTCTTGCAGTTCATTGGGATGGAATATGAGGTGTATTTGGGTGGTACGTCTTGTACCAAAAATGTGAAATAAAATCCGTTTTTTTTTTATAAATAAAAAATATATTAGATGGACTCACAATTATTCCATTTTAATACTTTAATTTAATAACTTATCATCAAAACATATTAAATTCTCGTGCCCAATTTTTTTTGCCAATAATTCATGGATTGATGGAGAATTATTTTGTGAGGATCTAGAAAGATCCATAAATAGAGCTCTTAAGGAACCATTCGTAAATAAAAATCTAAAATCGTTCTAGCTAATACTATCAAAGCTTTTGGACAGAAGTGATCCACTCCAATTTCCTTCTATATTCCATGCATACACTACTCTACACACCACTATCACTAAAATATTAAATCCCTTTCTACACCATTTTACTATCATCACTCTCTGTATTTAAAATACCCATAACCACTTCCGATTTTCTAACATGTATTATCTATTACTCCTTCCGTCCTAGTTCAGTAGTCCAGTATATCATATTAGGCCGTCCATACCACTAGTTTTGTTTTTATAAATGGAAAGAATTAGCCCATTAAATGGACATCTCATCATCTACTCATTTCTCAGCATGTATCTCAATATAATTTAAATTGTAAAATTTTAAATTATCATATGTTGTTTGTTTGTTCTCCAATTTTTACAACTTTTATACCAAATTAAAGGTCTTGATACGATATTTTATTTAAGATCAAACATCAATATGTTTTTATGCATCTATGATGCTCTAGTTTTAAAATAATAAAATTTGCAATAAATTATTAAATGCTACACTTTATCTCTAAACACATTTGCCTAAAAACGCATGCAAAAAAAAGAATCAGACTACTGAATTGGGACAGAGTACTCCCTATATTCCTCATATTAGTATGATTATTACCCGTTTGAGATATCTATCATATTAGTGTGGTAACCCAAAATAGAAATATTCCCTCGCCAAATCTACTTTTTACCCTTGTTTTTTTTAAAGCACTTTTTTACCCTTGTTATTTGAATTTATTTATAATACATAACAATATGGGTCCACCTAATTTTACCTACTTTTTACCCTTATCCTATTATCACCTACTTTTACTTCTTTTTTTTCCCTCAATAAATGTGTCATCCCTCACGTCACATTAATATAGGTGACCGAAGGAGTATTATATATAGTAGAATTTGAGTCTCACTTCTATGTAAAGTGTGGGCTCAAAATGACATTTTGTTATGTGAGCTTATGTTTTAAAATAGAATTAGTATCTTTTTTGTGAACGGATAAAAAATGAAAAATGTATATGTTTATCGTGGACAAAGAAACATCTATATTTAATAAAGTTTACAAATGTTCAAGAGATAAAATTGTAATTAAATGTCAAAAAATACTTATAAACCCGAAATAAATTCATGATTATTAAATGATACTTACAAGCAAAAACTAACACACAATCGACTGCATTTGAAGGAAAAATAAATAAAAAGTAAACAAAAACTTAAAAAAAAAACTAATTAAATGTGGGACACCGAGATAGAGAATCTCAAATCAAATAAACATACTATAATCCATAATTTCTGATTATCTAATCTCATAAGTCATAAGTAAAGGACAATTAATTCATGAATCATTTCTCATCAAAAGATGTATTGGCGAGAGGGTTGAGCAGTTGGCCTACAAACAGCACAACCCTACTGGTTTCTTCTCTGATTAGGAAGAGAAAAGGATGATCAGCCACGAACCTGAGCTCCGGCTCCTCATAGTACATCGAACTTTCCATATCATCATCCTCCTCAGTAACGGCCGCAGCTTCCGCCCCGGACTCATTCACCTCCACAAATGCTTTGTGCAATATCCTGTACACAAAAATCATCTTCGAATCATCGGAGTCGACCATCTCAGTCAGACCCCCCATATCAAAAAGATCCACCACCCCCAGCTTCTTCATCACTTCATTTGCCTCGAATTCGAAAGCTATCTTGAACTTGGGAATCTGGAAATCAGCAAGCTCCACACACGTGTCCGGGAGGTGGCAGTTGATGAAGGGCTCAGAGCAGATTCTTTCCATCAATGGCGGCAGGCCGTCTATGGTGTCTGGAAGATAGATATACATTGAGAAACTGCGTTGGTTGTCGTTGCCTCGTCTGTAGGGGATCTTGGCCACTTTGAAGCCGTCAAAAGCACGGACGAATTGCCATTGCCAGCTTCTCATCAAGGGTACGCGTATACGGCTTCCGTCTAGGAGGTAGAAGTCGTCGTCTTTCGTTAGGTCTGCATTGAATTCGTCGGCCCATGTTCCTTTGAAGTAGACTGCATTTGCTAAGATGAGTCTAGTATCCCTAGTGATTGAATCTGGTGGAAGTATTTCTTCGATCAGCCCTCTTGTTTCCTTTCTTGCCCACTCATTCACTTCTTTTCTAGCCTCTTCATTCAGCCTTCAAATAACATTAACATCAACATTTTTAACAATCAACAAACAAGAAAAGAGACTAGAAAAAGTACATCGTGAGGAGGCTCCCTTAGGCATACTAAACGTGACCACAACTCATATACTGGTAGTAATTAAGGAAAATTATTATTAATAAGCCATACTAAAAAATCTAAATTTTAAATGGAAAATTATTGATGTGGTTCTGATACATTAGAAGTGGTTACATTAAGAGTGAGTAGGAGAGCATTCTTGAGTGCGTGCATGTTTTGCGAGTCAACATTTATCCTTAAATCTTTTATTTTTTTTTATAATGAAGCTAATTGAGTCAAGCTACTTTTTTCTATGTCTTCACGTTTAGTTATGTGCATGATTTTTGTGGTCACGCACGACCCTGCTTCAAGATGGTGTCGTGGCACAACTTGAAGCCTATACCTACTGTAGAAAATTGAGCTAAGATAGTTTTCATAGAATTGAGTGTAAAGAAGAATAGAATTTCATAGAATTTAGTAAAGTCAAAATCAACAATTACATAGACTGATCCTGGTTTTATACTAAATGCTATGCCACATCACCAACATTACACGTGTCGTGATCTAAGCTAATAAGCGAAAGTAAACAAAACAGACGGCCCAGATTATAACGCAGCTAACTCCAACTAGGATCGACTCCTTGCTAAAGCATTACTGCGACTTTTATTAATACTGCATCTTCTTCTTCAACTTTCACACCATTCCACCACTGCAACACCATTCTTCACTCCCCCTTAGTCTTCACCCCTCCGCAAGATGAACGCTGTGGATATCCAAAAGCGCCATCTTGGAAAGAAGAAAACGGAAACGAGATTGAGGTAGAGACTTCGTGAAGAGGTCAGCAAGTTGAAGTGTAGAAGATACAGCAGTAGGAACAAGAAAACCACTGCGGAAACATTCTCGAACATAATGGCAGTCGATATCGAGATGTTTGGTCCTCTCATGGAATACCTGGTTCTTTGTGATATGAATTGCGGCAAGGTTGTCACAGTACAAAGAAAGTGGAAGTGAACATGAAATCCCAAACTCTTTCAATAATGCAGCAATCCATACCAACTCTTTGGTTGTTGCACTGAGGGCACGATACTCAGCCTCTGCCGAGGAAGTAGAAACATTCTTTTGTTTCTTACAATGCCAAGAGAGCAACGTTGGCCCGAGAAAGATGCAGAAACCGGTGAGGGATTTCCGAGTATCAAGACACGCTCCCCAATCTGCATCGCTATAACCAGATAAACCAAGATCAGCTCTAGAAGAGATAAAGATCCCATAAGATGGACAACCCTTGAGGTATTTGAGCACATGTAATGCAGCATTCCAATGAGTGAGTGTAGGGCGAGCAACATATTGGCTCAGCTGTTGTGTGGCATGAGCCAAATCCGGCCGAGTGAGATTAAGATATAGTAACTGCCCAACTAAACGCCGGTAGGTATCTGGCTCAGCCATGACTGCATCACTTCCTTGAGAGAGAACCAACCCCGATGGAAGAGGAGTGGAGACTGGCTTGCATCCAAGTAACCCAGCATTCTTGAGTAAATCAAGAACATATTTATGTTGACACAGCACAGTACCATCTTCACTCCTAGCAATTTCAATACCCAAGAAATATTTTGCAGGCCCCAAATCCTTAATAGTGAAAGCAGCATGTAGAAATTTTTTCAGCTCATCAATCAGTTGTTGAGATGGACTTGTGACCAAAACATTAACATAAACTAAGAGGCAAATGAAAGTATCTCCAGAACCTCTTGTAAAGAGGCAGTGATCACTTGCAGACTGAACAAAACCTTGATCAAAAAGTTGTCTACAGAATTCCATGTTCCATTCCCGGGATGCCTGCTTTAATCCATAAAGACTCCTTATTAACTTGCAGACTTCACCAGGTTTAGCTCGTGTATACCCTTGTGGATGTACCATGTAGATGTCATCCTTCAAAAACCCATGTAGAAAGGCATTATTAACATCCAACTGCTCCAAAGGCCAAGAGAAAACTGTAGCTGCTGTGATGAGCAACCTCACAGTAACATGTTTAGCAACTGGGGAAAACACCTCTGTGTAGTCAAGTCCATACTCTTGATTATACCCCTTTGCTACTAAACGAGCTTTGCACTTATCCAATTGTCCATCAGCCTTAAGCTTCACCTTAAACACCCATTTACACCCTATTGGCTTCTTCCCTTCAGGTAGGGTAATCAGTTCCCATGTATTGTTAGTTTCCAAGGCAGCCAATTCTTGTTCCATGGCTGTAATCCATTCAGGATATCTACATGCTTTTTTATATGAATGAGGCTCAATCACAGAATGAACATTCAAAAGATAGTGCACATATCCTTCAGTAAGAGCTGGTGAAATGTGGTAAGGAAAGGTGTGCAGATCCTGACCTTCTTGTGGCGCTAGAGATGAATGAGTAAGATTCCCTACATAATCTTGCATCCAAATTGGAGGTTGCCTCACTCTTGTACTCCTCCTTAACCTTTGAGGTGAATCTGTAGATAGAGTATCAAGCTCTATCACTGTCCCTCCTGGCAAATCTTCTTGTGGCTGAACATCTACAATAGTGTCTCTGCCAGTATTCTCTTGAGACTCCTGAATAGATTCACGAGTGTTCTCTATCCCTATATTTGGATTAACGATAGGAAGAATAAGATCAGGTATGACAGGTGAAGAAGATTCTTTAAAAGGAAACACATGGGGCACAAAATGCACATCTCTTGCTGTAATCAGCTTGTTATGCTCCAGATCAAAGAGCATATACCTTTGTGAGATGTGCATAGCCCAAGAACACACACTTGAAGTTTCTAAAAGCAAACTTACTTCTCTGAGGTGTTAGGTTGACTGCATAAACCAGACATCCAAAAGGTCTGATATCTGTATAAACTGGTTTCCTTTTAAATAAGATAGAGTAAGGAGAACTCCAGTTAAGAATTCGACTAGGAATTCTATTCAACAACCATGTAGCTGTAAGCACAGCATAAGGCCAGAATTTCAATGGAAGATGACTTTGATACATAAGATCTCTTGCTGCTTGTAAAAGAGTCATATGCCTGCGCTCAACTATTCCATTTTGCTGAGGAGAGTAAACACAAGATCTCTGATGAATTATCCCATGATCTCTGAATGTTTCAGCCACTCTTCCATTCACAAATTCAGTACCATTATCAGTTCGAAAAATCTTAATCTTCTTGTCAAAATGTACTTCCACCATTTTGATGTAAGCATGGAGAACAATGGCTATCTGATCTTTTGTGGTGAACAGATAAGTCCATATTGATCTACTGTGATCCTCAACTAAGGTGAGAACAAACTTGTAATTATTGACATTCTCCTCACCATAAGGACCCCAAACATCTCCATGAACCATCTCAAACAAAGAAGAACTTCTTCTCTGCAGTTGTGGAAATGGACTTCTAGTTTGCTTTGCTCTCAAACACACTTCACAGTGTTGGAGTGCAGCCATTTCTTCTCTACTATACAACCCTGAAATCACTTTCAAATGCTGCATAGTACTGGTTGATGGATGTCCCAAGAAATTATGCCAGTCTAGCAAAGACATATCTGAAACTTGGAAAACATTATAGTACTGCAGTTCTGTGATAGTCTCTATAACATAGAGATTTCCTTTCATCTTCCCAACACCAACCACTTCTTCAGTATCTTCCTTCTTGAACACACAATGTGTGCTATAGAAATAACACTTCACCTCTGCCTCCTTTATTAACTGAGCAATAGAAATCAGATTATGAGTAAATTCTGGTGCATATAAGACATCTTGCAACACCAGATTTCTGTTAATTTGTGCATTCCCTGCATAACTCACCACACTTGAAGTTCCATTAGGCAAATGAATTCTCACTGGTACATCAAGTGGTGAGATAGATGTAAGCAATTCAGCATTGGAACAAATGTGTATGCTAGCTCCTGAATCCACCACCCATTTATCTCTATCCATACTAGGTACTATGCCGAAAGCATAGTGTCCATCAAACACACCTCCTACCACTTGTGTGCTCTGCACCATGTTTGCATCACCTTTCCTTGACCTACATTTCCTGTCTAAATTCCACTATTTTGTATCCCTGATCCACCTTGATTCCCCAGACTGGACATATACTTAGATATTTCTGACTGTACAATCCTGGAAATGTCCATATTCATTGCTTTAGACTCATACCCACTATACACTGAACCCACATCATCCATGTTATCAGCAAAATTTGCTTGATACCTTTCCCTATTTTCTTTGTATTTCTTATACCATTCAGGCACTCCATGTAGTTTAAAGCACTCCTCTATCTCATGTCCTGACTCATTGCAGTGCTTGCACTTTAACCTCTTCTTCTCCTCCTTAGACAACCGTCTTCTAAACTGATTAGTCCTACTCCCTACTGCCATCATTGGATTCTGATACAGTCGTGTATCTCCAACATTCATAGCCAACAAATTTTGTCCTTCATTCATATCATTATTCAGCATCATTTCATCCTCTACTTGGATTATCATAGAGTAAGCTCTATCAACATCAGGCAATGGATCCAACATTAAAATCTGACTTCTAGCTCTTTCAAAAACACCATTCAACCCATGTAAGAATTTAATCATTTTCTGTTGTTCTTCACGTTTCTCTGCCTTTTTCTTAGCTTTACAATCACAATCAAGTGGTGGTAAAATCATATCCAGTTCATACCAAAGAGCTGAGAGATTATTAAAATACTCTACCACTGATTGATTCCCTTGTGCATAGCCAAATATTTCACGCTGCAGTTTATAAATTTTTGGACCATTGCATCTTCCAAAGAGCTTAGTTAATGCAATCCAAAGTTTTCTAGTGCTTTCAATATGAGTAAATGCATTAACTAACTCTTTGGAAATAGAATTCAAAATCCACGAAGAAATCATATTATCTGCTCACAACCATTGCTTATAATATGCTGCATCAGGCGCTGGTTCAGGAAACGTACCATCAAGTAATTCCAGCTTGCTTTTAGCTCCGAGAGCTCTTCTAATCGACCTACTCCAATTAAGAAAGTTTAACGCCGTCAAAGGAGCTGCAACTAACACCATCCCTGGGTGATTGGACTGGTGCAAGTACAATATTTCTTCGATCTGCTTCGGTTGCAGTTCTTCAGATCCGAAATCATTTACAAATTCTTCACTGTAATCAGCATCTTCATCATCATAGTCCAGATCTTCGAGCTTTCCCTCACGCAGATCACGAACTCCAGATCCACCCTGTCGACCACCGCGCACCGCATCACGCCATTGAGGAGGTTTTCGTCCACCACCTCTACCAACTCTGTTCATTGTATGGAAATTAGAGAGTAGATCTGTGAAAAATTCGTCGAAAATTCAATGAAAACAAGGATAAATCAGAAAACCCAATGCTCTTGATACCATGTAGAAAATTGAGCTAAGATAGTTTTCATAGAATTGAGTGTAAAGAAGAATAGAATTTCATAGAATTTAGTAAAGTCAAAATCAACAATTACATAGACTGATCCTGCTTTTATACTAAATACTATGCCACATCACCGACATTACACGTGTCGTGATCTAAGCTAATAAGCGAAAGTAAACAAAACAGACGGCCCAGATTATAACGCAGCTAACTCCAACTGGGATCGACTCCTTGCTGAAGCATTACTGTGACTTTTATTAATACTGCATCTTCTTCTTCAACTTTCACACCATTCCACCACTGCAACACCATTCTTCACTCCCCCTTAGTCTTCACCTACGTACTCAGAAACCTAATTCATATTTCTAGTGATTGAACCAAAACCTAGCTCACAATTGAATAAATAAAAAAACTGAACACTAAACACTAAATTAACATTGCAATACACATTTAAAACAATTATTAATAAGTAGCTACTGAATAGAAAGAAAGGAAAAGAAAGATCTAATTCGATTTATGTAACATTAGTCAATTTTAAAATCTATAATTTATGAAGTTTCAAAATCAGCTAAAAAGTCGACTATATCTAAAGATCATATACGAAATGAGTAAGAAGAAAAAAAAATAGAAAAGAAAAAACCTTGACCTTATTCTGAAAATCAGCAAAAAGAAAAAAAAATGAAAAAAATAGAAAAAGAAAAAACCTTGACCTTATTCTGAAAATCAGCAGGTTCAGCGGTTGCCTTGTAAAAACTGTGGACGATATCTCTGTAGGAAGGCTTCAGAGTAAGGCTCCGATCGACCCAAAGGCCGTTTTTGGTGGACAGAAGGGGCCCACCGAGAGTACTGCCGTCGGCCAAAACCGTAGTGGCAATCTGTGAAAAGAAAGAGTTGAGTTCTTCCACACGCTCCGATTTGAGATAGGCGAGAAGCTGCGCACGTGTGGAGCCGCTACAGCCGGCAGCAGTCATGGCTAGCACCATATGTATTGAGAGCGGCGACAGAATTAGGTTTTTCCCATCGGCGTGGTCAACGATCACGTGCTTTGCCAGCCTCAAGTAACCGTCCGTCTCTTTCTCCACGAACTCACTCACCTAGTTCATTGTTTCCGGCCGTTAGGGTTGAAGGAGATCGAGAATTGCAATTCAATGCAAGGGATTAGTACGTAATTATAATTATAAACCCTAAATACCGAATTCTAACCACAACAGTCTATATCTGATCGATCTTATTTTCGTAGGGTAATTAATGAGCACCAAGAAGGAATTAATGAACACGAAAGTAATGGAACGCAAGGGATTTACGTAGTTCGATCTATTAGAATAGATCTACATCCAGGGAGCAAGAGTATGGATCTTTATTGTTAGTATGAATAGTGATTACAAGATTGTTCTCTCTTCTCAATCTATTCTAAACCCCTTATTTATAGGTAATTACATGGAGTTTGACTATAATACAAAGTTTTCTCCTATTTGGACTCTTGCTTGATCCTCTTATTAGGGATAGACACCGAGCTTCTATATCTCTCTTGGAGCTTGAGTTGTAGTCGATGTAGGAGTCTTGATGAAGAAGTCTCTTATTCCGAGTTAGGCCGAGCTGCATAGGCTGAGCTTAACTGTCGGTGCCCAATTATATTGGGCTTGATGCTTGGGCCTAGGAACTAGGCCGTATCCTATCAATATCTATATATATACCCCTCCTTTTCAAATCGATAAACGCCGATTATTAGAACGAGAATCTCTCTCTCTCTCTACGCATATCTATATATAGAAAATATATTATACGAAAATTAATAGTTAAATTTATATATGTAGTATGATATATATATATATATATATATATATATATATATATATATAGAGGCAAACCCCATAATAGCCACTTTCAAAAGACAAAAATCTTTTTTAGCCCAAAATAAAAGAGTGTCCTAAATTTAGCCACTTTTGACATGATATACCATTATTACCCTTACTTCAGTTTTAAAAAAAAAGAAGGAAAAAGTTAAGAAAATAAGTCAATTGCGGGACTCAGTCAAAAACACAAAACACGCCAAAATCCCCAAATTGAAGAAACCCTACGCAGGAACCCCTCCATCTTCTACATGAAGAACACGATTGAATCTGTGACGCCGGCCGAAGCTGTGACGCCAGCAATAATACATCGAAGGCGCTTGGTACAGAATGATGAACTACAAACGCCGGAGAACGAGAGGATTAACGGTTGTAAATTCAGATACGGATCCCGTCGTTGATGAGGATGTCGGAAATAATTCCTTCGACGACTTCCAAACACCACCGCCTAATAACCGGAGAAGAATCTCCAGTCCAGAGGTATCAATTTTACAAACCCTAATATCCTCTAAAATTGTTTGAATGTACGAATTTGATGAAATTTAAGTTCAGTTGAAGAAGAAATCTGTTGCAAAATACGTATTGTTCATGGATTTTAATTTTGATTTTGATTGATGAAAAAATGCCTGCAAATTTGAGATTTAAACATGTTCATTTGCCGCCATATATTCTCCAACGAATACAATTAGTCGTGATCGTGTACACAAAAGTGGATATCATTCTTCCATTGCTATTCAGTTGTGTTGGATTAGTTGTTTTTAATCTCTTTGTTTTAGTAGGTTTTTGTGTTTCATGAAGTAGCTGGAGAAATTCTTCATGTGATTTCATCTTTTTTCTTTAGCTTTTGAATCAATGTAGGATTGCTCTATCTATCTATCTATCTATCTATCTATCTATCTATCACGACATAATATTTTCGTGATCGTGCACACGAACACGAATATATATTTTCTTGATCATGCACACGAACACGAAAATATTATGTCGTGAGCGTGTGCAGGATCTGAATTCATTTTGCTTACACCATAGTTTCTCAGCTATTGTTAGATGAATTTTAAATTAACTTCTTTTTTTGTAATATACAGCAGGCACCACCTGAATATCAATGGGAATATGTGCGCCCAAAAATGCAAATACATCACAACGTCCAACTTTATTGCAAGGAACAAATTGTGACTCAGATACAGGAAAGGTTGATGAAGTTTGGCGAAAGTACGTACAAGAAGTTCAAAAAATCATGCTTCCGGAAATTCTTGAAGCTCCCAGATAAGATTGTGAAATTCCCAGTATTAATTCATCATGTCATAAGCCGGGAGATGCATTTCAAAAATGTTGATGTTGATGGTATAGATGAGTCAGAGGTCTCGTATTACATAAATAATACCAGACTTAGGTTTCGGAGGTTTGAGTATGCGTTGATCACTGGATTAAGGTTCGGTGCATCTAGCTTTGACACGAACAAGAAACAAGTAATACCGGATAACTCACTTTGTGCTAAGATTTTCATGGGAGAAAAGGTATATGTGCAGGAGTTGTTGGATACATTTTTAAGAGATGATGGGTTAGGGGATGATGAAGAAGATTATGTTAAAGCTGCAAAAATTTTATTTGTCTACCAATTCTTGTATGGGATGGATTTGACAAAGACTAGAGTTGCCGAATGGATTTGGGTCTTAGTGGAGGACAAGAATGGCTGGAACAAATTTCCATGGGGTAGTGCTTCATATCAACTGCTTGTCAAACACATTAAGGGCGTGAAAAAAGAACCAGCAAATACAAACCGACATGGGTACCATCTGTCTGGCTGTACGATAGCTTTTATGGTAAGTATAAATTCATATTTTGTTTTCATTGACTTTTCTTAATTTATTTTAGCAATATCATGATAACAAACTGTCTTAAATCTTTTTTAAGGCTTGGATTTTCTGCGCCATTCCAAAGTTGGGAGAAAAACTTGGCATTCTAAAATTTCCATCTTCAACACCCCGGATGTTGAAATTCAGTTATGAGAAATCGAAAGCACAGTTCTCAGCAGATTTAATAGAAGAGGTAAATAATCACACATTAAATTTTATCACTTTAATATATATATATAAATTATTAACACATGTTATTTGGTTGATACATAAAAATAGGTAGAATCGACCTTGGAGCCCGATGAAGCTGAAGCTGCAAGCAAGTATTGGCGCTCGATTGAGCCAGAGGGAACACCATTTGAATTAAAGTTGAACCTGGAACGACAAAGTTTTAGTAAAAAACAAAGTCAACAAGTACCACACGAGCAAGAAGGTGAAACAACTTCCGGTCAAGGAGTGTCAGTATTCAGTCTTACATGGACAAATAAGGATGAGTTTTTGAAGGAGATTGGGGAGTATGCTGCAACCAAAGCAATTGCAGCGATTGAGGGAATACTATCAGAATATGTGGAGTACTTACGTGATTGGGAAAGCAAATGCAAGACAAATGTAGAGGTTTCGTATTTGTATTGATTTACTTAAGATATTAAATTACATATATTTTAAAATATATTAATTGTTAGCTTGGAATTTAGGCACAAAATAACTTGGATGGATATGCAAATGGAATGGATAATTTGAGCAGGGATGCGGATTGAGCTAGAGATTCAGGTCACAGTGAACAGTACACATACACACCAACAGAACTCAATCGCGAAGAAAATTTAAACAAAGAGAATGACTGCCTCCGAAATTGGACTTTTGTCAAGTGAGGAAGAAAGCACCTGCAGCAGCCTTGTTGAGCCCTTTTCGTCCATTTGATCGACGTGGCACAGATTACACGAAGTTTTTGAGATCAAACACAAAGTAAGTTCTCAGTAATTACAATATATTTTTGTACAATAAGAAAGTTTTATGATCATCTTGTTTTATGTAGGAGAAATGTGGGCATAGGGGCTGCAGTTGATGCATCATTCTTCAAGAAGATTGCCAATGTGAAGGAAGAATTAGAAAGTACCCATATTGATGCATATATTGCAAGTTTGATCACGAACCCTGAATTTGTTGGGATTAAGAAGTGGGATCCCAAAGTGACTTTGACATCCACCTCTTTTTTGGTATGTAAATCCTTACACTTTATTATTTCTGAGAAGAATAATATCTATACAAAATTCACAATCATACATGATTGAGTTGTGTTTGTGTATGTTAACTGCATGAGTATGGTTGTTTGAATCATTGTCGTTTGAAAAATGCATGTTCAGGCCTGATTAAGACTTGTTTCTGAAATTATTTGCTGTACAATTATAATTTTGTTTGTATATTCCTGAGTTGTATAATTTTTTTTTTTAATTCATTCAGACAGAAATACATAAAGTTTGGATGAAATACCACAATGATGAAGAGTTATCCCCATCTGATCCAAATAAGGAAGAGGAGCTGCCTCGGGAGGACTTGTTCAACCTTTCAAAGTTTGTGACAAGAGTACTGCCAAGATGGGGTGAAATCAAAAACTGGCTTGATTATGAAAAGGTATACGCTGTTATTTTAATAATTAAAGTATATGAATTAAATTAATTAAACTTGACTATCTAATTTGTTGATAAAAAATATGTGTGATTTATAGGTTATCATTGTTGTGAACATGGTAACACATTGGGTTACAGTGTGTATTAATCTGAAGGAATCGAGCCTCATGGTTTATGATCCAACTCAAGATACTTTTGAAGAAGAGGGTTTCTTAGATAAGCAACAATTTTTTACACCTCTTGCACGCATATTACCACAGATCCTAAAGTACAGCGGATTTTATGATGCACACTTGGACGTGGTTCCAGTCATTAACCAATGGAAGGTCCAACAACCTGCTGAAAATGTTTTGAAAGCTGGAGCTGATATTGTTAATTCTGGTGCTTATGCCTTAAAATATGCAGAGGCAATTTTCACAGGTAAAATGGAAACATTTGAGAAGAAAGACTTGAAGGTATATCGCACACATGTGGCTCAAAGTATATACTATTTTAGCACTGATGAAGACACCATTGTAGTCAATAGTTAGCTTGTATTTTCAGAAGTTGTGCTTGTTTGGTACGAAAACAGTTTGCAGTTCTTTAGATGACAGTTTTTGAGCAACTGTTGAAACTTGTTTATTGATAATATGAGGTGGTATTTGTTGGACTTTCATGGTTGGTATATTGGTTTTTTTTTTTTAATTTAAAATATTTTATTTTTCTACTGTTCAACTCTCTCTTTATCTTATAATTTCAAAGATAAAACAGAAAAAATAAGATGATTATAAGAAGAAGACTGATCAGTAACTATGACATTCATAAACATTTAACATATAATTGAAACTTATTATCATAAAAAAAAATAAAAAATCCATGCATAAGGAATTAGTTGGAACAAGTATCCACCAGTCTTAACAATGGTATATCAATCACTAATAAATTCACATCATAAAAACTATGAACCGAATGAGACTTCCTATCAAAACAATATTTTCTTTCAAGATAAGGACTTTAGAAGTATGGTCACAACATTGAAACAAAACCATCAGTTACTTAAATTGTGTTATCATTAAGTGTACTCTTTTTCAGTTCAACATGTGCACTCTAATCAGTTACTTATATTTATTCCATGTACACAAACACGAAATAAATATGATCGTGTTCGTGTACACGAACACGAAATAAATATGATCGTGATTGTGCGTACGAAAACGAAATATACATAATTGTGATTGTGCAAACACAACCAACAAAGCAGATCAAGTTCATGCAGTTGTAACATCACATAAACCTGCTCACTGATAACTGGTAAATAACACTTTAATGCACATAAAATCAGGAGGAAACAATACAGTAAAAAAACCAGAGAAAAGTATAAAGTTCCAACACCAAAACCTTAGCAAAACACAAACTAAACTAGAATGCAAACTAATAACACATATAGTGTAAACTTCATCCAATAAATCCCAGAATAATCCAAGTATATTAGGCAGAGAGCAATCGAAGTTTCATAAAAGCAATCTGGAGTCGAACAGAAGACAGTAAGAACTCTATCACTTAAAAATGATCCAAAATGAAAATAAGTAAACAAGTATTTTACTTAAATTGGATCTGAATTCTAGCCGGACATCTCCTCCGATTGTGGTCTCTTGCCCGACAGATACCACACGTTTTAGGACGACGTGCCTTTGGAACAACCGGATCATCAACATGTATTATGACCTGAATTATGGCATCTAGAGCAAACTCTTGTAGAACCTTTTGATGCAAAAACATGGCTTCATTCTTGATATACGTGGTCTGCCAGCCTGTTTTGGATTTGCCGGAACTCCAACAATTTTGCTCTTCACCTCATCTGGGACGTCCCATTCGTCAGGGTTAGGAATCGGATAAATATCACCAGAATATGTCTTTCTCAAAGTTTCCATTGTGTAATAGTTTGACACATACGATAAATATGATTGGTTGGCTTTGCTGAAAATAAAAAAACAAGTAAAAAAATGATTATTTTGCAGCAGTCATTTAAAAAAAGAAAAAACAAAAACAAAAAACTGAATTAAGTAAATGAACATCAAATAATACCTGATTGTTGCAGCTGCATGCGCACAAGGTATAAGATCAAGATCAAAAACTCGACACGAACATGTTTTTGAGCTCAAATTAACAACATAATTTTTTTGCCCAGATATCACTTTGAACTTATGATCATTAATAGGTTCAACTTCTATGGTGTCCCCACGCTCAATAGAACTTTCTAAACATTTTGCAGCCCACTCGGTCAGCTTGTGACCTCTAACAGCAGCATCATGACGATGTGCAACAAACCAGTGACCTACCAATGTACGCACACACTCCAATAAAGTGCAAACAGGAAGTCTTCTAGCCCATCGTAGGCGGCCATTGAGTGATTCTGCACAATTAGATGTGAGAAATTCATAGCGGCGAACCACACTCTTGGATCTTGCCCATCTAGTTGGATCAACATCCATCAGCTTAGTTATTGCACCGTGTGCATTTGCACGTTGCAAACTCTCCATGTCCTTGTTAAAATAAGAAATCCTATAACAATTGGCAGCTCCTTGGAACATTGCAATCACATCATCATTACACCCTACCAAATTCTTTTGCAAGTGATAAACACAAATGCCATGTGGTGTCCCAGGATACACTGTCGAAATGGCTTTTTTGATACTCGTGTGTTGATCAGATACAAACATAAGATCATCTGGGCATCCAAATGTTAGTCGCAATTGCCTAAAAAACCATATCCAAGAATCATCAGTCTCCTTATCACCAATACCAACAGCTAATGGGAAGATTTGCTCATTCCCATCTTTAGTAGCAGCTACGAACATCACCCCCTTATAACTTCCTTTCATATGGGTACCATCAACAACGATGACAGGCCGACAATATGACAAAAACCCTGATATAGATGCAGACAACGACATGAATGCATATACAAAACAATCAGAATCATCTGTCAATAACTCCACCTTCGACCCTGGATTAGTAAAATTCACCATATGTAGATAAGAAGGCAGCTGTTGAAATGACTTATCAGAGTCTCCATAAATCATTCGAATAGCATAGTTCCTTCCACCTCGAGCAACCTTGTACTTAATGTGAACACCAAACTCCCTCTTCAACTCAGCTTTCATTTATGCTGGCTTGAGAACTGCACCATCAGTCAACAATCTAGGAGTAAAGTAGGCACCAACTGTCTTTGATGTCGCAGTCCGGGGGCCATGAGTCCTAAAATCCATGCGACAAGTATGTACCGGTTTCCACCGTTTTATCCTCCATACTAGACCATAACATTTTGCACGCATGAAGAATGGGCAATTCTTAGAGAGCTTGCATGATGCTGAAAATCTAGTAGTAGATGAACGTCGCACTTTAAATTCAACACGGTTGATCAAGTGGTGCAAACCAAGAGCAAGAATAATTGATTCTTTATCCACGAATATAGCATCTACTGAGAGAGTATCCCTAGCATATTGTTGGGGCCGTGTTGACTCTTTATCAACAGGAAGAGATGCTTGGTAGACTGCACCTGGTATTACCCATTGACGCTCAGATTTATTGATGGAACTGTTGCTGTTTACTTCTAAACTCGACACATCTGAAGAATTGTTCAATGGTGGCACAACATGTGTGGTGCGATGTGTCAAATGCAGACATTCAATATCACCACAATTACTGTCTAAACTATCAATTTCAACATCATCATCATCAACAACATTGTCCAGGACATCAACACCCTCATTAGAATCACAATTCTCAGATTGCACTATAAATTCCTGAACATTCTCACTAAGACCAGATGCATGCACTTTCATACCAATAGAAGGAAGGTGATCAACACCACAAATGTGTGTTGTCTTTGGCAATGTAACATGTGGTAATGCACTTTGTTCAAGTAACAAATCTGTGAATGTAGTTCGCAGCATGGATGATGACAGCAATTTCTAATTCAAAGTCACAAAAATATTTGGCACCAAGAAATTTTCCATAACGTATTTTAGATCAATATCATTCTTAATATCTAACCTCACATTTTTGAACTCAAAAGTGTCAACCAATGAACTAAGCAAATAATCATACCTATCTCTGTTTGCTGCAACAATACTTTGAATTTGGTCCAAAAACCATTCGAACGTGATGCCAACAACAGGAACTAACACAAATCTTTTTTCACCACCAATATAAGTTTCATTCACCCATTTTCCATTGTACCAAACAATAAGAGACTTTGTACTCATCTGAAAAAAAAAAAAAAAAAAAAAAAAAAAAACAGGAAATTACAAAGATCAGAGAGTTGTATAACTTCAAAGATAAAAGGAAAAAAGATATACAATCTCATCTGAAGCAAATGAATATATTTAACTACAAACATTTCAGAAAGTTTCAAAATCTTTTCAGAAGATTGCAGGAGCTGATGTTAAGCTACCACAAACATTCAAGTAATTCCATAAATAACCTGAGGATTTCTTATAGTTATAGAACTAATGTACTAAAATTAACCAAATAATCAGTCGGAGCAAGCCACAAAGAAAGCCAATATGCACATAGTAACTTCTGCTAGAGCATTTGCATTCTGCAGTTTCAAACTTTAAAAAACCACAGCATAACATAATGTAAATGCATAACCAGATTTTGATAAATTTGCCCCACTGGTACCACAAAAAAGTGCACCATCCCCCCCACCTCACATCCATACTATGAAATACATCAGCATATCGATTATAACTTAATTCTCAATCCTACTGATCTTTACTCTTAGGAGGTAAAACTCTAGTGAACTCTGTATGACTTTCGAACCAGTACAAGCCCATGCGTGAGAAGTATATATGGATTTGATGACATTATGAATAACCCAATCAACTAATGCAAACCAAACATTATCAATAACTACAGAATCACTAAGCAATAGGACGAGTACTACAACTCAATTCAACAAAATCATGCTCTACGGAAAAAGAAAAAAAAAAGGACAAAAGCAATAACACGCCAATAAATCCATAATTGATATCCTTTCTTCCAAAATTCAATGAATAAAACTAAGGTTTGGTAGTCGATGAGATCGTAAATGCCCAAAAAAATCATAAGAAGAAGGAGGAAATAGAACTAAGGCAGATAAAATTGATTCACCAATACCTCGTCTACAGCTGAGAAATAAGCAGAGTGTGTAAATCGTCAGTTGGAAAATTAAAAATCGGTGCGTTGAAATCAACGAAGCTCAATGATCGATTCTGTGCAGCGTGTTCTTCATCGCGGTGCCGTGTTCTTCATAATGAGATTGTCGATGAACATAAACAGGGTTAGTTATGTTAAAGTAATTAATATTAGTTAGGAGGGCATAAATGGAATAAAAAATATAAAGTGGCTAAAATTAGGCTAATGTTTTATTAGTGGCTAAAATAAACTCTTGCTTTATGATAATGGCTATTATTGGGTATTTACAATATATATATATATATATATATATATATATATATATATAATAGTGGAATTTTGATGTTGCAGGAATTATTTAACAACCTCTTAATTTCATGGGTATAAAGTTTATATTAATTTAAGTATAAAGTTTTTCGAAATATCTCGTTTTCTAATATTTTCAACATTAAATCTAACAAAAAAAAGTTAAATTAAATAATTTTAGTTCATACAAGAAGCAGAAAATTACTGTTTGAATACATGAAGAAGAAATAATAAGAGTATGTAGATTTATCAACTTTGTAGGGGTATTTGGATTATTTGCCCATATTTAAAGGTCAATAAACTAAATAAATATCACAAGTGGTGAGTTAGAATCACGCATGAGTATAACATGCATGGTTTTTCAAAACACATGAGTATTTTATGCAAATTAGAAAACACACAAGATAATTTTTGCAAAACACATGATAATTTTTTGCAATAACCCAAAAATAACATTTTCCCATCTTAAAAAACATATGATAAAACAAGTGGGGGACCACACTATGTGATAATATTTTCCATCATTTATCTCATTTTGCTTTTCCATATATATAAAAAAAATAAAAATAAAAACACCCTTAAGAAAAAACGTGATATAAAAATCCTTCAAGTAGGGAAAATGCAGTTATATAATAACAAAAGATATAATTACCCTAATCAACTCCATAAATATATCTTCTCCGTCCACGATCTTTAGACACATTTTTTTTACACGCATTTTCATGCTTCTTGATGATGGATTTTAAAATATTTAAAAAAAAAAATCTTTTACGGGATACTATAATGTCGTAAATCATTTATATACTTTAAAAATAAGTTGATTTTTTTCAAAATGATATACTTTAGTTTTGAATATTTTTCAACTCTAATATACTAATAAAAATAAACTTAAATACTAAAAAATAATTATAAACCTTAATGGGGATGAGTAAACCCTGAAAATAATTATTAAATTAAACTAAATCATTATAAAATAAATTTATTAAAAAAATTATATTAAACTAGTAGAAATTGAATATTAGGACATCATTAATTTAGGGATAGAGGATCTCATGTCTTTATATATAACTGTGGTGGTTAGAATTCAGTATTTATAGTTGTGTAGTAATCCCTTGCATTAAATTGCAATTCTCGATCTCCGTCAACCCTAACGGCCGGCAAGGATGAGGGTGAGTGAGTTCGTGAAGAAAGAAACGGACGGTTACTTGAAGCTGGCAAAGCACGTGATCGCCGACCACGCCGATGGGAAAAACGTAATTCTGTCGCCGCTCTCAATCCATATGGTACTAGCCATGACTGCTGCCGGCTGTAGCGGCTCCACACGTGCGCAGCTTCTCGCCTATCTCAAGTCGGAGCGTGTGGAACAACTCAACTCTTTCTTTTCAGATATTGCGACTAGGGTTTTGGCCGACAGCAGTCCTCTCGGTGGGCCCCTTTTGTCCACCAAAAACGGGCTTTGGATCGATCCGAGCCTTACTCTCAAGCCTTCTTACAGAGATATCGTCCACAATTTTTACAAGGCTGCCGCTGAACCTGCTGATTTTCAGAATAAGGTAAAGGTTTTTTTTTTATTTTTTATTTTTTTTAATGCTTTTTCTAGTCTCTTTTTGACGGATCATAGTTCCGGTTCGGCGGTTTTGGCCGGCCGGTTCTGACCGGTTCAACCGTGGTTCAATCAAAAAAAATTGAGAATCAAAAATCTCGCCAGTTCAACCTACTGTTCGGTTTTTAAAATATTGGTTAATAGTATTGGTGATGTTGATGTTATTTGAAGGCTGAAGAGGCTAGAGAAGAAGTGAACGAGTGGGCGAAAAAAGAAACAAGAGGGCTGATCGAAGAAATACTTCCACCAGGTTCAATCACTAAGGATACTAGACTCATCTTAGCAAATGCAGTCTACTTCAAAGGAGCATGGGCTTGCGAATTCAATCCATACCTAACAAGAGATGACGACTTCCACCTCTTAGACAGAAGCCGCATACGTGTACCCTTGATGAGAAGCTGGCAATGGCAATTCGTCCGTGCGTTCGAGGGCTTCAAAGTGGCCAAGATCCCCTACAGACGAGGCAACGACAACCAACGCAGTTTCTCAATGTACATTTATCTTCCAGACACCATAGACGGCCTGCCGCCATTGATGGAAAGAATCTGCTCGGAGCCCGGATTCATCGGCCGCCACCTCCCCAACACGCGTGTGGAGCTTGCTGATTTCCGAATTCCCAAGTTCAAGATAGCTTTCGAATTCGAGGCAAATGAAGTGATGAAAAAGCTAGGAGTGGTGGTTCTTTTTGATATGGGGGGTCTGACTGAGATGGTCGACGACTCCGATGATTCGGAGTTGCTTTTCGTGAACAGGATATTCCACAAGGCGTTTGTGGAGGTGAACGAGGCTGGGACGGAAGCTGCGGCTGTTACTGAGGAGGATGATGATATGGGGACTTCGTTGTACTATGAGGCGCCGAAGCTGAGGTTCGTGGTTGATCATCCTTTTCTCTTCTTAATCAGAGAAGAAACCAGTGGGGTTGTGCTGTTCGTAGGCCAACTGCTCAACCCTTTGATGAATTAATTGCCCTCTACTTATGAGATTAGATAGTATATATATATATTTATTAGAGATTATGGATTATAACTTAGTATTGTTCTTGACTTGTGTCCTAGGTATCCTGAAATTCTTTATCTTGGTG
Source organism: Mentha longifolia (assembly GCA_001642375.2). Lineage (NCBI taxonomy): Eukaryota > Viridiplantae > Streptophyta > Magnoliopsida > Lamiales > Lamiaceae > Mentha > Mentha longifolia. The sequence continues at coordinate 17,843,433 of CM038117.1, forward strand.
TCCCACATATAACCAGTTTTATTTTTTTTAAGTTTTTATTTAACTTTTCTCCTTCAAATCAGTCGATTGTGTGTTAGTTTATTTTTTTTTTTTATAATTATCAATTAATTAATCATGAATTTATTTGGGATTTATAAGTTTTTTTTTTTTACCTTTAATTACAATTTTATGTTGAACATTGTAAACTTCATTATACATAAATGTTTCTATAGATTCATTTTATAATATTTGTACTTAACTATTTATAATATAGTACCCCTTCTATAATAAATGGACACAATTTTATACTCCCTATATCTCTCCGAATTGGCTTTGTATTCTTTTTTGAGTCGTTCCACCAAATTAGCTTTGTTTCCTAAAAAGGAATAACTAACAAAAATTGGGTCTCTTATTAGTTTATACTCTTATCAGTTTACTTTCTTAATTCATGTTTGTAACGTTTTTAATTTTTATTCATGTTTCTAATCTGCAAAAAAAAAAAAAAAAAAAAAAAAAAAAAAAAGTCATTAAATATTGCTGATAAATAATTACATGAAAAAATTAAATATGAAAATTTTATTTATTTAATGAACAAAAAAAATATATATTAAATTTATTCATAAATATTTTTAACAAACACACTATACATCACAAACACTCACTCCTTAAAATACATGCCGAAAAGAAACAAAGCGAATTCAATAGGACAGAGGGAGTAATATAAATTTTTTGTTAGTGTGCCTTGAATCCATCTCCCATTTGGTGTATATTTATATAGAAGCTGAGCACAAACTCTGTTATCTGTAACCTAACCGTCTAATACAATCTATTCTCCGTTTTCTTATTAGAGAAGATTCCACATAATCTCATATTATACTTCTTTCCTTAATTTGTGAGATATGTTGTTGTAGTAATTGATAGAATGATTTGCTGTAGTCTTCTCATTAATTATGTACTCTTGTATTTAAGGGCTTCAGTCCCTCATAGTGAAATTGAAAAACTCCCGTATCTCTCTATTCTATATGGTATCAGAGCTATCGTGATCCTGATCTCACGCTTTCTCATCTCCGCTGTACAAACCCTATTATTTTTCAAACTCCACCAAGATATGTCAATCCCTGCAGCTGCCGACTCCACCGCAACAACAACCGGCCAACAGTCTCCCGTGGTGATTATCACCACGCCATTCCCAACCTCTCATAAACTAACTCGTCTGAATTTCCCTCAATGGGTTTCTTTGGTGACTGCGATATTGAATGGCTATGATTTGTTGGGCTTTGTCAATGGCTCCAATCCAGTGTCACTTGCTTCTTCGCCGGAGTATAAAGGAAAGAAGTATAATATGAGATTATGTTATCCGTCTCTAATCTTACTGCCTCTAATAAAGTTTCTGTGGAATTTTTTCCCACGTCTTTTGTTATTAAGGATTGTCGCACGGGGGCGCCTCTGGCTCGAGGCACGTGTGAACAAGGACTCTATCTCCTGCATCCACCATTAGCTACTATTAATTTTAATTATGTTGGTCTGCGCACCACTTTTGACATTTGGCATACACGTTTGGGGCGTCCTTCTCGTAAGACTAACTCGTTTATTATTGCTCATAATAATTTGTCAGTATCTAAATCTGGTTCTGAACTATAGCTGTGATTCATGCTTGAGTTGCAAAACCCATAAATTACCTTTTTTTGATACGAGTTTAGTCGCTACACATCATCTTCATTATATATATGCTGATGTCTGGGGGCATACTAAATATTCTATCGATGGATGTCGCTAGGGATGACAATGGGCCGGATCTGGACCGGATCTTGTTTGGTCCAAATCCAGATCCGGAATCTTAACCTGAAGTCCAAATCCGGTCCAGATTCATCGGGTCCAAAAAAATCAACTCCAAGTCCAGATCCATTGGATCGGGCAGATCTCAGGTCTAGACCCGGATCCGTAGTTATTACCTAAAAAATATATTACAAAATGAATGGAAAAATAATTAAAATATCAATCATCAATATAATTGATTTGCACCAATAATAAATGATTTTTCATACACCATATACAAAGAATTGTCTACACCAATAATCCACTTGCTAATAAAAAGTGTGATTCTCTCAAACATATCAATAAAAACATGAAACGTATTTAAATTTATTAGGGTTTGAGATTTAATTAGAAAAGTTGATTAGATATTTATTAGATTATTATAATTTAATATATATTATATATTATCCAGGTCCATCGGCCGGATCTGGATCTCAAAATTAAAATTCCAAATCCAGATCCGGAAATTAAGGGTGAAGTCCGGATCCGGCCCGGATCCATTAGGTCCAAATTTTTGGTATTCTAGATCCTAAAAAATAGATTTGGATCCCCGGATCTGGACCTGGTCCAAGATGCCACTGCCATCCCTAGATGTCACTTTTATCTATTATTGGTGGATGGATGGTTTCACAAAATATTGTTGGTTTTATCCATTATTTGCTAAGTCACGGGTGTCAGAGATTATCATAAAACTACATCCATTGCTTGAAAAACAATTTGGGTTTACTCTTCGAAATTTCTATAGTGATAATGGAGGGGAGTTTGTTGCACTTCGATCGTACTTTGCTAACCATGGGATTCAATGGCTTACTACTACTCCACACACCCCTGAACAAAACGGAATGGTTGAACGACGTCATCGACATGTGGTTGAGACTGGTCGTACACTGCTACACTATGCCCGATTGCCAACATCTTTTTGGACATATGCTTTTCACACAGCGGTGTACTTAATTAACAGGCTGCCTACACCTATTCTGAATCACAAGAGTCCTTTTGAGGTGTTGTTTTTGAAGAAACCCAACTATGCGAATCTCCGAACATTTAGATGCATTTGTTATCCCTGGTTACGACCCTACTCCTCAAACACGCTTGAACCACCCTCACGGGCGTGTATCTTTGTCGGATATTCGCCTACACAAAGTGCATATCGTTGTCTCGATATAGTTACTGGACGCATCTTTACTTCTCGGCATGTAAAATTTACCGAAAACATTGTTGCTGAATTTTCTCCTAAGATGTCACCACAAGCTACTGGGCCTAGTACGTTACCATTATCAGTACTTAGGCCACGACCCAATCCTCATACTACCAGAGTACAACCACTGGTGCCTTCACCACCACAAGATGCCGAGCCTCCACCACAACGTCGGTCCACTCGAACCCGCGCTATATCTCACCGTTTAGATAGGTTTAGTATTGAGCTGCCACCATCACTCCAAGCTACAACCCATAATGCCTCTACACGCCACCCTCTTCCTGAAGACATTGTTCCTACAACTATTGCACAAGCCTTAAAATCTGATCATTGGTGTCGTGTTGTGGCTGAGAAAATTACAGCTCTATCCTCACATGGTACTTGGGACTTAGTACCTCCGAGTCCCCATTATAATATCATGGGCTGCAAATGGGTCTTTGTAATCAAACGGAAGCTCGACAGTACTATCGAGCGTTACAAAGCTTGCTTCGTGGCAAAAGGATTTCATCAACGCCCAGGAGTTGATTATCACGAGACTTTTAGTCCAGTTGTGAAACCTGCAACTATTCGGACAGTCCTCACTCTCACACTATATCATAAGTGGGAAACATGGCAAATGGATATTAGCAATGCTTTCTTGCATGGAAAATTATTCAAACCCGTCTTTATGAAACAACCACCAGGGTTCACAGACCCCACATATCCTCGTCATGTGTGCCCACTTCGAAAATCATTGTATAGGCTTCAACAAGCCCCGCGTGCTTGGTATCACACTCTGAGTAGCTCTCTTCTCGAGTTTGGCTTTCACCAATCCAAAGCTGATACTAGTCTTTTTATTCTACGTCGCAAGGATGTTCACCTCGTGGTCCTTGTGTACGTTGATGATATAATCCTCACGGTTCCAACTCTGAGGCACTCCGTAAATTGATCTCTTACCTACAATCTTGTTTTAAGGTTAATGATCTTGGCTTACTCACTTATTTTCTTGGTATCGAAGTACACTACGGACCTTTTAGCTTGATTTGATATGAGTGGGGCTAATTCCGTTACATCTCCATATCCACCTCCAAGCATTTATTAGTTTCTAGTGCAGCCAACCCTACACTTTATAGGAGTGCCATCGGTGGACTACAATATCTTACTCTTACACAAACGGATATTGCTTTTACCGTGAACAAGCTCGCTCAGTCCATGGCCTAACCCACAGTTGATGACTAGAGTGCGGTAAAATGGATGCTTCGTTATCTCAAAGGGACTATCCATCATGGACTTCTTCTCCGATGACCACAACATCTCTCTCTTTGGCATATTCCGACTCAGATTTCGGTGGTGATCTTAGTCATGGCAGATCAACATCAGTGTTTATGATATTTTTAGGCTCTGCACCTATCTCTTGGAGGTCTCGGCGACAACGTGGTGTGGCTCGATCGTCCACTGAGGCTGAATATCGGTCATTGGCGTCCACAGCTTCTGAAGTGTGTTGGCTTTCTTAACTATTTGACGAACTTGGTATTCACCTTACCTCTCATCCGAAGTTGTTATGTGATAATTTGAGTGCTACTCGACTCGCACTTAATCCTATTTTACACTCTCGGATGAAACACATTGCTATAGACCTACATTTTGTATGAGACCTAGCTTCGAAATGAGTTTTTACAGTCACTTACGTGAACACATTAGATCAACTTGCAGATCTCTTAACAAAACCATTGGCAAGAGTACGTTTCCAGCAGCTTCGTACCAAAAACTCGATCGCTGATGGCACCTCAATTTTGCGGGGGCATATTAGAGAAGATTCCACATAATCACATATTATACTTCTTTCCTTAATTTGTGAGATATTCTATTGTAGTAATTGATAGAATGATTTGCTGTAATCTTCTCATTAATTATGTACTCTTGTATATTAAGGGCTTCAGTTCCTCATAGTGAAATTGGAAAACTCCCGTATCTCTTTATTCTATATTTCTTGTGACACCCCGTAAAAATCTGTCCTGGAAATCGAGCCTCTCGATTTTCTTTAATAATTTTTTTAGTTAATTAATAAAATATTACTAATTAATTAGCTATTATTTAATTAAGAGCTCCATAATGAATTAAGCAGTACTCTCCGGAAATAGAAGCATCTCACAACCTTAGATGCATTCTGGAGTAAGGTTTAGAGCCTTAGCATGACTAGTAATGACGAACGAATAAGATAAGTGGGCTCGGAATAGCTATTAAGTAATTATTCGTCGATTGCCGTAGCAGTCTAGTAAATTGCGAGAATAGCAAAGGGGCTATCCGAGAGACATGAGTATCAAGCATAGTATGATGATACGAATAAGATGAATTATGTGTTCATGTGCTCAATGGTGTAATTATGTGGCTACGTGATTGAATGTTATGTGATTATATGTGAAATGTGACCTATGTGACAAAGTAATCAAGAATCACTTATATGTGAATGGTGATTCATTAATTGGACACCATACATATTTCTATATATTATTAGGATCAAGATTAGAATTATAGAATGAAATATTAGTAGTTGAGTGGACACCAAATAATAGAAATAGTGGGAAGAAAATACACTTGTGCACAAGTGCACAAGTGTCACACAATGGAAGGAAACAACTAAGTATAAATAAGGAAAGGTCAACTTTAGTCTTCATTTGCTCAAACCACCTTCCCCCTTAGAGAGAGAAGCTCTCACTTCTCTCTAAAATTCCGGCTAGACCTCCTGCCACCGGAAATCGCACCGGCGACCGGAACCCACCTCCGATCCCAACCAAAACTTCCTCTCCCGCATTTTTCGACCTCATGAGTCCATTTCCGGCCTTGGATTTGTCATTGGAGGCTTGCAACTAGCTCATGCAAGCTCAAATTCATGGCGACTTGAAGGTTGTTTGGTTCCTTTTTGTTCTTGAGGTATAAACATTCATCCCTTGATGTAATGAGCATAAATCTACCTAGTATGTGTTGATTCGAATCATATAATTCATGAACTAAATTCAGCTTCACACCAAAGTTGAGATATGATCATAATTCTTACATATTATGGCTCTACACTTCATTGCGATTACGTTAATATGAAAATCATGAAAATTGATCGGTTGAATCCTTGATCTCCTTACAACCGAGCCTCTGAACCTTTGAAATATCATTGTTCTTGATTGGTTCTTGATGTTCTCGGCCTCATTCCATGAATATAAAGCTCGTAGGATGATAATTATGTTGATAGAATTTAAAGATAATCATTGTTCGAATTTCTAGATTTTTACCCCGAACTTGTGAGCTCGATTCTGAGAAATTTTTACTCCGCTTCCTATTGATATATCACACGCCTTCATCCAAGTTCATATGAGCTCACAATCACGTTTCAAAGTCGATATGTACATTCTGGAAATCCTAGGAAATCATTGTTACATCCGAACTTGATCCATGATTTTCACAATGATCCCATGTTTATCTCGAGAACTACAAAATATGAAAGTTATTCTTCATTGTCTGAGCTTTCTATTGATATAAAGTGCACCCCAAATAGTTAAGTGTAGCTCCACTTATCTTAGCTCAAAGTTGGGGTCCTGAGTCTGCCCAAAACATGTTTCCAAAATCTAAGTCCTTCAATGATCAATTGACTTCTCTCAATCCCTACGTGCACATTCTCTGAAATTTGGATATGTTGTAGCCATATGTTCTGAGTTCGTATGCTATGATCTGTGCCCTGTTTCACCTAGCCAATCGGTGTGAATAAATCTGAAGCATCGCTGAAGTTCCCTTCTTGTAGAAACAATGGCAAAGTTTAATCCATAGCCTATGATTTGTCCAATCTTGGATCCTAAGATTAATATCATGTGGAAGCCTATCTTGTTAGCTATCCATCCACATGAATTACATCCTCATTGATGCTTGTATACTTGACTTATAGCCCAATCTTCCAAGTATGGCAATTCTGCCAAGTCTTGTTCTAAGTCCACAATTCATGTTCCATTCTTGAACTCTTTCGAAGTTATTCCCAATATGTTGATTGCTAGCAGACCCATTGTGCCTCCGTAGCGTAACGGGCTCCCAACCTAGTGGGTCCGGGGCATTATAATAATTGAGTAGTGATAAACATGGCTTTTGCTTGTCAAAATAGGATAGGGAGTAATGGTTTTGGGTGAATTTATAGTTCGTTTATACCTCGTTGCATGTGTTTATCTTTATTTGTCGAATTTATTGCTTCTTGGTGTATTTTTGTATTTTGTAGGAAAAATAAGCAGAAATTTGGCAATAAGGATGAGTGCACGTTGATGATCGAGTCGAGAGGAGTCCGTAGGAAGAAACAGAGGACACTTTAGAGCTTAAACAAGGAAGAATGAGACGAAGAAGTGGACGGGAGCCGGCACAGCGCGCGGTAGCGTGCCAAAAAAGAAGCGTGAAGGAGCTCCGCGTGGTCAACCTACGCGTGCGACTACAGAGCGGGGGTCTGACCGCGCGCCACCCCTTTGGGGTTGAATTGCAGCGCACAGTCAGGGCGCGTGGGCGCGCCGCCCTCTTTCCTCCTCCGGTTTTCGCATTTTCTCCCCACTTTTTCCGGTTTATTGCAATTTCACCCCCATTTCCTTCTTTCCTAAATTATAATTCTTACCTCATTCTACAAGAACATATAAATACTATGTGTGGCTCACATTTCTAGGTTAGAAATCTCTTGAGCAAGCCACCACATACACACTACACCTAGAACACACACTAAATCTCTACCCACTTTCCTTTCATTAAATTCCTCCATCTTCCATCCATTTTTGAGAGGGGATTCATCCACACTTGGGAGCATTTGGAGAGGAAGCATCAAAGATCAAGAATCAAGGCTTGGAAATAGGATTTGATTCCTCAATTTCTCTTTTCTCTAGTTTTTATTGTATGATTTCTTTGAATTTGGAGATTATGCTAGATATGAACATGTGTAGCTAATTTCTTTTATTCTAGAGATTTGGCTAGGTGATTTTGTAATGGATTGTGATTGATCATGCTATTTTATGATTGGGTTTTTGCTTATTCCTATTAATCATGCTTTGAATGTTTGTTAATTGATTAGCTACCTTTTAAACATATAAATTGATATTGGGTCAAAATTCGGGAGATTGGATTCAATATAAGATTGTGATTGATAGGCACTTTAATTCAATAAACCGGGAGGTTGAGAGTTGAGTGAGGGCAATCGATCCTAAGCACTTTTTGGAGTTATAGGCTAGCATTCAGTTGGGGACAACGTTTCTAGCTAGTAATCTACGGAATTGGTCGTCTGGGAGGGGGGGCAAGTCTAATTCGTGATCGCATTATTAAGTAAATTTCAATCATAGGATTAGTGTGGTTATGATCAATTCACTTGCAAAATCATTGATGTCAAGTCTCTAGAATAGCTTTCTTCTTTTGATTTCCAACACTTTGTTTACTTGCATGTTTTTATTCACTTAGTTTATTTTGCTTCTAGTAGTTAGTTCTAAAATCAAAACCCAAAAGATTCATTAGTTTAGATAAATTCAAGTAATTAAGTAATGGTGCTTGCACTTCTATCGATCTAGTCTCCGAGGATTGACCTTGATTTCCATTTTGCTACAATTGGACCCATATACTTATGGGCGCCTAATTAGTAGCGATCAAGTAGCATATACTTAAAATTATAATATACTCCATATATTTGTCCCAAAATTTAGTCCGATCAATTCGAAATTTAAAAGATTTCGATTGACTTTTTTATAATCTGTGGATTCTGTTAATTCTATATATTATTTTAATTCTATGTAAAATTAAACATATTCTATTAGATTGATTTAGCTATATTTTCATAGACTTTATAAGTCTATAGATTGTTAAAAACATACAAGTATGAATTAGCAATCCACAAACTCAAAATTAATTGTGCCAAAAAGTTAAACCTTTTATTTTCAAAAATTTATTCAATTGACGAAAGTATCATATCTCGTTTAGCATGTACCAACATTTTCTCTAGTGCTAACAATGTAAAGATTACAACTATAAGATTCACCAAAATAAATAAATAAATAAATATATTTGATGACCTTTTCAAAGTGACAAAAAAGTATTAATGAGAATGGTCACATATCTAGCCAGCCACCCACCCTTGAATATTTAATATTACATCAATGCTTACAAAGTCTCACTAATTTTATCTTACTCATTAATTTCATCCTCGTTATTCTCATTCTCAATCATCACCTTCTTTCGTCTACTCATCTGCCAGTGCTAAAGTTGTTCTTGAGGATTTCTCCAATTACTACCATATGCAACATCTAGAAAGTACATATCGATATCCATTGGATCCTTTATGTTTTCATCATCCATAACCTCATCTTCATTTACTGTAGTAAAAGCTCTACAATCAAGTGGCTTGCAAAGGCCAAAATATGAGAGCTTCACTTGATCCTTCTTGTCAAGAAGAAGTTTGTCTAGTTTGATGTCCCTGAAGATAAATAGAAAGATCAATTGCAACAAATAATTTTTGTAGCACTTAATACAAACTAGATAAATAGAAAGATAAACCGCAACAAATAATTTTTGCAACACTTAATACAAACTAATTCTCAAGATGTATTGACTACCGTTTTATTTAATGTTAGGTCATACCCACCTATGAATAGAATTATGCTCTTGAATGGACTCAATGGTCAGTACACTCTGAGCTATGTAAAATTTAGCTACATCACCAGAAAATGTGTCTTCTTTTATCAGAAGGGTCATCACGTCACTATTAGAAAGATATTCTATGATAAGATACACATATTCAACATTTTAAAATGAGTAATATAGTTTAACAATGCAGTGGCTGGCCACTTCAGCCAATAGGTTTCTCTCTGTTCTAACATGTCCCATCTATAAAGCAGAAAATACGCAGATATGTAAGGTTGGTTCTAAAGAAGATTTTCCTTTATAACAGAAAAAAGATATTACAACAAATTAAAGATGTTGACCAAACAACAAATAAAACAAGTAAAAGAAAAAACAAATTCCTCTTGTGCTAACTTTAAAACCTTGATTGGAATCTCCTTGTTGATTGCCGTAGAATAATAGTTCACTATGGACAATAATTATGAAATAAGAATAAGTATGCATCTTTTACAGAAATGCTACCAGCCCCTGGAAGTCATTTCAGATTTTTTTCAACTTCTTTGGTGTGTTATCTTATGGACACAAACCAATCTCAATAACATTGAAAACAATATTCATGGCAGAAGAATAAAGTTGCTGAAAATTCTAGAAAAGAGTAAAATCTACCCAACGAAATTAAGGTTTTCCTATCCTCATTGCATTTCGAGATAATAAACAGTTGTCTATTTGATACAAGATAAAATTGCATATCGTATATAAAGTCAATCATTCATTCAATAGTTAGAAACCCTTTCAGAAGTATACAAACACATTTAGGCAAGCAAAAGAAAGCACCATCAAGTGTGATAAGAGAGAAAAAAAGTCGATATTCAAAAATATTTTGTAAAACTGTGGAAACAAAAATCTCTACCGTACGTGAATGCTTTGTTGTCGACGATGAGGGAGATGCCAGCAGTGGCGAATCTGTGGCAGGAGAGATAGATTGTCGTCATGTTTGATTTTGGGCCGGTGAGAGGTCGACTTCAAAAATCTATTAGGAAGAGGTGAGATTTGTGCATGGATTTTTTTATTTATTTATACTAGGCATTAGGAATCCTGCAAAGTCCATAACATATTAGAATCCTACACATTTTCAATAATATCACAAGATTTTGATGGATATTTTTTGAAGACTTTCTAAAATCTGAATTGAATACTTATGGACTTTTATAATACAAAAAATATCTTTTAAAATTCAGATTGAATACACCATCGTTAGTTTTAGAGATTCCGATAATTATTCAATATTTGAGACATTATTGATTATTTATTTGTATGTTGTTGTTTGGATCACATTTAGTACCTCTTTCGTTTATATATATTCTACAGTTAATGAAATTTAATTGAGTGAGAAAACGGTGTAATATAAATATCACAATATAGTGTTCTAATGGAAATGCAAAGAAATGGTATAATATAGAGAAAATAGGGTCTTTTGTCCCCTTAGAGGCTAAAATTTCAAATTATGCCCAAAGTATAACATTACACAACATTTGCCCATTTTAATTTTGAATGGACAAAATTGCCCTTATTATGTGTGATATAAATATTTTTCCTTCCTCATTTTCATTCTCATTTCAATCTTCTCCTTCTCTCTCTAAACCCTAAAAACTCCACTCTCTCTCTCTCTCTCTCTCTCGCTCTCGCTCTCTCTCTCAGATCTAGTCGGCGGAGCTCACCTCGAACATGGTCGACCTCACCTTGAAGAAGAAGACATCGCCGGCGACGGGCTAGGGGTACCGGATCTCTAGGGTTGGAGGAAAGGGCGACGGGGCTAGGGTTCCGGATCTCTAGGGTTTGGAGGGGAGGACGACGGGGCTAGGGTTCTCTCTCTCTCTCCCTCTTCAGTTTTCCAGATCTGGATTTTTTTCCAAATCTGGATTCGAGCTTGCGGTGGAGGATGAAGGTAAGGTGTTTGATGATATTCCCAAATGAAGGTGTAATTCTTATGTTGTGATAATTTGCAATTTCGTGGTAAGAAAATTCAAAACTATTGGTAAGAAAATTGCAATTTCGTGGTAAGAAAATTTAGTTTAGGGTTTCAAATTAATGATAACTGATTATAATCTGACATTTTTTATTTCTATTTTTTGTCTGAACTGTAACAAATTCTAGAAATTTTAAGATTTACAAATTGATTGCTTCTTTTTGGTAAGAATCGACCGAAGATTCTTACTATAATTTTAGTAATTCTTACTATAATTATAGAATTAGGGTTTGATAATTTTGTTTATGAGCTGACTGCTTCTTTTTGGTAAGAATCGACCGAAGATTCTTACTATATTTTTAGTGATTCTTACTATAATTCTAGAATTAGGGTTTAGATAATTTCTTACATTGTTCTGGTAATAAAAGGTTAGCGTTTAGGGTTTTAAATTGATGATAATTGGTAAGAATCTGTCATGTTTCTTACTTTGTTTTGTTTGATAAATTTGTAAGAATCTGACATTTTTTCTTAATTTATTTTGGTAATAAAAGATTGAGTGGTAAGAATCTGTCATTTTTCTTACTTTGTTTTGTTTGATAAATTGGTAAGAATTTGACATTTTTCTTACGTTATTTTGGTAATAAAAGACTGAGTATTTAGGGCATAAAATTGATGATTATTTGCCGTTCTTGACATGTTTTGTTGCGGTAGTTGCAAATTCTTACTGTTTTTCAAGTTATATAAGAATTGCTTCATTTCTTATTGTAGGAATTATTCGGCTGACGACAGCTATGAGACGCGAAAGACGAGAAGATATCAAATTTTCTTACTATATCTGTAGTTTTTTTTGATAATTTTTTATTGTTTCTTGGTAAGAAAATTGTTAGTTTTTCTTACCAACACATGTAATTTATTATCATTTCTGAAACTAATAATAGTGCCTTAATAAATAATTAAGTGGTAAGAAATGTGATGTATTTTCTTACCAATGTGTGTGATTTTTCTTACCATCCTCTGTACAAACAATTAAATACATTTTTTCTTTCTTTTTTTCAAAAAATTGGAGAATTTGTTAAATTTGTTACCAAAATTATTCGTAAGAAATTCCTAAAATATTATAAGAAATTATAATATTTCTTACTAAGTTATTTGATAAAACGTAATGAAAGATAAAATTTATTACCAAATGCATTAAAAATACTTACCAAGTGAATTAATAAAATAAAAAAAAAACTGATACAAGAGAATAAAACGAAAATTGGAAAATTAAAAAAAAATTGATTTTTGGCTCTAGGGGTATTTTAGTCATATCCCTTCAAATTTGGGCAAATGTTGTGTATTCTTATATTGTGGGCAAAATTTGACTTTTTATTTTCAAAAGGGACAAAATCCTAGTTGCCTCTATAATATATATAGATATCACAATGTAATCTCTTGTCATAGCATCGGACACACACTAGTTAGTGTTATAATCCTAACCATTAATTACGTATAAATCAATGCTATTGACTAGTTTCTAGATTTCACATTATAAAAAGTTTCACCATATCCCATCACTATACACGTATATACATAAATATATAGATTGGTATATATCTAGTATATATTGTCTTTTAATAATATAAATATCATATTAGGGCAGTGAAACGCTTGGGCCGAGCCGGCCCAAACCCATCAAGACTAAAACAAAAGTCGGGTCAGGTAGGGGCAGCCCAAAATTCCGGGCCGCGAAAATCAAAATCTAAACTTGACCCGTGAAAAAATTATAATATAAAGATGACCGGGTCAGTCAGGCCGCTCGAGCCCATCGAGCTTTTAAATATTTTGGGTCCGGCCACACTTGCCAGGAAATTTTTGTGCGCCTCAAATTTTGTAATCCAAGCCCGCCCAAATAACTGGCGGGTCGAGACTACCTATCGGGCCATGTTTTTTCGAGCCCTAGAACCGTGAACCGGATCCGGGCGTGAGCTCCTTAAAGTCTCTCAAGTCTCTACTCTAGTAGTCATTGCAGTTTCACTAAACCTTGGTCGTGTAAACGAGGCTATGGCCGCCGTCGACGACAACAACCCAAACAAAGCCCTCACTACCACTAGGTTCTCCGACCTCGACCCGCCGCTTTCTGAGCCAGTGCTGGAAGCGCTCTCCACCGCTGGTTTCGACTTCTGTACTCCGGTTCAGGCCGCCACCATACCCTTGCTCTGCACATACAAAGACGTAGCCGTCGACGCCGCCACAGGCTCCGGGAAAACCCTAGCCTTCGTCGTCCCCCTCGTTGAAATTCTCCGCCGCGCCGGACCTCCCAAACCCCACCAGGTCTCCAAATTTACTCCGAACTGCACAAACTTTCAATTTTTCTGCAGCTATAGGAAGAAGAGTGCCTTATCTGATATTAATGCTTGCAGGTGGTGGGAGTAATAATTTCTCCAACTAGAGAGTTGTCTTCACAGATATTTAAAGTTGCAGCGCCGTTTATAGCGACATTGTCAAATGTTAGGCCGATGCTATTGGTTGGGGGAGGTGAAGTGAAAGCAGATATGAGTAAAATTGAAGAGGAAGGGGCTAATTTGTTGATTGGAACGCCTGGAAGACTCACCGATATCATGGATCATATGGATGCGCTGGACTTTCGAAATTTCGAGGTTTCTTCAAGTCTTCCTTTCATCGTGGAACTAATTTTATGTCTCCTCTTGTTTCTTATTTGTGCATTTCTTTAGCGTGTATCAATAGGGAATATGATTGAGTCTATATGCTGATGTTTATGTATCAGTTTTTAGCAATGTCCATTTTATTGGTATTTCTTGAAATTATAACACAGTGGTGTGCTATTCTTTATCATCTGAATTGCATATATATCATGTTATCTTAATATTCAGCTTTCGTTTTTGCACAATATCATGTGAATGTGCTAATCTTTGTTCAAGAAAAAGGTAGCATTATGCAGAAAGCTTTGTTTTAGTTGGCAAAAGATCTACAGGTACTAATAAGCAGCCTACACACACAGGCACATTCCCTAAGTTACTGCAGATTTTTCCTTCTGTAATCAAGCTATTCTGATTCTGCTTTTGTTTGAAAGTCTGTGGCTAAGAATTTTTCATAAGATTTCTATGCAACTGATAATGCCTTTTATCTTATTTTCAAACTAATAGATGTACAACCATTCATCAGATGCTTGTCTAGTTTATGCTTTGTAATGCTACTTGTTTATCTGTGATGGCAAAACAGATTTTGATTCTGGATGAAGCTGATCGGTTGTTAGATATGGGATTCCAGAAGCAGGTAAGTTCAATTATATCTCGCTTACCGAAGCTTCGTAGGACTGGCCTTTTTTCGGCTACTCAAACTGAAGCAGTTGAAGAGCTGTCCAGAGCAGGTTTAAGGAATCCTGTCAGGGTAGAAGTGCGATCTGAAATAAAAAGACAAAATGATATAACTTCTTCACAACAAATTGCCTCTTCGAAAACTCCTTCAGGGCTTCAAATTGAGGTATTCATCATTCTATTCAGTTGTCTTGCTCATGCAAGATCTAGAAACTGATTTTTGCTCTTGCTTTCATGGTTCCTTGACTCCACAGTATCTTACATGTGAAGCAGACCAGAAACCCTTACAGATGATCGATCTTCTCATTAAAAACAAAACCCAAAAAATAATTATGTGAGTTGAGATACAGTTTTATATTTTGAAATGGAGGTACTTTTATTAGCCGCTTCAGCTGGAAGAAGTTCTCATATGGGCATATTATTTCTCTGTAGCTATTTCATGACTTGTGCATGTGTTGATTACTGGGGAGCCGTACTTCCACGCCTTTCCTTGTTGAAAGGGTTCTCTTTGGTATCTCTTCATGGAAAGATGAAGCAGGTATGTTCTTCAGAAAATGTATCAGCTTATACACATTAAGTCATTAACTAGGTAAATATTTCTCTGACACTTCATATTATGTACACAGGCAGCAAGGGAGAAAGCATTAGCATCATTTACATCTCTTTCAAGCGGCATTCTTCTTTGCACTGATGTTGCAGCGCGTGGGCTTGACATACCTGGTGTTGACTGCATTGTACAGGTAGCCACTAACCACCAAACTACTGTCTTCTTATCTCCTGTTCAGCTATTGAATCAATGAAATTGATGGCGTATTAGTTAGTTTCTCACTTCAATGATAAATGGGTGCTCTATTATGCTAATTCTCTTTGCATTCAGTCACTGAGTCACATGATTGTGATTTATGTTAAAAGATATGACATGATTATGGATTTTTTCCTGTGATTACTTCAATGGAGACAGCTGATCTTTAGGATATCAAAAACTTGAGCTCATGATAAAGAGATTTGCAGAGTGCTTTTTATAGAAACACGAAAGAAACAGGTTGGAATTGGTGAAAATTAATTTTAGATTACCTGAATATGGAGGACTTTTTATTGCTTTTCAAGGCTGATATTAATTAACTATTAACATCATACTTTCTGGTAACTTTCTTTGGAAGCTCTTGATGAATTTGAAAGATAAAGATAATGAAGTTTTAGAAGCAACACAGCATTACATCCATGAAAGTTGCTTTTTGTAACAGCAATTTATTATCCAAAGTATCTATCCCATCTTTAGACAATTAATTTGATTGTCATTGTGTTCATATGTAGTCTGACATATAAATAAAATTTCAATTGCTGGGAAAACTGTGATCATAGCTGTGATCTATTATTGAAAAAATGTAACGTTTTATATTCTTTGCTCATCAACACGGTGACTGATGTGAGCCGACATATTTTGTAAATCAGTTTCGTAATGTTTTTTGTATGAAAGAAATGACATTTACCAAATGACTTAATGATTCACAAGTAAGTGGACTATGAGGGAAATGTTATAATGAAAGCAATTACTGGTGACATTCTGCCTTTTCATGGTGTTTAAGGATTACAGTGTTATTAAATGGTGGTTGTGAGCAACTACCCCTCGATTCGCTATCATATCCGGGGTATAAATTTTCTGTTCTGAGTGGGAGGAAACTGCTGAGTTAGGAAGATAAACCATTTCTGGTCATAGTACGAAGCAAGTGAAGATTAGGTTTTTATGCATATGCTACTTGAATGTACATGATACTACATTACATTGTGATAAGAGTCCAGGATTTATTCAGATAGAAGATAAATTAAACTTGTTAAAGTCTGACTATCTCCCATAGATTTATGTTTAATCCATACACTGGTTATATATGAAAGATGACACTGACATTTTTAGCTGTTTTTTGTTGTTCCTTATACAGTATGACCCCCCGCAGGACCCAAATGTTTTCATACACAGAGTTGGTCGAACTGCCCGTATGGGACGACAAGGAACTGCTATTGTCTTTCTATTGCCAAAGGTTTGATGCTGCAGAATGGCATAACTACTTTTTCTGGCAAACTGCTGCTCTATTTTTTTGTTTTCATGGAATTTATCTCTACTTAATAGGAGGAAGCATATATAGAATTCCTTAGGATACGGAGAGTTCCACTTGAAGAGAGACAATGCTCTGATGATGCTCCTGATATTATACCTCAGGTAGACACCTTTATATTTACATTATCCGTTATGCGTTGCACTATTCACTTTCAAGATGAGTAATCTGCGCTTCTCATGGAACATGTGAGTTGGCATGTACACGATTGGGCTATTTTTGTTTGCTGTTTTGCCTCTTCCTTTGTAAATGAATCCCTGGATGGCTGGACCTCAACCCTTATATCCACTCCTGGCCCCTATTTTACTGAATTTCGCTATACTTCGTGAACATTAAAATTAGTTTGTTCATCTAATTGTTGAAGCAATAACGTTTCAGATACGTTCAATGGCCAAAAAGGACCGTGATATTATGGAGAAAGGACTCAAGGCCTTTGTATCATATGTCCGTGCTTATAAAGAGCACCAATGTTCTTTTATCTTCAGGTTGTAAAATTGTTGCAACTTATCCATAATCTTATTTCTTAAATTACTCAGTTCTCATAATTTGCTCTGATATGCAGGTGGAAAGAACTTGAAATTGGGAAGTTGGGTATGGGATATGGTCTGTTGCAGCTCCCAGCAATGCCTGAAGTAAAGCACAACTCTCTATCCACCGAAGGTTTTGTTCAGGTTGAAGATATAAACCTTGAGGATATCAAGTTCAAGTAAGGGTGGTTTTGGAAATAATCTTCTTTTTCTAATTTGATATTTTTTTCAGCAGAAAATTTATGAAGTGTTTACACTGAATTTTATTATCCAAGATCAGTGGGATTTCCGAAAAAATTGTTTATAACAGAAATGGATTACGCTTCGACCTAAAATTTATTACCAAAGCTGGTGAAGTAATAATTTCGAGCTCATACATTTCATTTCCAAACTTTCTCAGTGTGAAAGGCATTGCCTCCCGTAGTTTTTATGAGACACTATTTGTTCGGAATGCCCCTTAATCTTTTTGACATTTTTTGTATGGTGTTTTTGTCTCCTCGGCAATGAGCAGATGCTCAATTAAGAGCTTACATATAATGTGCTTAACAGAATCATTGTTCTTATTTCAAAATTACCAGAGACAAGTCTCGTGAAAAGCAAAGGAAGAAAAACCTAGAAGCAAAAAAACAGGCTGCAAAAGAGCGAAAGCAGCAGAAATCGAAAGCAACGGCAAATGCTTCAAACTCTATGGCCATGAGTAAGAAAACAGCCAAACAGAGACGTGCAGTTCAAACTGCAGGAGATGCAGATGAGCTAGACCGCGAGTATCGCCTCCTCAAGAAGTTGAAAAGGGGCAAAATCGATGAAAATGAGTTTGCAAAATTGACTGGAACAGAGGATCTGCTATGATGCATAGGAAGGGAATGTTGAATCAGCAGCAAAAGCAGCTAGTGAGAGAACTGACTAATCAGCCCTAGTGCCATTCAAGGTGCGTACATAAGCAAAGTAGTTTTTTTTTTTTTTTTTTTTTTTTTTTTTTGATATTAACGACATATCAAAACTATATTTTGCACAACCAAGGCTCTATCTTTGAGATGAGGGGGGATGATTAGGAATATTTGCAGTCTTTATCTTTTATAGGGTAGAATGTTTGTAATCTAATTGCAACTGCGGTCAGCCTTGCTTTGCGATGTGCTTGGATCCGAAGTTTTTAGGGGATGAGCGGATGATGTTTATTCAACTTGAGCTGATAATTTTTGTAGTAGTATCCTAGATTTTATAGATTGAATGAAGGTGCATGAGAAGTTGGATTTTGAATATCTAACGTGTACTTGAGCCTAGTTTAATTGTACTGTATACGATAAAAAAAATTAAAAAAAAAATCCGTTTGATACTTTAAACTTATCAGATTTATTCATGACAACTTAAAGTATAGGCTTCCAATTCATAAACAGAAATGGAAAAGATTAAAAGAAAAGGTGGTATCTCCGTCCACGAAGTGTATTCTTTTGCCTTTTTGATTGATATGTTTACATAAAGTAAATAAAACAATTGAGAATATCGTGACAGTCGTTTGCTCCTTTCAAGTATTAAAGGGGCATTTGCACCATTTAATTAATAATTTGTACATTTATGCACCAAAGTATACATAAATGGTATTTTAATTTGCTCTCCACTATCGAATTAAGGGTATATATGCACCTTATCCCTTCCAAATATGTCACACTACACAAATCAATAAAGCCTTAAACAAATATTCATCGTGACTCTCCAACACCTACATGATGCGCATAAACAAATGCTTTGACATCCGAAAACGTCGCGGAATAAAGAATCGGGGTAAGTGGGCCTCCCAGCGAAATAGTCGTTGAACAATTGCGTTGCTCCTGTGACTCGATCTCGATCGATCATTCGCCTAGACGGATATCTTCGGCGTTTTGTTGGCTCCTTGCTTTTTCCTTCTTTTGCTTCTTTATGTTTCCGCCAAAGTTCGGCGTTGCTCTGTACTTGTTGGTACATCGCTTCGAGTTCTCCGGAGGAGGAGGATGAATCGGATGAGGGATCAAAAGAGCTTGACATATTGAAAATTTAAAAAAAAAAATGCAAAAATGGTAGAAATAGATGGATGATTTTAGGTAGATTTGAGTGTTAGTTGTATGAAATGGTGTAGAAATTGTGTGGGTGAAGATATGAATTTATAGGGAAAATTAGGAATATGGCCGTTAGCCTCATAATTCAAATTATGAATTTTAATTTTAATTTTTTTAATATTTAAAATTCGCAAAATTAAAAAAATTAAAAAATTAAAAATTGGCCGTTGATGTCATAATGATGTCAACAATGACGCAGGGGCAGGGGCAGGGGCTCGCAGATGCGAGGCCGGCTCGCCGTCGTACGGGCTTGCCAGCGCGGAGGGGGCTCGCAGGCGGGCGCGAGCCCCCCTCCGACAACGCGCTGGAGATGCTCTAAACATGTCAAATATTTTTTCCCTTCTTTGAAAGCCATATATTATGCTAGAAGCAATGTTTTAAAACCCAGCCCGGCCGGTCGGACCGGTCCGACCGCGACTCGGACCGGTCCGACCGCGACCGGACCTGGTGCCGGGCCGGGTTGCATCAAAACCCGCCATATAGCAAGACCCGTTGTTGACCCGATCGACCCGGGTTGACCCGGGGGTGGGTCTCAAGACCGGCCGGGTCAGAATTTTTTTTTTATTTTTTAAATGTTTTATGAGATAAAGCTAAAATGTTAAATTAGCATAGAGAGGATTTGATCCTTGGAACTTTAGAAAGAAAAGCCAAGATTCTTACCACTCCACCAACTCTTTAATTGTTATAATTATGATTTCCAATATAATTTTAATCATTTTCAATGCTATGAATCTATATCAAAATTCTGAATTATTTTTTTCTCTTTTTATTTTATCAATTACATGTATAAATATATATAATAATGAGTATATAAATGTTTGTTATTATTTTATTGTTTGGTTTTATGAAATTTTATTTAGTAATTGATGAAGTTTGAATATTTTTATATGCATTTTATATTTTTTATATGTATTTTATATATTTATTTATTAAACTAATGCTTGTTATTGATTTTAATATTTTTGTTATGCATCTTAACTTGTATTTGGTATTGATAGTAATGTTGATTTGTTATAATTTATGTGGATTTCCATTTTATAAGTTGTAAAGTTGTGAAATGATGAATATTTATATATTTGACATGTATTTTAAAATTATTAAGTAATTAATTAATTAAACGGGTCGATTGAACGGTTCGACCCCGATTCGACCGGTTGAACCGATTGAACCGTGACCCGGAGGTCTCGCCGGGTCGACCTCCGGGCCGGATTTTAAAACATTGGCTGGAAGTGAGAGTTTGGGTTCACATGACTACATCAGTAACCAATTATAACAACTAACCCTAAACTCCAATTTTGTGAGTAACCCGATACGAGAAAAATAAATGCTCCACAGTTTCACTTCTAAACAAACAAATATGACATTTAAATCATTATCAGAGTGAATGAGCACACCTCTTTTCAAGAGATTGTGACGAGTCGAAATCTTATTCAAAATAAATTTCCAATAGAAAAGCAGCAGCTTTGCACCAAATGTATTTAAGAAGTAAGTTTGTTGTGCTTTCCCATTTTTTCTTTTCAATCACCTTATATGTCAATTTTGAGGAATAAATTTCTTTGCTTTTACCATCCACTTCCACTCGTTCTCTTTAGCCAATTGGAAAATGCCGATTCATGTTTCCTACATAAACCAAATTTGTTTCACATTACAGTCCCCATACAACAATATACTACTCCTGTTCTTTTCAAGTTGTTACATTATTTTTAGCAATTTTTTCAAGTGTTTTCAAGCGTCTGAATTTTAAAATAACTTTTTAAATTTTTTTTTCTTTTACAAGATACTATAAGTGTTGTAATATCCCGTAAATGAATTCTTTAGAAAGTTATTTTAAAACTCATCATCAAAACACTCGAAAACGCTTGAAAAAACTGTTGAAAACAATGTAACAACTTAAAAGGACGGATATAATACTATATAATAAAATAAACACATAAAGAGTACATGTCATGTCATTTGCTCATTCATATAATCAGGTTAAGTTACATGACCTTCCGCAACATCATCATCCAAATTCAGACAAACTAGATTACCTGAATTCTATCATCAACTAAACCAAAGCCTCTAATATCCAAATAAATCAATCTTATATTTTTATACAAATGATAACAGAGATTTACGTATCACAAGTTAATATTTGACCTCCTAAAGAGTGAGTTTCCAAAATTCTTCAGTGAGGACATCCGGCTAAAGAATCTCGTTACGAATCACATCTCAACTGTACATAACCATCCCCCACATTCATCCGTGCCTCGGCCTCAAAAAGCTTCTCAGCCTTCCGACAATATCTTCTATCAGCAAAGCACTTCCATTTGGCTGAAATGAATAATGCATCACCACTGCTCAACTTCATCTTTCGTTTATATCCTTTCCACATAGCCAGTTGTCATAGTATCCTATGTTAAGGCAGCAGTTACAATTCCCCAGAAGAAGCAAAAGTCAGAATATTTGTTCCTCTCAACTACTGATCTAAATAATTTATTTGTAGCAGCAGCCTTAAACCTTTGCCAAGTGAGCATCAGCAATTGAATTATTGAGGTCTTCTCGAGATTGTGATCTCCTACTCTGAAGGCGCATTTGACTTCTGTTCGGTGCCCAGAAGGAACCGAGGTTGTAATCAAACTGCATGTTTCCTAAGCTCCCTGAAGAATAACTATGTGCTACACTGCTAGATGAAGAGTACAATGATGAATCACTGAACTGAATACTCCCACCACCAAAACCAAGCCCAGCATCAAATGGTCTTTGCTGAGTACTTGCAATTGTAGGACTCAACGGCATCTTAACCTTTCCATCCCCTGAATCACAATCATCAAAAGGCCACATGATACATTATAATTACAGGTCCTGATTTGATATTAATTTAATCGGCCTTTAAGAAAGTAATGACTGAAATACATCCTTTTCCAATTCATCAGACAGGATGAGTTAGTTACCTGTATTCATTGGACTCCAGCGCTGGAACCGGAAAGGAGCTGGAATGTTGAGCACTGATGTAGATGTTCCACTGTTCTGGCTGAAAAGAGGAAGATATGATCGTCGCAAAAAATTTGGGACCCGCCAATGCCCAATGCATGACAATACACAGAGCAAGATGAAAAAGGAAGCAAAGAAAAGGGCAAAAAGTACTAATGGGTCTATCTTGACTCTCAATGTCTGGTAGCTGTAAAATTTCCCCACATTTGGAAATGCCTTTCCAGCTTCAAATAAAGCAACCCCAAGGGTCCAAGTGATGCTTCCAGAGCCAACAGTCACCTGCTTATCAGTAATGTGCAATCCTTCTCTCAATAAGAGAACGACGTATGGTGCCCTGAAGCAGTATTGTTCTATAAAAGGTTGAGGTATGACACTTTTTCTAGCAGCAACCCAACTTTTGTCACAAAACTCACGACCCTTCTCTAAAACGTCATCCAGTGTAGCATCAGGTGTCAAGTTGAAAAAGCGGTAAACCACGTAGAAGCCAGACATAGCATAAAACTGGCCTACAGGGCGAGGAAATTTTTCTTCAAGTGCACAAGGCTGCAAATCACAATCATATCCTGGAGTATGATCTGACCATTCAGAGAAATTGACAGCAGCTTTGGCCAAAGCCCTACATTCCTCCCATTTCGGGTTACCAACAAGCTGAATAGGAACCCCGCCTTTTGCTGCTTTACCTAATTCTTTCCTTTCAACAGGAGGAATTCCATCTTTTAGCCTAGAAGATGCACACAGTGAACACTGATATTGCTCGTTGTAACCAGACTGCAAACAAGGATGTTTAATCTCCACTTTTCCTTTGACCAGATCTGGGTTGCTAATTTGAGGTAGACTCTTTAAAAGATGAGCAACAGATTTGTCAAAAGCATCATTGAGTCCATATCCATTTAGAGAATATGCACTTAGATGATGGTTAACAGGGCCAATACTCAGCTTCAAGCTTGTCTCCTCATGGTTACCAGGGTTACCTTCAAAAGTGACCTGCAGTGATGAGCCACCTAAGTCAAGGGCACCATATGTTTCCTTTTTCGGAATGGACCCTAAGACCTCAGTATGATAGTTTAAAGCAATCCATCCATAATAAGCTTCTTCCATGCCAGTGATCGTCTTTACCCACTCCTTTTTGCACAAAAAAGGTGAACTCTTGAGAATTGACCAAGCACTATTAAGAAGCCAATCAGAATCTGAACTTGGTAGCCTTCGAACTCCAGCCGTAGCATATAGAAAGAGAGAAGTAGTCTCGTGCGATTTTTCAGGAATTTGTTTCTCAGCCCATCTTATAAGGGGTTTTATTGCTTTCTTCAACCCAGAAACATTATGTACTAATTTGTCAAATCCAGGCTCAGTCTCCATTCTGTTGTAAGCCCGCCCTGACTGGGAACCAGATTTTCTCTTGAAACTTTCAGGCAACGATTTTAGTACTATAGGAAGATTATCATCTTTGTCGTGATTAACTGATGCCTCATATACATACACACGGGTCCCAGTGCTACCGCAATCAAGCACAACATAGAACTTGGAACGCCCTCCAGACCAGCTAGAGTAAAGATATAGCAAGGCAAAACAAAGACACATAAGCAGCAATAAACAAAGGAAACCACATAATACTCTCCCCCACTTCTTCCTTCCAGATGGACCTAATGACATCTTTTCCTTGGAAAAGCTTGACACACCATTTTCTTGCTGCAAGAAATCTTGTGGTAATGCATTACAGGAACTTCTCTCAGATTCAGAGCTAATATCACCTTCTGGATCAAGTTGGTGATAAGTAGACAAATCCTGAAGGGATGAAGAGAATCTCAGATTAACCTTCTTCTTTGGGCTGGAAAAAGTATAACCATGAGGGGAACCAGAGACAGGGGGCAATCCAGATTTATATGGAAGAGCAGGAGTCTTTGGGCCGGACAAACGAGTTGTTGCTGAGGAAACAAACTCCGCAAGTTTACTGAAGACCATTTTAGTATAACAGTAGCACTTCAAGTATTTGTCTCAAAACTAGTACCCTTCTTACCACAAGTATAACCAAAAACAGTAGACTCAGTACACTGCGCTGTCATTCCAAGCAGTAAACTAATTGAACTCAAACTTCATCCTGCTTGATCCCATAACAAGAGAACACACTATTAAATGGAGGATATGCATAAAAATGACAAATACGGTTTGGCACACACTATATCATTTACAAATAATTGAAATGACAAATTTGCAATGTAGCATAGAGACAGGCAGGAAAGAAGTAACATAGTTTATTAAATCACGAGAACTTTCCCTTTCAAAGAAAAATTCTGAAACAATTACAGCTGTATTTAGGGATATCAAAGAAAGAGCTTGAATCCCATGTACAAACAACTTTCAAATCATAATACCACTTTTTGAAAAAGAAAACGGACTAATTTAGTACCATCACTTGACTGACATAAAAGAAGATTCTAATACCTAATTAAGAGATTTAACGAGTACCTATGACTGGCATCGGGAGAGATTTTAAAGTAAAGCAGTAAAGCTTTCTGATGGTATCTCATTATAAGAGAAAGAAATTAAGAGGTTAAAAGTTAATGGGTGGTCAGTATAATAAGCCCTATATCTTCCATTGAGGGTCGTAAACATTATTCCATTCGAAAGGACATATAAAAACCATAACTTAACAGTCTCATGCAAATCAAATGGCAAAATCCTCTATTCCATTAAGTGCTTTCCAAAATAAACTATGTAAAAAAGATACACCTGATTCTAATCTGGCATTTAAAGAACTAAATGTAGATTCACTCATTCACTTAAAATGCAACACAATGGAGGACCTACAATTCTGAAAAAGAAAACTTTTTCTAGACCTACTCCCGCCCTTCACATAGATATCATTGATCAATTTATAAGTTCAGCAAACAGCCACGAGAGATAAACTTTCCTTATTCTTAGCATACACAAGTTCAAATAAAAATTTCCAAATTCCCCGGAAGACAAATGCTCACATATTTTACTCCAAGTCTAAGGCACAAAATCTCACCCATACTATTTGGTGATGCCCCAGAGGTGTTAACCAGAATCTGAATCTAGTTCAAATAAAAATGTAGTAGTTCAAATTAAGAGGTCATTCATTGATCAATGCCAAGACATCCTCGAGCTGTGGACCGTGAACTGTCTCTACTGATGCCCCACAAGTTCAAAAAAGACTAACAGCTTCTGCTACCCGGAATCCTTATCCTTGTTTCTTGTCAATAACAAAACCAAGACACTAGATAGTCTGTGGTAAGAATCTATCCTATGCTAGACAACACACATCAGCTCAAATCCCCACTCAAGTTTCAATTTCAATTTCAATTTCAATTAAATCAAATTCTCATCTCCCATCAATTCTACACGAGGAAATCGATTTCGAATCCGATAATAATCAGCACTTAAAAACACTGTATGTTGAGATATTAAAATCACGGATCCTAAAAAGCCACACGCAATAACAACACACTGAGAAAGATATTCGGAAATCATCCACAACACAAAATACAGCTATGTGGCGATACAAAGAGTTTAACTGACCTTTAGATCATAATAAAGAGGTTAAGAGCTGAGTCGCAGTGATTTTACACTGCCTTGGTGCGGGCGGGCTCCATGCTGCAGATCCAAAATCTGAAAATGATTTTGCAGCGAAGAAAGCGACCATAGCCCAACTGCTACGCTAGTTCACAATAAAATCAGCCCTCCCCCTCCTCAATCTCTCTCTCTCTCTCACACTCTAAGAGGGGTTTGTAGTTTTGAAACCTTCTCTGTTACTGTATTTAACTTTGTTCTTGTCAGAATAGGGGAGAGGAGCAGGTCTTTGTTTGTAACTATTCATAGTTATCTGCGGTGGTTCAATTCTATTTATGACGTATAAACTCTTTTAATATCTCATTAATTAATTTTCTACTCTAACTAATCATTTTAATACGTACTCCAATCCAATTGTGCCTTCTAATAAGTTAAATAGCCAATTTTATACAATAGTGTCAAACTGTCAATTTTATTCCAATACTAGCGTCAAATTTTGACGGAAATTTTATGTTACAATATAAAAAAAAAGTTATATCATTATTACTTTTGCGTTAAAATTATTAGAAAAATAGGTCATAGTTTTACACATTTTGAAAGTAAAGCTACCCATTATTTATGATAATTAAAAAAAATAGTATAAGTTAATGAGAACATAACACTTCTCGAGTAGTCGTTTTTAATTTCGAAATGCTGGCTACACATATTAGATTAGGAAGAGTCGGAGATATATTGCTTCTCGGGTGGGTTTGTTTTATTTTGAATATCAAGTCATCTGTTTGGAATGATATTATGGGAGGTTAGAAAAGTGATCAAAAAAAAAAAAAATGGGAGAGAGCCCCGTGTTGGGGCTCTTCCACCGGAGGTGCTCTGAATACACGGCAAGTACATCATAGACGAAACTCTAAAAAAAACAACCATCGATTTTATTTTCTTCCTCAAAGTAAACTGAAATAGTAATTTGCGTGATCATCCAAGAAGATTTTTTTTTTTTTTCATCAAGCCATCAGTAACAGAGCAGAAAACCTTATAAAACCCGGAACTTTATATCATGGAATTCTTCGATTTTTTTTGTTCTGTTCGTGCAACAATAACCGCTAAACGTACAAAAAACCACCAGTGACGGTGACAAAAATTGTTTTATACAAAAGCTAGAAAAATGAAGTTAATTATGTTATACTAGTACTCAGTAATTCTTCACTTCTTTCTTCCGATCGTCCTCAATCACACAGTTAAGCCTGGTACTTCACTCAAGTCGAGCTGATTCCACTTGCCATCTAATTCTTTGGCATGGGGTCTTCTGCGTAAACCTGCAGACCAAGAGGCTCGCTGCTCATGGACTTAATCGGGGTGATCACCGGAGGTTGCTGCCACTGTTTCGCATCTGATGGGACCCACGTCTCTGCATTTTTGTTGGTGCTGCCCTCGGGCAGGATGCGGAAGTAAGCAGTTATCTCCCACCTGCAATCTGTTAACAAACTAAGGAACTCGCTCCACTTCCAAATAGGCATCAAAATTTTCGTTACAAAAATGTCAAACATTTACATTACCAACTGCCGGATGTAACACATCTATGTAGTTCAGGATACATGATGAAGCTGCATTGCAGAACCAACAATTTTGCATGCTACTATAGTTTTTATGACAAGTCCGTGAGTTGCGCTGTTATCTTTACCTTTTATTCTTTTACTTTGTAAGAGACCATATATTAAAAGGAACAAAAAGCCTAAACCCCGAGCAACGAAAGTCACAAGCTGAAAACTAAGAGGGCAAACCTTGTGGGAAAACCCAAGCAGGAAATAGTGGTTATCTTCACCTTCTATTACATTTACAGTACAAGATAGAGATCTGACCTTCATCTTTAAACCTAATTACAGATCTTCACGACTAACGAGTTACATATGTGATACTTGTAGAATTTTTTACATCAAATCTTTTAGAGAATTGCAGCTAGGTTTTGCTTTTAGAAGCATCCGTCTTATAACACTATGTCCGACCAAGTCATACAACCATATACAAGCATAAAGGTGCCACACCATCAAGGCAGTATCAAGAAATACTAATGAGGCAGCATGATCCTACAGGCTGCAGCTACAAGAAATTACCATTAAAGTCATACTAATTCGAGTTTCTATGATACGACACAAGAACATTATTCGTTCTGGGGAACAAATAGGAAATCACGAGCCACGTCTTAAGCAGTAAGCAATCCAAGAAAAGCTAGTACATAGGAATTCATACTTACTTGGTGGCAGAACCTTAGTTAGGGGCTCAGATAGGGGCAGTTTAATCAAGAAGGACCTAAGAGAAAACTCCAACTCAGCTTGCTGCACCATTGAATTATATGACTGATTCACATTGAGCCTGAAAACAAATCTCTCAATAGGCAAACCGCCATCATCCAGGAATGCAACACATACCCTATCAATTAAATCCTACTTCACAAACAGAATGAATTCGTTTAGATATATTAATTAATATTATAATGGAAGAAAAGAATCATACAGTAATTGATTAAACCTTGGTGAGGAAAGGAAGGAGGCCATTAACAGAAAAATGGATGTATTCGTATAGCTGAGGGTGCCTGGCTTTGTGGACTACCAAATTCATGAACCGCCGCCGCTCAAAAGCCCCTAAATTTAATTATTATTTTCATCAAAATCAGGGAATTTTTTAACAGAATCGGCTTTCGCTAACATGAATTCAACATTTCTTTTACCATTTGGGTAGATTCCTTTAAGGAAAACGACTGAAGTAATAGCAACCTCCAGGAAATCTATAAGAATCTGAGCGATTTCGCCTGCAATTCATCGTATTTATCTACAGATTAAAACAAAAAAACAGGGACACTCGAACAGTGCGAAATGAAATAGAAACATGAAATCCAAAGATTGAAAGAGCATCAAACCTTGTGGAGTTTGATTATCTTTGCGGTCCATGTTCCATATTAGAGTTTTTTTTTTTGAAAGAATATACAGTCTATTTGGTGCTGAAATAGTGAAATTTGAGGAAAGAGAAACCGCAGTCGGCCAATACCGTCCATATTTATTATTAAACCCACTTTGACAACATTAGCCCGTCTAGCTCAGTTGGTAGAGCGCAAGGCTCTTAACCTTGTGGTCGTGGGTTCGAGCCCCACGGTGGGCGCTTGTTTACAACATTTTAACTTTTGTTAAAAGTTTTGGTATTTTTTTTTTATTTTTTATTTTTTTTTCACACTTTTCTCTATTTGTTAGTATTTTGTTGAATGGTTATACATATGAATTATGTTTATTTTGCTTTTTCTATTTGTCGTACTGATGAGTTCGATAAAAATGAATTATGTTTATTAAATGTTAGTGTGGCTGGCCTTTTGGAAATTAGGGTGAAAGAGAATAAAGCATCTTTTGGAAAAAGCTTGAAGTTAGTCGGTCCTTCTATGATAATTATTAGGAAAATATGACTTTATGGCCCCAACCTTCATCAATTGGTTACTTTATACCCTAACTTTGATCTTGATTATTTTATGGCCCCAATTTTTATTTCTTGATTATTTTATGGCCCAAACGTTTATTTCTTGATTATTTTACAAAGTGACACTTTGTAAAAAATAATAGACGACATGCAATACGTGGAAAAGATTATACAACAAAACAATATATTTATGTGACTATTTGCACACACTAAAAAAAAAAAAATCGATGCATGCAATAAGTAAAAATAATATATGCATTGTCAACATAATGATTAATGTAATATAGGGAATGGTTATATTGAAAATAGTTATCCTTGTGATAACTAAAAACAAATCTACACCATTGTGCTAAGATGGTCTATTAAGAAATAATAAAAAATAAATTATTAATGAAATGCAATAAAAGGTGCTAAGAAAATATACAATAAAGATATGCTCTAATAAGCAATAAAATGTGTTTTAATATGCAATGAAAAATATTAAAATAAGCAATAAAAAATGCTCAATTAAGAAACAATAAAAAAAAATATTGAAATGCATAACATGCAATAAAAGGTGCTAAGAAAATATACAATAAAAAGATGCTCTAATAAGCAATAAAATATGCTTTAATATGCAATGAAAAATATTAAAATAAGCAATAAAAAATGTTCTATTAAGAAACAATAAAAAAAAGAAATTATTAATGAAATGCATAACATGCAATAAAAGGTGCTAAAAAAAATATACAATAAATTAATAATGTACTCTATATGATCTCCCTCCATGTAATATATACTCTAATAATTACAATATATCAAAAAATTAATAAATTCAAGCTAATGATTAACATAAAAAAAAATTGGGCCATAAAGTAACCGAGTGATGAAAGTTGGGGCCATAAAATAATTAAGATCGAAGTTGGGGCTATAAAATAATCAAGAAATAAAAGTTGGGGCCACAAAATAATCAAGATCAAAGTTGGGGCCATAAAGTAACCAAGGGATGAAAGTTGGGGCCATAAAGTCACCTTTTTCCATAATTATTCTTTACATTTAAATGGCAAGATTTGGATTCTTTGGGATGCTAGTAGGGTAAATTTGCTACTTTTACAAGTCTCTGATCAGTTTGTCCATTGTAGTATCGACGATGGGCAGGGTGTTAGTAAAGGTTTGGTCACTTTTGTTTATGCTCATAACCAGTTGGAGCATAGACGAAGATTGTGGCAAGATTTGCAAGCTCTATCTGTTGGGATCACTTGTCCATGGATGTGCATTGGCGACTTCAATAATGTCTTGGGAGTGGAGGATAGAATTGGTGGTGCTCCGGTTCAGGTACATAAGTATCAAGATCTTGCTGATATGATGTTTGGGGCTGGTTTATTTGAAGTGGATACTCAGAGTGATCATTTTACATGGTCAAATAGGCATTTGCAAGGGACTATCTATTCTAGAACATATAGAGCCCTTTGTAATGTGCCGTGGTTTCAGATTAATTCTAATGTTGTGGTTCAGGTATTGCAGTGTGGCATCTTTGACCACGCACCATTACAAGTATTGTAGCTTCTTCCAGTTGTGCCTAAAGTCAAGTGCTTCAGGTTTCTCAATTGTATTGCAAACTTAGATAATTTTTTGGATTTGGTTCGGCAAGGATGGCGGAAAAGTTTTTATGGGACATCGCAGTATGTGGTATAGCAAAGGATGAAAGCTCTCCAACATATATTCAAAGGGGTTACAATCAAATTTACTGGGTTACCTATTAAAATTGTTGCAGCAAGAGATTTATTGGAACAAGCGCAACAACAATTGTAGATTAATAGGTTTGATGTGTCTCTAATTGAAAAGGTTAAAGAATGCTCTTTACAATTGGAGAAGTGGCATAATATTGAAGAGAAGGTTTTGATGCAGAAGGCAAAAGTTGATTGGCTTAAATTTGGCAAAATATAGTCCATAAATCAAACAAGAATCGTAAGATTCGTCCAAAATTGCAGAAAATATCATCAAAAATCGACCACAAAATGACACTCTCGGCACTATTAGTGCCAATAGTGTCAATCGTTCAATATTTTTCCTAAAATATATTTCAAAATCAATTAGAAAATCAATAATCAAGCATAAATTGTATAATTCACCAAAAAAAATACAGAAATCTAGCACAAATCGAAAATAAATCTGAAATTTAAAAGTCGAGAAGAATAAATCATAGATTCAAAACAAAATCTAACACATATTTATACACTCATCTCTCTCTCGGCGCCTATTTGTTTTTTTCCCTCTACAACAAGCCTAGCGCGCCCCGCATCTCTCCCCCTACAAACCCTACTCTCTTTCTCTCTAAAGGATAACACTCTACCTATCTCTATTTTTGTTTCTTCAATCTCTGTGATTCACTGTAGTCTATGGAATAACAATCGTCAGCTACTGGAATCGATGAACTATTGGGGTGGTAACAGCGTGGCCGCAGCCATTGGAAACTCTCCAGCAGCATCTACTACACCAAGTGTATGAAGTGCTCGCTTCCGCGAACAACTACGAAATCGAAAAATATAACTGTCGATTTCGCCGCGGTCACCTACGACCCAATGCTGATCTTTCGCATTTGGAGGGCGGCAACGGCGTGGCGGACGGAAGCGGCAGCCACGGGAATAGCGGAGAGAGAATATGAAAGATAAAACTATGGTTTCACACGTGAAAAGTGAAAATGAAAACACATCTTTTGATTTAAATTAGTAAGAACATTTAGGTCCAAAAAGACAAAAAGTTCAAAAAATAGCTCAATAACTAGTGTTCCTCCCGCGCATTGCACATAATCTATTAATTAATTATGAAGATTAACATGGTCAAGTAAACATAACAAATATACAGACATGCTGAGTGTTATATACTATTTTGAACTAGGTTGGATACATCTTCAATAAGAGTGGATTGTTCTTTAACCCTCTATGATTCATCATCTTCACAAATTCCATAGAGTTTTTTTGAATTCGTGTAAAAATTAAATGGCAAAAATATAATTAAATACACCAAATATGTATATACATGTTGAATTTAATGTTTATGTTAAAAATCAAACTTTTACCTAATATTGTGTATTTACAGGAAAATAACCCTAAATAAAATTGGAGGTCAACACGTTGCAAATGCAAAGAGAATTATGAACAAATATTCTAACCAAATTTTGATGTGCGCATCACTAAAGTGTTAATAAGAAAAAATAGTAAAACGCAACATAATGGCTAGATGATTTCCCTTCAAACTATTGGTCGAATGTCTTATTGAGTGTTTGAGTGTGATAGGATATGGCCTAGCTACTAGACCCAAGCATCAGGCCCAATATAATTGGGTCCCGACAGTTAAGTTCGGCCTGCGCAGCTCGGCCCAATTAAGAATAAGAGACTTCTTCACTAAGGCAATTAAGGCTCCTACATCGACTACAACTCAAGCTCCAAGAGAGATATAGAAGCTCGGTGTTTATCCATAAGAGGAGGATCAAGCCAAAGAGTCCAAATAGAAGAAGACTTTGTATCATAGTCAAACTCCATGTAATTACCTATAAATAGGGGCATAGAATAGATTGAGAGGGGAGAACAATCTTGTAACCAATACTCATACTAGTAATAATATTCACTCTTTCCGCCCCGTGGACGTAGATCTATTCCGGTAGATCGAACCACGTAAATCTCTCGTGTTCCATTATTTTCGTGTTCATTTATTCCCTGTCAACGTTCATTAATTGCCTACAAAAACAAGATCGATCACTGGCGCCGTCTGTGGGAATCTGAATTCGTGATTTCCGATCAAAAGTTTTCTGGGTAATCTACCGTCATGACAAGGCCAACACGATCAACCGCTGCTGCCGCTGCCAACAAGGAAAAGGAGACTAAACAAACCGGACAAAGTCAGGCAGCAAATCCACCAGTTCGGGAAACATAAATCCCTTAAGTCAAGGCAAGTCAGGCGCAAGATAAGAATCCTGCAACACACCGGCGACCTGGGAAGGAACACGCAAGAAGCTAAACTCCTGACGGACATGTTCATCACGTGTCGTTGGATAAGCATGGCAAGCCAATCTATCTAGAAGGAGAAGGTCACAATAGCAGCCAGGAGGAGGACGACGTCCATCTCCAACCGGACGAATTCGATGGTGCTGTCAAGGAGTACCTCGCCCATAATAAGCGAGATTTTCTCCTGTTCGCCAAACAACAAAAAGCTCGCAATCGTGAAAAAGGCCCACTTTCGCACAGCGATGATAAAGAGCGCGAAGTTACATCCAAATCGCAACCGCGACAAAAGTCCCCTAGCGTCAGGATCGTGGACATACGGGACGTCGGGATTCCCCCTAGGAGATTTGTTGACGATCGCCAACGGGACCACCATCACATCTCACCTCGCCGCAATGTCATCTCACCTCGGCGCGACGAGGACAATTACCAAGGAGGGAGGTTCGGCGTGTACGGGAGGATCTCTACCCCTGTCACCAACCGAATACTTAACACTCCTCTCCCGAATAAGTACATAGTCCCGCCTATCAAGCCATACAACGGATCGTGTGACCCGAGGAATTTCCTGTCCCAATACTAATACAACATGGTCAACCAAGGACTCAGCGACGATATCTACATGTGCAAGGTCTTCCCAGAATTGTTGGTAGACAATGCACGCATGTGGTTCGATAGTCTACCACCTCGCAGTATCGGGTCGTACGACGAGCTGATGGATGCCTTCGAGCGAAGATTTTTTCAGAAAGCCGAGGCAAAAACCACCTCGGCACATCTCCTTACTATCAAGCAAAGGCGAGGTGAACCTATCAGCGACTTTATAACTAGATTCAATGAAGAAAGTCGCATCTAACTGATGAGGTCCTAATCTCTGCCTTCCAAAATGTTATCTAGTCGGGAGCTCTGTACAAGAAAATTGTGAGGGATGAGCCTCGCACTGTGAAACAATTATGGATCATAGCAGATCGGTTCGCAAGAGCCGATGAAGCTGACAGGCGCAAGCGCGAAGCCGACAAGGCCGAACCGTCGGATCGGAAGAAGAAGGATCAAAATAACCGAGGCCAAAGTCGGCGAAGTGCCTTTGACAGGTTCCAGCGTGCACCCCTGGAATCCAGGCTCGGACCTCAGCAAAACCAGGAATGAAGCAAATTGACTCCATTGACGAAGCCGAGGATAGAAATCTATGAACTACACACCGATATGTTCGAGAAGCCTCGGCCCATGTCAAGTGGAGGGGCGAAGCGCCGATCCAATGAGAAGTATTGTCGTTTCCATGAGAATTACGGGCACGACACGAAGGAATACAGAAATCTTACTGCGGATATAGAGCAATTGGTGCGTGATGGCACCTTCAAGAGGTACTAAAGTCGAGGTCAATATGAAGCCTGACCTCAAGGCAAAGGAAAGCGCAAGCAGAATAGAGAGGAACAAACTGCGACCCCCACGTTGATAAAAAAGCGAAGCGCAATGATGATGATGAGGACGAGGACCAACCTCAGTTCGATGGAATCATCACAGCCATCACGGGGCTCCCTCAAGGTGCAACAAAGTCATCTCTCAAGGCCGAGGCCTGAAGTCCTCAAACGGATGAGCCTTCCCATAAGAGGTTCAAAAAGGACGAGACCATCACCTTTTCTGATAAGGACCCGGTGACAGAAAGAGTACCTCATCAGGATGCAATCGTGATCAAAGCAGTTGTTGCAATAAGCTAGTTCAGCGGGTATTTATCGACAACGGAGCTTCGGTGAGCGTCATCTTCAAAGATTGCTTTGAAAAACTAGGGATCGAAGAGGCACGCCTCACGCCAGCACCAATCCCTTTAAAGAGCTTCCTACAGCAAGAGACATACGAAGGGGGTCATTTAACTCCCTGTTACGGTGGGGAAACATCCGATGTCCTCCACCAAAGTGGTACCCTTTTTCGTCGTAAAAGCCCATTCACCGTACAACATTATCTTGGGTAGAGATTGGTTAGTTATGGTGAAGGCTATATGCTCGGCGTACCATTTAACAATTAAGATCCCTTCAAAGGGAGGAGTCATTGTGGTTCGTGGAGATCAGAAACGAGCCAAGGAATGCATGCAGATTGCTCTACGAGGTGTTGGAATACCTCATCATCCACAAGCATAGCAATTACAGAAACCAGAGTTACTGCAATAGACATCGTCTGCATCTAACGAGCCAGTAGAAGACGTCGCACTGTATGGAGACGACCTGTCTAAGGTCGTCAAAGTGGGCTTTGCTGGTGGAGCTGAACTCAGAAAGCATATCGTCCAACTCCTAAGGGAATACAGAGACGTCTTCGCTTGGTCACCCCTTGACATGACCGAGGTCTCACTAAGTATCATCACACATCGGCTTAATATTGACCCGGGAGTGAAACCAGTTCGGCAAAAGCAGCGGGTATTTGTAGCAGAACGAAGCCAAGTCATATATGACAAAGTGCATCAGCTTCTAAAGGCATAGATACTCTTTGAGGTCAAATATCCGACGTGGATTGCCAACCCAGTGATGGTAAAGAAGCAAGGAGGAGGGTGGCGGATGTGTATCGACTACACCGATCTCAACAAACACTGCCCTAAAGATTGCTACCCCCTCCCCAACATCGACAAGAAAGTCGAAGCTCTGGTCGGCCATAAGGTTTTCTGTTTCTTGGATCTGTATAAAGGATACCACCAAGTCCTAATGAGTGACGAAGACGCACCGAAGACAGCCTTCATCACAGACTTCGGCGTCTTTGCGTACAAGAAAATGCCTTTCGGACTAAAGAACGCTGAAGCTACCTATCAAAGGATGGTCGACAAGATATTCGAGCCTCATATTGGCAAAATCATAGAGGTGTATGTAGACGACATCGTCGTCAAAAGCAAGGAGTTAGCCACTTCGGTTGACGACCTCAAAATAGTCCTCGGTCTCTTACGCGAGGTAAACCTTAAGCTGAACCCCAGAAGTGTATATTCATGGTCCGATCTGTAAAATTTCTAGGGTGTTGAGTTTCCAAAGAAGGATTGCAAGCCAACCCTTCCAAAGTTCGAGCAGTCCAAGAAATGAAGGTGCCAAAAACCATTCATGACGTGCACAAGTTGATGGGCTGCCTAGCCACCCTGAGTCGTTTCTTGTCAAAGGCCACAGAAAAGCAACTTCCTTTCTTCAAGATTCTGAAAAAAGCGCCGGAGTTCGATTGGAAAGACGAGCATAGGTCGGCATTTGAATACCTCAAGAAATACTTTGCCAATCTTCTGACCCTATCCATCCCAAAGGAAGGAGAAGCCCTTTCGTTGTACCTCGCGGCCTCGGATGAAGCCATAAGTGCAGTATTAGTGAGGGAGGAAGGACATCGTCAGCTACTTATTTATTCATCAGCCGAGCACTGAAAGGACCAGAGACGAGGTACCAATCACTCGAAAAAGTTGCGTTGGCATTAGTGCTGCAATGAGGTTGCGACCTACTTCCATGCATATCCCATACAAGTCCTGACCGACCTGCCACTTCGACAAGTGCTGACAAAACCGGAAACATCGGGAAGAATCGCCAAATGGGCAGTTGAGCTCGGCGAGCACACAATCTCCTTCTGCCCTCGCCAAGCCATCAAAGGTCAAGCCCTAGCAGATTTCTTGGTGGAAGCTAAGTTCACAGAAGTGCCAAAGCCGACTGAACCTTCCCCAAACAAAACCGATGCCGAAGCTCCGAAAGAACCGCCTAAAGATTGCTGGAAAGTCTATGTGGATGGGGCTTCGGGGCATTTGGGAAGCGGAGCAGGTGTCATACTCCTCAGCCCAGATGGACAGGAGACAACTTATGCACTTTGGTTCGACTTCCCAACAACAAACAATGAAGTGGAGTACGAAGCTTTAATCGTCGGACTTCGTCTAGCTCAGGCTCTCCAGATACGACCTATACAAGTTTACAGCGACTCCCAAGTCATAGTGAGCCACATGCTAGGAAGGTATGAGGCTAAAGGTGATAGAATGAAAAAGTACCTCCACAAAGCCAAGACCTTATAACAGTTCGAGTTGATTGGCATCCCTAGGGGGAAAACAACCGAGCAGATGCCTTAAGCAAATTGGCGTCGTCATCTACAAGCTCTATTGTGGAAGAAGTCAAACTCCGAAGTATAGACGAAACCGAGGTCAACCTAGTAACTGATGACGAGCCGAACTGGATGACTCATCTTCAAAATTATCTGGAGAAGAGAGAACTACCCAGTGATAAGCTCGAAGCTAGGAAAATTTTGAGCAAGTCTCCGAAGTACATTCTTGAACAGGGAGTGCTTTACAGAAGATCATACATCCAGCCCCTCCTAAGGTACATAGGTCCGAACCAGGTAGATTACGCACTGCGAGAAATACACGAAGGATCGTGTGGAAGCCACATCGGAGCCAGAGCACGCTCAAAGAAAGTCATGCGATGGGGATACTATTGGCCTACGATGTTCCAGGATGCAATAGACCTCGTCAAAAAGTGTCCGAAATGTCAGATACATGCAATCGTGCTGAGGTTACCACAAACCGACCTCACCAGCATGCAAAGCCCTTGGCCATTCATGCAATGGGGGATAGACATTGTCAACCCGCTAGATAAAGCTCCCGGCCAATTTCAGTTCCTCATCGTCACCATTGACTACTTCACCAAATGGGTAGAAGCTGAACCCTTGGCAAAAATCATGAGCAAGAACGCCCTTAACTTTGTTTGGAAAAACATAGTATGTCGCTTTGGCATACCTCATATCCTCATCTCGGACAACGGGACGCAGTTCATAGACAGAACGTTCAGAGAATGGTGTGAAGAGCTTCTTAGTCAGCAGAAGTTCACCTCGGTAGCCCATCCTCAAGCGAACGGCCAGACCGAAGTTACCAACCGGATGATCATCAAGGGACTTAAAGCCCGCCTTGATAAAGCCAAAAGAGATTGGGTAGCAAACTTACCCCAAGTTTTGTGGTCATACCGCACAACTCCCCGGACCTTGAATGGAGAAACACCCTACAGTTTGGTGTATGGAACCGAAGCAGTGATCCCGGTAGAGATCGACCTGCCGAGCTCCCGTACTATCAATTTTTCAGCCGAAGACAATGAAGAGAATCTTCGAACCGGCCTAGATCTGGTGGAAGAAAAACGAGAGCTCGCCTACATAAGGGAAGCCAAGTACAAGCAGCAAGTGGCTTAGTATTATAACCAAAGAGTTCTAAGTAGGCGACCTCGTTCTTCAGAATAACAAAGTAAGCAAGGCTGCAAGGCTCGACAAGCTCGAAGCCACATGGGAAGGACCTTACTGAGTTGAAGAAGTCATCGGCAAAGGGTCGTATAAGCTCGCCCACTTATCCGGTGAGCCAATACCCCGTACATGGTATATTACTCATTTAAAGAGATACTTTGCATAAGTGGTTGAGAGTAATGTTTAAGTCCATTTAGTTCATCTAGTTTATGAGTCAGATCGTCTTGTGATTTTGTTCTCTTTCGAACTTCAGTTTTTCTATTAATAAAGTCTTTATTTTTCCTTTAATTTGTCTGGTCTTGCATACTTCATTTTGCATTTATGAATATTACTACTCCACTTATGCATATTATCTCGCACTTTTACTCTGAAACCCTGACGAGGGTAACTTAATATCCTTTCGAGGATAAATAAACCCCAAAACTGGGGTAAAATTCAAACGCGCGTAAGGGGACCACCCCTATCGATACTTATCGACAAATAAGGAACCCAAAGCCAACCCTTGTCCCAGGACGAGGAAGAGCTACTTAAAGCCCAAACTCGTCTTATGATGAGTACGAGCTATTTAAAGCCTAAACTCATCCTATGACGAGTACGAGCTATTTAAAGTTAATCCTCATCTTATGACGAGGAAGAGCTAATTAAAGTCAATCTTCGTCTTATGACGAGGAAGAGCTACATAAAGCCAATCTTCGTCTTATGACGAGGACGAGCTATCTAAAGCCTACCTTCGTTTAAAACAAGAAAAACTACATTAGTTAAAACGAGGGTGAAAAACTTGAATACAAGTACATAAATTTCTATTTATTTCATAAAAAGGAAAAGTACAATTACATCAAGACGGAGTATAACCCGAAGGTCTAGAGCCTGAAGGCTTACTGAAACTAAGCCAATCTCTTGCAAAATCCCTACCAGGGTTAAAGTTAAAAATATTATCTACACTAAGTCTACCTTTACCTCGCCCTCTTGCTGCTCCTCAACCTCGGGCCCTACCAGTTTGACCTCGGCTTCGGCGCCGTGCAACTGCCAGCTCCCGTTCTTGATCTAAGAATTCACGAGGATGATGATCCATAATCCTTGAACTGGAGCCGGGATTGAGCAAACTCGATGGCCCGGCCTCTTCGGAAGCAAGTCGAGCAGCCAATTTGGGATGGCGAGCCAGGGTTATCTTATACAGTTTAGCTATTTGCTTCAGCTCGTTCATTTGTTCCTGAAGCTCCCAGGAGTTGACACCATATTGCTCTCTGTAGCCCTTGCACCGAGTCACGAGCTCTTTAACCCTCGTTTCCACGTCAGAAATAGTGAGCCCACCAGCTCGGCGGATAATTGCCTCGTACTCCGCATGTTCTTCACGGACCAGCTCGGCTTCTTCCTTTTCTATATCTAGCTTCTCCTCGAGCTCGAGAAACCGAGCTTGCAGTTCGTCATACTTCTCTTGGGCCGCGGTTAGCTTCACCTCGGTCTCATTCCGGACGTGGCCAACTATGCCCTTCCAGTGAAGGGCTTCGGCTTCTTTAACCTCGAGGGTTCGTGTTAGTTGTTTAATTTGTTCCGACCAAGGAGATACATCAAAAAGCTCAAGAGACGACTACAAAAAGGCGAAAGAAATTTTCAATAAAATTAGAAATTTTATTAAAGCCATTACGGCATAAGTAAAAGCGACATCCTAGTGATGCCGAAGTACATATTGCTTAAAAAAAACAGAGAAAATAGGGGGATCAACTGACCCCTCCAGTAGCCTCATCCTCTTGCTGGGGCACTTCTTGCTCAGCTCCGGCACTCCCCGCCTCGTTATTCACCGGTTGGTCCGCCTCGGCACCAAGACTGGCAATCGTAGCCTCGAGCATCTCATCCCTATCTACCGGACATGATGGGATTGCCTTGGCAGTAAGCACTGTGGATGAAGAGGCGAGGCTCTCCAGCACAGGGAAGGTCGTCATCCCTTCGGTTAAAGCCTTCGCATAGACACGTAACAGGTCCTCACCCGAAGTCACCTCATACCCGTACTTGGACTTATCCAGGTCCGGGTAATCCGCGGCGATCTCGTCAATAATGTTAGACGCCACGGTGGTGTTCAGAATGGTGGCCAGCTCGTTCGCCAGCTCAGAGAACTTCCCCGAAATGAAGAGCCTTTCCACCAGAGCACAGAGCACCTGCCCCTGCAAAGCGGCTGCCTCGGCTTCCCGGCGCCTTGCCGCCTCTACCTCAAGCCTTCATCGAGGCCACCTCAGCCTTAAGCGAAGCCGTTTCGGCCTTCGCAACTTTAGTTGCCGCCAGTGCCCGCGGCCTCCCTCTTTCCTGCCTCTCTTGGGCCTCGGCCTCGGCTACGGCCGTCTTATTGACCAAATCGTCTTTGGCCTTCTCCAAATCTCGGGCGACCCGAGCAAGTTTATGATACTCAGCGACCCCGTTGTTGACAAAGCTCGCCAGCTCTGAGATCATGTATTCTGCACCTTGCAATAACATTAACAAGTGTTAAATAAAGCATAAGAGCCAACACGATGTGCTCGGAGAGTAGAAGCGTAATACCTCGAGAAGGGCCTACGATGGCCTGATGTTTGGTGCTCTTCAAAAATGGCAACCACCTGAGGCTCATTATCCCGGTTCGTGGTGGCGCAAGGCGGAGGAGAGCCCAATAGTTGAGAGTTCACAGGAGGAGATCGTCTCACGTCTAACGTCCTCTCCGAAGAGGCAGCGGATGTTGTCTTCGAGGCCTCCAGAGTAGACCTCGACCTCTTCTTTGGGTTCTCCGCCAAAGTTCACTTGCAACAAAGCGAAAACAGGATTGAGAACAGTAGAGAAAGCAAGAAAAGAAAGCGAACAAGAAGCAAAGTAGGGCCTCACCCTTCACCGGATCCACCATTGTAACAGGATCATAAGGGCTCAGCCCTACCATGGCGAGCTCGGCCTCGCTAAACTCCTCAGAGATGAGGCCTAACTCCCCCAATATTTCCTCCAGGTCGCCAAAGGTCTCTTCGGTGCCCTGGTCGTCTAACTTATCCGTCTTCCAGGCAAAATGGGAGACCTCTTCAGATCGGCAGAAGAAAATTTCTTCTGCCAGTTCGCAATTTTGGACTTCATCTTGACTAGGGCTGAGGTAAAACCACCCGGAACTCGGCTTGAATTGAAAAAACCTAAGGACCATCCCTAGGGTGAGTGGAAAACCTACCCGACTGACTGCGATGCCGAGGCCAGATAGTTGTCTAAATGAGTTCGGCATAATTTACCTTAAGGCAATACCGAACTTCCGTTGGAGTTCGGCGTACACGCCGAAAGGGGAAGACGAAGACCACAACGAATGCAGTCCTCATACACAGTAAAAACCCTACCGGAGGCGCACAAGCCCTATCCTCCGGTCGAGGGGCAACAAGAAGAGCAGAATCGGGAAATAAATATTTTTTTCGCAATTATTTTTTTATAGAGGCAGCATCTAGAGTCGATGAAAAGTCAAAAACCTACCGGACCTGTCTACGGCAGGAAACAGAACCCTAAGTGTCCTAGGAGAGGAAGAACTGACGGTAAAAACCTCTATATCTGCGTACTTGACACAGGTATTGCCGCCGAAGAACCCGACGGCGACACGGACTCCTCACAGCTTTCGTCGCCATGAGACTGACTGGAGTTAGAAGAAGCCATGAAAAATAACTTACTCGTGTTAATGGAAATTCCGACGGAGTGACGGCTACGGAAGTACCAGAAAGGCGAAATGCAGCGGCAAGAGAAACGGCAGAAAATGGAGAGTTTTAAAATTTGGGGGAAAAAAGTGTTGGAATGGCGTACACTGGAAGTTTTATCAGAACTTCCGCCTTTTTGCCTTCCCTCCATGCCCAATCACGCCCTACTTTATCGGGAACCCAACCGGTGCATTAATTAAAAGTAACTGGTACATCCCGTGTTCGGCTTTAGTGATGTGATGCATTTGACTTCGTCGAATTTATTTCTCGACGAGGCAAAGCACCTCAATTACCTCGTCTTAGACGAGACGATACGAACTTGACTTCGTCAAATTTATTTTTGACGGGGCAAAGTACTTTTATCCGACCTCGTCTCAACAGGTGGTACGTGATGGACTTCGTCAATTCTACTTTTTGACGGGGTAACATACTTCGCTACTCCTACCTCAACTATTTTCCCTAAATCACACCCTCGCTTCTACATCTTTTTTTTTT
>CM038117.1:17886437-18217935 GCA_001642375.2 Mentha longifolia
TTATGTTAAAGTAATTAATATTAGTTAGGAGGGCATAAATAGAATAAAAATATAAAGTGGCTAAAATTAGGCTAATGTTTTATTAGTGGCTAAAATAAACTCTTGCTTTATGATAATGGCTATTA
Source organism: Mentha longifolia (assembly GCA_001642375.2). Classification (NCBI taxonomy): domain Eukaryota; kingdom Viridiplantae; phylum Streptophyta; class Magnoliopsida; order Lamiales; family Lamiaceae; genus Mentha; species Mentha longifolia. The sequence goes on from CM038117.1 coordinate 17,886,563, forward strand.
TTGGGTATTTACACTATATATATATATATATATATAGTGTAAATACCCAATAATAGCTATTATATATATATATATATATAATAGTGGAATTTTGATGTTGCAGGAATTATTTAACAACCTCTTAATTTCATGGGTATAAAGTTTATATTAATTTAAGTATAAAGTTTTTCGAAATATCTCGTTTTCTAATATTTTCAACATTAAATCTAACAAAAAAAGTTAAATTAAATAATTTTAGTTCATACAAGAAGCAGAAAATTACTGTTTGAATGCATGAAGAAGAAATAATAAGAGTATGTAGATTTATCAATTTTGTAGGGGTATTTGGATTATTTGCACATATTAAAGGTCAATAAACTAAATAAATATCACAAGTGGTGAGTTAGAATCACGCATGAGTATAACATGCATGGTTTTTCAAAACACATGAGTATTTTATGCAAATTAGAAAACACACAAGATAATTTTTTGCAAAACACATGATAATTTTTGCAATAACCAAAAATAACATTTTCCCATCTTAAAAAACATATGATAAACAAGTGGGGGACCACACTATGTGATAATATTTTCCATCATTTATCTCATTTTGCTTTTCCATATATATAAAAAAAAAAAATTAAAAAAAACACCCTTAAGAAAAACGTGATATAAAAATCCTTCAAGGGAAAATGCAGTTATATAATAACAAAAGACATAATTACCCTAATCAACTCCATAAATATATCTTCTCCGTCCACGATCTTTAGACACATTTTTTTTACATGCATTTTCATGCTTCTTGATGATGGATTTTAAAATATTTATAAAAAAAAAATCTTTTACGGGATACTATAATGTAGTAAATCATTTATATACTTTAAAATAAGTTGATTTTTTTCAAAATTATATACTTTAGTTTTCAATATTTTTCAACTCTAATATACTAATAAAAATAAACTTAAATACTAAAAATAATTATAAACCTTAATGGGATGAGTAAACCCTGAAAATATCATTAAATTAAACTAAATCATTATAAATAAATTTATTAAAAAAATTTATATTAAACTAGTAGAAATTGAATATTAGGACATCATTAATTTAGGGATAGAGGATCTCATGTCTTTATATATAACTGTGGTGGTTAGAATTCAGTATTTATAGTTGTGTAGTAATCCCTTGCATTAAATTGCAATTCTCGATCTCCGTCAACCCTAACGACCGGCAAGGATGAGGGTGAGTGAGTTCGTGAAGAAAGAAACGGACGGTTACTTGAAGCTGGCAAAGCACGTGATCGCCGACCACGCCGATGGGAAAAACGTAATTCTGTCGCCGCTCTCAATCCATATGGTACTAGCCATGACTGCTGCCGGCTGTAGCGGCTCCACACGTGCGCAGCTTCTCGCCTATCTCAAGTCGGAGCGTGTGGAACAACTCAACTCTTTCTTTTCAGATATTGCGACTAGGGTTTTGGCCGACAGCAGTCCTCTCGGTGGGCCCCTTTTGTCCACCAAAAACGGGCTTTGGATCGATCAGAGCCTTACTCTCAAGCCTTCTTACAGAGATATCGTCCACAATTTTTACAAGGCTGCCGCTGAACCTGCTGATTTTCAGAATAAGGTAAAGGTTTTTTTTTTTATTTTTATTTTTTTTAATGCTTTTTCTAGTCTCTTTTTGACGGATCATAGTTCCGGTTCGGCGGTTTTGGCCGGCCGGTTCTGACCGGTTCAACCGTGGTTCAATCGAAAAAATTGAGAATCAAAAATCTCGCCAGTTCAACCTACTGTTCGGTTTTTAAAATATTGGTTAATAGTATTGGTGATGTTGATGTTATTTGAAGGCTGAAGAGGCTAGAGAAGAAGTGAACGAGTGGGCGAAAAAAGAAACAAGAGGGCTGATCGAAGAAATACTTCCACCAGGTTCAATCACTAAGGATACTAGACTCATCTTAGCAAATGCAGTCTACTTCAAAGGAGCATGGGCTTGCGAATTCAATCCATACCTAACAAGAGATGACGACTTCCACCTCTTAGACAGAAGCCGCATACGTGTACCCTTGATGAGAAGCTGGCAATGGCAATTCGTCCGTGCGTTCGAGGGCTTCAAAGTGGCCAAGATCCCCTACAGACGAGGCAACGACAACCAACGCAGTTTCTCAATGTACATTTATCTTCCAGACACCATAGACGGCCTGCCGCCATTGATGGAAAGAATCTGCTCGGAGCCCGGATTCATCGGCCGCCACCTCCCCAACACGCGTGTGGAGCTTGCTGATTTCCGAATTCCCAAGTTTAAGATAGCTTTCGAATTCGAGGCAAATGAAGTGATGAAAAAGCTAGGAGTGGTGGTTCTTTTGATATGGGGGGTCTGACTGAGATGGTCGACGACTCCGATGATTCGGAGTTGCTTTTCGTGAACAGGATATTCCACAAGGCGTTTGTGGAGGTGAACGAGGCTGGGACGGAAGCTGCGGCTGTTACTGAGGAGGATGATGATATGGGGACTTCGTTGTACTATGAGGCGCCGAAGCTGAGGTTCGTGGCTGATCATCCTTTTCTCTTCTTAATCAGAGAAGAAACCAGTGGGGTTGTGCTGTTCGTAGGCCAACTGCTCAACCCTTTGATGAATTAATTGCCCTCTATGAGATTAGATAGTATATATATATATTTATTAGAGATTATGGATTATAACTTAGTATTGTTCTTGACTTGTGTCCTAGGTATCCTGAAATTCTTTATCTTGGTGTCCCACATATAACCAGTTTTATTTTTTTTAAGTTTTTATTTAACTTTTCTCCTTCAAATCAGTCGATTGTAGGGGTGAAAACGGATCGGATATTTCCCGACCGATCCGGAACCGTATCCGGTCGGTATCGAATTCGGAACAAAAAAATAATATCCGGTCGGATACGAATTCGGATACGGATAGTTGATTTCGGATACGGATTCGGATTCGGATTACATAATATCCGACCGTATCCGAGTTTTATCATATTTTATCGGATATTATCCAGATAACAAATCCGGATATCCGGATTTTTAAATATATTTTATTTTATATTATATATATTTAATAATAGTATTTATGGTAATATGTTAGCATTATTTTATGAATAATTTTTGTATTAACTTAATTAAAAAATATATTTAATTATTCTGAATAAATAAATTTTATCGATCAATATTTATTTTGATTAATTATTTTTTTAAATAATTTTTTCAATTCGAAATTTATATTTTGACTTTTTTCCCCAAAAATTTACGTGAGAGAATGCCCAATAATTTTCAGATTCAAGAATCATATTCAAGAACAGGCATATACTTAATTGAAATAGATTCGAGAACATCCATGGCCGCCGTTCTTCTCGACCGTCAACCACTTCCTCCGCCCCCCACCCACACCTCCCTCGCCGATCTCGCCCAATCCCACTGCTCCCTCTTTAGCCTCAACCTTGGCACGCACCCCACATCTTTGCCTCGTCCCCAGCCGCCGCTGCCGCTATCCCCAAGACCAACGAGTCCAACGACAGCGCGTCGTCCCCACGCGGCCCCGCTCGCACCGCCGCAGATCGAGAAGCTCCTGGGCCGACCCCGCTGCCAGTGACTGGAAGAGCATCCGGCGATGAGAAGCTCCCATACATGGAATAGAGGGGAGAGGACGAGCTAGGGTAGAAGGGGGCGACGAAGATATGGTGTGAAATTGGGTTTTGACTTTTGAGTCCCCTAGAAGATTGAGAGAGAAAGAGAGAGTGTGCGTATTGATGAAATTAGCCCCTTAATTGCAAAAAAAAAAAACCCTTAATTAAAGGGTCCAATTAATGTGGCCCTAAGTTTGTCTAATTTGGGATTAAATTGCCTAATTCTTTCCAAACAATAAAATGTGTAGGTAGTGAGTAATATATATATAGGTTTCTATATACTCCATTTGTGTTGAATTGTTAAATTTATTTTGTATTTTTTTAATCCTAAAAATTGTGTTTTTTAATAGATGTACAATTTTAAAAATTTGCATTAGACTCTTATGAAAGATTGCATAGGTAGTTTTTTTTTTTCATGTGGTTCAATCACATCCAGATGATTTTCATATGAAATATATTATCCGATTATATTTATTCGAATTCGATCCGGATTCGTTCCATATCCGTCCCGTATCCGTATTCCGAATATTCCGGATTCGTATCCGAATCCGGCTTTTCCGTATCCGACTCCGAATCCGAGAAAAAAATATGGGTTAGGATACGGTATAAGCACTATCCGTCCGTATCCGATCCGTTTTCACCCCTAGTCGATTGTGTGTTAGTTTATTTATTTTTTTATAATTATCAATTAATTAATCATGGATTTATTTGGGATTTATAAGTTTTTTTTTTTTTTTTTACCTTTAATTACAATTTTATGTTGAACATTGTAAACTTCATTATACATAAATGTTTCTATAGATTCATTTTATAATATTTGTACTTAACTATTTATAATATAGTACCCCTTCTATAATAAATGGACACAATTTTATACTCCCTATATCTCTCCGAATTGGCTTTGTATTCTTTTTTGAGTCGTTCCACCAAATTAGCTTTGTTTCCTAAAAAGGAATAACTAACAAAAATTGGGTCTCTTATTAGTTTATACTCTTATCAGTTTACTTTCTTAATTCATGTTTGTAACGTTTTTAATTTTTATTCATGTTTCTAATCTGCAAAAAAAAAAAAAAAAAAAGTCAGTAAATATTGCTGATAAATAATTACATGAAAAAATTAAATATGAAAATTTTATTTATTTAATGAACAAAAAAATATATATTAAATTTATTCATAAATATTTTTAACAAACACACTATACATCACAAGCACTCACTCCTTAAAATACATGCCGAAAAGAAACAAAGCGAATTCAATAGGACAGAGGAAGTTATATAAATTTTTTGTTAGTGTGCCTTGAATCCATCTCCCATTTGGTGTATATTTATATAGAAGCTGAGCACAAACTCTGTTATCTGTAACCTAACCGTCTAATACAATCTATTCTCCGTTTTCTTATTAGAGAAGATTCCACATAATCTCATATTATACTTCTTTCCTTAATTTGTGAGATATTTTGTTGTAGTAATTGATAGAATGATTTGCTGTAGTCTTCTCATTAATTATGTACTCTTGTATTTAAGGGCTTCAGTCCCTCATAGTGAAATTGAAAAACTCCCGTATCTCTCTATTCTATATGGTATCAGAGCTATCGTGATCCTGATCTCACGCTTTCTCATCTCCGTTGTACAAACCCTATTATTTTTCAAACTCCACCAAGATATGTCGATCCCTGCAGCTGCCGACTCCACCGCAACAACAACCGGCCAACAGTCTCCCGTGGTGATTATCACCACGCCATTCCAACCTCTCATAAACTAACTCGTCTGAATTTCCCTCAATGGGTTTCTTTGGTGACTGCGATATTGAATGGCTATGATTTGTTAGGCTTTGTCAATGGCTCCAATCCAGTGTCACTTGCTTCTTCGCCGGAGTACAAAGGAAAGAAGTATAATATGAGATTATGTTATCCATCTCTAATCTTACTGCCTCTAATAAAGTTTCTGTGGATTTTTTTCCCACGTCTTTTGTTATTAAGGATTGTCGCACGGGGGCGCCTTTGGCTCGAGGCACGTGTGAACAAGGACTCTATCTCCTGCATCCACCATTAGCTACTATTAATTTTAATTATGTTGGTCTGCGCACCACTTTTGACATTTGGCATACACGTTTGGGGCGTCCTTCTCGTAAGACTAGCTCGTTTATTATTGCTCATAATAATTTGTCAGTATCTAAATCTGGTTCTGAACTATAGCTGTGATTCATGCTTGAGTTGCAAAACCCATAAATTACCTTTTTTTGATACGAGTTTAGTCGCTACACATCATCTTCATTATATATATGCTGATGTCTGGGGGCATACTAAATATTCTATCGATGGATGTCGCTAGGGATGACAATGGGCCGGATCTGGACCGGATCTTGTTTGGTCCAAATCCAGATCCGGAATCTTAACCTGAAGTCCAAATCCGGTCCAGATTCATCGGGTCCAAAAAAATCAACTCCAAGTCCAGATCCATTGGATCGGGCGGATCTCAGGTCTAGACCCGGATCCGTAGTTATTACCTAAAAAATATATTACAAAATGAATGGAAAAATAATTAAAATATCAATCATCAATATAATTGATTTGCACCAACAATAAATGATTTTTCATACACCATATACAAAGAATTGTCTACACCAGTAATCCACTTGCTAATAAAAAGTGTGATTCTCTCAAACATATCAATAAAAACATGAAACGTATTTAAATTTATTAGGGTTTGAGATTTAATTAGAAAAGCTGATTAGATATTTATTAGATTATTATAATTTAATATATATATTATATTATCCAGGTCCATCGGCCGGATCTGGATCTCAAAATTAAAATTCCAAATCCAGATCCGGAAATTAAGGGTGAAGTCCGGATCCGGCCCGGATCCATTAGGTCCAAATTTTTGGTATTCTAGATCCTAAAAAATAGATTTGGATCCCCGGATCTGGACCTAGTCCAAGATGTCACTGCCATCCCTAGATGTCACTTTTATCTATTATTGGTGGATGGATGGTTTCACAAAATATTGTTGGTTTTATCCATTATTTGCTAAGTCACGGGTGTCGGAGATTATCATAAAACTACATCCATTGCTTGAAAAACAATTTGGGTTTACTTTTTGAAATTTCTATAGTGATAATGGAGGGGAGTTTGTTGCACTTCAATCGTACTTTGCTAACCATGGGATTCAATGGCTTACTACTACTCCACACACCCCTGAACAAAACGGCATGGTTGAACGACGTCATCGACATGTGGTTGAGACTGGTCGTACACTGCTACACTATGCCCGATTGCCAACATCTTTTTGGACATATGCTTTTCACACAGCGGTGTACTTAATTAACAGGCTGCCTACACCTATTCTGAATCACAAGAGTCCTTTTGAGGTGTTGTTTTTGAAGAAACCCAACTATGCGAATCTCCGAACATTTAGATGCATTTGTTATCCCTGGTTACGACCCTACTCCTCAAACACGCTTGAACCACCCTCACGGGCGTGTATCTTTGTCGGATATTCGCCTACACAAAGTGCATATTGTTGTCTCGATATAGTTACTGGACGCATCTTTACTTCTCGGCATGTAAAATTTGCCGAAAACATTGTTGCTGAATTTTCTCCTAAGATGTCACCACAAGCTACTGGGCCTAGTACGTTACCATTATCAGTACTTAGGCCACGACCCAATCCTCATACTACCAGAGTACAACCACTGGTGCCTTCACCACCACAAGATGCCGAGCCTCCACCACAACGTCGGTCCACTCGAACCCGCGCTATATCTCACCGTTTAGATAGGTTTAGTATTGAGCTGCCACCATCACTCCAAGCTACAACCCATAATGCCTCTACACGCCACCCTCTTCCTGAAGACATTGTTCCTACAACTATTGCACAAGCCTTAAAATCTGATCATTGGTGTCGTGTTGTGGCTGAGAAAATTACAGCTCTATCCTCACATGGTACTTGGGACTTAGTACCTCCGAGTCCCCATTATAATATCATGGGCTGCAAATGGGTCTTTGTAATCAAACGGAAGCTCGACAGTACTATCGAGCGTTACAAAGCTTGCTTCGTGGCAAAAGGATTTCATCAACGCCCAGGAGTTGATTATCACGAGACTTTTAGTCCAGTTGTGAAACCTGCAACTATTCGGACAGTCCTCACTCTCACACTATATCATAAGTGGGAAACATGGCAAATGGATATTAGCAATGCTTTCTTGCATGGAAAATTATTCAAACCCGTCTTTATGCAGCAACCACCAGGGTTCACAGACCCCACATATCCTCGTCATGTGTGCCCACTTCGAAAATCATTGTATAGGCTTCAACAAGCCCCGCGTGCTTGGTATCACACTCTGAGTAGCTCTCTTCTCGAGTTTGGCTTTCACCAATCCAAAGCTGATACTAGTCTTTTTATTCTACGTCGCAAGGATGTTCACCTCGTGGTCCTTGTGTACGTTGATGATATAATCCTCACGGTTCCAACTCTGAGGCACTCCGTAAATTGATCTCTTACCTACAGTCTTGTTTTAAGGTTAATGATCTTGGCTTACTCACTTATTTTCTTGGTATCGAAGTCATTCGTTACCGTGAAGGATTATTCTTATCTCAGCATAAGTACACTACGGACCTTTTATAAGTGGGGCTAATTCCGTTACATCTCCATATCCACCTCCAAGCATTTATCAGTTTCTAGTGCAGCCAACCCTACACTTTATAGGAGTGCCATCGGTGGACTACAATATCTTACTCTTACACAAACGGATATTGCTTTTACCGTGAACAAGCTCGCTCAGTCCATGGCCTAACCCACAGTTGATGACTAGAGTACGGTAAAATGGATGCTTCGTTATCTCAAAGGGACTATCCATCATGGACTTCTTCTCCGATGACCACAACATCTCTCTCTTTGGCATATTCCGACTCAGATTTCGGTGGTGATCTTAGTCATGGCAGATCAACATCAGTGTTTATGATATTTTTAGGCTCTGCACCTATCTCTTGGAGGTCTCGGCGACAACGTGGTGTGGCTCGATCGTCCACTGAGGCTGAATATCGGTCATTGGCGTCCACAGCTTCTGAAGTGTGTTGGCTTTCTTAACTATTTGACGAACTTGGTATTCACCTTACCTCTCATCCGAAGTTGTTATGTGATAATTTGAGTGCTACTCGACTCGCACTTAATCCTATTTTACACTCTCGAATGAAACACATTGCTATAGACCTACATTTTGTATGAGACCTAGCTTCGAAATGAGTTTTTACAGTCACTTACGTGAACACATTAGATCAACTTGCAGATCTCTTAACAAAACCATTGGCAAGAGTACGTTTCCAGCAGCTTCGTACCAAAAACTCGGTCGCTGATGGCACCTCAATTTTGCGGGGGCATATTAGAGAAGATTCCACATAATCACATATTATACTTCTTTCCTTAATTTGTGAGATATTCTATTGTAGTAATTGATAAAATGATTTGCTGTAATCTTCTCATTAATTCTGTACTCTTGTATATTAAGGGCTTCAGTTCCTCATAGTGAAATTGGAAAACTCCCGTATCTCTTTATTCTATATTTCTTGTGACACCCCGTAAAAATTTGTCCTGGAAATCGAGCCTCTCGATTTTCTTTAATAATTTTTTTAGTTAATTAATAAAATATTACTAATTAATTAGCTATTATTTAATTAAGAGCTCCATAATGAATTAAGCAGTACTCTCCGGAAATAGAAGCATCTCACAACCTTAGATGCGTTCTGGAGTAAGGTTTAGAGCCATAACATGACTAGTAATGACGAACGAATAAGATAAGTGGGCTCGGAATAGCTATTAAGTAATTATTCGTCGATTGCCGTAGCAGTCTAGTAAATTGCGAGAATAGCAAAGGGGTTATCCGAGAGACATGAGTATCGAGCATAGTATGATGATATGAATAAGATGAATTATGTGTTCATGTGCTCAATGGTGTAATTATGTGGCTACGTGATTGAATGTTATGTGATTATATGTGAAATGTGACCTATGTGACAAAGTAATCAAGAATCACTTATATGTGAATGGTGATTCATTAATTGGACACCATACATATTTCTATATATTATTAGGATCAAGATTAGAATTATAGAATGAAATATTAGTAGTTGAGTGGACACCAAATAATAGAAATAGTGGGAAGAAAATACACTTGTGCACAAGTGCACAAGTGTCACACAATGGAAGGAAACAACTAAGTATAAATAAGGAAAGGTCAACTTGTAGGTCCCGATAGGTATATATTGGTGTATGGGGGGGGGAATACACCAATTTGCCAACAGTTTTGACTTTACAAAACAGTTTTGATCTAACTGAGTCGTCACTCAAGTTTATCAGTGCAGCTCGGCTTATCCAGCTCAGTCAGTAAACTGGTGAGCTTGCTAAACCGAACAGTGTGCGGAAGTTTGGTGGACAGGTTGGCTACCTCTTAGAAAATTCTTTTTTTGGTCTGGATTATTGTGCAGGTTGATTATATCAATGAAGTGCAATGTAATGAAGGTTAGTTGAACATTGTAAGGTCGACTGTAAATAAAAGATAGAGAGAGAGAGATCGAGACAGTCGATTTAGCGTGGTTCGGGAAACGTCCCTACATCCACGTCAGATACCGTCGTATCTGAAATTCCTTACTTCTCTCTTATTTATACTGGCTGAGTACCAGCCTCAACCTTCGTCAATCTTTAGACTTGAGCCGAGCACGAGTTCTGGGTCGTGACCCTTACAACCTCTCATACATTCTTACATACAACCTTGCAGCTAAACTAACAGATTCTTCTTTACTTGGACGAATATGTAGTAAGCTTGTGGAGAGTATTCTGTGAGGTTCCAGAATCTGAAATCTTGAAGGTCTCAACACTTGGGAAATGGCTTGGATTCGAGTGTTGAGTTTGGCTTTGAAGCGTAAAGATTTCTGGATAGATTTGGCTTTGAAACTCTGGTTTCCTCTCTCTTTTTTTTCTCTCTTCCCCGTCTATTTTTCCCTTTTTTCTTTCTATCGATTTTGGGATGACTTGAAGTATTTATATGACTCCAATTTGAATTAGAGCCGTTGGAGTTGCAGAGGTGTCAGAACCGTACTGCTGACTGGACTTCTAGCCGTTGAGGTTTTCTGTATAGCTTGAACCATCGAGGTTGGCAAGGCACAGCTTAGGTCGGACTGGGAAGGTCGACCTTTTGTACCTCAAGCTGTCTTTGTTTTCTGTGGTCTTCAAGCTTGATCTTTGTATTAGAATCTTATTCTTGAGAAGCTGATGACTAATAGCAGCTTGACTCACAGCAGCTTGACTAAGCATATTAGCTTCAGCAGGTTGGCCTATGCAGATTAGTCAAGCAGGTTCCTCAGCATACAGGTTCCTTAGCATGCAGGTTCTTCTTAGGAGGTTGGCCTCAGCATGCAGGTTCCTCAGTATGCAGGTTCCTCAGCATGCAGGTTCCTCAGTATGCAGGTTCCACAACATGCAGGTTGGCCTCAGCATGCAGGTTGCACAACATGCAGGTTGGCCTCAGCATGCAGGTTGCACAGCATGCAGGTTGGCCTCACCATGCAGGTTCCTCACAGGAGGTTGGCCTCAGCATGTTGCCTCAACATGCAGGTTGGCCTCAGAATGCAGGTTCATCAGCATGCAGGTTCCTCACAGGAGGTTGGCCTCAGCATGTTGAGCTTCCTAGACCTCGAACTATCTTCAGTCTCTCTGTAACCTTCGTGTGAGATCTTCTGGCATAGTAAGAGCATGTTACATAGACAGATTACATAATGGAACAGTATGACAGGTTTGAGTAGATTAGGTACGGGTTGCACTTCCAACCTTGACCTTTACATGAGCAACCTATCCGAGTAAAGCTTGACTGATCCAAACACGGAGACCAGCCTGTTCCTATCAATCCTATAACTAAGTGTGGTTTCTAATAACATCATCAAAACTAAACTAAACAGGGTTCCCAGGGTTCCCAACAATTTCCCCCTTTTTGATGATGTCGAAACCAACACTTTACAAATAGTTCCTAAAGATAAGAATATAAGATCAATGAACTAAAAGTTCAGCAAGTTGAACTTGCTTTCTGTGCTTTATGCTCTTCCTGCATCTTTCCATGCTCTTTATATATCTTTCTACGCTATTCATGCATCTTGATACCACTAGTGCATCTATCCTGCATCTTTCCCCCTTTTTCTACATCTTTCCATGCTCGTTCTACATCTTTCCCCCTTTTCGACATTATCAATAAGGGTCTGTGCTTTCTGGCGAAAAGAAGAGTTCTTTTCCTTGAGCTTGACTTGCTTGGAAAGATCATTGCATTCTCTGTTTCACCCTTAATTGTTGATCTGGTGTTTTACGGATATATCGGCTGGGCTGGCAAAACAGTGATCATTCCCCCTTAAAATGTGTCAAGGTTGATCAGCTTGACTAGGAGGCTAGCTTGGTTGCGAGATCAGCTTGATTGACTGAGCAGACTGATCAGGTCAACTCTAGAAATAAGCTTAGCTGATATGTTGCTCTCGATCTGCATCTTGAGACAGCCTTTCCATTATCTTGTTCACCACGATCATCGATTCGATGCACCATCCTTTGGGTTCCCAACAATGAGCTCCTCCGGAAGATCATGTTCTATCTTCCTTGAGTGATCTCTTCTTCATATTATTCAAGTTCAGACTTGATCTTGGGATCCACAAATTTAGAATAAGCTTGAGGGATGAGGTATGGAGCTGATAGACTGATCTGTGAGTAGGGAGTTAATCTGTTATGATTGAGCTGGTGAGGCAGCTCGATGTCCTTGCATCAGTTCCCCCTTGATATGTGATCTGGTTTTGATCAGTTTGCTTTTTTTTTTTTTGTACCACTTGTTCCTTGCAGCTTTCAAGGCCTCTGAAGCTTGCGACGCGAGCTTTGGCTTTTGCCCTTTGTTTCTTCAGCTCAGCCAAAAACAGCTTCTGCTTGCCTTCATCCGCGCAGTCTTCAGCAGTGTATCCAGCTTCTGCCATAAGCCGGATGAGGTTGGATTCAACCGAAGCTTTCTCTTGAGCAGACAGCTGCTTGGCAGTAGCAGGTTGGACAGCTGATACAGGTTGAGCAGCTGCAGTTGGCATCACAGGTTGGGGAGGTTGAGCAACCTGTGCCTTCTTAGCTCTTCCTGTAACCTGTGTCTTCTTACCTTACATTGTGATACCATTTATATTGTGATCTGCTTGTTGATCAATAGAGAGTTTCCTGTACAGACACACAGACTTATTAAAATAACAACAGGTGTTACCTCCACAGTCATGTTTATCTTATTAAGGACTTTAATTGTGCAGCTCATCTTAAAGTACCCTAGAAATACTCCAGAATTTGTTTCACAATTGAAAGTCTTTAATTTAGATTTCCCATTGTCGTGAGTGTAACACTAACAGCAACAGAAATTGGAAGTATTAAAGTAGGCTTAACATTTTGTTGAGATCGGATGTTAAGTGGGAGGTCAAGCTCCCTTGAAGAGGTTGAGGAGCAGGTTGATAGCAATCTGCATGATAAGATGGCTCCTCAGCAGCTTGGATTCTCTGATACTTTTGACCTTGATGAGCAGCTTGGAAGAAATCTCGAAAGAGAGACTGCTCATATGAATCACACTGGTACCACCGATCTTAGTAGCCAGCTTGGGTGACTAGAGCTAGTGTTTCCAGCTTGACAATAAGCTTGTTTCAGTCGGTTTTGATCAGATCTGGTCTGTTTGACTTGTAGTGACCTGACCTGCCATAACCACAACAAGTACCCCAAAAGTTAGTAGAATTGAAATTCGAGGGATTTACCAGTGTTCTGCTAATCAGAGCGGTCGAGGTTGTGTTTGCCGACTCTGTGCTTGTTCTCGCGATAGAACTGCTTATACTTGAGCATTCGAGATTCCAACCTCTCCTGCTTTCTTGTCATCATCGCGAGATCTTGCAGCAGTTCGTCCTTCCTAGTGAACTCTTTAGATAAGTTGGGAGGAACATCTTTGGCCAGATCAGCTCGAAATGCAGCATCTTTTTCTTCCCCTTGATACCATTTCCTTTCAGCTTTACTTCCTTTGTTAGAGCAAGCTGGAGTTGATCCATGAATACGAATGATCTCGTACTCATTCCCCATCAAAATGTCAAAAAGCTCTTCGGTTGTGAGCTTATTGAAGTCAGGTCGGTTGGGATGGAGGGCAACATACACATGCCAACTTGCTGGGAGGGCACGAATGACCTTGAGATTCAACTCTCGCTGAGTGAATTTGTCCTTTTTGATAGCAGCGATCTTGAGAGTGATCTTCATGAAGCGATCTCTCATCTGCTCCACAGTCTCTCCAGGCAACATCTTGAATTCATTGAAATTGTTGCAAGCCATGGAGAGCTTGTTCTCTTGCGACTCTTCAGATCCTATGCTGAGAGACTTTAGAGTATCCCACATTTCTTTTGCAGTTTGCAGATTTCTGATCTTGGCAAGGTGAACTCCTTTGACTGTGCTTGAGATGAGCGCTTTCGCATAATTGTCCAGGCTGGCTTCTAATCTTTCCTCAGCAGTGTACTTACGAGGACTCTTGACCACTTGTTTGAACGTGGCCTCGCCTGGAGATTCTCCTTCAATCTGAACCTTTTCTCCGTAGATAAGAGAGGGTCCATTTTCGATGATATCCCACATGCGAATGTGACGAGCTTGCAGGCACATGCGAATCCTGAAGCTCCAATCTTCATATCCCTGTATAGAAAAATCTTCGCAATTGCGAATAAGTGCAGTTTCCATGATGACAGGTAGATATGAAGGTTACGAAAAGAATTTTCCTAGATCAGTTCAATTCGACCAAAAGTTTTGAAAAGAACTTTTAGTAAACAGATACGATGGTCAAAAGAACCACCGCTCTGATACCACTTGTAGGTCCCGATAGGTATATATTGGTGTATGGGGGGGGGGGAATACACCAATTTGCCAACAGTTTTGACTTTACAAAACAGTTTTGATCTAACTGAGTCGTCACTCAAGTTTATCAGTGCAGCTCGGCTTATCCAGCTCAGTCAGTAAACTGGTGAGCTTGCTAAACCGAACAGTGTGCGGAAGTTTGGTGGACAGGTTGGCTACCTCTTAGAAAATTCTTTTTTTGGTCTGGATTATTGTGCAGGTTGATTATATCAATGAAGTGCAATGTAATGAAGGTTAGTTGAACATTGTAAGGTCGACTGTAAATAAAAGATAGAGAGAGAGAGATCGAGACAGTCGATTTAGCGTAGTTCGGGAAACGTCCCTACATCCACGTCAGATACCGTCGTATCTGAAATTCCTTACTTCTCTCTTATTTATACTGGCTGAGTACCAGCCTCAACCTTCGTCAATCTTTAGACTTGAGCCGAGCACGAGTTCTGGGTCGTGACCCTTACAACCTCTCATACATTCTTACATACAACCTTGCAGCTAAACTAACAGATTCTTATTTACTTGGACGAATATGTAGTAAGCTTGTGGAGAGTATTCTGTGAGGTTCCAGAATCTGAAATCTTGAAGGTCTCAACACTTGGGAAATGGCTTGGATTCGAGTGTTGAGTTTGTCTTTGAAGCGTAAAGATTTCTGGATAGATTTGGCTTTGAAACTCTGGTTTCCTCTCTCTTTTTTTTCTCTCTTCCCCGTCTATTTTTCCCTTTTTTCTTTCTATCGATTTTGGGATGACTTGAAGTATTTATATGACTCCAATTTGAATTAGAGCCGTTGGAGTTGCAGAGGTGTCAGAACCGTACTGCTGACTGGACTTCTAGCCGTTGAGGTTTTCTTTACAGCTTGAACCATCGAGGTTGGCAAGGCACAGCTTAGGTCGGACTGGGAAGGTCGACCTTTTGTACCTCAAGCTGTCTTTGTTTTCTGTGGTCTTCAAGCTTGATCTTTGTATTAGAATCTTATTCTTGAGAAGCTGTTGACTAATAGCAGCTTGACTCACAGCAGCTTGACTAAGCATATTAGCTTCAGCAGTTTGGCCTATGCAGATTAGTCAAGCAGGTTCCTCAGCATACAGGTTCCTTAGCATGCAGGTTCCTCTTAGGAGGTTGGCCTCAGCATGCAGGTTCCTCAGTATGCAGGTTCCTCAGCATGCAAGTTCCTCAGTATGCAGGTTCCACAACATGCAGGTTGGCCTCAGCATGCAGGTTGCACAGCATGCAGGTTCCTCACAGGAGGTTGGCCTCAGCATGTTGCCTCAACATGCAGGTTGGCCTCAGAATGCAGGTTCCTCAGCATGCAGGTTCCTCACAGGAGGTTGGCCTCAGCATGTTAAGCTTCCTAGACCTCGAACTATCTTCAGTCTCTCTGTAACCTTCGTGTGAGATCTTCTGGCATAGTAAGAGCATGTTACATAGACAGATTACATAATGGAACAGTATGACAGGTTTGAGTAGATTAGGTACGGGTTGCACTTCCAACCTTGACCTTTACATGAGCAACCTATCCGAGTAAAGCTTGACTGATCCAAACACGGAGACCAGCCTGTTCCTATCAATCCTATAACTAAGTCCTATAACTAAGTGTGGTTTCTAATAACATCATCAAAACTAAACTAAACAGGGTTCCCAAGGTTCCCAACACAACTTTAGTCTTCATTTGCTCAAACCACCTTCCCCCTTAGAGAGAGAAGCTCTCACTTCTCTCTAAAATTCCGGCTAGACCTCCTGCCACCGGAAATCGCACCGACGACCGGAACCCACCTCCGATCCCAACCAAAACTTCCTCTCCCGCATTTTTCGACCTCATGAGTCCATTTCCGGCCTTGGATTCGTCATTGGAGGCTTGCAACTAGCTCATGCAAGCTCAAATTCATGGCGACTTGAAGGTTGTTTGGTTCCTTTTTGTTCTTGAGGTATAAACATTCATCCCTTGATGTAATGAGCATAAATCTACCTAGTATGTGTTGATTCGAATCATATAATTCATGAACTAAATTCAGCTTTCACACCAAAGTTGAGATATGATCATAATTCTTACATATTATGGCTCTACACTTCATTGCGATTACGTTAATATGAAAATCATGAAAATTGATCGGTTGAATCCTTGATCTCCTTACAACCGAGCCTCTGAACCTTTGAAATATCATTGTTCTTGATTGGTTCTTGATGTTCTCGGCCTCATTCCATGAATATAAAGCTCGTAGGATGATAATTATGTTGATAGAATTTAAAGATAATCATTGTTCGAATTTCTAGATTTTTACCCCGAACTTGTGAGCTCGATTCTGAGAAATTTTTACTCCGCTTCCTATTGATATATCACACGCCTTCATCCAAGTTCATATGAGCTCACAATCACGTTTCAAAGTCGATATGTACATTCTGGAAATCCTAGGAAATCATTGTTACATCCGAACTTGATCCATGATTTTCACAATGATCCCATGTTTATCTCGAGAACTACAAAATATGAAAGTTATTCTTCATTGTCTGAGCTTTCTATTGATATAAAGTGCACCCCAAATAGTTAAGTGTAGCTCCACTTATCTTAGCTCAAAGTTGGGGTCCTGAGTCTGCCCAAAACATGTTTCCAAAATCTAAGTCCTTCAATGATCAATTGACTTCTCTCAATCCCTACGTGCACATTCTCTGAAATTTGGATATGTTGTAGCCATATGTTCTGAGTTCGTATGCTATGATCTGTGCCCTGTTTCACCTAGCCAATCGGTGTGAATAAATCTGAAGCATCGCTGAAGTTCCCTTCTTGTAGAAACAACGGCAAAGTTTAATCCATAGCCTATGATTTGTCCAATCTTGGATCCTAAGATTAATATCATGTGGAAGCCTATCTTGTTAGCTATCCATCCACATGAATTACATCCTCATTGATGCTTGTATACTTGACTTATAGCCCAATCTTCCAAGTATGGCAATTCTGCCAAGTCTTGTTCTAAGTCCACAATTCATGTTCCATTCTTGAACTCTTTCGAAGTTATTCCCAATATGTTGATTGCTAGCAGACCCATTGTGTCTCCGTAGCGTAACGGGCTCCCAACCTAGTGGGTCCGGGGCATTATAATAATTGAGTAGTGATAAACATGGCTTTTGCTTGTCAAAATAGGATAGTGAGTAATGGTTTTGGGTGAATTTATAGTTCGTTTATACCTCGTTGCACGTGTTTATCTTTATTTGTCGAATTTATTGCTTCTTGGTGTATTTTTGTATTTTGTAGGAAAAATAAGCGGAAATTTGGCAATAAGGATGAGTGCACGTTGATGATCGAGTCGAGAGGAGTCCGTAGGAAGAAACAGAGGACACTTTAGAGCTTAAACAAGGAAGAATGAGATGAAGAAGTGGACGGGAGCCGGCACAGCGCGCGGTAGCGTGCCAAAAAAGAAGCGTGAAGGAGCTCCGCGTGGTCAACCCGCACGTGCGACTACAGAGCGGGGGTCTGACCGCGCGCCACCCCTTTGGGGTTGAATTGCAGCGCACAGTCAGGGCGCGTGGGCGCGCCGCCCTCTTTCCTCCTCCGGTTTTCGCATTTTCTCCCCACTTTTTCCGGTTTATTGCAATTTCACCCCCATTTCCTTCTTTCCTAAATTATAACTCTTACCTCATTCTACAAGAACATATAAATACCATGTGTGGCTCACATTTCTAGGTTAGAAATCTCTTGAGCAAGCCACCACATACACACTACACCTAGAACACACACTAAATCTCTACCCACTTTCCTTTCATTAAATTCCTCCATCTTCCATCCATTTTTGAGAGGGGATTCATCCACACTTGGGAGCATTTGGAGAGGAAGCATCAAAGATCAAGAATCAAGGCTTGGAAATAGGATTTGATTCCTCAATTTCTCTTTTCTCTAGTTTTTATTGTATGATTTCTTTGAATTTGGAGATTATGCTAGATATGAACATGTGTAGCTAATTTCTTTTATTCTAGAGATTTGGCTAGGTGATTTTGTAATGGATTGTGATTGATCATGCTATTTTATGATTGGGTTTTTGCTTATTCCTATTAATCATGCTTTGAATGTTTGTTAATTGATTAGCTACCTTTTAAACATATTAATTGATATTGGGTCAAAATTCGGGAGATTGGATTCAATATAAGATTGTGATTGATAGGCACTTTAATTCAATAAACCGGGAGGTTGAGAGTTGAGTGAGGGCAATCAATCCTAAGCACTTTTTGGAGTTATAGGCTAGCATTCAGTTGGGGACAACGTTTCTAGCTAGTAATCTACGGAATTGGTCATCTGGGAGGGGGGCCAAGTCTAATTCGTGATCGCATTATTAAGTAAATTTCAATCATAGGATTAGTGTGGTTATGATCAATTCACTTGCAAAATCATTGATGTCAAGTCTCTATAATAGCTTTCTTTCTTTGATTTCCAACACTTTGTTTACTTGCATGTTTTTATTCACTTAGTTTATTTTGCTTCTAGTAGTTAGTTCTAAAATCAAAACCCAAAATATTCATTAGTTTAGATAAATTCAAGTAATTAAGTAATGGTGCTTGCACTTCTATCGATCTAGTCTCCGATGATTGACCTTGATTTCCATTTTGCTACAATTGGACCCATATACTTATGGGCGCCTAATTAGTAGCGATCAAGTAGCATATACTTAAAATTATAATATACTCCATATATTTGTCCCAAAATTTAGTCCGATCAATTCGAAATTTAAAAGATTTCGATTGACTTTTTTATAATCTGTGGATTCTGTTAATTCTATATATTATTTTAATTCTATGTAGAATTAAACATACTCTATTAGATTGATTTATCTATATTTTCATAGACTTTATAAGTCTATAGATTGTTAAAAACATACAAGTATGAATTAGCAATCCACAAACTCAAAATTAATTGTGCCAAAAAGTTAAACCTTTTATTTTCAAAAATTTATTCAATTGACGAAAGTATCATAATTTAGCATGTACCAACATTTTCTCTAGTGCTAACAATGTAAAGATTACAACTATAAGATTCACCAAAATAAATAAATAAATAAATAAATATATTTGACGACCTTTTCAAAGTGACAAAAAAGTATTAATGAGAATGGTCACATATCTAGCCAGCCACCCACCCTTGAATATTTAATATTACATCAATGCTTACAAAGTCTCACTAATTTTATCTTACTCATTAATTTCATCCTCGTTATTCTCATTCTCAATCATCACCTTCTTTCGTCTACTCATCTGCCAGTGCTAAAGTTGTTCTTGAGGATTTCTCCTATTACTACCATATGCAACATCTAGAAAGTACATATCGATATCCATTGGATCCTTTATGTTTTCATCATCCATAACCTCATCTTCATTTACTGTAGTAAAAGCTCTACAATCAAGTGGCTTGCAAAGGCCAAAATATGAGAGCTTCACTTGATCCTTCTTGTCAAGAAGAAGTTTGTCTAGTTTGATGTCCCTGAAGATAAATAGAAAGATCAATTGCAACAAATAATTTTTGTAGCACTTAATACAAACTAGATAAATAGAAAGATCAACCGCAACAAATAATTTTTGCAACACTTAATACAAACTAATTCTCAAGATGTATTGACTACCGTTTTATTTAATGTTAGGTCATACCCACCTATGAATAGAATTATGCTCTTGAATGGACTCAATGGTCAGTACACTCTGAGCTATGTAAAATTTAGCTACATCACCAGAAAATGTGTCTTCTTTTATCAGAAGGGTCATCACGTCACTATTAGAAAGGTATTCTATGATAAGATACACATATTCAACATTTTAAAATGAGTAATATAGTTTAACAATGCAGTGGCTGGCCACTTCAGCCAATAGGTTTCTCTCTGTTCTAACATGTCCCATCTATAAAGCAGAAAATACGCAGATATGTAAGGTTGGTTCTAAAGAAGATTTTCCTTTATAACAGAAAAAAGATATTACAACAAATTAAAGATGTTGACCAAACAACAAATAAAACAAGTAAAAGAAAAAACAAATTCCTCTTGTGCTAACTTTAAAACCTTGATTTGGAATCTCCTTGTTGATTGCCGTAGAATAATAGTTCACTATGGACAATAATTATGAAATAAGAATAAGTATGCATCTTTTACAGAAATGCTACCAGCCCCTGGAAGTCATTTCAGATTTTTTTCAACTTCTTTGGTGTGTTATCTTATGGACACAAACCAATCTCAATAACATTGAAAACAATATTCATGGCAGAAAATAAAGTTGCTGAAAATTCTAGAAAAGAGTAAAATCTACCCAACGAAATTAAGGTTTTCCTCTCCTCATTGCATTTCGAGATAATAAACAGTTGTCTATTTGATACAAGATAAAATTGCATATCGTATATAAAGTCAATCATTCATTCAATAGTTAGAAACCCTTTCAGAAGTATACAAACACATTTAGGCAAGCAAAAGAAAGCACAATCAAGTGTGATAAGAGAGAAAAAAAGTCGATATTCAAAAATATTTTGTAAAACTGTGGAAACAAAAATCTCTACCGTACGTGAATGCTTTGTTGTCGACGATGAGGGAGATGCCAGCAGTGGCGAATCTGTGGCAGGAGAGATAGATTGTCGTCATGTTTGATTTTGGGCCGGTGAGAGGTCGACTTCAAAAATCTATTAGGAAGAGGTGAGATTTGTGCATGGATTTTTTATTTATTTATATTAGGCATTAGGAATCCTGCAAAGTCCATAACATATTAGAATCCTACACATTTTCAATAATATCACAAGATTTTGATGGATATTTTTTAAAGACTTTCTAAAATCTGAATTGAATACTTATGGACTTTTATAATACAAAAAATATCTTTTAAAATTCAGATTGAATACACCATCGTTAGTTTTAGAGATTCCGATAATTATTCAATATTTGAGACATTATTGATTATTTATTTGTATGTTGTTGTTTGGATCACATTTAGTACCTCTTTCGTTTATATATATTCTACAGTTAATGAAATTTAATTGAGTGAGAAAACGGTGTAATATAAATATCACAATATAGTGTTCCAATGGAAATGCAAAGAAATGGTATAATATAGAGAAAATAGGGTCTTTTGTCCCCTTAGAGGCTAAAATTTCAAATTATGCCCAAAGTATAACATTACACAACATTTGCCCATTTTAATTTTGAATGGACAAAATTGCCCTTATTATGTGTGATATAAATATTTTTCCTTCCTCATTTTCATTCTCATTTCAATCTTCTCCTTCTCTCTCTAAACCCTAGAAACTCCACTCTCTCTCTCTCTCTCTCTCGCTCTCTCTCTCAGATCTAGTCGGCGGAGCTCACCTCGAACATGGCCGACCTCACCTTGAAGAAGAAGACATCGCCGGCGACGGGCTAGGGGTACCGGATCTCTAGGGTTGGAGGAAAGGGCGACGGGGCTAGGGTTCCGGATCTCTAGGGTTTGGAGGGGAGGACGACGGGGCTAGGGTTCTCTCTCTCTCTCTCTCTCCCTCTTCAGTTTTCCAGATCTGGATTTTTTTCCAGATCTGGATTCGAGCTTGCGGTGGAGGATGAAGGTAAGGTGTTTGATGATATTCCCAAATGAAGGTGTAATTCTTATGTTGTGATAATTTGCAATTTCGTGGTAAGAAAATTCAAAACTATTGGTAAGAAAATTGCAATTACGTGGTAAGAAAATTTAGTTTAGGGTTTCAAATTAATGATAACTGATTATAATCTGACATTTTTTATTTCTATTTTTTGTCTGAACTGTAACAAATTCTAGAAATTTTAAGATTTACAAATTGATTGCTTCTTTTTGGTAAGAATCGACCGAAAATTCTTACTATAATTTTAGTAATTCTTACTATAATTATAGAATTAGGGTTTGATAATTTTGTTTATGAGCTGACTGCTTCTTTTTGGTAAGAATCGACCGAAGATTCTTACTATATTTTTAGTGATTCTTACTATAATTCTAGAATTAGGGTTTAGATAATTTCTTACATTGTTCTGGTAATAAAAGGTTAGCGTTTAGGGTTTTAAATTGATGATAATTGGTAAGAATTTGTCATGTTTCTTACTTTGTTTTGTTTGATAAATTTGTAAGAATCTGACATTTTTTCTTAAGTTATTTTGGTAATAAAAGATTGAGTGGTAAGAATCTGTCATTTTTCTTACTTTGTTTTGTTTGATAAATTGGTAAAAATTTGACATTTTTCTTACGTTATTTTGGTAATAAAAGACTGAGTATTTAGGGCATAAAATTGATGATTATTTGCCGTTCTTGACATGTTTTGTTGCGGTAGTTGCAAATTCTTACTGTTTTTCAAGTTATATAAGAATTGCTTCATTTCTTATTGTAGGAATTATTCGGCTGACGACGGCTATGAGACGCGAAAGACGAGAAGATATCAAATTTTCTTACTATATCTGTAGTTTTTTTTGATAATTTTTTGTTGTTTCTTGGTAAGAAAATTGTTAGTTTTTCTTACCAACACATGTAATTTATTATCATTTCTGAAACTAATAATAGTGCCTTAATAAATAATTAAGTGGTAAGAAACCAATGTGTGTGATTTTTCTTACCATCCTCTGTACAAACAATTAAATACATTTTTTCTTTCTTTTTTTCAAAAAATTGGAGAATTTGTTAAATTTGTTACCAAAATTATTCGTAAGAAATTCCTAAAATATTATAAGAAATTATAATATTTCTTACTAAGTTATTTGATAAAACGTAATGAAAGATAAAATTTCTTACCAAATGCATTAAAAATTCTTACCAAGTGAATTAATAAAATAAAAAAAAACTGATACAAGAGAATAAAACGAAAATTGGAAAATAAAAAAAAATTGATTTTTGGCTCTAGGGGTATATTAGTCATATCCCTTCAAATTTGGGCAAATGTTGTGTATTCTTATATTGTGGGCAAAATTTGACTTTTTATTTTCAAAAGGGACAAAATCCTAGTTGCCTCTATAATATATATAGATATCACAATGTAATCTCTTGTCATAGCATCGGACACACACTAGTTAGTGTTATAATCCTAACCTTAATTTACGTATAAATCAATGCTATTGACTAGTTTCTAGATTTCACATTATAAAAAGTTTCACCATATCCCATCACTATACACGTATATACATAAATATATAGATTGGTATATATCTAGTATATATTGTCTTTTAAGGGTGTGTTTGGTAAAGAAGATGAACCAAGATGAACCAAGATGAGAGAGATCATCTTGGTTCATCTCACTGTTTGGTAACCAACTAAAATAAACTGGAGGGCCCGAGATGAATACAAGGCCCGTTGATATTTCACTGTTCCGCCTTGTTTAGTCATCTCACGTTTTTGGTCGGATGAGGTGAACTCATTCAAACAGTAACACAATATTTTCTCTCTCTTACCATTTACCCTTATGTATTTATACGATTTCAAATAATAATAATAATAATAATAATAATAATATAATAAAATAAATAATAATAATGTAATAAAATAATAATAATAATAAATAATAAATAATAACAATAATAGTAATAATAATAATAAAATCAATAATAATAATAATGTAATAAAATAATATAATGTGTAATAAAATAATCATAATAATAAATAAATAATATCAATAATAGTAGTAATAATAATAATAATAAAAAATAATAATAAAATAATAATAATAAATATAAATATTAATAATTTAATAAAATAATAATATAATAATAATAAAATAATAATAATAATAAATATAAATAATAAAATAATAATAAATAATATAATAATAATATAATAGTATAGTAATAGTACAATTAATAATATAATAATAATAATAAATAATAATAAATTTAATACTAATAATAGTAATATTATAATAATAACAAGATAATACTCAATAAATATAAATCTAATAATAAATAATAACAATAATAGTATAATTATAATAATAACAAGACTACTAAAAATAATAACTTAACAATATAATAATAATAATAATAATAATAAATATATTAATAATAATAATAAATAATAACAATAATAGTAATAATTATAATAATAACAAGAATAATAAAAATAATAACTCAACAATATAATAATAATAATAATAATAATAATAATAATAATAATAATAA
This sequence comes from Mentha longifolia, assembly GCA_001642375.2. Lineage (NCBI taxonomy): Eukaryota > Viridiplantae > Streptophyta > Magnoliopsida > Lamiales > Lamiaceae > Mentha > Mentha longifolia. The sequence continues at coordinate 17,911,210 of CM038117.1, forward strand.
TAATAATACAAAGTAATAAATAATAAATAATAAATGGTACTATTTAATCTCAATGATAAAAAGTGAAATCGGTAGGGGTATTTAATAAGGGTAAAATAGTCAATTTAAATTTTAATCTAGAGTTTTGCAATTTGTACCAAACACAATATGATATCATCCGGGTCTGAATTTTTTGCTACCAAATGGTGAGATGAATGATTCATCTTGACACTATTCATATGAGTCATCTTGAGATGAATCATCATTCTTCATCTTGAGATGATTACCAAACGCAGCCTAATAATATAAATATCATATTAGGGCAGTGAAACGCTTGGGCCGAGCCGGCCCAAGCCCATCAAGACTAAAACAAAAGTCGGGTCAGGTAGGGGCGGCCCAAAATTCCGGGCCGCGAAAATCAAAACCTAAACTTGACCCGTGAAAAAATTATAATATAAAGATGACCGGGTCAGTCAGGCCGCTCGAGCCCATCGAGCTTTTAAATATTTTGTGTCCGGCCACACTTGCCAGGAAATTTTTGTGCGCCTCAAATTTTGTAATCCAAGCCCGCCCAAATAACTGGCGGGTCGAGACTACCTATCGGGCCATGTTTTTTCGAGCCCTAGAACCGTGAACCGGATCCGGGCGTGAGCTCCTTAAAGTCTCTCTAGTCTCTACTCTAGTAGTCATTGCAGTTTCACTAAACCTTGGTCGTGTAAACGAGGCTATGGCCGCCGTCGACGACAACAACCCAAACAAAGCCCTCACTACCACTAGGTTCTCCGACCTCGACCCGCCGCTTTCTGAGCCAGTGCTGGAAGCGCTCTCCACCGCTGGTTTCGACTTCTGTACTCCGGTTCAGGCCGCCACCATACCCTTGCTCTGCACATACAAAGACGTAGCCGTCGACGCCGCCACAGGCTCCGGGAAAACCCTAGCCTTCGTCGTCCCCCTCGTTGAAATTCTCCGCCGCGCCGGACCTCCCAAACCCCACCAGGTCTCCAAATTTACTCCAAACTGCACAAACTTTCAATTTTTCTGCAGCTATAGGAAGAAGAGTGCCTTATCTGATATTAATGCTTGCAGGTGGTGGGAGTAATAATTTCTCCAACTAGAGAGTTGTCTTCACAGATATTTAAAGTTGCAGCGCCGTTTATAGCGACATTGTCAAATGTTAGGCCGATGCTATTGGTTGGGGGAGGTGAAGTGAAAGCAGATATGAGTAAAATTGAAGAGGAAGGGGCTAATTTGTTGATTGGAACGCCTGGAAGACTCACCGATATCATGGATCATATGGATGCGCTGGACTTTCGAAATTTCGAGGTTTCTTCAAGTCTTCCTTTCATCGTGGAACTAATTTTATGTCTGCTCTTGTTTCTTATTTGTGCATTTCTTTAGCTTTAGAGTTAATTGTATCAATAGGGAATATGATTTGAGTCTATATGCTGATGTTTATGTATCAGTTTTTAGCAATGTCCATTTTATTGGTATTTCTTGAAATTATAACACAGTGGTGTGCTATTCTTTATCATCTGAATTGCATATATATCATGTTATCTTAATATTCAGCTTTCGTTTTTGCACAATATCATGTGAATGTGCTAATCTTTGTTCAAGAAAAAGGTAGCATTATGCAGAAAGCTTTGTTTTAGTTGGCAAAAGATCTACAGGTACTAATAAGCAGCCTACACACACAGGCACATTCCCTAAGTTACTGCAGATTTTTCCTTCTGTAATCAAGCTATTCTGATTCTGCTTTTGTTTGAAAGTCTGTGGCTAAGAATTTTTCATAAGATTTCTATGCAACTGATAATGCCTTTTATCTTATTTTCAAACTAATAGATGTACAACCATTCATCAGATGCTTGTCTAGTTTATGCTTTGTAATGCTACTTGTTTATCTGTGATGGCAAAACAGATTTTGATTCTGGATGAAGCTGATCGGTTGTTAGATATGGGATTCCAGAAGCAGGTAAGTTCAATTATATCTCGCTTACCGAAGCTTCGTAGGACTGGCCTTTTTTCGGCTACTCAAACTGAAGCAGTTGAAGAGCTGTCCAGAGCAGGTTTAAGGAATCCTGTCAGGGTAGAAGTGCGATCTGAAATAAAAAGACAAAATGATATAACTTCTTCACAACAAATTGCCTCTTCGAAAACTCCTTCAGGGCTTCAAATTGAGGTATTCATCATTCTATTCAGTTGTCTTGCTCATGCAAGATCTAGAAACTGATTTTTGCTCTTGCTTTCATGGTTCCTTGACTCCACAGTATCTTACATGTGAAGCAGACCAGAAACCCTTACAGATGATCGATCTTCTCATTAAAAACAAAACCCAAAAAATAATTATGTGAGTTGAGATACAGTTTTATATTTTGAAATGGAGGTACTTTTATTAGCCGCTTCAGCTGGAAGAAGTTCTCATATGGGCATATTATTTCTCTGTAGCTATTTCATGACTTGTGCATGTGTTGATTACTGGGGAGCCGTACTTCCACGCCTTTCCTTGTTGAAAGGGTTCTCTTTGGTATCTCTTCATGGAAAGATGAAGCAGGTATGTTCTTCAGAAAATGTATCAGCTTATACACATTAAGTCATTAACTAGGTAAATATTTCTCTGACACTTCATATTATGTACACAGGCAGCAAGGGAGAAAGCATTAGCATCATTTACATCTCTTTCAAGCGGCATTCTTCTTTGCACTGATGTTGCAGCACGTGGGCTTGACATACCTGGTGTTGACTGCATTGTACAGGTAGCCACTAACCACCAAACTACTGTCTTCTTATCTCCTGTTCAGCTATTGAATCAATGAAATTGATGGCGTATTAGTTAGTTTCTCACTTCAATGATAAATGGGTGCTCTATTATGCTAATTCTCTTTGCATTCAGTCACTGAGTCACATGATTGTGATTTATGTTAAAAGATATGACATGATTATGGATTTTTTCCTGTGATTACTTCAATGGAGACAGCTGATCTTTAGGATATCAAAAACTTGAGCTCATGAAAAGAGATTTGCAGAGTGCTTTTTATAGAAACACGAAAGAAACAGGTTGGAATTGGTGAAAATTAATTTTAGATTACCTGAATATGGAGGACTTTTTATTGCTTTTCAAGGCTGATATTAATTAACTATTAACATCATACTTTCTGGTAACTTTCTTTGGAAGCTCTTGATGAATTTGAAAGATAAAGATAATGAAGTTTTAGAAGCAACACAGCATTACATCCATGAAAGTTGCTTTTTGTAACAGCAATTTATTATCCAAAGTATCTATCCCATCTTTAGACAATTAATTTGATTGTCATTGTGTTCATATGTAGTCTGACATATAAATAAAATTTCAATTGCTGGGAAAACTGTGATCATAGCTGTGATCTATTATTGAAAAAATGTAACGTTTTATATTCTTTGCTCATCAACACGGTGACTGATGTGAGCCGACATATTTTGTAAATCAGTTTCGTAATGTTTTTTGTATGAAAGAAATGACATTTACCAAATGACTTAATGATTCACAAGTAAGTGGACTATGAGGGAAATGTTATAATGAAAGCAATTACTGGTGACATTCTGCCTTTCATGGTGTTTAAGGATTACAGTGTTATTAGATGGTGGTTGTGAGCAACTACCCCTCGATTCGCTATCATATCCGGGGTATAAATTTTCTGTTCTGAGTGGGAGGAAACTGCTGAGTTAGGAAGATATACCATTTCTGGTCATAGTACGAAGCAAGTGAAGATTAGGTTTTTATGCATATGCTACTTGAATGTACATGATACTACATTACATTGTGATAAGAGTCCAGGATTTATTCAGATAGAAGATAGATTAAACTTGTTAAAGTCTGACTATCTCCCATAGATTTATGTTTAATCCATACAGTGGTTATATATGAAAGATGACACTGACATTTTTAGGTGTTTTTTGTTGTTCCTTATACAGTATGACCCCCCGCAGGACCCAAATGTTTTCATACACAGAGTTGGTCGAACTGCCCGTATGGGACGACAAGGAACTGCTATTGTCTTTCTATTGCCAAAGGTTTGATGCTGCAGAATGGCATAACTACTTTTTCTGGCAAACTGCTGCTCTATTTTTTTGTGTTCATGGAATTTATCTCTACTTAATAGGAGGAAGCATATATAGAATTCCTTAGGATACGGAGAGTTCCACTTGAAGAGAGACAATGCTCTGATGATGCTCCTGATATTATACCTCAGGTAGACACCTTTATATTTACATTATCCGTTATGCGTTGCACTATTCACTTTCAAGATGAGTAATCTGCGCTTCTCATGGAACATGTGAGTTGGCATGTACACGATTGGGCTATTTTTGTTTGCTGTTTTGCCTCTTCCTTTGTAAATGAATCCCTGGATGGCTGGACCTCAACCCTTATATCCACTCCTGGCCCCTATTTTACTGAATTTCGCTATACTTCGTGAACATTAAAATTAGTTTGTTCATCTAATTGTTGAAGCAATAACGTTTCAGATACGTTCAATGGCCAAAAAGGACCGTGATATTATGGAGAAAGGACTCAAGGCCTTTGTATCATATGTCCGTGCTTATAAAGAGCACCAATGTTCTTTTATCTTCAGGTTGTAAAATTGTTGCAACTTATCCATAATCTTATTTCTTAAATTACTCAGTTCTCATAATTTGCTCTGATATGCAGGTGGAAAGAACTTGAAATTGGGAAGTTGGGTATGGGATATGGTCTGTTGCAGCTCCCAGCAATGCCTGAAGTAAAGCACAACACTCTATCCACCGAAGGTTTTGTTCAGGTTGAAGATATAAACCTTGAGGATATCAAGTTCAAGTAAGGGTGGTTTTGGAAATAATCTTCTTTTTCTAATTTGATATTTTTTTCAGCAGAAAATTTATGAAGTGTTTACACTGAATTTTATTATCCAAGATCAGTGGGATTTCCGAAAAAATTGTTTATAACAGAAATGGATTACGCTTCGACCTAAAATTTATTACCAAAGCTGGTGAAGTAATAATTTCGAGCTCATACATTTCATTTCCAAACTTTCTCAGTGTGAAAGGCATTGCCTCCCGTAGTTTTTATGAGACACTATTTGTTCGGAATGCCCCTTAATCTTTTTGACATTTTTTGTATGGTGTTTTTGTCTCCTCGGCAATGAGCAGATGCTCAATTAAGAGCTTACATATAATGTGCTTAACAGAATCATTGTTCTTATTTCAAAATTACCAGAGACAAGTCTCGTGAAAAGCAAAGGAAGAAAAACCTAGAAGCGAAAAAACAGGCTGCAAAAGAGCGAAAGCAGCAGAAATCGAAAGCAACGGCAAATGCTTCAAACTCTATGGCCATGAGTAAGAAAACAGCCAAACAGAGACGTGCAGTTCAAACTGCAGGAGATGCAGATGAGCTAGACCGCGAGTATCGCCTCCTCAAGAAGTTGAAAAAGGGCAAAATCGATGAAAATGAGTTTGCAAAATTGACTGGAACAGAGGATCTGCTATGATGCATAGGAAGGGAATGTTGAATCAGCAGCAAAAGCAGCTAGTGAGAGAACTGACTTATCAGCCCTAGTGCCATTCAAGGTGCGTACATAAGCAAAGTAGTTTTTTTTTTTTTTTTTTTTTTTTTTTTTTGATATTAACGACATATCAAAACTATATTTTGCACAACCAAGGCTCTATCTTTGAGATGAGGGGGGATGATTAGGAATATTTGCAGTCTTTATCTTTTATAGGGTAGAATATTTGTAATCTAATTGCAACTGCGGTCAGCCTTGCTTTGCGATGTGCTTGGATCCGAAGTTTTTAGGGGATGAGCGGATGATGTTTATTCAACTTGAGCTGATAATTTTTGTAGTAGTATCCTAGATTTTATAGATTGAATGAAGGTGCATGAGAAGTTGGATTTTGAATATCTAACGTGTACTTGAGCCTAGTTTAATTGTACTGTATACGAAAAAAAAAAAAAAAAAATCCGTTTGATACTTTAAACTTATCAGATTTATTCATGACAACTTAATGTATAGGCTTCCAATTCATAAACAGAAATGGAAAAGATTAAAAGAAAAGGTGGTATCTCCGTCCACGAAGTGTATTCTTTTGCCTTTTTGATTGATATGTTTACATAAAGTAAATAAAACAATTGAGAATATCGTGACAGTCGTTTGCTCCTTTCAAATATTAAAGGGGCATTTGCACCATTTAATTAATAATTTGTACATTTATGCACCAAAGTATACATAAATGGTATTTTAATTTGCTCTCCACTATCGAATTAAGGGTATATATGCACCTTATCCCTTCCAAATATGTCACACTACACAAATCAATAAAGCCTTAAACAAATATTCATCGTGACTCTCCAACACCTACATGATGCGCATAAACAAATGCTTTGACATCCGAAAACGTCGCGGAATAAAGAATCGGGGTAAGTGGGCCTCCCAGCGAAATAGTCGTTGAACAATTGCGTTGCTCCTGTGACTCGATCTCGATCGATCATTCGCCTAGACGGATATCTTCGGCGTTTTGTTGGCTCCTTGCTTTTTCCTTCTTCTTTGCTTCTTTATGTTTCCGCCAAAGTTCGGCGTTGCTCTGTACTTGTTGGTACATCGCTTCGAGTTCTTCGGAGGAGGAGGATGAATCGGATGAGGGATCAAAAGAGCTTGACATATTGAAAATTAAAAAAAAAAAATGCAAAAATTGTAGAAATAGATGGATGATTTTAGGTAGATTTGAGTGTTAGTTGTATGAAATGGTGTAGAAATTGTGTGGGTGAAGATATGAATTTATAGGGAAAATTAGGAATATGGCCGTTAGCCTCATAATTCAAATTATGAATTTTAATTTTAATTTTTTTAATATTTAAAATTCACAAAATTAAAAAAAATTAAAAAAATTAAAAATTGGCCGCTGATGTCATAATGATGTCAGCAATGACGCAGGGGCAGGGGCTCACAGATGCGAGCCCGGCTCGCCGTTGTACGGGCTCGCCAGCGCGGAGGGGGCTCGCAGGCGGGCGCGAGCCCCCCCTCCGACAACGCGCTGGAGATGCTCTAAACATGTCAAATATTTTTTCCCTTCTTTGAAAGCCATATATTATGCTAGAAGCAATGTTTTAAAACCCAGCCCGGCCCGGCCGGTCCGACCGCGACTCGGACCGGTCCGACTGTGACCGGACCTGATGCCGGGCCGGGTTGCATCAAAACCCGCCATATAGCAAGACCCGTTGTTGACCCGATCGACCCGGGTTGACCCGGGGGTGGGTCTCAAGACCCGCCGGGTTAGAATTTTTTTTTATTTTTTAAATGTTTTATGAGATAAAGCTAAAATGTTAAATTAGCCTAGAGAGGATTTGATCCTTGGAACTTTAGAAAGAAAAGCCAAGATTCTTACCACTCCACCAACTCTTTAATTGTTATAATTATGATTTTCAATATAATTTTAATCATTTTCAATGCTATGAATCTATATCAAAATTCTAAATTATTTTTTTCTCTTTTTATTTTATCAATTCCATGTATAAATATATATAATAATGAGTATATAAATGTTTGTTATTATTTTATTGTTTGGTTTTATGAAATTTTATTTAGTAATTGATGAAGTTTGAATATTTTTATATGCATTTTATATTTTTTATATGTATTTTATATATTTATTTATTAAACTAATGCTTGTTATTGATTTTAATATTTTTGTTATGCATCTTAACTTGTATTTGGTATTGATAGTAATGTTGATTTGTTATAATTTATGTGGATTTCCATTTTATAAGTTGTAAAGTTGTGAAATGATGAATATTTATATATTTGACATGTATTTTAAAATTATTAAGTAATTAATTAATTAAACGGGTCGATTGAACGGTTCAACCCCGATTCGACCGGTTGAACCGATTGAACCGTGACCCGGAGGTCTCGCCGGGTCGACCTCCGGGCCGGATTTTAAAACATTGGCTGGAAGTGAGAGTTTGGGTTCACATGACTACATCAGTAACCAATTATAACAACTAACCCTAAACTCCAATTTTGTGAGTAACCCGATACGAGAAAAATAAATGCTCCACAGTTTCACTTCTAAACAAACAAATATGACATTTAGGCTATGTTTGGTAAAAAAGTTAAAATTTGTAGGATTAATAAACATAAGATTATTTGTATGAATGGAAAGTGAGATTAGTTATCCATATTGTTGTTTGGTAGGTAAGATTAAAAGGTAAGATAAATTAAATAGGTGTTTGGTATATAGGCAAAATACAAGATTAAACTGGAAATTTACAAAAATAACCTCATAATATTTTTTTTTTATCTAAAGACAAAATATCATCTAAGATACAAAACCCAACACTTCCCTATTTTTTGTTATCTTAATTTTTGTATAATGTAATCTAATTTAATTTTTTATTTACATTTTTTTGTAATTTTTAATCTATTTTAATTTTAATTTATATATTATTAAATACTATATATTAAATAAACTCAATACTCCACATTACATCAATTTATATTACATTCCAGTTTAATTAATAATTGGTCAAAGCATTGATGCAAATGCCAAGTATTGCATAAATTGGTCAAAGCAATATAAATTGAATAAAAACTTGAGGACATTTGGGGAAATTTGGTACCTTATCTGGGTTACTGTTTCCAATAGGATAGTTAATCCAAGGGGAGAGGCCAGTTACTTTAACTAAAGAAAACAGTAGAATAACATAGGGCCTTCTTTTAATCACGGGCTCCCTAAATATTTAGTTTTGTATACCAAACAACAGTTAAAGCATGATAACTCACTTTATCTTGGCTTGTATACCCTACCAAACACAGCCTTATCATTATCAGAGTGAATGAGCACACCTCTTTTCAAGAGATTGTGACGAGTCGAAATCTTATTCAAAATAAATTTCCAATAGAAAAGCAGCAGCTTTGCACCAAATGTATTTAAGAAGTAAGTTTGTTGTGCTTTCCCATTTTTTCTTTTCAATCACCTTATATGTCAATTTTGAGGAATAAATTTCTTTGCTTTTACCATTCACTTCCACTCGTTCTCTTTATCCAATTGGAAAATGCCGATTCATGTTTCCTACATAAACCAAATTTGTTTCACATTACAGTCCCCATACAACAATATACTACTCCTGTTCTTTTTAAGTTGTTACATTATTTTTAGCAATTTTTTCAAGTGTTTTCAAGCGTCTGAATTTTAAAATAACTTTTTAATTTTTTTTTTCTTTTACAGGATACTATAAGTGTTGTAATATCTCGTAAATGAATTCTTTAGAAAGTTATTTTAAAACTCATCATCAAAACACTCGAAAACGCTTGAAAAAACTGTTGAAAACAATGTAACAACTTAAAAAGGACGGATATAATACTATATAATAAAATAAACACATAAAAAGAGTACATGTCATGTCATTTGCTCATTCATATAATCAGGTTAAGTTACATGACCTTCCGCAACATCATCATCCAAATTCAGACAAACTAGATTACCTGAATTCTATCATCAACTAAACCAAAGCCTCTAATATCCAAATAAATCAATCTTATATTTTTATACAAATGATAACAGAGATTTACGTATCACAAGTTAATATTTGACCTCCTAAAGAGTGAGTTTCCAAAATTCTTCAGTGAGGACATCCGGCTAAAGAATCTCGTTACGAATCACATCTCAACTGTACATAACCATCCCCCACATTCATCCGTGCCTCGGCCTCAAAAAGCTTCTCAGCCTTCCGACAATATCTTCTATCAGCAAAGCACTTCCATTTGGCTGAAATGAATAATGCATCACCACTGCTCAACTTCATCTTTCGTTTATATCCTTTCCACATAGCCAGTTGTCATAGTATCCTATGTTAAGGCAGCAGTTACAATTCCCCAGAAGAAGCAAAAGTCAGAATATTTGTTCCTCTCAACTACTGATCTAAATAATTTATTTGTAGCAGCAGCCTTAAACCTTTGCCAAGTGAGCATCAGCAATTGAATTATTGAGGTCTTCTCGAGATTGTGATCTCCTACTCTGAAGGCGCATTTGACTTCTGTTCGGTGCCCAGAAGGAACCGAGGTTGTAATCAAACTGCATGTTTCCTAAGCTCCCTGAAGAATAACTATGTGCTACACTGCTAGATGAAGAGTACAATGATGAATCACTGAACTGAATACTCCCACCACCAAAACCAAGCCCGGCATCAAATGGTCTTTGCTGAGTACTTGCAATTGTAGGACTCAACGGCATCTTAACCTTTCCATCCCCTGAATCACAATCATCAAAAGGCCACATGATACATTATAATTACAGGTCCTGATTTGATATTAATTTAATCGGCCTTTAAGAAAGTAATGACTGAAATACATCCTCTTCCAATTTATCAGACAGGATGAGTTAGTTACCTGTATTCATTGGACTCCAGCGCTGGAACCGGAAAGGAGCTGGAATGTTGAGCACTGATGTAGATGTTCCACTGTTCTGGCTGAAAAGAGGAAGATATGATCGTCGCAAAAAATTTGGGACCCGCCAATGCCCAATGCATGACAATACACAGAGCAAGATGAAAAAGGAAGCAAAGAAAAGGGCAAAAAGTACTAATGGGTCTATCTTGACTCTCAATGTCTGGTAGCTGTAAAATTTCCCCACATTTGGAAATGCCTTTCCAGCTTCAAATAAAGCAACCCCAAGGGTCCAAGTGATGCTTCCAGAGCCAACAGTCACCTGCTTATCAGTAATGTGCAATCCTTCTCTCAATAAGAGAACGACGTATGGTGCCCTGAAGCAGTATTGTTCTATAAAAGGTTGAGGTATGACACTTTTTCTAGCAGCAACCCAACTTTTGTCACAAAACTCACGACCCGTCTCTAAAACGTCATCCAGTGTAGCATCAGGTGTCAAGTTGAAAAAGCGGTAAACCACGTAGAAGCCAGACATAGCATAAAACTGGCCTACAGGGCGAGGAAATTTTTCTTCAAGTGCACAAGGCTGCAAATCACAATCATATCCTGGAGTATGATCTGACCATTCAGAGAAATTGACAGCAGCTTTGGCCAAAGCCCTACATTCCTCCCATTTCGGGTTACCAACAAGCTGAATAGGAACCCCGCCTTTTGCTGCTTTACCTAATTCTTTCCTTTCAACAGGAGGAATTCCATCTTTTAGCCTAGAAGATGCACACAGTGAACACTGATATTGCTCGTTGTAACCAGACTGCAAACAAGGATGTTTAATCTCCACTTTTCCTTTGACCAGATCTGGGTTGCTAATTTGAGGTAGACTCTTTAAAAGATGAGCAACAGATTTGTCAAAAGCATCATTGAGTCCATATCCATTTAGAGAATATGCACTTAGATGATGGTTAACAGGGCCAATACTCAGCTTCAAGCTTGTCTCCTCATGGTTACCAGGGTTACCTTCAAAAGTGACCTGCAGTGATGAGCCACCTAAGTCAAGGGCACCATATGTTTCCTTTTTCGGAATGGACCCTAAGACCTCAGTATGATAGTTTAAAGCAATCCATCCATAATAAGCTTCTTCCATGCCAGTGATCGTCTTTACCCACTCCTTTTTGCACAAAAAAGGTGAACTCTTGAGAATTGACCAAGCACTATTAAGAAGCCAATCAGAATCTGAACTTGGTAGCCTTCGAACTCCAGCCGTAGCATATAGAAAGAGAGAAGTAGTCTCGTGCGATTTTTCAGGAATTTGTTTCTCAGCCCATCTTATAAGGGGTTTTATTGCTTTCTTCAACCCAGAAACATTATGTACTAATTTGTCAAATCCAGGCTCAGTCTCCATTCTGTTGTAAGCCCGCCCTGACTGGGAACCAGATTTTCTCTTGAAACTTTCAGGCAACGATTTTAGTACTATAGGAAGATTATCATCTTTGTCGTGATTAACTGATGCCTCATATACATACACACGGGTCCCAGTGCTACCGCAATCAAGCACAACATAGAACTTGGAACGCCCTCCAGACCAGCTAGAGTAAAGATATAGCAAGGCAAAACAAAGACACATAAGCAGCAATAAACAAAGGAAACCACATAATACTCTCCCCCACTTCTTCCTTCCAGATGGACCTAATGACATCTTTTCCTTGGAAAAGCTTGACACACCATTTTCTTGCTGCAAGAAATCTTGTGGTAATGCATTACAGGAACTTCTCTCAGATTCAGAGCTAATATCACCTTCTGGATCAAGTTGGTGATAAGTAGACAAATCCTGAAGGGATGAAGAGAATCTCAGATTAACCTTCTTCTTTGGGCTGGAAAAAGTATAACCATGAGGGGAACCAGAGACAGGGGGCAATCCAGATTTATATGGAAGAGCAGAAGTCTTTGGGCCGGACAAACGAGTTGTTGCTGAGGAAACAAACTCCGCAAGTTTACTGAAGACCATTTTAGCATAACAGTAGCACTTCAAGTATTTGTCTCAAAACTAGTACCCTTCTTACCACAAGTATAACCAAAAACAGTAGACTCAGTACACTGCGCTGTCATTCCAAGCAGTAAACTAATTGAACTCAAACTTCATCCTGCTTGATCCCATAACAAGAGAACACACTATTAAATGGAGGATATGCATAAAAATGACAAATACGGTTTGGCACACACTATATCATTTACAAATAATTGAAACGACAAATTTGCAATGTAGCATAGAGACAGGCAGGAAAGAAGTAACATAGTTTATTAAATCACGAGAACTTTCCCTTTCAAAGAAAAATTCTGAAACAATTACAGCTGTATTTAGGGATATCAAAGAAAGAGCTTGAATCCCATGTACAAACAACTTTCAAATCATAATACCACTTTTTGAAAAAGAAAACGGACTAATTTAGTACCATCACTTGACTGACATAAAAGAAGATTCTAATACCTAATTAAGAGATTTAACGAGTACCTATGACTGGCATCGGGAGAGATTTTAAAGTAAAGCAGTAAAGCTTTCTGATGGTATCTCATTATAAGAGAAAGAAATTAAGAGGTTAAAAGTTAATGGGTGGTCAGTATAATAAGCCCTATATCTTCCATTGAGGGTCGTAAACATTATTCCATTCGAAAGGACATCTAAAAACCATAACTTAACAGTCTCATGCAAATCAAATGGCAAAATCCTCTATTCCATTAAGTGCTTTCCAAAATAAACTATGTAAAAAAGATACACCTGATTCTAATCTGGCATTTAAAGAACTAAATGTAGATTCACTCATTCACTTAAAATGCAACACAATGGAGGACCTACAATTCTGAAAAAGAAAACTTTTTCTAGACCTACTCCCGCCCTTCACATAGATATCATTGATCAATTTATAAGTTCAGCAAACAGCCACGAGAGATAAACTTTCCTTATTCTTAGCATACACAAGTTCAAATAAAAATTTCCAAATTCCCCGGAAGACAAATGCTCACATATTTTACTCCAAGTCTAAGGCACAAAATCTCACCCATACTATTTGGTGATGCCCCAGAGGTGTTAACCAGAATCTGAATCTAGTTCAAATAAAAATGTAGTAGTTCAAATTAAGAGGTCATTCATTGATCAATGCCAAGACATCCTCGAGCTGTGGACCGTGAACTGTCTCTACTGATGCACCACAAGTTCAAAAAAGACTAACAGCTTCTGCTACCCGGAATCCTTATCCTTGTTTCTTGTCAATAACAAAACCAAGACACTAGATAGTCTGTGGTAAGAATCTATCCTATGCTAGACAGCACACATCAGCTCAAATCCCCACTCAAGTTTCAATTTCAATTTCAATTAAATCAAATTCTCATCTCCCATCAATTCTACACGAGGAAATCGATTTCGAATCCGATAATAATCAGCACTTAAAAACACTGTATGTTGAGATATTAAAATCACGGATCCTAAAAAGCCACACGCAATAACAACACACTGAGAAAGATATTCGGAAATCATCCACAACACAAAATACAGCTATGTGGCGATACAAAGAGTTTAACTGACCTTTAGATCATAATAAAGAGGTTAAGAGCTGAGTCGCAGTGATTTTACACTGCCTTGGTGCGGGCGGGCTCCATGCTGCAGATCCAAAATCTGAAAATGATTTTGCAGCGAAGAAAGCGACCATAGCCCAACTGCTACGCTAGTTCACAATAAAATCAGCCCTCCCCCTCCTCAATCTCTCTCTCTCTCTCACACTCTAAGAGGGGTTTGTAGTTTTGAAACCTTCTCTGTTACTGTATTTAACTTTGTTCTTGTCAGAATAGGGGAGAGGAGCAGGTCTTTGTTTGTAACTATTCATAGTTATCTGCGGTGGTTCAATTCTATTTATGACGTATAAACTCTTTTAATATCTCATTAATTAATTTTCTACTCTAACTAATCATTTTAATACGTACTCCAATCCAATTGTGCCTTCTAATAAGTTAAATAGCCAATTTTATACAATAGTGTCAAACTGTCAATTTTATTCCAATACTAGCGTCAAATTTTGACGGAAATTTTATGTTACAATATAAAAAAAAAGTTATATCATTATTACTTTTGCGTTAAAATTATTAGAAAAATAGGTCATAGTTTTACACATTTTGAAAGTAAAGCTACCCATTATTTATGATAATTAAAAAAAATAGTATAAGTTAATGAGAACATAACACTTCTCGAGTAGTCGTTTTTAATTTCGAAATGCTGGCTACACATAATAGATTAGGAAGAGTCAGAGATATATTACTTCTCGGGTGGGTTTGTTTTATTTTGAATATCAAGTCACCTGTTTGGAATGATATTATGGGAGGTTAGAAAAGTGATTAAAAAAAAAAAAATGGGAGAGAGCCCCGTGTTGGGGCTCTTCCACCGGAGGTGCTCTGAATACACGGCAAGTACATCATAGACGAAACTCTAAAAAAAACAACCATCGATTTTATTTTCTTCCTCAAAGTAAACTGAAATAGTAATTTGCATGATCATCCAAGAAGATTTTTTTTTTTTTTCATCAAATCATCAGTAACAGAGCAGAAAACCTTATAAAACCCGGAACTTTATATCATGGAATTCTTCGATTTTTTTTGTTCTGTTCGTGCAACAATAACCGCTAAACGTACAAAAAACCACCAGTGACGGTGACAAAAATTGTTTTATACAAAAGCTAGAAAAATGAAGTTAATTATGTTATACTAGTACTCAGTAATTCTTCACTTCTTTCTTCCGATCGTCCTCAATCACACAGTTAAGCCTGGTACTTCACTCAAGTCGAGCTGATTCCACTTGCCATCTAATTCTTTGGCATGGGGTCTTCTGCGTAAACCTGCAGACCAAGAGGCTCGCTGCTCATGGACTTAATCGGGGTGATCACCGGAGGTTGCTGCCACTGTTTCGCATCTGATGGGACCCACGTCTCTGCATTTTTGTTGGTGCTGCCCTCGGGCAGGATGCGGAAGTAAGCAGTTATCTCCCACCTGCAATCTGTTAACAAACTAAGGAACTCGCTCCACTTCCAAATAGGCATCAAAATTTTCGTTACAAAAATGTCAAACATTTACATTACCAACTGCCGGATGTAACACATCTATGTAGTTCAGGATACATGATGAAGCTGCATTGCAGAACCAACAATTTTGCATGCTACTATAGTTTTTATGACAAGTCCGTGAGTTGCGCTGTTATCTTTACCTTTTATTCTTTTACTTTGTAAGAGACCATATATTAAAAGGAACAAAAAGCCTAAACCCCGAGCAACGAAAGTCACAAGCTGAAAACTAAGAGGGCAAACCTTGTGGGAAAACCCAAGCAGGAAATAGTGGTTATCTTCACCTTCTATTACATTTACAGTACAAGATAGAGATCTGACCTTCATCTTTAAACCTAATTACAGATCTTCACGACTAACGAGTTACATATGTGATACTTGTAGAATTTTTTACATCAAATCTTTTAGAGAATTGCAGCTAGGTTTTGCTTTTAGAAGCATCCGTCTTATAACACTATGTCCAACCAAGTCATACAACCATATACAAGCATAAAGGTGCCACACCATCAAGGCAGTATCAAGAAATACTAATGAGGCAGCATGATCCTACAGGCTGCAGCTACAAGAAATTACCATTAAAGTCATACTAATTTGAGTTTCTATGATACGACACAAGAACATTATTCGTTCTGGGGAACAAATAGGAAATCACGAGCCACGTCTTAAGCAGTAAGCAATCCAAGAAAAGCTAGTACATAGGAATTCATACTTACTTGGTGGCAGAACCTTAGTTAGGGGCTCAGATAGGGGCAGTTTAATCAAGAAGGACCTAAGAGAAAACTCCAACTCAGCTTGCTGCACCATTGAATTATATGACTGATTCACATTGAGCCTGAAAACAAATCTCTCAATAGGCAAACCGCCATCATCCAGGAATGCAACACATACCCTATCAATTAAATCCTACTTCACAAACAGAATGAATTCGTTTAGATATATTAATTAATATTATAATGGAAGAAAAGAATCATACAGTAATTGATTAAACCTTGGTGAGGAAAGGAAGGAGGCCATTAACAGAAAAATGGATGTATTCGTATAGCTGAGGGTGCCTGGCTTTGTGGACTACCAAATTCATGAACCGCCGCCGCTCAAAAGCCCCTAAATTTAATTATTATTTTCATCAAAATCAGGGAATTTTTTAACAGAATCGGCTTTCGCTAACATGAATTCAACATTTCTTTTACCATTTGGGTAGATTCCTTTAAGGAAAACGACTGAAGTAATAGCAACCTCCAGGAAATCTATAAGAATCTGAGCGATTTCGCCTGCAATTCATCGTATTTATCTACAGATTTAAACAAATAAACAGGGACACTCGAACAGTGCGAAATGAAATAGAAACATGAAATCCAAAGATTGAAAGAGCATCAAACCTTGTGGAGTTTGATTATCTTTGCGGTCCATGTTCCATATTAGAGTAGTTTTTTTTTGAAAGAATATACAGTCTATTTGGTGCTGAAATAGTGAAATTTGAGGAAAGAGAAACCGCAGTCGGCCTATACCGTCCATATTTATTATTAAACTCATTTGACAACATTAGCCCGTCTAGCTCAGTTGGTAGAGCGCAAGGCTCTTAACCTTGTGGTCGTGGGTTCGAGCCCCACGGTGGGCGCTTGTTACAACATTTCAACTTTTGTTAAAAGTTTTGGTATTTTTTTTTTTTTTTTTTTTTTTTTTTTCACACTTTTCTTTATTTGTTAGTATTTTGTTGAATGGTTATACATATGAATTATGATTTTTTTGCTTTTTCTATTTGTCGTACTGATGAGTTCGATAAAAATGAATTATGTTTATTAAATGTTAGTGTGGCTGGCCTTTTGGAAATTAGGGTGAAAGAGAATAAAGCATCTTTTGGAAAAAGCTTGAAGTTAGTCGGTCCTTCTATGATAATTATTAGGAAAATATGACTTTATGGTTCAACCTTCATCCATTGGCTACTTTATAGCTCCAATTTTGATCTTGATTATTTTATGGCCCCAATTTTTATTTCTTGATTATTTTATGGCCCAAACTTTTATTTCTTGATTATTTTACAAAGTGACATTTTGTAAAAAATAATAGACGACATGCAATACGTGGAAAAGATTATACAACAAAACTATATATTTATGTGACTATTTGCACACACTAAAAAAAAAAATCGATGCATGCAATAAGTAAAAATAATATATGCATTGTCAACATAATGATTAATGTAATATAGGGAATGGTTATATTGAAAATAGTTATCCTTGTGATAACTAAAAACAAATCTATACCATTGTGCTAAGATGGTCTATTAAGAAATAATAAAAAAATAAATTATTAATGAAATGCAATAAAAGGTGCTAAGAAAATATACAATAAAGAGATGCTCTAATAAGCAATAAAATGTGTTTTAATATGCAATGAAAAATATTAAAATAAGCAATAAAAAAATGCTCAATTAAGAAACAATAAAAAAAAATATTGAAATGCATAACATGCAATAAAAGGTGCTAAGAAAATATACAATAAAAAGATACTCTAATAAGCAATAAAATATGCTTTAATATGCAATGAAAAATATTAAAATAAGCAATAAAAAATGTTCTATTAAGAAACAATAAAAAAAAGAAATTATTAATAAAATGCATAACATGCAATAAAAGGTGCTAAAAAATATATACAATAAATTAATAATGTACTCTATATGATCTCCCTCCATGTAATATATACTCTAATAATTACAATATATCAAAAAATTAATAAATTCAAGCTAATGATTAACATAAAAAAAAATTGGGTCATAAAGTAACCGAGTGATGAAAGTTGGGGCCATAAAATAATTAAGATCGAAGTTGGGGCTATAAAATAATCAAGAAATAAAAGTTGGGGCCATAAAATAATCAAGATCAAAGTTGGGGCCATAAAGTAACCAAGGGATGAAAGTTGGGGCCATAAAGTCACATTTTTCCATAATTATTCTTTACATTTAAATGGCAAGATTTGGATTCTTTGGGATGCTAGTAGGGTAAATTTGCAACTTTTACAAGTCTCTGATCAGTTTGTCCATTGTAGTATCGACGATGGGCAGGGTGTTAGTAAAGGTTTGGTCACTTTTGTTTATGCTCATAACCAGTTGGAGCATAGACGAAGATTGTGGCAAGATTTGCAAGCTCTATCTGTTGGGATCACTTGTCCATGGATGTGCATTGGCGACTTCAATAATGTCTTGGGAGTGGAGGATAGAATTGGTGGTGCTCCGGTTCAGGTACATAAGTATCAAGATCTTGCTGATATGATGTTTGGGGCTGGTTTATTTGAAGTGGATACTCAGAATGATCATTTTACATGGTCAAATAGGCATTTGCAAGGGACTATCTATTCTAGAACATATAGAGCCCTTTGTAATGTGCCGTGGTTTCAGATTGATTCTAATGTTGTGGTTCAGGTATTGCAGTGTGGCATCTTTGACCACGCACCATTACAAGTATTGTAGCTTCTTCCAGTTGTGCCTAAAGTCAAGTGCTTCAGGTTTCTCAATTGTATTGCAAACTTAGATAATTTTTTGGATTTGGTTCGGCAAGGATGGCGGAAAAGTTTTTATGGGACATCGCAGTATGTGGTATAGCAAAGGATGAAAGCTCTCCAACATATATTCAAAGGGGTTACAATCAAATTTACTGGGTTACCTATTAAAATTGTTGCAGCAAGAGATTTATTGGAACAAGCGCAACAACAATTGTAGATTAATAGGTTTGATGTGTCTCTAATTGAAAAGGTTAAAGAATGCTCTTTACAATTGGAGAAGTGGCATAATATTGAAGAGAAGGTTTTGATGCAGAAGGCAAAAGTTGATTGGCTTAAATTTGGCAAAATATAGTCCATAAATCAAACAAGAATCGTAAGATTCGTCCAAAATTGCAGAAAATATCATCAAAAATCGACCACAAAATGACACTCTCGGCACTATTAGTGCCAATAGTGTCAATCGTTCAATATTTTTCCTAAAATATATTTCAAAATCAATTAGAAAATCAATAATCAAGTAGAAATTGTATAATTCACCAAAAAAAATACAGAAATCTAGCACAAATCGAAAATAAATCTGAAATTTAAAAGTCGAGAAGAATAAATCATAGATTCAAAACAAAATCTAACACATATTTATACACTCATCTCTCTCTCGGCGCCTATTTGTTTTTTTCCCTCTACAACAAGCCTAGCGCGCCCCGCATCTCTACCCCTACAAACCCTACTCTCTTTCTCTCTAAAGATAACACTCTACCTATCTCTATTTTTGTTTCTTCAATCTCTGTGATTCACTGTAGTCTATGGAATAACAATCGTCAGCTACTGGAATCGATGAACTATTGGGGTGGTAACAGCGTGGCCGCAGCCATTGGAAACTCTCCAGCAGCATCTACTACACCAAGTGTATGAAGTGCTCGCTTCCGCGAACAACTACGAAATCAAAAAATATAATTGTCGATTTCGCCGCGGTCACCTACGACCCAATGCTGATCTTTCGCATTTGGAGGGCGGCAACGGCGTGGCGGACGGAAGCGGCAGCCACAGGAATAGCGGAGAGAGAATATGAAAGATAAAACTATGGTTTCAGACGTGAAAAGTGAAAATGAAAACACATCTTTTGATTTAAATTAGTAAGAACATTTAGGTCCAAAAAGACAAAAAGTTCAAAAAATAGCTCAATAACTAGTGTTCCTCCCGCGCATTGCACAGAATCTATTAATTAATTATGAAGATTAACATGGTCAAGTAAACATAACAAATATACAGACATGCTGAGTGTTATATACCATTTTGAACTAGGTTGGATACATCTTCAATAAGAGTGGATTGTTCTTTAACCCTCTATGATTCATCATCTTCACAAATTCCATAGAGTTTTTTTGAATTCGTGTAAAAATTAAATGGCAAAAATATAATTAAATACACCAAATATGTATATACATGTTGAATTTAATGTTTATGTTAAAAATCAAACTTTTACCTAATATTGTGTATTTACAGGAAAATAACCCTAAATAAAATTGGAGGTCAACACGTTGCAAATGCAAAGAGAATTATGAACAAATATTCTAACCAAATTTTGATGTGCGCATCACTAAAGTGTTAATAAGAAAAAATAGTAAAACGCAACATAATGGCTAGATGATTTCCCTTCAAACTATTGGTCGAATGTCTTATTGAGTGTTTGAGTGTGATAGGATATGACCTAGCTACTAGACCCAAGCATCAGGCCCAATATAATTGGGTCCCGACAGTTAAGTTCGGCCTGCGCAGCTCGGCCCAATTAAGAATAAGAGACTTCTTCACTAAGGCAATTAAGGCTCCTACATCGACTACAACTCAAGCTCCAAGAGAGATATAGAAGCTCGGTGTTTATCCATAAGAGGAGGATCAAGCCAAAGAGTCCAAATAGAAGAAGACTTTGTATCATAGTCAAACTCTATGTAATTACCTATAAATAGGGGCATAGAATAGATTGAGAGGGGAGAACAATCTTGTAACCAATACTCATACTAGTAATAATATTCACTCTTTCCGCCCCGTGGACGTAGATCTATTCCGGTAGATCGAACCACGTAAATCTCTCGTGTTCCATTATTTTCGTGTTCATTTATTCCCTGTCAACGTTCATTAATTGCCTACAAAAACAAAATCGATCACTGGCGCCGTCTCTGGGAATCTGAATTCGTGATTTCCGATCAAAAGTTTTCTGGGTAATCTACCGTCATGACAAGGCCAACACGATCAACCGCTGCTGCCGCTGCCAACAAGGAAAAGGAGACTAAACAAACCGGACAAAGTCAGGCAGCAAATCCACCAGTTCGGGAAACATAAATCCCCTAAGTCGAGGCAAGTCAGGCGCAAGATAAGAATCCTGCAACACACCGGCGACCTGGGAAGGAACACGCAAGAAGCTAAACTCCTGACGGACATGTTCATCACGTGTCGTTGGATAAGCATGGCAAGCCAATCTATCTAGAAGGAGAAGGTCACAATAGCAGCCAGGAGGAGGACGACGTCCATCTCCAACCGGACGAATTCGATGGTGCTGTCAAGGAGTACCTCGCCCATAATAAGCGAGATTTTCTCCTGTTCGCCAAACAACAAAAAGCTCGCAATCGTGAAAAAGGCCCACTTTCGCACAGCGATGATAAAGAGCGCGAAGTTACATCCAAATCGCAACCGCGACAAAAGTCCCCTAGCGTCAGGATCGTGGACATACGGGACGTCGGGATTCCCCCTAGGAGATTTATTGACGATCGCCAACGGGACCACCATCACATCTCACCTCGCCGCAATGTCATCTCACCTCGGCGCGATGAGGACAATTACCAAGGAGGGAGGTTCGGCGTGTACGGGAGGATCTCTACCCCTGTCACCAACCGAATACTTAACACTCCTCTCCCGATAAGTACATAGTCCCGCCTATCAAGCCATACAACGGATCGTGTGACCCGAGGAATTTCCTGTCCCAATACTAATACAACATGGTCAACCAAGGACTCAGCGACGATATCTACATGTGCAAGGTCTTCCCAGAATTGTTGGTAGACAATGCACGCATGTGGTTCGATAGTCTACCACCTCGCAGTATCGGGTCGTACGACGAGCTGATGGATGCCTTCGAGCGAAGATTTTTTCAGAAAGCCGAGGCAAAAACCACCTCGGCACATCTCCTTACTATCAAGCAAAGGCGAGGTGAACCTATCAGCGACTTTATATAACTAGATTCAATGAAGAAAGTCGCATCTAACTGATGAGGTCCTAATCTCTGCCTTCCAAAATGTTATCTAGTCGGGAGCTCTGTACAAGAAAATTGTGAGGGATGAGCCTCGCACTGTGAAACAATTATGGATCATAGCAGATCGGTTCGCAAGAGCCGATGAAGCTGACAGGCGCAAGCGCGAAGCCGACAAGGCCGAACCGTCGGATCGGAAGAAGAAGGATCAAAATAACCGAGGCCAAAGTCGGCGAAGTGCCTTTGACAGGTTCCAGCGTGCACCCCTGGAATCCAGGCTCGGACCTCAGCAAAACCAGGAATGAAGCAAATTGACTCCATTGACGAAGCCGAGGATAGAAATCTATGAACTACACACCGATATGTTCGAGAAGCCTCGGCCCATGTCAAGTGGAGGGGCGAAGCGCCGATCCAATGAGAAGTATTGTCGTTTCCATGAGAATTACGGGCACGACACGAAGGAATACAGAAATCTTACTGCGGATATAGAGCAATTGGTGCGTGATGGCACCTTCAAGAGGTACTAAAGTCGAGGTCAATATGAAGCCTGACCTCAAGGCAAAGGAAAGCGCAAGCAGAATAGAGAGGAACAACTGCGACCCCCACGTTGATAAAAAAGCGAAGCGCAATGATGATGATGAGGACGAGGACCAACCTCAGTTCGATGGAATCATCACAGCCATCACGGGGCTCCCTCAAGGTGCAACAAAGTCATCTCTCAAGGCCGAGGCCTGAAGTCCTCAAACGGATGAGCCTTCCCATAAGAGGTTCAAAAAGGACGAGACCATCACCTTTTCTAATAAGGACCCGGTGACAGAAAGAGTACCTCATCAGGATGCAATCGTGATCAAAGCAGTTGTTGCAATAAGCTAGTTCAGCGGGTATTTATCGACAACGGAGCTTCGGTGAGCGTCATCTTCAAAGATTGCTTTGAAAAACTAGGGATCGAAGAGGCACGCCTCACGCCAGCACCAATCCCTTTAAAGAGCTTCCTACAGCAAGAGACATACGAGGGGGTCATTTAACTCCCTGTTACGGTGGGGAAACATCCGATGTCCTCCACCAAAGTGGTACCCTTTTTCGTCGTAAAAGCCCATTCATCGTACAACATTATCTTGGGTAGAGATTGATTAGTTATGGTGAAGGCTATATGCTCGGCGTATCATTTAACAATTAAGATCCCTTCAAAGGGAGGAGTCATTGTGGTTCGTGGAGATCAGAAACGAGCCAAGGAATGCATGCAGATTGCTCTACGAGGTGTTGGAATACCTCATCATCCACAAGCATAGCAATTACAGAAACCAGAGTTACTGCAATAGACATCGTCTGCATCTAACGAGCCAGTAGAAGACGTCGCACTGTATGGAGACGACCTGTCTAAGGTCGTCAAAGTGGGCTTTGCTGGTGGAGCTGAACTCAGAAAGCATATCGTCCAACTCCTAAGGGAATACAGAGACGTCTTCGCTTGGTCACCCCTTGACATGACCGAGGTCTCACTAAGTATCATCACACATCGGCTTAATATTGACCCGGGAGTGAAACCAGTTCGGCAAAAGCAGCGGGTATTTGTAGCAGAACGAAGCCAAGTCATATATGACAAAGTGCATCAGCTTCTAAAGGCATAGATACTCTTTGAGGTCAAATATCCGACGTGGATTGCCAACCCAGTGATGGTAAAGAAGCAAGGAGGAGGGTGGCGGATGTGTATCGACTACACCGATCTCAACAAACACTGCCCTAAAGATTGCTACCCCCTCCCCAACATCGACAAGAAAGTCGAAGCTCTGGTCGGCCATAAGGTTTTCTGTTTCTTGGATCTGTATAAAGGATACCACCAAGTCCTAATGAGTGACGAAGACGCACCGAAGACAGCCTTCATCACAGACTTCGGCGTCTTTGCGTACAAGAAAATGCCTTTCGGACTAAAGAACGCTGAAGCTACCTATCAAAGGATGGTCGACAAGATATTCGAGCCTCATATTGGCAAAATCATAGAGGTGTATGTAGACGACATCGTCGTCAAAAGCAAGGAGTTAGCCACTTCGGTTGACGACCTCAAAATAGTCCTCGGTCTCTTACGCGAGGTAAACCTTAAGCTGAACCCCCAGAAGTGTATATTCATGGTCCGATCTGTAAAATTTCTAGGGTGTTGAGTTTCCAAAGAAGGATTGCAAGCCAACCCTTCCAAAGTTCGAGCAGTCCAAGAAATGAAGGTGCCAAAAACCATTCATGACGTGCACAAGTTGATGGGCTGCCTAGCCACCCTGAGTCGTTTCTTGTCAAAGGCCACAGAAAAGCAACTTCCTTTCTTCAAGATTCTGAAAAAAGCGCCGGAGTTCGATTGGAAAGACGAGCATAGGTCGGCATTTGAATACCTCAAGAAATACTTTGCCAATCTTCTGACCCTATCCATCCCAAAGGAAGGAGAAGCCCTTTCGCTGTACCTCGCGGCCTCGGATGAAGCCATAAGTGCAGTATTAGTGAGGGAGGAAGGACATCGTACTTATTTCATCAGCCGAGCACTGAAAGGACCAGAGACGAGGTACCAATCACTCGAAAAAGTTGCGTTGGCATTAGTGATGCTGCAATGAGGTTGCGACCCTACTTCCATGCATATCCCATACAAGTCCTGACCGACCTGCCACTTCGACAAGTGCTGACAAAACCGGAAGCATCGGGAAGAATCGCCAAATGGGCAGTTGAGCTCGGCGAGCACACAATCTCCTTCTGCCCTCGCCAAGCCATCAAAGGTCAAGCCCTAGCAGATTTCTTGGTGGAAGCTAAGTTCACAGAAGTGCCAAAGCCGACTGAACCTTCCCCAAACAAAACCGATGCCGAAGCTCCGAAAGAACCGCCTAAAGATTGCTGGAAAGTCTATGTGGATGGGGCTTCGGGGCATTTGGGAAGCGGAGCAGGTGTCATACTCCTCAGCCCAGATGGACAGGAGACAACTTATGCACTTTGGTTCGACTTCCCAACAACAAACAATGAAGTGGAGTACGAAGCTTTAATCGTCGGACTTCGTCTAGCTCAGGCTCTCCAGATACGACCTATACAAGTTTACAGCGACTCCCAAGTCATAGTGAGCCACATGCTAGGAAGGTACGAGGCTAAAGGTGATAGAATGAAAAAGTACCTCCACAAAGCCAAGACCTTATAACAGTTCGAGTTGATTCGCATCCCTAGGGGGAAAACAACCGAGCAGATGCCTTAAGCAAATTGGCGTCGTCATCTACAAGCTCTATTGTGGAAGAAGTCAAACTCCGAAGTATAGACGAAGCCGAGGTCAACCTAGTAACTGATGACGAGCCGAACTGGATGACTCATCTTCAAAATTATCTGGAGAAGGGAGAACTACCCAGTGATAAGCTCGAAGCTAGGAAAATTTTGAGCAAGTCTCCGAAGTACATTCTTGAACAGGGAGTGCTTTACAGAAGATCATACATCCAGCCCCTCCTAAGGTACATAGGTCCGAACCAGGTAGATTACGCACTGCGAGAAATACACGAAGGATCGTGTGGAAGCCACATCGGAGCCAGAGCACGCTCAAAGAAAGTCATGCGATGGGGATACTATTGGCCTACGATGTTCCAGGATGCAATAGACCTCGTCAAAAAGTGTCCGAAATGTCAGATACATGCGACCGTGCCGAGGTTACCACAAACCGACCTCACCAGCATGCAAAGCCCTTGGCCATTCATGCAATGGGGGATAGACATTGTCAACCCGCTAGATAAAGCTCCCGGCCAATTTCAGTTCCTCATCGTCGCCATTGACTACTTCACCAAATGGGTAGAAGCTGAACCCTTGGCAAAAATCATGAGCAAGAACGCCCTTAACTTTGTTTGGAAAAACATAGTATGTCGCTTTGGCATACCTCATATCCTCATCTCGGACAACGGGATGCAGTTCATAGACAGAACGTTCAGAGAATGGTGTGAAGAGCTTCTTAGTCAGCAGAAGTTCACCTCGGTAGCCCATCCTCAAGCGAACGGCCAGACCGAAGTTACCAACCGGATGATCATCAAGGGACTTAAAGCCCGCCTTGATAAAGCCAAAAGAGATTGGGTAGCAAACTTACCCCAAGTTTTGTGGTCATACCGCACAACTCCCCGGACCTTGAATGGAGAAACACCCTACAGTTTGGTGTATGGAACCGAAGCAGTGATCCCGGTAGAGATCGACCTGCCGAGCTCCCGTACTATCAATTTTTCAGCCGAAGACAATGAAGAGAATCTTCGAACCGGCCTAGATCTGGTGGAAGAAAAACGAGAGCTCGCCTACATAAGGGAAGCCAAGTACAAGCAGCAAGTGGCTTAGTATTATAACCAAAGAGTTCTAAGTAGGCGACCGCGTTCTTCAGAATAACAAAGTAAGCAAGGCTGCAAGGCTCGACAAGCTCGAAGTCACATGGGAAGGACCTTACTGAGTTGAAAAAGTCATCGGCAAAGGGTCGTATAAGCTCGCCCACTTATCCGGTGAGCCAATACCCCGTACATGGTATATTACTCATTTAAAGAGATACTTTGCATAAGTGGTTGAGAGTAATGTTTAAGTCCATTTAGTTCATCTAGTTTATGAGTCAGATCGTCTTGTGATTTTGTTCTCTTTCGAACTTCAGTTTTTCTATTAATAAAGTCTTTATTTTTCCTTTAATTTGTCTGGTCTTGCATACTTCATTTTGCATTTATGAATATTACTACTCCACTTATGCATATTATCTCGCCCTTTTACTCTGAAACCCTGACGAGGGTAACTTAATATCCTTTCGAGGATAAATAAACCCCAAAACTGGGGTAAAATTCAAACGCGCGTAAGGGGACTACCCCTATCGATACTTATCGACAAATAAGGAACCCAAAGCCAACCCTTGTCCCAGGACGAGGAAGAGCTACTTAAAGCCCAAACTCGTCTTATGATGAGTACGAGCTATTTAAAGCCTAAACTCATCCTATGATGAGTACGAGCTATTTAAAGTTAATCCTCATCTTATGACGAGGAAGAGCTAATTAAAGCCAATCCTCGTCTTATGACGAGGAAGAGCTACATAAAGCCAATCTTCGTCTTATGACGGGACGAGCTATCTAAAACCTACCTTCGTTTAAAACAAGAAAAACTACCTTAGTTAAAAACGAGGGTGAAAAACTTGAATACAAGTACATAAATTTCTATTTTATTTCATAAAAAGGAAAAAGTACAATTACATCAAGACGGAGTATAACCCGAAGGTCTAGAGCCTGAAGGCTTACTGAAACTAAGCCAATCTCTGGCAAAATCCCTACCAGGGTTAAAGTTAAAAATATTATCTACACTAAGTCTACCTTTACCTCGCCCTCTTGCTGCTCCTCAACCTCGGGCCCTACCAGTTTGACCTCGGCTTCGGCGCCGTGCAACTGCCAGCTCCCGTTCTTGATCTAAGAATTCACGAGGATGATGATCCATAATCCTTGAACTGGAGCCGGGATTGAGCAAACTCGATGGCCCGGCCTCTTCGGAAGCAAGTCGAGCAGCCAATTTGGGATGGCGAGCCAGGGTTATCTTATACAGTTTAGCTATTTGCTTCAGCTCGTTCATTTGTTCCTGAAGCTCCCAGGAGTTGACACCATATTGCTCTCTGTAGCCCTTGCACCGAGTCACGAGCTCTTTAACCCTCGTTTCCACGTCAGAAATAGTGAGCCCACCAGCTCGGCGGATAATTGCCTCGTACTCCGCATGTTCTTCACGGACCAGCTCGGCTTCTTCCTTTTCTATATCTAGCTTCTCCTTGAGCTCGAGAAACCGAGCTTGCAGTTTGTCATACTTCTCTTGGGCCGTGGTTAGCTTCACCTCGGTCTCATTCCGGACGTGGCCAACTATGCCCGTCCAGTGAAGGGCTTCGGCTCTTTAACCTCGAGGGTTCGTGTTAGTTGTTTAATTTGTTCCGACCAAGGAGATACATCAAAAAGCTCAAGAGACGACTACAAAAAGGCGAAAGAAATTTTCAATAAAATTAGAAATTTTATTAAAGCCATTACGGCATAAGTAAAAGCGACATCCTAGTGATGCCGAAGTACATATTGCTTAAAAAAAACAGAGAAAATAGGGGGATCAACTGACCCCTCCAGTAGCCTCATCCTCTTGCTGGGGCACTTCTTGCTCAGCTCCGGCACTCCCCGCCTCGTTATTCACCGGTTGGTCCGCCTCGGCACCAAGACTGGCAATCGTAGCCTCGAGCATCTCATCCCTATCTACCGGACATGATGGGATTGCCTTGGCAGTAAGCACTGTGGATGAAGAGGCGAGGCTCTCCAGCACAGGGAAGGTCGTCATCCCTTCGGTTAAAGCCTTCGCATAGACACGTAGCAGGTCCTCACCCGAAGTCACCTCATACCCGTACTTGGACTTATCCAGGTCCGGGTAATCCGCGGCGATCTCGTCAATAACGTTAGACGCCACAGTGGTGTTCAGAATGGTGGCCAGCTCGTTCGCCAGCTCAGAGAACTTCCCCGAAATGAAGAGCCTTTCCACCAGAGCACGGAGCACCTGCCCCTGCAAAGCGGCTGCCTCGGCTTCCCGGCGCCTTGCCGCCTCTACCTCAACCTTCATCGAGGACACCTCAGCCTTAAGCGAAGCCGTTTCGGCCTTCGCAACTTTAGTTGCCGCCAGTGCCGCGGCCTCCCTCTTTCCTGCCTCTTGGGCCTCGGCCTCGGCTACGGCCGTCTTATTGACCAAATCGTCTTTGGCCTTCTCCAAATCTCGGGCGACCCGAGCAAGTTTATGATACTCAGCGACCCCGTTGTTGACAAAGCTCGCCAGCTCTGAGATCATGTATTCTGCACCTTGCAATAACATTAACAAGTGTTAAATAAAGCAATAAGAGCCAACACGATGTGCTCAGAGAGTAGAAGCGTAATACCTCGAGAAAGGGCCTACGATGGCCTGATGCTTGGTGCTCTTCAAAAATGGCAACCACCTGAGGCTCATTATCCCGGTTCATGGTGGCGCAAGGCGGAGGAGAGCCCAATAGTTGAGAGTTCACAGGAGGAGATCGTCTCACGTCTAACGTCCTCTCCGAAGAGGCAGCGGATGTTGTCTTCGAGGCCTCCAGAGTAGACCTCGACCTCTTCTTTGGGTTTCCGCCAAAGTTCACTGCAACAAAGCGAAAACAGGATTGAGAACAGTAGAGAAAGCAAGAAAAAGAAAGCGAACAAGAAGCAAAGTAGGGCCTCACCCTTCACCGGATCCACCATTGTAACAGGATCATAAGGGCTCAGCCCTACCATGGCGAGCTCGGCCTCGCTAAACTCCTCAGAGATGAGGCCTAACTCCCCCAATATTTCCTCCAGGTCGCCAAAGGTCTCTTCGGTGCCCTGGTCGTCTAACTTATCCGTCTTCCAGGCAAAATGGGAGACCTCTTCAGATCGGCAGAAGAAAAATTTCTTCTGCCAGTTCGCAATTTTGGACTTCATCTTGACTAGGGCTGAGGTAAAACCACCCGGAACTCGGCTTGAATTGAAAAAACCTAAGGACCATCCCTAGGGTGAGTGGAAAACCTACCCGACTGACTGCGATGCCGAGGCCAGATAGTTGTCTAAATGAGTTCGGCATAATTTACCTTAAGGCAATACCGAACTTCCGTTGGAGTTCGGCGTACACGGCCGAAAGGGGAAGACGAAGACCACAACGAATGCAGTCCTCATACACAGTAAAAAACCCTACCGGAGGCGCACAAGCCCTATCCTCCGGTCGAGGGGCAACAAGAAGAGCAGAATCGGGAAATAAATATTTTTTTCGCAATATTTTTTATAGAGGCAGCATCTAGAGTCGATGAAAAGTCAAAAACCCTACCGGACCTGTCTACGGCAGGAAACAGAACCCTAAGTGTCCTAGGAGAGGAAGAACTGACGGTAAAAACCTCTATATCTGCGTGACTTGACACAGGTATTGCCGCCGAAGAACCCGACGGCGACACGGACTCCTCACAGCTTTCGTCGCCATGAGACTGACTGGAGTTAGAAGAAGCCATGAAAAATAACTTACTCGTGTTAATGGAAATTCCGACGGAGTGACGGCTACGGAAGTACCAGAAAGGCGAAATGCAGCGGCAAGAGAAACGGCAGAAAATGGAGAGTTTTAAAATTTGGGGGAAAAAAGTGTTGGAATGGCGTACACTGGAAGTTTTATCAGAACTTCCGCCTTTTTGCCTTCCCTCCATGCCCAATCACGCCCTACTTTATCGGGAACCCAACCGGTGCATTAATTAAAAGTAACTGGTACATCCCGTGTTCGGCTTTAGTGATGTGATGCATTTGACTTCGTCGAATTTATTTCTCGACGAGGCAAAGCACCTCAATTACCTCGTCTTAGACGAGACGATACGAACTTGACTTCGTCAAATTTATTTTTGACGGGGCAAAGTACTTTTATCCGACCTCGTCTCAACAAGGTGGTACGTGATGGACTTCGTCAATTCTACTTTTTGACGGGGTAACATACTTCGCTACTCCTACCTCAACTATTTTCCCTAAATCACACCCTCGCTTCTACATCTTTTTTTTTTTGGGGGGGGGGGGTGTGATAGGATATGGCCTAGCTACTAGGCCCAAACATCAGACCCAATATAATTGGGGCCCGATAGTTAAGCTCGGCCTGCGCAACTCGGCCCAACTAAGAATAAGAGACTTCTTCACTAAGGCAATCAAGGCTCCTACATCGACTACAACTCAAGCTCCAAGAGAGATATAGAAGCTCGGTATTTATCCATAAGAGGAGGATCAAGCCAAAGAGTCCAAATAGGAGAAGACTTTGTATCATAGTCAAACTCTATGTAATTACCTATAAATAGGGGCATAGAATAGATTGAGAGGGTAGAACAATCTTGTAACCAATACTCATACTAGTAATAATATTCACTCTTTCCGCCCCGTGGACGTAGATCTATTCCGGTAGATCGAATCACGTAAATCCCTCGTGTTCCATTATTTTTGTGTTCATTTATTTCCTGTTGACGTTCATTAATTGCCTACGAAAACAAGATCGATCAGAGTGTATTTTGTACTAAAAAAAATTATTCATAACAATTACATATGTACCATCAAAATATATTATCCAATAAAAAATAACCAAACAAATATTATTCCATTTATATAAAAAAAGTAGCAAGTCAAAAATGATAACAAAAAATAAGTCTACACATACAACTTTAGAATTGTTATATATTTTGAAGGCACGACTTAAAGAAAAATTAACAATTAAATTTTTAAATATGTATATTTATTGAATTATTATATTCAAGGAAACTAAAAATAACACATAACATAAAAAAAAAAAAAAAAAAGTTTTGCACATGATATCATGAATATAAGGTATATTCAAAGAAATTGAACTCATTCCTAACTATTTCAAACGTCTAAACCCAACCCAAAATAGTAAGATATGCATTGACTATTGAATAATAACCAATATTTTTATTATAAGATATTTTTAGAGGGAAAATGATAAAATTATAAATTAGTTGAAAACTCCACTTTCACACGGAGTACAGTATATAGTATAGATAGATGTAGGGAGAAATAGAGTATTTTTTGTCACTATTATTCCACCGTCACAATACAATTATTAAAAGTGATATAGGTCCTCTGTCCTCACTGATTGAATATTTTCTTATCGACGAAATAAATTAAAAGGATTTGTTCTTGACTTCTTGCAATGCTATCTATACCTACAACTACAATAACACTGCCACTGACTATTAACCAGCAATAATAAAATAATAGTAAAAATCTTCGTCACTCACTGTCCCTCTCCTGAAAATGCTCACTTGAATTCCACCAACAAAACCTGCTGCAACTCCAGAATCCATACTTTTTAATTTCTTGCAAAAACACGCACTCATTCTCTCGAAGATATTCTCAATCAAAGAATCAATGTCCCCAATTTTTCTTTCCATCTCAGCAGCCGACATTTTGATTTGAGATTCGAGATCTCTCTCTCTCTCTCTAGGTAATCAAGATCCTAATCTTGATAGATCTCCATTATTGAATAGGAAGATGGCGGCGTTATCAGTGCCCAGCATTTTGAAAGAGAAGAAGTTCCCCTTCGTATTCGCCTTCTTCCTATTGCTCATACTCGTCACATTTCTCCTCATCTCCAACTCCCAGTCCCCCATCCCCATCCCCACCTCCACCAATCTCTCCGACCAGCCCGACCCCTTCTCCGCCAAAGCTCCACCCAACGCCGCCGTGCCCTCTTCCGCCTTTTCTCCTCACATCAGCGCCGCTTCGCCGCCAGCCAACGGCTCTTCATCAGAAAACGCGGTCGGTAGCACTAGCCCGCCTCCTGCTGCTGGCGCGGATCAGGCTGTGAATGCAGTGGAGTGGGGGATGTGCAAGGGAGAAACTGTGGATTTCATACCCTGTTTGGATAATTGGAAGGCGATCAAGGAGTTGCAGTCGCGGCGGCATATGGAGCACCGCGAGCGGCATTGCCCCGTGCCGGCGCCGAGGTGCTTGATTCCTCTCCCCGGAGGTTATAAAGTTCCGGTTCCTTGGCCCAAGAGCAGGGATATGGTGAGATCATTCATTCTTTGGTGGTAAGCTTTGTTTTCTTGTATATTTGGATTTGTGGGACACACGGTCTCTCTCCTTCTCTCTCAAAATAATTTGTTCGCTTGATAAATTTAAATTATTTCTGCTCTAGCTTTTCTTGGAAAGTTGTTGCAATTGATGTTTGAACTAAGTTGCAAACTTAATGACGTCAAATGTGGTACATAATTGATTAAGTTGCAAGTTTTAATAAATTGTTCGAACTTCAATTGCAATGACTTTCCACGAAAAGCTAGAACAGAATGCAAAATATTGAATTGGTACAGACTGTACAGTATATTAAGATGGAAACATAATGATGTCAAATGTGGCACATCACTTGTTGCACTTGGTAAAGAATACTAGTGAGTGAATGCAAGATATTGAATTTTAAGTTCTGTTTTCTAAGTCGGTATTGAATTTTATTTCGGTTCATAAGGTTTCGTTGTTTCTTGGATGGAAATTGAAGATTTCCTGAGGTAGCATCAAGTTAACTCTTGAGCTGATTGTAGTAAGTGCTAATGTGGACAAAACTGGATTGAGTTATATATATGTGTGTGTGTGTGTGTACGTTGAAAGTGTATTTGCCTGCTATGAAGAGTATTATGTCAACAGCTGGTGACTTTGAGTTATACCTGAAAAAGTTTGTATTTCACCATGTCTATGCTACTACTTGAATCTGGCAAATAAATGTATAACAATATGCTGCTTGATCAATTTGTTCCTAGGTGTGGTACGACAATGTTCCCCATCCCAAACTTGTTGAATACAAGAAGGACCAGCATTGGGTGGTGAAATCAGGGAACTATTTTGTTTTTCCCGGTGGTGGTACGCAATTCAAGAATGGTGTCAATCATTACATAACATCTATTGAGAAGGTAATGAACTTTCTTACTGTGCTACATAATTCTAGATACTGAGTGATGTAGGAGATAGGTAAGGATAATAGCTTATAAACATAGGCCATGCCTGTTGACAGTGTTGGATACGTTCCTTTTGGTGTTCACCCCTTCTGTTTATTGCTTCTTATATCAATCCATCATTTAGCCTTCGAGTTGGTATGAGGGAGATCAAGTGTAGATTGAACGATTTAGTGGAGATGTTGCTCTATCTAGATGAGAAGTTTTTCACTGCTTTCTGAATTACCATTTTTAATGTACAACTGACTGCAATTTAACCTTTTTTTCATTTTATTCTATGTCTTGAATCCATGTAGTATTGCTTTCTTCTCTTTGTTATTGTAGATGCTACCAGCAATTGAATTTGGGAAGAAGACAAGGATAGTTTTAGATGTTGGATGTGGTGTAGCTAGCTTTGGTGGTGCTTTGCTGGACAGAGATGTGATGACTATGTCATTTGCCCCAAAGGATGAGCACGAAGCTCAAATTCAGTTTGCTCTTGAACGTGGTATTCCCGCTATACTTTCGGTCATTGGAACACAGAAGCTAACATTTCCAGATAATTCTTATGATGTAGTACACTGTGCAAGGTGCCGGGTTCACTGGGACGGCGATGGTACCACTTTTTTTTTTTTTTCTCTCTCTCTCTTTTCATAGATTTAGTTCTATGATTTTCTGCAAGTGTATCTTAAGGGTAATATATGGAAATTGCAGGTGGAAAACCTTTGCTGGAACTGAACAGAATTCTAAGGCCTGGAGGGTATTTTATATGGTCTGCCACACCAGTCTATAAAAAGGATGATAGACACAAGAGTATCTGGAAATGTTAGTTATATACATAAACCTCTAATTCTTTTTTAGAAACTATTTATGGGAGAAACTCCTAGTAGCATCTCAAGTTAGATAGATTAAGTATTCGTCTCTTGATTTCACAGTGCACATTACCAAGTAAGCTGTATTTTGCTCTTCATTGATATTTCTTGGATATTATATCCCTCTTTCTTGTAGCTATGGTAAACCTGACAAAGTCAATATGCTGGAGCGAAGTGGCAAAGGTCTCTGCTACCGCTACTGATGTTGGAATTGTTATATACCAAAAGCCCACTACATCATCCTGCTACAAGAGTCGCAAAGAGAGCAATCCTCCTCTTTGTGATCCGAGTAGGACCAACAATTCATGGTATTTGTATCTAAAACTCAATGATTTCCAACTTTCCACTGCAGAAGCTTCTTTATTTTCACTTGTATCATCTATTCCTGCAATAGGTATGCGTCTCTAGACAGTTGCCTAGTGCCGGTTCCAGCTGAATCCTACCCGTGGCCTTCACCATGGCCACAGAGGCTCAAAGATAAACCCCGAAGCCTCTCGGGTCCCGATGCTGAAGAAAGCTACAGAGGATACACTACTCACTGGTCTGCACTTTTCTCAGAGGTTTATCTTGAGGGTGTTGGTATAAATTGGTCGAATTTGAGGAATGTTATGGATATGAACGCACGCCATGGAGGGTGAGATATTTACCTTTCCCAAGAAATCTCCTCATTTTTCTTTAGTTGGGAAAAGATCAATTTTATACCCCAGTATGTACACTTTTTCATAATTGTACCTAACGTATGTGAAATGACAAGTTAAAGAGCTATATATATACTATCAAGTTTATTATCAATTCTACCCTACATTTCAATTTCTGGCAGTTGATTGCCGACTCAGCACACTGTAATTATGTCATTTTCCCTTGAACAAAAACTAGAGATTTTCCACCGGCTTGCTGAGTTGACACTCAGCCGCTGAAAATTGCATTGTAGGGTATAACTGATACAAACTTGACATTGTGTGTACTAAATTGTAATTTTGCATACTTTAGGGTACAGTTCTGAAAAAGAGTGAAGTGGGGGGTATGAAATGATATTTTTGCTTCTCTGGAATGTTCTAAGTTATAAGCTTTTGTTTTCTTATGCTATTTTTAAGGTTTGCTGCTGCGCTCATTAATCTACCTATATGGGTAATGAATGTTGTACCCATACACGAAGCAGATACTTTACCTGTCATTTATGATCGAGGGCTGCTTGGAGTTTACCATGACTGGTGTGAATCATTTAATACATACCCTCGAACATATGATCTTCTGCACTCCAGTTTCCTCTTGGGAAATTTGAGCAAGAGGTACTACTGAGCTGCACTTTTGTCTATGCTCCACTCCTGTTCATAATATGATCCATCCCCTTAATTCTCCGAGTCCCTAAGTAAAATAGTACTTGAACTTCAGGTGCGATATAGTAGAAGTAGCTGCAGAGATGGATCGGATATTGAGACCTGGTGGATACCTGTTGGTTCAAGACACTGCAGAAACGCTAAACGAGATTAACCCCATCCTAAAATCCCTTCACTGGACAGTAAATTTACATCAAGATCGGTTTCTTGTTGGTAAGAAAGGTTTTTGGAGGCCTGGTACATAAGCTTAATCATAGCATTATTTTTACTATGTACTATAATAGTTGCCTCATGGAGATAAAAAAAATGTTATTTTACAAAATAAGATAGGTATTTTTGTAGTATACTGCATCGTCGACTACACGTACAATTTTCATGTATGTTATATAGTTACAGAATCTTGAAAGAAATAAGATCATCTTCTTCATTAATTTTCTATATTTCATTTCATGGTGAACGCACAGGGAGTAGTATATATATTTTGTGGCCACAAATTTTGTATTAAGATGAGATTGGTATTTGGTAGCATATCTTAATAATTTACATTAGGACTGCCCTTTGTTTATGAGAATATTCATAAATATCCTTTTGTGAAGTCAATGTTTTTTTTGTTTTTGTTATTGTTTTTGAGAAGTATGTGAAGTCAATGTTGATATATATATGAAGGTATTTTAAGGTGGGAGGTGGAGCCTATTTGGGTTGCCATGCATCTATCTCTGCAAGCAATTCCAAGTGTACAAGTTCCTTCACTTAGAATCCAGAATATAGTAATATTGCTGAATTCAGAAGTAAGAAACAGTTTGTTTTATTTTATTTTATTTTATTTTATGTATATAAAGAAGACAAAAACTTGTGTCAGCCGGAGGCACCGTGCGGCCGGGCTTAAAGTGCCAATTTTTATACAAAAAAATATCAATCTATATGAATAAAAGTGTCAATCTTTAACATAATTATTTTACGAATAAAATGATAATTTTTAAAATGTCAATTTTTATACAGAAAAGTGTCAATCTATATGAATAAAAGTGTCATTATTTTAGCCCGGCCGCACGGTGCCTCCGGTTGACCCAAGTGTGTTCCTATAAATAATTCGTAAACTTGTACAAATTTTCTCGGAGCCTTAACTACTAACTAATTTTATTCTTGAATGATGCCAAAGTAACGAAGTTGACTTTTGAAAGCTTAAAGTTAAACCCACCTGAGTTCGAGTTTTTATATTTTGAGTGAGTTCTCTTTTATGGAAAGAAAAAGAAGGGATAAGAATAAGTGTGAAAAATATTATTTCATAACGTGGTCTTTATTTTTTTACCTTATATTTTTTATAATAAAAAATAAAATTTACATGTGGAAAATATTATCACTTTAAGTTGGGATACAAATATTATATAGATTTGGACTTATAAGGGAAAAAAATAGATGTCTGAGAAAATGTTTCTTCATTTCCCCACATTTTTCCCTCAATTGTAAATAAGTCACGAATGTAAAGTATGTTCATGACGTGGACGGCCATGTGGATGAAAATCTGACTTGTAAAACGACGTCGTTCTGTTCTGCATGACTTTTCTAAAGACAAAAATACCTAATTATCAATTTATATATATACTGATAGAGTAATGCTCTAATGTCTACGCGGGCATGCTTGATGAACCTATGGATGACGTGACATTGAAATATGTAAGGAAATTAATAAAAATCCTACAAAAAATAATTAAACCCTAACATAAAAAAACTAAACTCTAAAAGAAAAATTACAGACGTGACATTGTCACATCACCGGTGGACACATTAAATATGTCCACCGTAGGTAGAGGATCATTTCTATATACTGATATACTAATCAAATTTATAGGCGCCTAGTAGACGATTATGCCACATAATCAATTTACCTTCTTTTTTATACTGATATATACTGAGTTGTTTATAGGCGCCTAGTAGGCAACTATGGCACATAATCAATTTACCTTCTTTTTTCTCAATTTTCTCATCCATCATGACAATTTATTATTGTTATTTTCTCTCTCTCTCTAGCATTTATTTTCACGTGCCCATACATGCTTTCCATTCTAATTTTTATTTATTTAATTTATGACAAATAATATTTAATTGATTTTTGTTAAACCCTAATTAGAAAATAATAAATCTTAATTGAAAATTATTAAATCGTAGTTGGAAAATGATAAATCATTATTGAGAATTATTAAAACCTAATTGGTGATTGCTAAATTTTAGTTAAAATAATAATAAAAACTATTGAAATCACTAAATGAATTTAATCAACTATTTAGATAAAAAAAATAGAAAAATAGAGCTTCCATGCCAAAATGAGAATTTATGAAATTTATTTTTAACTTAATTGAAAATTGATAAATCATTATTGCGATTGATAAACTTGAATTATAATTATTTATAATGAAATAAAAGCAAAACATAATAATATTATTATATACTGTGTGGTTCTTTAAATATATAGAAATAGGTGTCGCTACTATATAGAGAGAAAAATAAATACAATAGAGTTAATATAAGAGAGATAAATATATGACGTGAAAGGAAGAGAAGAATTATTCGCTCACAAGCACTCATCAAATCATTTTCATGTATATATATATATAATAGATTCATATAAATAAATGCTATTTAATTGTACATAAATAATACTCCATCAAGTCTCGTATCAATAGTCGTATTTACTTTTGTGCACGAAAATTAAGAAGTGATATTTGTGTAATAAATATAGGTGGACCAATGCTTTTAATTACTTGATTAAGGGATGCTTTTAATTACAAGATCTTCATCATCTCTAATTGACTTTTTGCGAGCGTCTCCTCAGTTATGAGAAGCTCCTGCCTCTCCTCCTCTACGTTATGCTCTGCGAGCTCCCTCACGGTTGTCCAAAACTCCTCGGCGGTTGAAATGGACGGTAATACGTGCTCTGTAACAACGAGCCTCATCGTGAATATCAATATGAGAAGATGACCGTTTCTGGCCTAGAGATCCGACGGCGAGTCCAGCAGCCACTCAGAGAATGGAGAGCTCCCAAATTTCTAGGGCTACGGTTTTCAGAATTGAGAGTTTTGGGCTCAATTTTAGGAATTTTTTGGGAGAAAAAGAACTCATCACAGCGGGATAGGATAAGGACAATGGCGGCAAAGGATTTCAGCCGGACGGGGAGTGGTTGCCCGTGAGAGACGGGAGTTGTAGAAGAGGAGAGTTGCAGAACAGTGATTAAGTTTCTAGAGAATGAGCGAAGCCGGTAGATGTTTAAAGGTAGGGTAGGATAAGAATTATTTGTGATATATAGGGTGCTCTAATTATTTCCTTATTTAGGGCGTAACAAATGAGTTGAGACAAACCAAAAAGGAAAGTGACACGATTGATATGAGACGGAGGGAGTACAGAGTAGTATTATAATTTATTACATATTTATAAAAGATGCTCCTGCCGTCCACGATCTGTTGGCACTAATATTATATTGAGACATCCATGATCTGTTGACCTTTTCCATTTTGGGATGTAGCCCCCACAATCACTTTAGGGCTTGTTTGGTTGGCAGGAAAGTAATGTTATCAAGGAAAATGATTCTCAGGAATGTGATTCTGGGGAAAATAAAACATGAAAGTAAAGTTGTTATGGAATATGACTCTGAAGAATATTATTCTGAGGAAAATGAATCATAACTAATCAACAATCCGGTGTTTGGATATCATCAATAAAATTGTCTAGATTCTAATATGAAATCAAGTTATCGTTTACATTGAAAAAATATCAATTTCATAATATCAAACTTCATTATTATTCTTCTTATTATTATTATTATTATTATTTTGTTTTATTATTATTATTTATTATTTATTTTTGTTTTTTTTGTTTTTTTTACTATTATTTTTTGGTTTTTATTATTATTATTTATTTTATTTTGTTTTTGTTATTATTATTATTTATTTATTTATTTATATTATTATTTTAAATTATTATTATTATTTTTGTTTTTGGTTTTTTTATTATTATTATTATTATTATTATTATTAGAATTCATGTATCAAGGAAAAAGAATACCTAGGTTAGAGTAGGGAATAAAAATCCTTGAATTTTGAACTAACTTTCCTTGATGTCAGAATTCTTATTACTTTTCTGAATTTTATAAAATTTGAAACAAACACATAAATTTAATTTTTTGGAATCTGATTACTTTCCCTGTTACACCAAGCACATGAATATAATAATTTGGAATCATATTACTTTCCCAGAGCAGAATCCCGCCAACCAAACGAGCCCTTAATACTTTTTTTACTCTACTTTTTAACACTTTAATACAATTTAAAATATTAGATGGGCCCACAATTATTCCACTTTAACACTTTAATTTATTAATACATCATCAAGATACATTAAACTTCGTGTCTAAAATCTTGGGTCAACATTTGATGGACGGATGGAGTATAATTTTAACATCTAAAAGTAAATTTATCGTGGCCCATTAGCTCAGTTGGTTAGAGCGTCGCGCTAAAGGTTGTAGGTTCGAAACCTGCATGGGCCATTTCTTTTGGTAAGTAATTAAAAATCATCTAAAAATAATGCCATATGATTTTCCCTATAGTTGGTAAGAATGAATATACAAAATACCATAATATTTTGTATGTACTCCATTGATATGTAGCCATTTTTATTAAAGTTTTGAATTTACTTTAGTAATAAAATGGCTCTCTCCGGGATGGAGCGAGTACTTGGTAAAAAGTGATATATAATAAACATGATGTCATGCAATAATATTTAGCTTATAATTATTGAAAATGAACATATAATTCTGTAATATTTTAAATATATTCACTTTTTAACGCAATTTAAATATATTTATGAAAAATAATTATATGCATAATAATGTACAGTAGTAGCACTAGTAACCATAACATTCATCTTATCGCACCTTCGATTCCGCTTGGCGCACTCATATTGTACGGAATATATTTTATTCTAGTATTTTTCTTTTTATCGAAATATTCTACTAGTATATTATTAATTATACATTTAAATTAAAACATAACTCAAACATGAGTTTCTAGTATTATTACCGTAGAAATGCTCCCTACCCATGGTGAACATACTTAATGTGTCCACCGCTGATGTGACAACGCCATGTCATTAAATTTTTCCATTTAAGGTTGAGTTTTTTTTTTTTTTTGGTAGGGTTTAATTTTTATGGTATATATTTAAATTAATTTTCTTATTTATAACGTTGCAACATCATCCGTGGGCACATTAAGTATGTTCACGGTGGGTATTGGAGCATTCCTTGCCTCTTATTAACCATACATTAAAATTAAAACATAACTCAAACATGAGTATTTTTAACTATACATAGAATAGACTATTATCCAATTGTAACGCTCAAGTTTAGGACCATCGAAGATTAAGTCCAAGCAAAATTGATGAATTTTCTATACCAAGATTAATTATTGATCGTGACACTAAATTTGTTTCTGAGGCGAATGTGAGCGCATCTTTAAAATTATAAATTACTACTATTATATAATTCATTCGTCCCGTCAAACTTGACATATATTCTTTTTCCGGCCGTTTTGCTCTACCTGACGTGTTTCCAAAAAGGAAAATAATTAGGGAATTTAAGTGTAAATTATAACAAATCCCCACTAATAAATTACAATAAATATCTAAAATATAAAGCTAAAAAAATTATAAAAAATTAGCTAGTTAAAAAAAATAATTACAATAAATAAAAATAATCGAAAGTAACGAATAAAAAAAATTAAAAAAAATATCCAATAAAATAATAATCCGTGTAAGCTAATTAAAATATAAATTATTAAAATAATACTAATTCAATATGCTTGTCCCTCAATTTTTGTATTGAAAGAAATGCGTGGAGTTCGGCGGGATTGAGGGAGTAACATATATGAACTTTTCCCACCTTTCGTAATGGCGTCTTTAAGTTTTGTTTAGCTATCATTCAAGTTTTTGAGTTATTAAAGTTTGTGTTCCATTCAAAAAAAGTTGTGTTATGACTTTTTTTTTTTTTTTTTTTTTTCTTTTTTTAATCAGGCAAACACAACCTGATTGAGGTGACTCGAACTCCCGATCTCTTGGTTGGAGGAGAATCGTCCTACCAATTGAGCTGCGCTTCGTTGTTAGTTGTGTTATGATATTATCAAAGTAGTATCAAATACTACGTAATTATTTATATTTCAATTTAATTTCTACATATGTCAAATTCACAAACTTAAGTAGACATAAATCGGCGACACAATCAATTTGTTGCACTATCTGATCAACATATCATGAGCTCACCTGACCAGCTTTATTTCTTCAGTATGTTAATATAAAATCAAGTTCCTCAACTAATGGGCTGATTAACTATGCTAGAAGACTATATAACATCTTTTTAGGGGTGAGAATGAAGAATTTTGGAATCCAATCAAAATATATATCTTTAAATACATAAAATTTACATTAACATTATATCCCGACATGTGACATGCATATTAACAATCGTCTTTTCTTTACTACCTTTGTGATTTTATTTCCAGCTAACTATATCCATTCGAACCCATGCACTTGAGATACATAAATATATAAATCACATTAGGCAAGAAATGATATAAGTGACGCGTATGATATAGTAATTGAGTATGTTCATAAAATAGTGCAGGAATTATTGAAGCTATATAACTATGTAGACTTGATAATCCTCCTTGACTAATCAATTTAGCAGTTAGACTATTACGTATCCAATTATGACGCTCAAGTTTAGGACCATTCAAGGTTAAGTCCAAGCTAAATTGATGAATTTGCTATATAGATCGAGATTAATTATTGATATCATTAAACTAAATTTGTTTTTGAGAGAAAGAGTGCAAGTGCATCTTTAAATTGATTATGTAATTATTAGTAACACATATATATGATATTATAAAAGTATCGAATAATTATCTATATTTCAATTTTATTTTTACATAAGTCAAAATCACAAACTTAAGTAAAAAAGAAACGCAATACAAAATTTGAGGACAAAAATATCAAAATTTAAGAAGCTATTTATACATTTTTCATATGGTTGGTTTACTCGAGTTCAATAAAGTAAGCTATACTATACCAACTGCCAAAACTAGAAACCAACTCCCACTGCCTACAATTAACAACCAATATATACTTGGGTAGATGAGTACATATTACGGCAAGAGTCCAATTAATTAATTATTGCAGCTACAAAAGAAAATAGTTGGGAAAAAAAATCAACGAATAAAACACTTTCATATAGTATTTCTCCCTCTGGATGAAATCCTATTCTCGTTACCGTATATCAATTATGTACCAAAGTTTATTTTTCTTAATTTTTAATTTTTTTCCTCAATTTCGATATAATATGATTTAGTCTAATAGTATACTAATTAATAATGATTCATTAATTCAATAAGGGTATATAATTTTTTTTTTTCAGCATTTTTTCTTTATTTTTCAACTAATAAAATTAAAATTAAATACTATTAAATAATAAACCCTAATTGGATTGATAAACCCTAATCAATTAGTGTAAAGTTAGATTGAATCATAATATCTAGAAGAAAAATAAATAAAAATTAAAAAATTAAATTTAATATACAATTAATACACCGTAATGGAGACAAAAATCTATGGCATCTTCCAAACTTCCTCCCCCCCCCCCCCAAAAAAAAAAAAGAGAGTAAAGAGAAATAAGAAAAGAAAAAAAGAAAAAAGATAGTGTACGCGCGTCTATGCTTTTTGAGCAAGCTTGCCAATCGCTTAAGAAAGGAGCTACGTTTGTTGTTTGGCGTCACCTTTCGCTTTCTCTTTACCCACTCATTTTCACTACCAATTTCATGATTTTTAAATCTTACCCAACATATAGTTATTGGTGATCTACATATTCACAAGAAGTTGAAATCTTATAAATAATATATTATGACT
The DNA here is from genome assembly GCA_001642375.2 of Mentha longifolia. Taxonomy (NCBI): domain Eukaryota; kingdom Viridiplantae; phylum Streptophyta; class Magnoliopsida; order Lamiales; family Lamiaceae; genus Mentha; species Mentha longifolia. Next base: position 17,955,020 of record CM038117.1, read on the forward strand.
GCATCTTCTCTTTTTCTTTTTCTTTTTTTTAAATTTAATTCTTTTTTTTTTTTTTTTTGCTGCTATGGATACGTACGTGCAAATATTAAACGGACCCGTCAATGTATATTTTAAGTTTATCAATGTCAGTTACGATAAAAATTAACATGCATATACTATTCTATAAGAACATCCACTAATATTTATGGCAAATTTCCCTAAATTATTCCCTAGTTATTACGTATATAATGGTTCATGTATCATGCATTCATGTACGTAACAGAAGTAATACCCAAAAAAAAAAAAAAAAAAACTTGCAAACTTATTGAGCGAGTTAAAACACACGTTATATGGCATTCAGATTTGGTTCCAAACTCGAATTATATTTGATTCCAAACTAGGGGTGTATACGTACTGAACAGTTCGTGAACTATTTGAAATCCGGCTTGTAAAAGCTCCTTCAATATTCGTTTGTTCTAATAACGAGTTGAGCTCGAATATTTTTTCAAGTCGAACTAGAGCTCATATATGTTCAGCTTGAAAGATTGCAAACATATTCGATAGTGAAGTTCGAGAACACGTTAGCAAAAATGTTTGCCAATGTGTGCAATCCTAACTATCAAACATATTCATGAACATGTTCGCGAGCCTCTTTAATTAAATGTGCATTATATACTCTCTCCGTTTCATAAAATGACACTTTTTTTTTGTCCTTTTTGCACGCTTTTTCACGCTTCTCGATGATGGGTTTTAAGATGGATTTTTGAAGAATTCTTTCTTTTACGGGATACTATGAAATGGAGGGAGTATATAATACGGAGTATAATATATTAAACATATTTATATAATATTATAGTTTTTGAATAAATAATGATATTTTTAAACCAAAAATATTACACATCATTAATATTTTCATATACACATTATATAGTCTATAGATACACTAATAATGGACTTTTTGTACCTAGTTGGGGTACTATAGTCATAATACCTATATAGAACATAAACATCATATGTATTTATCTAAAATATAGTTTTATAATTACTCAAAACTCATGCATCGAAAAGTATTAGTTACTAGAGAGGAATGCACTCCAACATTATAAGCAAATTTAATGTTCTCATGCCTGATGCGGTGGCGATATATTTAAAGATTTTTTTTTTTTAATATATCTTATAAAATAAATCTTACAAAAAAAAAAACTAAACCTTACTAAGAATAAAAACTACATCCAAAATAGAAAAATCATTAACATGACACTGACATGTCAACCGTACACACATTACGTATGTTCATCGTGGGTAGAAAAACATTCGTGAGATACTATATCCAGATTCAAGCCAAAAACATATATAATCATTAACATGATATAACTCAATCTTGAGCATTAAAAGACATACAAAGTGCAGTTTGGTTGTTGGGACGCTTCTCGATCCTTGTACTAATAAGTCGGGAGTTTATGTTATATCGAATGTGTGTGTAAGTGTGTTTGTTGTACTAAAAATATTATTAAGCACTAAAAAGTACTTCTTGTGTCCACCAAGAGTGATGCTCAGTTGGAGGCACGAGTAGATATTTGGTTGATTTTTATAAATGGATTTAAACAAAGAGCCAGCAAGAGTTGATGTGTAAAATTATAAAGTATTGTTGGTCTTTTATGATAATAAGAATAGGTTTACAATATAAAAATATATGTGAAATTATGTACCAAAAATTAAAAGATTACAATTTTTATAGACAAGATCGAAATGCATGACAAAAAGATCGCACTTTTTAATTGACGAATGGGATATTTATTAGGATATTGACATGAAAGTATTTGTTTCTATATTCCAAACTCCAAAGCATTGCTTTTTAATATATATATAGACATTGTTAGTATTAGTTTTGCACTTGGATCTGGATACGGGGACTGTCTACATGAGACAATCTTATAACAACTCAGAAGTAATTGATTATATTATATACTACCTCCATCCCCTCATTAGTCTCATTTGCTTTATTGATTTTTAGCACGTTTTTCTACTGAAATCTAGTACGTTTTACAATATAATTTTGAAGTACTTTTTCGTTTACGGGTAACTATGAGTGTTATAGTATCTCGTAAAAGAAAAAATACTTTAAAATTATATTGTAAAACCCGTATTAGGTTTCGATGGAAAAGTGTGCAGAAAAGTCAATAAAATAAATGAGACTAATAAGTAGGGACGGATGTAGTATATACTTCCAATGAAAGATAGAAACGAGCTCAAATGGCATCGTTAGGGCTGTCGAAACGGTATCGGTACTTCGGAAAAATCGGTACCGAACCGGGTACCGAGTACCGGGTACCGATTTTTCGGTATACGGTACGGTACTCAGGTACCAGATATTTTATTATTTTCGGTACCGGGAATACCCGTACCGTACCGGGTACTGACCCGGGTACCGAAATTAATATATAAATTAATTAAATATTATATTTTATTTCTATTTTCTAAAATTGAATTTCATAATACCTAAACTAAGTAAAATTAAATAATATTTTATTTCTATTTTCTAAAATTGAATTTCTTAATACCTAAACTAAGTGAAATTAAATAATATTTTATTTTATTTCTATTTTGGATAATGGATTGTGAATTTAGATTGTGGATTTGTGATTATGTTTTGTTAGTTTATAATAATTTAGATTATTATTGGTATTGAAAGTTTGAACTTGTATTTTTTTTTGTTGAACACCATAAGAAATTTTAAAAAAAGTAAGATTTTTTTTTTTTTAATTTTCGGTAATTTATTCGGTAATTCGGGAATACCCGTACCGAACCGTTCGGTACTCGGGTACCCGAATTAATAATTCGGTACGGTACCGGTACCCAGAAATCTGGGTATTTCAGTATCCGGGTACCAAATTTTCGGTACGGGAGTACCGGTACCGTACCGATCGACACCCCTAGGCATCGTAGCTAGGATAGTTAAATTACAGCACTAGCTAATTAACCTATGATAACATTCAAACAAGCTGACACCATCATTTTATTAAATTTGAAATTTCAGTAGTTTAAGTGTCGTGTTCTTGAAAGGGTAATGGTAGCATATACTCCCTCCGTCCATCGTATAATGAGCTATTTTATTATTATAATAAACTCATATTGAATAAACATAGCTCATTATAAAGTGGACAGAGGGAGAAATATAAATCATGACATGCATATCCATAATATTAGTATCCCAAAAAAACTCATATTTTCCGTTTGAGCGTATTAATTAAATAAATTCTCGTGTTAAAGTAAGTTGTGTAATAAATATGAATAAATTTGGATTATTGATGAGAGGAGTATGATTTACTACGCAATTGAAATACACTATAAGCTTGACAATACTAAAACATCAAATTGTGTAAAAATAAGTATGACACCGATGGTGTATTGCAATGCAAGCATACTTACTTTAAAAACAGTTGTGGATAATAGTAAAACCAATTATTTATTCATATTTTTCACAACATAATTTATTTCTATATAAATCAAACTTTCTCTACATATAAAATTTTGTGTCGGTGTGTAAAACATACGATGATATAAAATAGTTACTCCATTCGTGTAATATTTTTCTTTTTCTTTTTTATGTTTGGAAAAACACAGATCTAGATCTTCTTACATTATTTTGAACTAGATTAGACTTTATTTGATTCATTATTTTTGTAGTTATGTGAAGAATTGTTCCTCATACTTAGATTCACGCCAATACCACTCATTTTCTAGGATGGATACGAGATGATGTAAATTTACGATAACTTAATATCCATTCCGTCCACGAAAAATCTAATCAGTGTTCCACTTAAAATTAATATTATACGAGATGGAGTATTACATTATTTAATTTAGTTGTATAGTGAGTTAAAAAAAATCCCATTTAATATTATACCTTTTCTTTTTTCAACTTTATTTAGGAAACTTTTTATTTTTTATTTTTATTTATGAGTAAATAATTTTATAAGCTGCAATTCTCTTAATAAGTTCTCTCTTGTTCAACATAACATTAATATAAAACATGATACATATAATAAACAATCTTGCATAATCCTGAGTATTTGTTATGCATTATAATACTCCATTCGTCTTGTCATGTATTAATCTCATTTTCTAAATATATGAATATAAAATAATAAAATAAGACAAATATAATGGGACATAAGTAATATTAATTATTATTTATTCGAAGTAAATAATAAAACACAACTTTATAAATAGTAATAATGAATACTTAGTTACAAAATTGACGTTTGTTACACAATTCGGTAAATACAGTAGCGTAACCGCTTTAATTTGCCATTATAATTTCAATTTAAATTTAAAACCTATGATTTTGAAAAACATAATCTCCAAGGTTGGGCCCCGCCACTTAGTTGTCTATTCCTCCTTGGCATTTTGCAATTACAAAACCCGAGTCAACTTTGTAAACTATTCATTTTATTTTTTCTCCCTACATTTATTTTTACACCCATACAATCAGCATCAAATTCCTATTTTTTCTATACACCAAACCAAACTGCTTACTCATGCAATCCAAATTCAATTGTATATACTGTACAAAACTAGTCACCAATAATATAATAGTATTCCATAAAATTTCAAAGGCTTTACTAATTTTTCCAAATAGCAGTACTTTTCAGTTGGTGCTAAAGATGAAAAGTCACCAGCCTCCAAAGCAGCTGAGGAAAATTCACTCAACAATTTTATTAGCAGCATCCCACTTCTTAATCCATGCAAATTAACCCCAATGCCTCTATCATTCCTTGAATACTCATTTTCCGAGCTCTATTTATTCGTAAAGATTCAATTTTTTGGTTCTTGAAGTCAAAAAGAAAAGGTTTTCAGTTGTTTTGTGTCTCTATATCTATCATTTTCTCTGCAATTTGTACATTTTGGCAATTTTAAATTTCTGGGAATTTTCCGTTTGTAGGTTGGATTGAGTCAACTCGGTCCTTGATGGGAAGTTTCTTGCTCCACTTCTCTTCTCTTATGTGATCAGCTTCCGTTGAAGAAAGAGTGGTGTGTGTTAGTTTCTTATGAAAAAATGGAGCAGTTTTTGAGAAGTAGAAGTCTTGTGTTGGAGGCATCACTCTCACTCATATGCTGCCTTCATTTGCTAAATCTAAATTATTGCTTCTCTCTCAATGATGAAGGTACCTATTATATATCTTGATTAAATTGCTTCTGAGTTTTATTATTGGATTGTTGTTTTATTTGGATGATGTTCCTTCATATTAATATTATTATTTAGGCATGGCTTTGCTGAGGCTTAAGGAGAGAGTGAGAAGCGGTCCAAAGGGGGCTTTGTCGAATTGGATCGATGAAAATGGAGTCGAAACCCCGTGTTTTTGGTTTGGAGTTGAGTGTTCACAAGGACATGTTGTAGCCTTGTAAGTATAATAGAACAACACTTTCTTGATTCATTCATTCATATATCTTCATATCCTTTGCCTCTGATCAATGGTGATGCTCCTTTTTATGACTGGATTATACCCTTTTTCGTGCTAATCTGCAAGTTGATACCTTTAAAGAGTTTAATTTCTACTGTTAAGAGAAACTTCTGTACAACTTTTCATCATATATACATAAGGCTAAGATTGTATGATTCAATCTACTAATTCTACTATATGTAACATTTCATATGTGTTATGGACTTTATGGAGTAAATCTTTTTCTCAATAGTTCTCCTGATTCATGAGAAAAAAAATTCTTCTTACAAGTTGAACTTGAAATGCAACTGCATATAAATCAGACATGATTTTTCTTTAATCAATATAAATCCAACTTTAGACTTCGTTGACAGCTTCTATTAGTAGATTCCATTGAAGAATTTTAAGTGTGGAAGCTTCATAATCTAGAAAATTCAACTGTTTCTAATTACCAGTTCTTTAGAGTAGTCAGAACTGATTTCAATCCAAACTATGACAACTTTCTTACTTGTCGACTACGTACATGATACATTTGAAACATAGAGTGGATATTTATAGCTATAATCTGCAGGAACCTGAAAGATCTGTGTCTCAGAGGTACTCTGGCTCCCGAGATTGGAAACCTCATTCACTGTAAATATATGTAAGACTCACTAAACTCATTGCTACTTTATCATCTTCAGTCCTGTCCTGTGTACTGCTATTTAGGCCCCTTTTTTCCTCTCGTTTTTTCCAGAATTCTGCGCAACAATTCTTTTTCCGGAGTAATCCCTAAAGAGATCGTAAATTTGATTAATTTGCAAGTATTAGACCTTGGATATAACAACTTCAGTGGACAAGTTCCAGTTCAGCTTCACAGATATTTCCCAGCTATACTGTAAGTTTTAACAATAAAATTTGCTTTATTCCCAAAAAAAACCCTTTTTCTTATCTTGATATTGTGTATGCAGTTTATTTGACAACAATGAACTGCTTAGCAGTAGCTTTCATGAAACTTATGAACTGAAAAAGCAAAGTGAAGCAGTAATTTCTCGGTGAGTCTTCTTCAGCCGGTGTTCATTTTGACAATGAAGGCACTCGTACAAGGATTTTTCAAGTTCACGACTTTCTTTATCCTATCAGGAACTCAGACGACACCGGTGATGTTGCAAACCGGAAATTATTACAAGATTCTCCGTTTGTGCAAAGTGAAAACTTCCCTTGGTTGTTTCCTCCAAGCCCGGAATCCACTTCATCGCCACCACCTGATCCACTACCACCTCCAGAGGCAGCTCCAGCTCCGGATCCGGATCCTGATCCATCTCCTTGGCCTCCAGCATCGGATCCTTTGCCTTCACCCTCACCTTCACATTCTCCTCCTCCGGTTACGTCTATTTCTCCTCCTTTTTCTCCTGCCCCTGCTTCAGCACCTAGCACACCAGCTGCATCTTCTAGAAGGCATCACAGCCGAGTTCTGATAATTTCTGCTGCAGCTGGAGGTCCCTTTTTACTTCTCTTGATAATCGGAATCTACTTTTGGAGAAGTGGTAAGGTTTCTACTGTCAAGCCCTGGGCTACGGGATTAAGTGGACAACTACAAAGAGCACTTATAACTGGTAATTCTTACCGCTCTGCTTCTGCATTTTCCCTTTGGTGTCGGCTCCGTCTATGCTTGCAGATGTAGGTACCGAGAATGAACCATCTATGTTTATAGATATCTTATACTAGTATTATCTTTTTCTTTCAAATAATGTATGTTTATGTCTGTGTGTGTGTTTTGAATTTGCTTACTCTCTCTTACTGATTACACCCCTCGGTTGTTTTCAGTCAAATTCTTCCGAACTTATCAGCGTAGATACAAAAATGAAACACGAAAACATTTCCTTTTTCGCCTTTTATTCATGCTGTGGTTCTATAATCAATTAGCACATAGTTGGGATTAGAGAAGTGGCTTGAGAGGTTTACTGTTGGTTCTTTGAAACTAAGTATACATTTATGTGAGGCACATGCATCACCAATGTTTTAACCATCATCTGCCTTTTATATCGGTTGTGTGCTTTAATTCTAATTATTACCAACATCGTCTCAGGGGTACCGAGGCTCAAGAGATCCGAACTTGAGGCCTCTTGTGAAGATTTCAGCAACGTAATTGGCTCAGCTTCTTTATGTACTTTATACAAGGGTACTTTGTCGAGTGGAGTTGAGATAGCAGTCGCATCTATTGCAGTAGCATCGTCAAAGCAATGGTCCAACAGTATGGAAACCCAGTTCAGGAAGAAGGTGACTAGATTATACAAATTATAAGATTTTCAGTCTTATAAAGATTTGTGTTATGAAAAATGAAGAGCTTAAAGTATTTGGACATTAAACACATAACAAACACATGAAAGTTTCCTTATCAGTCAAAGAAATAAAATGAAATCATCGAAAGCCATATTTTGTTCGTTAATGCAGATTGTTTAAGTTAATTTTGATGCATTCGCGGTTTCAGATCGACACATTATCGAAAGTGAGTCACAAGAATTTTGCCAGCCTATTAGGATACTGTGTGGAAGAGCAGCCTTTCACTAGGATGATGGTTTTCGAGTACGCTCCAAACGGAACACTTTTCGAGCATCTGCACAGTCAGTATTTTCTACTTCTCCTTCAATCAACTATACCACTTGTCTTACTTGTGATGATGGATGTTTTTCTTATGCACTCTATAGTCAGAGAAGCTGAACACTTGGAGTGGCCAACTCGAATGAGAATAGCCATGGGCATGGCCTACTGCCTCGACTACATGCACCAAATGGTTCCACCCTTCATCCACAGAAACTTCAAGTCCTCATCCGTGTATTTAACTGAAGATTACGCAGCAAAAGTTTCAGATTTCGGCTTCTCAGATGAAAGGCCATCTGCACCGGAGAGTAATGTTTACAGCTTCGGAGTCGTGCTATATGAAATGATAACCGGTAAACTTCCATACACAGCAGGTAGTGATTCTTCTGAAGACTGGGCCTCAGATTATCTTACTGGGATACAAAATCTTAGAGAAATGGTAGACCCCACTTTGGAAACATATGGTAAAGATCAACTTCAACACATTTGTAGTGTGATAAGATCATGTACTGATCGAGACCCGAAACAAAGGCCGAGTATGAAAGATGTTTGTGCACAGTTAAGGGAGATAACCGGGATAGAACCGGAGGTGGCTGTGCCAAAGCTGTCGCCTCTGTGGTGGGCGGAACTTGAGATTCTTTCTACGGAAGCCGGCTGAATGTGAACGTTTGAGCCTTAATTTTTTTTTTTTTGTGTGTGTGTGTGTGTTGTTGTCATTGTACATTTTCATGAATGTGGAAGAAAACTTTCCCGCTAGCAATGCAGTAAGATGGGAGGTTGTACATAGGGAAAAGATTTTTGTGGATTTTCTTTTATGATTATACTTTGTGCAATACATTATGATGATCCTATACTCCTCATAATTATAAAGATTGATTGCCAAGGAGAATATGAGATAAGTTTGTGAATTGCCTTGGTGTCGGAGGTTTTAGGATTTTCGACATCTCAACTTTGCTAGTGTGTGAAGAAATGACACTTTATTTATGAATATTCGTCAAGTTTATTTATTAAAAAAGAAGAAAAAAAAAAAAAACCAACTTTGTCGGTTTGAAATTATTTTCACAAGTAGATAATATCTCCCAGTTTTACTATATTATTGGTCCCGAAACGAGTGAGAAACATGTGTAGGGGGAGGGCATGAATACACGTGTGTTGTCTGATGACAATTTTTAAAAATACCTACTTACTTGGTCGGTTGGGCCCATTCTTGCCCCACCTATCGGCGCCGTCGCCACCCTATTCATCCATCTCTCATCTTCTCCTTTTCTTTTCACTCTCATGCTCGCCACCATCTCTGACATCGCCGTGAAAATTTATTAGCGTCCATTGCCATCACAACCATCGCTTGTCGTCATTGCCACCTCAACGTCTTCCTCTAAGAGTCTTGTTCTTCCCTGGCTGTGATTGACATAACCACTACAAAACAAGAAAATACAATTAGGATTTCACGAATTTACGGTTGCTCATGTCCGTGTGCACACGACCAGTACTGACACGCTTTACTCATGTTCGAGTGCACAACTAGTATCGACACGCTCATTTCGCTCGTGTTAGTGCACACAAACACGAGCGAAACAAGCATAAAAGACCAGTCATGTACATGAACACGAGCAAAACGAGCATAAAAAGATTGGTTTTGATTATGAACACGAGCGGCGATGGCTTGTGTTGGTCGTGATGGCGGTTGTGTTGATCGTGACGAGATGCAGAGATGGGAATGGCAGAAGAAATTTGAGGAGAGAGAGAAGAGAGGTGAGGGAGAGAGAGAACAACGGCGGCAATGGCTCCAGCGGCGGCAACATGACTAATAGAAGAGAGGCAAGGAGAGAGAAGAAAGAAAATGTGGGTGAAGAGGCTCTAAATGAGTCAAGCTACTCGTGAGCTATTTAGAGCTCCACTTGATAAAAGTTCATTCGAGATTGTTTGGTGAATCTTGTCAATTAAACGAATCAAGCTTGAGCATGAGAGTACTCGACTCATTAGCTCGTTAATTGATTTAGTATGAAAATAAAAAAAATATTAGTAAGTTAGGACTTGTAATATATACTATGATCAATATTAAGTATTTGATTAACTTTATTTGTCATAGCAAATGATTAATACTAATAAGATCATCAATTTTCAAAAGAAAAAAAAATATTTTAAATATAAATTCAAATTATAAAATTCTATTGTGGCTCGACTAGGCTCGAATGAGCTGGTGAGGCTCGTAGTATTTGGTGAGTAAAGTTCGAGACTCGACTCGACAATAAATAAGCCAATCTTGAACATGATGTAAAAAAATTTGGCTAGAATTGCTATTAATCTCTCCCAACCAATGTTGTAAAGTATTTTAGGCGTATTTGAGGCGTTTTTCCTGATTAAGGCGAGGCGTAAGCCTCGAGGCGTATTGAGGTGTAAACCTCAAACTTTGGACAAAAATGGTTAAAAAAAATAAACAAAACACTTATAAAACAAGAAATAACTAGCAAAACATCAAATATAATACCCTAGAAGTCTTTTTAAAGTTCAAACATCAAATAAAATAGTCTAGAAGTTCAAAGTATAAAATAAATTCAAAAGCATAATAGTATTAAAAGGTTAATCAAACAACAAATTATGATGTCAACCAACTCAAAATCATCATTATCTTCCTCCTCATCTCCATCCTCCCACTCGAGCTCCTCCTCTTCGGCGGTGGGGAATGGACGGCGGCGACCAGGAGAGTCCCGGCAGACTCTATCGCTGGGTCGGTGGAGACGGCGTGAGTGAAAGGAGGATAATAGAAGGATTGTTCTGCTGAATTGTTTGCTGCTCTCGTCTTTGTCTTTATTTTCTTTAATTTTTTTTATTAAGGGTTAATTGAAAGGTATTGAGTGCTATTATGGCTCTAGCTTTTATTTAATTTTGATGGACTACTTTAATTTGTTGAGAATTGAACAAAATCGCCCATAATTTCTATCTATTTAACCCAACAATTTCAAAATTTGAGGCGTAAGCCTCATGAGGTGTTTTGAGGCGAGGCGTACGTCTCAACTGGAAAATGCGTGGGTTCCAACTACGAGGTTTAGAGCGTAAGCCTTGAGGCACTCGCTGGCACGCCTTGACGCGGGAGCCTCAATATTTACAACATTGCTCCCAACTGTACAATTTACTTTGGAAACTCGGTAAGACCGTAATAGAAATTCCTCGAACCTCAGCACGTGTAAGTACCTAAATTCTAACGACGTCGTTGCCACGATCAAAAAACAGCAGTCGCTTTCTGTCTGCCTCTACCCACTATTCATTTATCGCTGCCGCTGCCGCCCGATGGCAGCTCAACCGGGAGGACCGATTTCCGACCTCGAAGAATTTGAAGATGAGTTCGACGACAATGACGAGGATGACGATGATGACTTCGAAGAGGAAGAGCGCGACGACTCGGAATCCACGACTCCGATGCCCAGAGACGGCGCTAAGATAGAGTCTCTGGTTCGGCGGCTGTCGGCGGAGGAGAGGGTGGTAGTCCGGGTGAATGACGTTGTCATCAAGGGCAATACCAGGACCTGTTACTCCTTGATCGCGGCGGAGGTTGAGCCGATCTTCAGGGAGGCCACTAGCTTCAGACAGCTGCTGCGCGCCGCCGCAGCGGCCAACGCACGGCTGCAGCAACTTGGTCTTTTTGATTCGGTTATTATTACTCTCGACGCTGGCCCGTCAGAGCTTCCGGGGACCGTTAACGTTGTCGTTGAGGTTTCTGAGGCGAAGAATCGGCTCACAGGAGATTTGGGTATTTATTTTGAATCAGAGGTAGAATAATCGAATTCGCATATTTTTGTGATGAATTCCTCTGATTGATGTGATATGCCGCTTCGTTATAAGCTCGTGATTCGAGCGACTGCTGTTAGGAATCCGGAAATGAGGTTCAGGTGTTGATATGTTGAACAATTTTCTACGGCTTTGGTGTTATTGATTTAGTATATTTGCAGTATACACATGTAATTAAAAGGGAACATGCAAGGTTTGGATTAGGCTGTAGGAAATAATACATTTGGAGGTATCGATATAGCTTTCGGGTCGTATATTGAAATAAGGATTTCACATATTCCTTGGTTCAAAGCTGTAAGAAATCTCATTGATTAAAATTTCTACGTATGGAATTCCTTTCAAGTTGATTCAAAGATGGATTGATGTGGGGTTTAGATTGGAAAATAGGAGGCCTTAGTTGCGATTGCACCGAAGATCCAGAAAGAAGATAACAACTAAGTTTATTGTATTGCTCACATCAAATTTGGTTAGGAATTTGCATGAGTTAAGTTTCATAGATGAGTCTATGTTTGCATTCCCGTTGTCCCATTTCTTTTCTGATGATTATAATTTGTTTAAGATATATATATATTTTGCTGCTATTGTAGGCTAGATCAAATTCAGTAGATGGTTCTTTGAAACTGAAAAACTTGTTTGGTCTTGGAGATCTATGGGATGCTTCAGTGGCTTATGGCTGGGGTCAAGCGCCAGAGATTAGTATAGGGCTGTCTCTACCCAAATTTACGGGGTTAGCTACACCCTTGTCAGCTAGAATATCCATGCTTTCCCTAGAAGGGCTCAAGTTCTCCTCTCATAGGCAACAAGTGCTAGGTCTCTCACTTGGTCTGTTATCATCTGGGAATCATGATGTAGCTTATAATCTCTCTTGGCGAAGTTTAACTGATCCATTACAAATGCCTTCTGAGACCTTGGCCAGGCAGCTTGGACGTAGTTTATTCTCGGCATTAAAGTACGCTTATAAAATTGATCGAAGAGATTCAGCTATGAGGCCAACTCGAGGGCATGCTTTTGTTTCCACTACTCAAATTGGTGGTCTTTTCCCTAATGTTCAGAGCTTACGTCTTATTCATCAGGTTTTGACATCTATTATCGTTTAAGTTATGCATCCTTGTGTCCTTATTGTTTTCCCATAGTATATGATTTGTAAGTTATTGTTTTTCTTGAAAGGTGATTGATTGGGAAAATTTTTCTACGACACCAGTACATCATGCTATGTAGATAGCCCTATTGGCTGGAGAAAAGGAAAAAACATTATCATGCTATGATCTCTCTAAGGACTTATCAGATATTCAGATTAAGTTGCTAGCCAGGATTTCGTTGAATGCTGGATCATAAACAATCCTAATGATTTTTTTTTCGCACTAACATTATTATTGATAATTGTTATTTTTATCTGTTTAAGACAATTTTCCTCCCCTTTTCTCTTCTCCTGCACAGGAATTTGACCTTCGTTGTGCTATCCCCTTGGGAATCTATCGAGCTGCATTCAATTTTGGAATTTCAGGTGGCATCATATTCCCATGGGGGAGTGGATCCTTGAATGCGCCCTCATATTTTCCTGAGAGGTTTTACATGGTTAATAATTTTTCTCCGGTTTGCTCGTTTAGAGGCCCAACATCCATTTTAGGTTTCAAGGCTAGGGGGCTAGGCCCTCCTCAGCATAGAAGACTTGTCAGAGATAATCCTAGTGATGGAAACTCTAAAATTTCTGAAACAGATCATATAGGTGGGGACCTTGCTGTGACTGCTTTTGCTGACTTGTCTTTTGATCTACCTTCAAGAGTTCTCCAGGAAGCTGGTGTCCATGGACACATATTCGCTTGCACTGGTAGCCTGAATAAGTTTTCTGAGAATGGATACAAAGAGTTCTCTTTCCAGAAATTGCTAAACTCTTTCCAAAGCTGGGCAGGAATTGGAATCATCATACCTACCAAGCTATTTCGTATGGAGGTTAGCTATTTTTCTCTTTTAATAGCAATTCCTCTTGCAATTATGCTTTTTGAAAGAAAGAATTGCTAACAGTGGATACGGCTCAGTTTCATATAATTTTCTATCTCTTGAGGTGGGGAAATTCTTTGACTGCCTGTTAAAATGTTTGTCACAAATAGAGAACAATTCTCCTGGTTGTGGGATGCAGATATTAGAATATCTGATCTTGTTTGAAATGTCTTGATGGGATGTCAAATAGTCCATTCTTTAATATGTGGTTCAAATTTATGCTATTGCATACTTGTATTGTGATTTGAGATGGCTATAAAGAGTTGGGGGTCTTTGGCTAAGCTTATTTGAAAGAGCTTATAAGATGTTTGAAGAGCTTATAAGGTGTAAAAGTAAGTTTGGATGAGGCCCATGAGGGAGCTTATTTTTAAGGAGCTTATAAGCTCTTATAGCTTATATTTGGATCTTACATGCTGTTGATGAGCTTATTTTAGCCAAACACCTTTTTAAAGCTTACAAGCTCTTAAATAGTTTATAAGCTGTTTTAAGGAGCTTATAAGCTTAGCCAAGCACCCCCTCCCTCTCAAAAGTGACTAATACGATCTATAGGCGTGCAGTAGGCCTGTATTGACTATTGATACAAAAGTGTTGAAAGTTTTGCTCCCTTTTGCTCCTCTGTCTTTGTTATTTCATGTGAAATGCTAAGAAAGGTGGGAGCTTAACCATTTCTTTATGCATGGATGCTAGCAATAGTGTTAAGTCGGTCTTTTGTTTTCTGATCCATGAAGTATAATTTCTCTCTCAATGTTCCTTCCTAAAGTGTTTGGAGATGCTTTCTGTTAAATATTGCTGACTGCTTCATATTATTTATAGGTTAACTACTGTCATATTTTGAAGCAACATGAGCATGAGCGCTCAAAGATGGGTTTACAATTTAGCTTTTCACGTCTGCAATAATTCAACTCCCATGGTAATGTTTGTTCTCCTCTTACTATATGACGGCATTTTATTGACCTTCAAAGATGTTTATCTGAAATGGAATGTGAGATCTACACAAGTTTCGTTTCAGAGAGAGAGAGAGAGAGAGAGGTTTCAACAACTCCACTCAAGCATGATATATGGCTTTGCTGTTGCTTTTGTTAACTTGGTAACATAAATCTCATACATTAAAATCGTTCTGCACGATCAGCTGTATGCATCTCTTTACTGTAATTCTCGTGGCAGACATGTTAAATCATGTTCTTTGCCATTTAAATGTAATAATATGTTCTTCATTCTTTTCCTCCAACATTAAAGCTAGGTTCTCTCTATGGCCCATTTCTAGTTTCCACGATCTTCCTCAGTCGATCACTATGATGAATCTGTGGCCTGTTCAGAAGCTGAGTGCTTTGCTAGAAAATGCAAATCGCTGCAGAACGAGCTGTTCTGTCCATGATTCTGAAGCTTGCATTCACTTCCTATGCTTGCTATAATATCACTTAAATTTATTCCTTATTTGGTATTTATCTTTCTACATACATTAGTATCTTATTTTACATTAGTACATGTTTTATTATAAAACTTTGTATTATGCCCTTTATTAGTAAATAACTTAAGGAGAATATTAGAATCCTAGCCAGTTGCCATCATCATCCACGTCACTGGATTCAAATGTTCACTTCTAAGACTAAAATTTTCAATTAAAATGAAATTTGTATTTATAGATATAATTCTTATTTACAATATATATTACATATTTTTTGCGAATATATATTGTTTCAATCAATTACACTTTTAAATACACGCTATTAGACATTTTTGTAAGAACCATAAAGTTTCCAATCTTTTGGATTTTGATGACATACTTTTTGTGAACTCTAGCGTTGTATAGCTGATTCAGTTCGCCACGGAAATGAATTATGATTTTATATACTATGATTCAGGTCGCCACAAATAGATGAAGGGTTGAATTACCGTAGGCATCTTCTCTTATAGTATTCTCTTACGATTTTAGAAAGATAAATTGCCTTCATCCCCGAAACTGCATCCTAAAATTAAAAAGAAAATTTGACTGCGTGTTTTCTTACCTAGTCATTCTCACGTCGAACAATTCTAAAGCCTCTAGTAGTAACATTAAAGACGCATTTTGGACAAGAGAAAACATTTAAACACGAAGCTTGCAAATTGCTCACTTCTTCGTCAATAAAAAATGAGAAAAATAGCAAATAAGTCCTAGGGTTACACTTCTAACGCATATAGGATCCCCAACGTTCGTTCAGAGTGTATCTAACACTAAAATACATTTTGTTAAGCACTTACATCCATTCGCATTATTATTATTATTATTATTATTATTATTATTATTATAAGAGTCGACCATAGTTCTAACAATAGACAACCAATTTTAGAGCCATGGTGTAGGAATTCACCGGAATCCTTGCACTGCCCTTCAAACCCTCCTTCCTGAGAAGCATGCTCAACATTCACCAGGGTGGATACAAGAAGAGAGGAGGTGGGGCTAGCCCCCACGAAGCTTTATTATTTTTTATTTATTTTTATTTTTATATTGTTAAATTAGTTATTAACTGCTCTTCAGCCCCTACTATCAAGATGACATTGAACAAAAAAAATCCAAATTCGAAAGATGAGGAGGGGCTGAAATTAGGATGAAGAAGAATTATATACATATGTAATAACGAGCAGATCTTACAGCATTTTCAATCAATGATATTACATAGAATTCAGTTGACACCGGCTACTTAAGCTTTTTAGCAAAAGAACAAAATAGAGCCTTACAACAGTCAACTTTTGAATTAGTTTTATGTATTAGGCAGAGTCTGCTATATGTAATACTTTTATATATTTATCGCTATCTATATTGTTATTTTTGTGATGTATTATATCATTATTTAACATGAGTCATGAAACAATAGAGCCCCCACCAACATTTTTTCCTGGCTCCACCCGTCGCGCCGTGGGTGCTGCCGTCCCTTCGCTCAGAAAGTCCAGCCGCTGCTCACTTTCCTTACCGCCGCCTCCTCCTCCCTCCTCAGCTCTGCCGCCCTCGACACCATCACAACTTGCACCGCTACTAACACCCCACATGTCGCTACCCTGCGGCGGCATTGAGCACGATACCATCCATGAACTACCAAATGCAAATGACACAAAACTCGAATCTTTTTAGCATCCAAAACCAAAACCTCATCTTATCTCTCCTCCAATCAAACCCCGAATTCTCATACGAAATCCCATCACGAAAATTAATTCAGCTTCAGCCACATCAATCAACTATCACAAACCCTTACCGGCCTCCCCAACCTCATCCCCTCCGATCACAACGGCGGCGCTCACATCAACAATGCGACGAGGTGGAGCCTAGTGGGGACATAGACGAGCATGGTAACTTGAGGTTTGTCAATGTCGATTACGACTTCCAACGGAGCACCATGGACGAAAAGATGAGCCTCTCCATCTCTTCAACATCAAGATTTCACGAAATAAAACCGCCGGGGTTTCTCCCACAATCTCAATTTCTTGCGCCACAAGCCTATTTTTTGAGAATGAAAAAACATATACAAAAAGATTCTAAAATTTTAAAAGGACCCACTCTAAATAAAATTTTAAAAAAAAATGAAAAGAAAAAGAGTGACAATGTCATCGGGGGCGCTAGACAGATGAGTGTGAGTGCCCAACTAAATGTACATTGGGGTCAGATACACCCACCACGATACATTGGTTCCTATATGCGTTAGGGGAGTCAAACTTGAGCCTTATTTGCTACTTTTTCCTTGTGGCAACAACTCTTATTAAGTCAATCAATCACAAGCTAGGACTCTACATGGTGATTTGGATCATAAAATCTCAGCTTATTTCAATGGCAATAGTTTTTAATTAATAACATGATATTCATGTTACAAATTAAAAAATTCTCAAAGTTCTGGATATAAACAACATTACATATAGCTCCTTTCAACTGCTAATTGTGTCAGCTATACCGTGCCAAAATCCAGAATACGGGCCAAAAGGTGCTTAGAATCCAGGTTAAATTGATATTCCTCAAATCATTATTCTCGATAAATCGTTAAAAATACTCCATCGGTCTCCTAATAAGTGAATTTATTTAATTTACCCCAAATCATTATATAGAAAACTGAAAAGTAAGAAATTAGTAATTATTATGAGAGTAAATTTGATACTTTAGGCTAGTTTTTATTTAGAAAAATAACAAGACACTTATTTAGGTATTTTTTTAAGGGTGAACTTTAAATATACCCAAAATAAATAAGTGTATAAGTTTTATACCCACAAGTTTAAAACTATAAGTTTTATACCCAAAATCAAATGAAAAGACAAGAATAACCTCCAACTTTACTCACATTCAAAATAAAACAAAAAGAAAGTGGGTCCCACTTTACTATTTACTCTTAAAATTAAAAACAAATCTACCGTGAACTCTCTCCCTCTTACGCTCTCAATACCGTGAACCCTAGCCTCCCTTTTTTTTGAACAATAACCGTGAGGCATAAATTTGCCGGCGCCGGAGAGAAGAAGCAAAGCAATGTCCGATGTCGAGCATAATTTGGGTAACGAACACGAAGCCGATGTAGGTCCGTCACAGCCACGTCGCTGAGTTCCGACGAGGGAAGAACGAGAAAATATTCCGGATCCGCCGCCGCCGGTGAGTTCAATTTTTAGGAAAAAAAATTATATTTAAAGTTTTTTTATTGAATGTTCAGTTTATTTTTTGTGAATTTTAAGCATGTTTAGAGTTTTATGATTTTAGAATAGAATTAGAATTATAATGTGTTTATTTCCTTCGATTTGTATGCTTCAGTTGGGTTCGAATTCATGAAATCTGTATGTATAAATCTGGATTGGAACATAGATCTGTGTAGAAGAAGAAGTTACTGTTTAAGTTCACGGTTTCATTTAAGTCAAACCGTGAGATCTCACGGTTTGGTTTAAGTTCTGACCGTGAAATGAACTTTTAAACCGTGAGGTTTACATTTTAAACCGTGAGGTTTACATTTAACGGTCACGATTTTAACCAAACCGTGAGCTCACGGTTAGATTGAAACCGTAAGCTCCACGTGGCTTAAATCGAACCGTTAAAAGTAGTTCTCACGGTTAGAAATGAATTGTAACCGTGAGACCTCACGGTTTAACTTATGTTTAAACCGTGAGAAGAGTTTTTTAAAATGTTAATTAATTAATTAATTCGCGCTTTTTTGTTTATTTCTTTTGCAGCCTAGGTTTAATTGGTATAGACCACGTATACAAGGATTCCCGGGTGAAATAAATTGTTACCATCGGGACTATGCTATTCCGTCTATCATAGATTCGATTATGCGTATAGGCGGAGAAGAATTGGTTAGGCAATTCAGCGAGGCATCTCCTTTCGCCCGGTTGTGCACGATGAGGAAGACCGGCAATGCGAAACGTGCCTTGCACGAGCTCTTATCCCGAGAGCTATGGAGGGGCGACGAACATGAATTCGAAAGATTGTTTTATGTCGGTGGCCAGGATATTCGGTTTGGGCCTGAAGAATTCTGCCTTGTCACCGGATTAATATTCGGTGAGTCGTCCTTTAATCCTCACGGCAACAATCACATTATCCCAAGTACGAGCCTCTACCATACTTACTACGGCGGCAATGGAGTTAAGGTGAAAGTGAAACAATTGTGGAAGGATTTTACTGATGCGTCTCGAGTTATAGGGACGTTGGATCAATACTTGAAGGCCGCCAACATCCTTTGCTACTACTACTTGATATTGTGTAGAGACTACGATAGAAACGTTGATGATTGGGTGTGGACGTTGGCCAAGGACCTACAACGATGGGGGACTTTTCCGTGGGGATCATGGGGGTTCCAAATAATGTGCCACCAGTTCGGAGTGGCAAAGGACCCCAAAGAAATTGGAGGCAAAGGTACTTCTGTTACCTACCATTTATATGGTCCTGTCTGGGCGTTGTATTTTTGGGCATTCGAGGCCATTCCAAGTTTAGGGGAGAAGTGTGGTAGACGCTTGAACAACCACCAATATCCCCGACTAAAGCGATGGGAAATGGATGGCTCGACCAATGATTTTGTTGATTTTTTCAACAATCCAAGGGTACGTCATTAATTTTAATTTTATTAATTTTAAATCAATAATATTATAATATTATTCATGAGGTTTAATTTCTTTAATCAATATGGGTGAATTAATTGAAGTTGTTTTGTTTTTTTATTTAATTTGATTAATTCTCGCATATATATATATTCTAAGTCACACGGTTGAATTTTTAAAAAAAAACCGTGAGATCCACGGTTAAAAATCAAAGAAACCGTGAGATCTCACGGTTAGTAGAGTGAATAGAGAACCTCACGGTTCGATTAAGGATGTGACCGTGAGGTCACGGTTAAATTTGAGTTCGAACCGTGAGATTCACTTTTCACGGTTAGAACTCAAATTTAACCATGAGCTCACACGGTCAAATCCTTAATCAAACCGTGAGTATATATATATATATTTTTTAATTGTTATGTTTTTTTTGCAGCTCCTAGTAAACCCCACGCTCGAACCCGATGCTGAGAAAATGGTGTCGTTTTATTTTTTGAGCATTTTTGAGAATCGAGACCCATCGATGGTTCGATTTCGGACGATTACGCGCCACTCGTGGAAGAAAGCGCCTGCAGCCCAAAGGCAATCGAGGGAAGCCAGAGGTATGGCAAGAGTGATCGATCGGCTAAGGTGTCGAGATGTTAGGGACGTAGTCCCCGGTCGTGGTCGCCAATCTCGTGCCACCAGGGCAAATTCTGATGGTGGACGTCCTCTCCAAGCCGAAAGGGCTCGTCCCAGCACATCGAAGAGGCCGCGTGTCAATACTTCTGTCCTCGATCGGTCCCCGAGCCTCGTCTGTTGTGTGCATGGGACTCCGTGCCCCCGAGGATGTGATAACGACGCTTGGGCCGACAAGTTCATGGAGAAATTAGCCCAAGACCAGTCGGAGACCGGGGTGATGGCTCGTATCGCCAAGTCCATAGCCGGGCACCTCAAGGGGATCTTCGGGAAGTCGAGGAGTTCCTCGAGCCGTAGCTCTCAATCTCATCGTCGAACACCGTCACATGCCAGCAACGTGCCCTCTGGAGGCCGGGCCCAGGGAGATCGAGACGATCAGGAAGCTCCCTACATTGACCAGAGGCCACCTACCCCCCAGGCTGCTCCAGGTTTCGAGCACATGGTCGGCTTTGTTACGGAGCCGGTAGCACGGGAGAGATCAAGACGCCTCCATTTCGAGAGGCTGAGGTCCACGATGAGGATTCTTCGCACTCGTCTTATTATCGGGAGATTGAGAATATGCCACTGGATGATTGGATGCATCCCGTGCTGCAGCATGTGCAGCCTCATCCTCAGTCGATTCCCGTTCCTCAGATGCAGCAGAGGAATGCCGGTGAGTACAGTAACACCGGTAAGTACAGTAGATGCCGACTCTGACGTGGCAGGAGAGATGCTTGTGCGTCGCACTCGTGTTGGGCAACGGGATGTGAGGCCATCTGCTGCTTTACAGAGCCCATTTGTGCCGAATATCATCACACCGTACTCCGGCTCGTCGATCAAGGAGATGTACAGGATATTCAGAGCAAGCGGGCCGGAATGTGTCGTCTGGAACCAGCAGGACCCGCCACATAAGATGACGCAGGAATTGTTCGATCAGATTGAACACCCCGACGTCATGTTCAGCGCCGAGGTACCTCACTCGTCCTTATTTTGTGTTTTTATTATTTTTGATAAATTATTGTTTATTATGTTTTCATAATAATCTGTGGATTTTAGATAATGGAGCTGTATGTGCTTTACTGGTGGAGTCGACTCCAAGACGGACTGTCTTTGTGTCCATCTCTGAATGAGAGACGGGCCGTTCTACTTGGAATGGGCGTATATGTGAGTTTTCTTTGACATATTCAATGAATAATAATTTTAATTATTCATTTTTCTGTGTATTCTCTAACTGTTAGTATATCATTTGACAGTACGATCTGAGGAGAACACTGATGGATTTTCACAGTGGAAATCCTACGGCAATGGCGAAGTCGAAGCTGAAGTATCGTGATTACCAGCTGCCAAATGATCTCGGTAACTACTTTCACGGTATCGGGTCGTACGATCATTGGATGAACGCAACTAGTGTAAGTTCTTTCATTTTAACTTTATGTTTTGAGTACGTATTATTATTAGTGCTTTATACATAAGTTTAGTCGAGTCCTCGCTTCATGTATGCAGTTTGTGTTTGTTTGCCACGTAACCGGAGACCACTGGGTTATCTGCCGGGTACTGACTGATGCGTGGACGATGGAAGTATACGACTCGCTGCTACATACGATGCCTAGTGCAGCCGACAGATTCACCCTGGAAGGTACAGCTCTATCCGATCATAAAATTGTGGCCCAGAGTATTACAACAAGTTGGGTATTGGGATCAACATCCGTCACTGCAGAAGCAAACTGATTTCCTGGAGGTTGTTTGGGTTCCCCTTGAGCAACAGTACATACAGAAAGACGGTGTTTCATGCGGCCCCCTCGCTTGTATGTACATCGATCGTATCTTCGCCTTGAAGAAGCCACACCTTCAGAGGATTGGTGTGAAGTATCTCTCCGGGTTTCGCGCTGAGGTCGGGAAACGGATATTCTCCCTGTCACAACGTAGTGTAGATTTAGATTAGATTAGGTAGAATTTTTCAATTAACATTTCATCTAAAATATATTTATATCAATTAACAATTAAAATACAATTTTTCGGGTATAGTGACGGTCTATTTATACAATTAAGGGTTAGGGTTCACGGTCACAGTGTTAACGGATAAAATATGACCTCACGGTTATGTTTTAAAATCTAACCGTCATACAATATTTTTAAAACATTCCAAATAATTTAAGATAAAATGGCTAAAAAATACAATAACTATAACGGTTAATTTGATTTTTAACCGTGAGCTCACGGTTAATAATCAAATTAACCGTGAGTGCTCACGGTTTATTTGATTTTTAACCCCGGTTAATTGTATTTTCTAATTTTGAAATAAATTATATTTAACGGTTGACGGTTACATTTGACACGGTTACAAATCAAAGAAACCGTTAATTTTCCATAAATAAAATCTAACCGTTAATTTTCCACAAATTAAAAAAAAACATCACTGAAGAATCAAAACAGAGAGAAGTGTAACAGTTGTCCATAATTGTTGTTTAACCGCATTCAAACATGTTGGAAATTTGGTGTTTTGACCAAATAAATAATAATTAATATTTAATTTATTAATTAAATTAAATATTATATTATTGTTCTACTCGCGGAGTAGATGAACGTGGTGTATTTATATGTTCAAACCGATTTCCGGTGAGTGAGATATAAATGTTAAAAGATTGGTGGAGAGTTACTTCTTTCTTGAAAGAAGTGTAAGTTAAGTGGTTGTGGATGAGGTCGGCTTCGGCCTCGGGTCTTAGTCTGCGACTTCGGCTTCGGCCTAGGTCTGCGACTTCAGCCTCGGTCTCGGCCTCGGTCTAGGTCTTCGACTTCGGCTTCGGCCTTGGTCCTCGATCTACGATGTCGGCCTCGGTCTCGGCTGTGGCCTCGGGCTTGGCCTTGGTCCTCGGACTTCGGCTTCGGCCTCGGTCTTTGACTTCGGCGGCTTTGGCCTCGGGCTCGGCTCGGACTTCGGCTTCGGCCTCGGTCTTTGACTTCGGCCTCGGCTTAGTCACTTCGGCTTCGGCCTGTACCACTTCGGCTTCGGCCTATGCCAGGCCTGTGCCACTTCGGCATCGGCCTCTGCCACTTCGGCTTCGGCACCTCGGATGACTGCCTAGCTCAGCTGCATCCGGAAGAGGTTCTGGAAGGTGACTTTTCAGCTGAACAGTCAGGTGACTCTTCAACTGAAAAGTCAGCCCTTTCACCTTTTGACTCCACCACTACCTCTAATAGCCTTTATGACTGATTAATGCATTTAATGCATTAAAGTCCCTCCATAGTGAGCAGCCTATAAATAGAAGGCTCTGCAGGCCATTCTAGGACATACGAACTAAAGCATTTTGCATCCTCTCTTCTAAAACATCCAGTTTTCCGAGCTCAGTTCCTTAGCCTTCTATTTCCAGTTCGTCGGAGCTTCTTAGTGTGCGGTGCTGCTACTAAGAAGACGAGAAGTCGTTTCATCTTTGGGGACGAAGCGCCAGATCCGTGAGCACTACCCGGGGCGTAATTCGTCTTGCGGAAAGAGGGTTTCCTCGACTCGACTTCAAATTTGTTTTATTTTTTCCCACTTGTAATCATCAGAGATTTTTCTATTGTAATTGTACGTCCGGCAAGCTGTAATTTACTAACAAAACACTTTATGAGTTTTTAATTTAATTTAATTAACATCTCTCATTGGGCATCTAGGCCTAGTATGACCCTGTTGGTGACAAATAGTATAAGTTTTTGCCCTTCGCCGTTGCACACCATCTTCGTTTGGGATCTTGGCCTCCGATTTGCAAAGGTGCAGTGCATGTACGTCTCTTGTGTCCATATTGACCACAACGACCACATCTTTGTGGATTTCCCGGAAGATCTTCCACTGTTGATCTCGCTCTGCTCAATCGCGGTCTACCTGCTTGCTTATCAACAATAGGCGGCCGAACCACTTGAGAAGAAATGAAATCGGGCACTGTCCAAGTTTGTGGATGGGGAACCGGTTGAATGTTGGGCGAATAGGTTGCCAGGAGCGTCGATTGTTTGAAATAATGGCTAACATAGTCAGTAGCACGGCCTCCAGCAAATCTGAAATATCAAACCATTAAACATAATAAATTCAAACCGTTAAACATTATGAATAGTCATGAACGAAATGCATACCCAATAGCAGCACAAGCGTGACGACAAGGCATCAAGTCCAGCTCCCATTCGCGGCAGTCGCAGGTCCCGTTCTGAAGGTCCACAAGGTAATTCCCAGTGTCGCCCTCGACCCTATACACGTTGGGCACCGTTGACTCTCTAACGGTGTAGTGACGGGCCCATTCTGCAGATGTAGACATCTTCAAGTACGCGTTCTCAGTCAGCTCGTGGTCCCTTGATTGGGCGTTGCGCCGGTGCTCCTCAAACCACTTCTCCACAATAATCCGGTAAGCCTCAATCATGGCGCAAATGGGCAATCGTCTAGCCCACAGGAGTCTAGCATTCATCGTCTCAGCAGCATTTGAAGTCATGAAACTAGTGCGTGGAACAAGGCACTTGTTACGCGCCCACCGATGCAATCCGATGTCACACAGCCTCTGGTATATCCCACCACCTTCCACACTCATGTCCATCAAGGCCTTCATGTATTCTTCAAATTTAGCATCCGAGTGTGCGTATGCTGCAGCTTCGAATATGCCGAGTGCGCCCCTCCGAAATCCAACAAGATTTTTCATCAGATGATGAAAGCAAAGACCATGATGCGCATGTGGGAAGACATTCCTAATGACATTTGCGATGCTGATATGGCCATCGGAGACTATCAGAAGGTCTTGAGGCGCTCCTAAACAATGATGCAACCTAGTAAGAAACCAAGTCCATGAATCATCGTCCTCGATCGGCCCAAATCCAATGGCAAGTGGAAAGACATGCTCGTTCCCATCCTTCGTGCAAGCCATGAACATAGTCCCCTTGTTTTTTCCTTTAAGGTGTGCCCTGTCAACTACGATAACCGAACGGAGCAAATCACTGTGAAATGCTTGCAAGGACTGTCCTAGAGCGAGGAACATATAGCACAATCGATCATCGATCGGGGAAGTTGATATATCGTACACAGTACCTGGATTCTTCTGCTTTAATAGATATAGATAAGATGGGAGTCTACTGTACGATTCCACAAATCCTCCATACGTCATCTCTATCGCGATGTTCCTCGCTCGCAGTGCGAAACTGTAGTCGATCTGAATGCCGTACTCAGCTCGCATTTCGTTAACCATCTCCTTCGGCTTAAGTACAACACCATCAGTGATTAATCTCCGAGCATAGAATGCTCCTAGAACATTCGCGGGGTACTGACGCGGTGTCATCCCGTCTATATCGAATAAGCATGTGTGGATGCCACGGTACGTGCCGATGCGCCATAGACCCCCAATGTGCTTTGCCCGCACCAGGTACTCACACCCCTCGTTCTTGCACCTAAACCCCACACGGTAAATGTCCGAGTTCTCAACTCTATACTGCTGCCGGTTCTCCATTTGATGCAATCCAACTGCTACCGACAAATCATCTTTTCTCTTGAACAGGCCACCATCTCGCAACTGACTAGCAGAGGGTGTGTAATAATCTGGATCGATCAACCCCAGCGGCAGCGCGGTGTCTAGATGAACGTGAGGAATCAACCAATCTCGGATAGCATCCGGATCGACCGTGCCCACGTGGTCTTCGGTAGGTTGGGACTCTGAATGAATATTGCAATGCCCAATGATCCTATCAACCCGTCTCGGCTCTCGGATCCATGCACCGAACTCCATGGTAAGCTTCTCGAATAAGTCAGAGAGATATATGGCATCTCGTGCTTCCTCAACCATATCTTGGGCGACATCATCATCCTCAACCCTCTCTTCCTCGTCTTCCTCAATCCTTTCTTCGTCCGAATGTAGAGCCTCCGACCTCGGCTCCTCAATATTCACACCTGTATATACCCTAGAACCGTGTGTCCTCGGAGTGTTCCGGGCGATTCCCTTATCTTTGTTGATGACGAAAACAGTTGCCTTAGTGTTCTGCTCCACAATCAATCTCAACAAATCAGTGTCGGTCCTCAAAATGACCTTACTCTTCCCGTCCTCGGTATCACTCAAATAGTACAGCAAATAATCAGATTCTTCACTAGTTGTTCACGAATAACTTGTAATAGATTCGAATATGTAATTTCAGTCGATGCCATATGCATCAAAACACGATCGCCCCCTACATAAGTGGCTCGCTCAAAATGCCCACTGTGACGAATAAATAATTTCACCCGAGACATAGCTGCAGAAAAAACGAAGAAAAAAATCAAATAAATAAAAGAAAAGAAAAAAATTACAATGAACGGTTTCAACCTCTCTCACGGTTGAATGATGACGGTTAAAAGCAATTACTTAACCGTTAAAAGTAAGTTTACACGGTTAGATAATGCTTTTAACCGTGACCCTCACGGTTAAATAATGATTTTAACCATGAGTCTCACGGTTAAATAGTCTTTTTAACCGTCAGTCTCACGGTTAAATCATGGTTTTAACCGTGAGTATCACAGTTAAATAATTATTCCAACCGTGGATATTTGTTTAAAACCGTTAATGGTAAATAATTTTAATAAATCTAAAATTCCTTAATTTAATCTTAATCACTATAATATCTAACAGTCTAAACCTATTAATGGAGTAATTACTTTAATATTAACGATAAATACGTTATAATATATATTCTAACCACTATTCATATAAATTAAGTAAATAAAACATGATTTTCTACAAAAAGAAGTCAATAAAAACTATATTTCAAATTCATACGATTTTTCCCTATTTTACACAATAAAAACATCGAAAAATAAAAAATAAACCGAACATAACGAAAAATAAACCGAACATACCTTTAATATAATGAAAATATCTTCAACAATGCGCCAAATACCCACAATATCTTCAAAAAATCACCAAATTCAGAGGCAAAATTTACAAAAATCGCAGGTAAAATTGAGGAGCTTCTTCTTTTTACAGTGCGAATGTCACGATTTGTTTGAATTTTGTTGTTGTTGAAGAAATATTGTTCACTTTTACTGTTATTTCAATTAATGAAATGTAACTTTTGCTCATTTGGTTGTTGGTGAATAAATGAATTTCAGAATTTATTCAATATTTTTTTTTAATTAACTCACGGTTAAAATGGGATTCTCACGGTTTAAATTTCAATTTAACCGTGAGATAAGAGTAGCCGTGATGAACACTTACTTTTTAAGGGTAACTTTATCTTTTCATTTGATTTTGGGTATCAAACTTATACTTTTAAAGTGGTGGGTATAAAACTTATATAGTTATTTATTTTGGATATATATAACCATTTATACTTTTTTTTATTTAAATGTTAGGCTTAATTGGGGGACGGAGTAGAGAGTAGGATACAATACAAAGGACGGTGAAAATTCAGCCAGCCAATCAAAGTCAAGAACACGCGATCAGGATTTCCTGCTAAGTACAACCGTTGATGTTACGGTTCCCCCCCTCTACAATTCGTACAGTGATACTTCGCAAAGTAGTGGGCGGTTAAGTTTCTTGAGGGAAAAATCAGTTAAATAAATGGCACCTAAATGTAGAAATCCTGTCGGCACATTGCACGAAAAGCATAGTATATACCCTTTTCAAATTATGTGTGTGTGTTTTTATGTTGATAGAATTATACTTGTGTTTTTGAAGCTCAGCTCCCGCATATGCTTCGGATGCTCCCCGCATCTTCGTCTTATCCGCGCTTAACATTTCCACATCCTTCTTTCTTTTCTTCCTACAAAAACACACACTCACACACACTCTATTCTAATACAAACTCTCTCTCTCTCTCTCTCTCTCTCTCTCTCTCTCTCTCTCTCTCAATGGCGCGAACCAATAATTCTGTTGTGCGCCTCAATAATCCTCTATTCACCTTGAATTCAAGGCCAGC
Organism: Mentha longifolia; assembly: GCA_001642375.2. Classification (NCBI taxonomy): domain Eukaryota; kingdom Viridiplantae; phylum Streptophyta; class Magnoliopsida; order Lamiales; family Lamiaceae; genus Mentha; species Mentha longifolia. The sequence goes on from CM038117.1 coordinate 17,983,384, forward strand.
TACTTCACTCTTCTTCTCCAACTGCTCTTCTCACAACTCCAACTATTCCCTATCTTCTTCACTTTCTTCTTCGCCGAATCAGTTGCATTTACTCTCCCAGTCTCCGTACTCATGTTCTCACATCACACGCGTTTCCATCGCGCCGGTGGAGTACGCGCCTCCGCCTCCGCCGGAACTTAGTTTTCAGAAGGAAATTTCCAGGCTGAAGGGGCTTAGAGAGACCTTATCTGGTTGCCGAACTTTGGCGGAGAAGCTGAGGGCGATCGACGCGGATTCTAGGGTCAAATCTTTTCTCAAATCGTGGAGGAATGAATTTGCAGGGGTGAGATTGAGTGATTATGAATTGTTTTTGCTGAAATGTGTTGTGGCGGCGGGGCAAGAGCACGTTTTGGGTGAGTTTGGTAAAGAGTTGGGGAATGGGGAGGTGGATATGGGGCTGGGTTCTCTTAAAAGTGCGCTTTATGCATTGGCTGAGATGATTGAGAATTGGGATGAGAATGGAGGAGCTGGAAGCAAACGCATTGACGAAGAAGAGAGAGCGGCATTGAGGTCTCTGCTGAAGATGCTTAGAGAAGTCGAGCAGTTCTATGATTGCATTGGTGGAATAATCGGGTTAGTACTTGTGATCACTAATTTACTTGCTTTGCTATTCTGAAATTGCAACTTATTATGTGCTCTGGTTAGTAATTTTCTGATACCTTTGTTCCTTGAAACATTGCATTCCCTCATTTAGATTGTCTGAACAAATATGGTTAAAAAGAAAAGATCAGCATTGGTGGACTGAGACAATGGCCGCTCAGGGAGAGGCTTACCATTTATATCGAGAAAATTAATTTCTGTATGACTTCTTACATGTCAATGTGGACATGCTGGTTGTACGCCTGCTTTTTTCAAATGGTATGCATTGATGATAGGAGCTTGCTAACATAGTATTAGTCTTAATTTTCTTTAGGCAAGAGAGCTGTGATTACAATTTAGGAATTTAGAAGTAGCGCTGGGGAAGTGGGCTTCCTGGCTTATGGCCCATCGTCCTTTAAATGGGTCGATTTGCTTCTTATCAATATTTAGGCTATTTTGAGCAGAAATTGTAGAAAGTGTATTCTTATGCTCCTAAATAAAAGTTGTCATCAGTTATTGAAGTTAACCCATACTTATTATAGTCACCAGCATTTTTTTTGTCACTGGACTTGCAATTTTCATTAACTTCTCATTGCTTATGTTTACTTTTAGCTTGTTTGAACAGCAAAAACTTGTTCTAGTAGCACTTTTTTCAGAAGGTTGTGTAACAATGCTTTTTGTCGTGGCTTAGTTTTTATTTTACTATTGTGCAGCTTCTCTTGTTTCTCCCTTGTAAGAAGGTTGGTTTTTCGTATTTTCTATCAAAGTTCTGTGAAAAAAGATTGTAGTGTCCTTTAAGTTTTCAATCTTTTCTATTGTTAGCACTTCAGGAATTATAATGTAATAGCAGGAAACTGATTACTTATATTGATACAAATTTGTGAGGATATAAACAGGACTATGTTTCAAGATTTAGTTTTTCTCTGTCGTATCAATGGCCATAACATTCTATTTACTGATATAAGGAATTCACAACATAGTGTTAGTCTCGATAGTATTTGTTGCGCTGCTGGCCGTCGAAAAGAGTTGTGATTGGAGGATAGAAACTTAGAAGTAACAGCTAGGGAAGGGGCCTTTCTGCCTTGTCACTCATTGTCGTAGAAAGAGTTGCTATGCTTTTCAAATTTAAGGCTATTCTGAATAGAAATTGAAGGAAAGTATCATTATGCCGTGCTCCTAAACAAAAGCTGACGTCAATTCTTGAAGTGGACCCATACTATATATAATTACTTGATAATTTCCCTTTTCTGCATTGGTCTTATGGTTTCACTTAGTTCTCATAGCTTATTATGCCAGCTTTTTCTTTTTAATGTCATTGGACTTGTGGCTTTTCACTTGGTTCTCATTGCTCATTGGACTAGTGGTTTTGCTTGTGTGAATGCTTTGGTTATTCTATAACAACAAAACTTCGTTGTACTTGTACTCTTCTAAGAAGGTTGTGCCGTTGTGTTACAGTGCTTTGTGTTTAGTTTTATTTTATGACAGCAGCAAATGCTCTTGTCACTCTCTTGACATAAGGTTGCATTTCAGTATTTGGCTCAAGTTCATTGGAAAAGATTTTTTTTTAGTAACACATGTCCTCAAGTTTTGGATATTATTTACTGTTCGCACTTCATGAATTTTAATGTAAGAAATGCTAAACTGTAAAGTTATGAATTTGACTTTGAATCACTATTTTTGATTTTCTGCTGTTTTATTACTGCTTAGTGGCCATTACATCCCTAGGGTCTAACAAGGATTAATTTTCCCAGTTTGTGACTACAACTTTCAAGTTTTGTGTAATCCCACATATAATGATATGATATGCTCATGTAGATGCTACTCCTAAACACGTGTTCCAACTTTAGATATCAGATTTCAGTGTTGGTGCTGCTTGATCAATCTACTCAGGAAGGGAATACCACTCATTGGAACGGCCAGACAGCTAAGTCGTTAAGACGTCAGTTTGTGGAAATTCATCCTCCCTCTGTTCTTGATCTTTCTGAAGACACCGAGTATGCATCTCAAGCTGCTTTTTGGGGGATTGAGGTCAGTTCATTGTCATGTTTCTTCCTGATAATAGTTTTGCGGATTTATTTATTTGGTGTTACAATGTTAAGAGTTAACCCATTTTCAGGGTTTGCCTGACTTAGGAGAAATTTATCCTCTTGGAGGGTCGGCTGACAGGCTTGGCTTGGTAGACCCTGAAACAGGTGAATGTCTTCCTGCTGCAATGCTTCCTTACTGTGGGAGAACTTTGTTGGAAGGTCTTATAAGAGATCTTCAGGTATGTAGAATCATATAACCGAGCAGAGAAATTCTTGTAATGTTTTTGAAAAAAAGTATAATTGTGAAATACAATTGTCCTGAGTGATTATAATTACATCAGTTCTGGTATAATTGATGGAGCTTTTTGTTCTGCAAGGCTAGAGAGTTCTTGTACTTCAAGTTGTATAAGAAACAATGCATCACTCCTGTTGCAATAATGACAAGCTCTGCAAAAAACAACCATGAACACATTACTCATCTTTGTGAAAGGCTTGGGTGGTTTGGACGGGGAAGATCGAATTTTCAACTATTTGAACAGGTTTTAGCCTGGTGCTAAATGTATTTCTCATATTCATACTTATCAAAGCGATCTCTTTATTAGTATGAAATGTTTTGTTATTATTGTAAATTGTAGCCACCCGTTCCAACTATCGCTGCTGAAGATGGCCATTGGATTGTCAAAAGACCTCTTGAGCCTGTATGTAAACCTGGAGGTCATGGTGTGATATGGAAACTGGCCCATAATAAAGGGGTTTTTAAATGGTTTCGGAGTCATGGAAGGAAAGGAGCTACTGTCAGACAAATCAGGTCAGTTTCATTCTTATAACTTTTCTTTTATTTTTGAATTGGATGATGTACTAATATTGAGACTTTACAGTAATGTGGTAGCAGCCACAGATATAACTCTATTGGCTTTGGCTGGAATTGGTTTGCGCACTGGCAAGGCAAGACTTATTTATAACTGTTCTTTACCCAGGAGTCTCTTAATTGTAGTTCTAAATATGTGGCGGTATGTTGCATACAGTGAGTTTTGAGCAACTGAAACGTAAAAGAGTGTCATATACCTTTGCTTAGACCGTCAAAGAAATCATAAAATATGCAACTCAATTATGGATTATATTCATCTAATTACTCTCTTAATGACTGTTCTATGGACTCTATATGTCTTTCATACTTTTAGTCATTGGATTTCTTTTATACAACATAAACTGCATACTTCTTTGAATTACTCTCTCTGTGTGTATGTGATCGAATTTGTCGGTAGTATAGGAAGAAGCTGCATATCTTCTACCGCTCAGCTTTCAATTGAAATTCTATCTTTCAGAAACTAGGATTTGCCTCATGTAAGCGAAATCCTGGGGCAACAGAAGGTATCAATGTTCTACTTGAGAAGAAGAATTTAGATGGAAAATGGGCATACGGTTTGTCATGTATTGAATACACTGAGTTCGAAAAATTTGGAATCAGTGTAGATGACAATTCTCCGAGCAGGAGGTATTTTTTCTTCTTCTTGCTCAACCTATTTGCTTTAATACACTTCTATTCAGTCACAGTATCTTTTCTCAGGATAAATATTTAGAACAGTATTATTTTTTTTTTCCCAATTTTGCTTCTGGAGGTAGTTTGTATGACTTTAAGGTCAGTGATCAATCAATTCAGATAATCAGTTGCAATAGCATTCTCTCTCTTATTTCTATAACACCAATAGTCAAGTTATACATTGATGTTATTGATGTATGCTTGTCATGTATTTGTGCTGCTACAAATTTAGAAGGAATGGCAATCATAGCAGCAGATCTTAGTATGTTACAGCTTATAGACCAGGGCTGTAGCTGTATCCTGAACAGTTACTATCAACTTGCAGATTCCACTATTTTAAGTTCTCACTTATAAGATGAGGCATAATTTATCCATATAGAAAAGCCATCAGAGTAAGGCACCAATTCTAAGGGAGGAAATACTCTCTGCCTTTCTCTCTCTGGGATACAGAGGCAGATATCCATGTGTGCATATACATTTTCGATTTATTTTTGCATTTGGTTGATCTTTGGAATCATTATATAAGGGATCTTCTGGTAACAAATCATTAGATGTTTTCTCTGTACTTCCTTTTTCTGTAGTGTGGGAATTGCAGAATATGAATGTTGTAAACTTGGGAAAGTACCACCTGTTGGATAAAAGACAACGCGCTTCCATTAGCCTATATTGCTTCTGTCATGGATTATGGCAGTTTCCCGGGGATGTTACTTACGAGTTAGATTGTTTCAAAAGCATAATGACCTTCAAAAGACTCATGGATGAGATTTTGTGTTGGAAAAGTCTTCTCTTGCAATTCATTCCTTGGCACCTTTTCTTTCCTTAAGGACTGCATGTTGGTAATTTATAAACTTTGTGTAAAGAACTCATTTCTGCAGTAATGAACCCAGAACATATTCTCAGTTTCTCACTCATGAGTCATGGGCATGGCATTTTTCGTGTTTATGTTTAGATGCCATGCCTTCTATGTTTTCTTGAACAGAAACTACTTAACTCGCATTGTCTTCATTGTGTGAAGTTTACAGGCCGAGTTCCCTGCCAACACAAATATCCTTTACATGGATTTAGCTTCTGCAGAACTTATCGGATCAAGTACAAACGCAACCAGTTTGCCGGGGATGGTGCTTAATACTAAAAAAGCAATCACATATTTCGATCAATTTGGAATTAAACACAGGTAAAGCTTATGATCTGGGAATCTTAGCTTAATTAACACTACTTAGGCTTTATATTTATACCCTCACCCGGCTGTCAATCCAACATTTATTTTCAAAATATTTTCTCAATATTCCTTCTCCGATTTAGGAGTAATTTGAAATCTTTAAATGAAGCATTGAATGTTATGGACAAAGTTCTTAAAATGAATTGGGTCGTAAAGTGATTTGTTCCTTGAAGTTCCCTTCAGTTTCCACCATGTGACCACTGAGATGGCAATGTAAGCTCTCCAAGTAAAAAAATGTTAATTCTGTGTTATAAGGGGAAAACTGACCATGTCAAGCTTGATCATATTGAAAGAATGGAGTATTTTCTTATGCGTTATGTATAAGATATTCCAAGAGATATGTTAGCTATCCTCGTGTAAGTAGAAGTTCTTTATGTAAAATTCAGAAATTTTCATTTGTGTCAGCACATTATACACAAAAGGTAGATGATTATATTGCATATGATATCCCTCTGAGAAATACTAGAAATTCAGAAGTTTTATGGTCAACTTCAGGCAAAAAGGCTGCTAGAAGATGTCCACAATATATACATTTTATAATCTTGCAAGATAGGCTATCAACTAGGTTTTCCTATTTTAATTGTTTTCTTCATATTGTTAAGTTAAAATTGACAGTGTCTCTGGTACATGGCATATTCACTTGTCCAAGTAGTAAGTTTGAACTAGCAATAATTCTGAAGTAATTCTTGGTGTTGCTATGGCTTCATATATGTTTGGTTTAATTCACCCCTATTTAGATATTTATTTTGATTGTTTTCTTCTTCATTTTTTGATATCAGTGTTCCTGGAGGCCGTCTAGAATGCACAATGCAAAATATTGCTGATAACTTCACCAACACATATTCTTCTCGATGTTATAAAGGTGTTGAAGGTGTGGAGCATGTACGGCGCTTTGCAAGTTCTGAAGGAATTTTTGTATAATTTATTGTGCTGACCATGTAAATTATTATTTTCAGTTGATCTAGATACCTTTATTGTGTACAATGAAAGAAGAAAGGTCACTTCTTCTGCCAAGAAGAAAAGGCGACATGCTGATAAGTCTCTTCACCAGGTCCAAATTGATGAATTATTTAATATTTATCTTTTTGCAGTATGGCATAGAGCATTATTCTACTGTAAACTTTCCTTTTATCCCCAACCTTGCTCTTGCTTTGCTTATGTAATTACTAGTTAAAGACTTTCTCTTGGTCGATTTCCATATTGAAGTATATACTTCAGGACATGTGTATTGTTTGTGTCTGTTCTGTGCACAGGACAATGCATTTATGTCTCTTTCAAATATATAAATGGGCAATGAGCTCAATTTTCACTAAGTTTTGCTTAATGAATGATTTTGTTGATTTTTTATGATAAGTGTAACTCTTACATTAACTTACCATAACAGACTCCAGATGGTTCACTGTTGGACGTGATGCGCAATGCTTATGAGTTACTTTCTCAGTGTGGAATAAATATTCCAGAGGTAAATTTTAGATCTCTTTCAGCATTTATCAAGTACTAAATCCATTTTATCATGCCTCCACCACTTCATCTCATTACGTTGTATGCTCAACAATTTTAATACTGGTATTTGCTGAAGCTTTTTTAATTATATCTATTACCTGTTTTGGCAGGTTGAGGGCAATGAAATGTATGTTAATTCTGGACCGCCATATCTCATCCTTCTTCATCCTGCTCTCGGTCCCCTTTGGGAAGTCACCAGGCAAAAGGTACTCAATTCATGCCAGCAATTCTGTTATGCTACTAGGACTTTATAGCTTCTTGAAAAGTGCCATGCCCTAAGTAGAACCAGTTTTTGTTTTCCAATGGCCCTCCTTTTCTTCCTTTTGCCAGTTTGTCGGTGGTTCCATAGCCAAGGGTTCTGAGCTGCAAATCGAGGTTGCGGAATTTCTTTGGAGAAATGTTCAGGTAGTATGCTTGTTCAAATATAATAGATGCTTCATTAGTTTACAGTTCTCCTGATGTCTCTCACTTAATGCAGCTTGATGGAAGTTTGGTTGTTTTGGCTGAAAATATAGTTGGCTCAACTAAAACCAATGAAATAGGTGAAGCTCAATTACAGTATGGAAGGAGGTATTGCTATGCCCACTTGTAATGAACTATGGAGATGAATACGATGGACTATGTGCTCATTGAATAAAGGTATACTCAACTGAAGTTTCATTATTGCAGGTGTGCAAGGTGCAAGCTAGACAATGTAAAAGTTCTGAATGATGGAATTAATTGGAATTCAGGAGATAACTTGTATTGGAAGCATGATTTGCAGCGGTTTGAGGCTGTAAAGGTAATACTGCGTGGAAATGCTGAATTTGAAGCAAGGGATGTTGTAATACAGGTGAGTTTGGCAGTTCCATTTATAATTTCTGACATAAGTACCTTATCCTTGAGTTTGAAGCAATTTTATATGCGGCTGCACAAATGGATTTGACATTCTAGGATCTAATACAATATCATTGCTAAAGAATGTTTCTCATTTCCAGTTTGAGAGCTCAAATATTAGATTCGAACAAACATTAAAATTTTATTTGAGCAAGGGCAAATCATTAAGATTTCATGTTTGGTGGATTTTGACTCTCAGGAGAGCTGTAAGATTTAAATGTCAAATGGACCAACGCGTTTCCTCTTATTGAAACATCAAATATTTTTTTGGGGGAACATGAGAATTTGAAATGCACTTGTTGTAATAAGAGCGACCTAGGGGTGAACAGCTTCTTGAGTTCCTTTCAAACGTAGATTTTCATCCAAGTGTTCTTGCTCTGTACATAATGTTATGTTTTGTTCTCAAATAAGTGGTATACTTTCACTTCTGATTCTGAACAAGATCAGGTAAGGCAGGGTTTTCTGACATGTTACAATGACTAAGTTTTGTATATTTCCTCCAGAAAATGCTTAGCGTGTATAGATCCATAGAAGCTCATCTTTTCTTATCTATTATGCAGGGGAATTATACTTTTGATGTCCCAGATGGCCACAAAATGCAAATTACCCCAGGAATTTCAGGTCAGTATTACTGTTAGATATATCTGTTGTGCTTCTAAAATGATACGGGCATGATACTAAGTAAAGTCAGAAAGAAAGTAAACTATGTTCTACAGGAATTCTTTCGATATGTATATATATAGATATTAATATGTTTTGTGGTATCTATAGTGTTTGGATTTATATGGATACGTGTGTATGCTAAACATGCTTCAGTCTACCTATCTACTGAATTTTGCATGTTAACCAAACTACTAATTATAGTATTTTGAATTGAATTCTTAATTCAGGTTTGGACGTTCAGTTGAAGCCTATTGAGGAAGAGTTGATGGATAGTGGAACCTGGTTTTGGAACTACAAAACAAGGGGGAGACACATTGAATTAGAATTAACAGAGTTATAAGCTAAATCATCCACATCTTGCATCATGTGAATAATTGTTCACTGAAAAATGCAATCGTTTCGTGTAGCTGGTCCACCTCGCTGCTTGGTTGAACACAAGTTGAGCCTGTTTGAGAATCATGTTTTTTGTTAATAATATACTGAATGTGCATTAGTACGATTATTAGGGTGGCAGCTCCTGGTGTAATTTATATGTAAATCTTTGTAAAGAACAATGTTTAACTAATATAGTTGTTTTTGTTTCTGTCAGATCTCCCTCAGCAAAAATGTATTTAGGATCCTTCTGTAAATCTTTTATTGCTACTTTTGAATGTTCAGCGTTACTACTACATAACATCCCTATTTTAGATTATATTTAATTACACAGTGCCCGTGGAATGAAATTGTTGGTACATAGAAGCAAAATATAAGGGCCAAAAGACTCTGTTGAGTTTATTTTCTCTTCAGCAAGGACTTGTGATTAGCTAGGAAGCTATTGTGGGATTTCACAGATATTATATGTAGTTGATGATCCATGAAATGTTTGCTATATACTAAGAGGTGAATCGCGTTGGCATTTTTGGCTTTCTCTAAACACTCTTTGTGACCTAATTTTTCAAAATAGTGAAGTTTCTCCTGTCTGGATTTTTCCCATCTTAGGTTTTTCCACATTAAATCTGTGTATACATATTCTCTATATTTACTGTATTATAATACATGCAGGTACTGGGAGAAGAAATGAGAATCACCTTCTGCATGAAACTCTTCTTTAACCATAAACCAGAAACAAAGTCAAATTTACTGTTTGTGCACTTAGAGAAACAAGACGGCTATGTAAAAGAGATGCGCTTATTGTCTCCTGCTACTAATCTTACTTGTTCGTCTACTTTCCTAATTTTGATTTCATTTGTTTTATGTCTTCCCAGCAGCAAAGAGTGTCTGGGCCTGAGGTAATCTTTTCCAGTTATCAAGTTCTTCGCTTTAGAAGTCTTTAGTCTGTGACTCTATAATCTAATTTTGGTTATTTATTTTTTACATATGCAGATGAGTTGAGCTTAAACCTGACAATGACAGGTACGTGTGTGCTGGGTTTGCATCCCATCTTTTGCATTGAAAATACCATCATCTTTAATACAGTTGTTCCAGATATTGGATGCAAATAACAAAACAAAGTAACGCTTCTTATGCAATATATATAAATCATATGTATGTTGGTGCTGTGTACACGTTTGAAGAAGATATTGATCAATGCGGCATAACAATGCAGAGATACAAGTTGAAGAATAAATGTATGCTTTTAATATCCAACAGGAATTGGGATTTGAGAGCAGCATCTGTTGAGTATTCTAAGCAGAGCATCAGCTTTTCTTCGAGCTTTCAATGAGCCGTCAGCTGTCAATCTCTGAAGAGAAGGAATGCTGAATGGATTCATCAACAATCTAGGTGCAACTTCCTCTCCTCCATCTTTACAGAGTCCAAGGAGAAGGGTAATCGCATTCTCCTTCCCTTTGGAAGACCCGAATCTCAAAAGATCAACGAGAAGAGGTACCAAATTACGACTCCTTCTTATCTCTTCCAATCCTTGAGAGCATCCCAAAAGAATTGCTAGCACTGCTAAGGCATCATCTGTGATTCCTGCCTTATCATCTGTGAGAAGATCAATAAGTAAAGGAACTGCTCCTGAAAGTATTACCTTACCTCTATTAACATTGAAAAGTGCAAGGTTGAATAGTGCTGTTGCAGCATCCCTTTTTCCTGCTGTAGTTCCTTCTCCTAAGAGCCTCACTAATGCCGGAATAGCTTGTGGGTGAGCTCCGATTGTTGCTTTATTTTCACCTATTATTGATAGGCTGAAAATTGTTGCTGCTGCATTTTCTTTCGCCTCCATTGTTTTTCCTGATTGCAGAACTTCCACTATGCTGTCTATTGCTCCAGCTGCCATGATGAGCATTTTGTTGTTCTCATGTATAGAAAGGTTGAGCAACGCGGTTACTGCATTTTCTTGGATTCTTGAATCGGGTGAAGTTAGAAGAGTGACAAGAAAGGGAATAGCTCCTGCATCTGCAATTAATCTGCGGTTGTCCATTCCTGTTTTAGCAAGTAACCGAAGCTCATAAGCTGCCTGCCTTTGAATATCTCTTGATCCTGTTGCTAGTTTCCCGACTAGAAACTCAGCTGTCATCTTCACAGCATCTGCAGCAGCTTTAGTTACAGAGATATGATCAACACTACTCTCACAAGACCTTCGCTTGCTTCTACTTCTTTCCATCTCTGAAGAAGACGCCGACTGTTCCATTGTTGTGATCATGTTGTTATCTTGGCACCATTGATGGATCAAGCTTCTCAATGCATAGTTTGGTATGAGCGCCATGTGTATCAGCCTCTGCCCGCTCTTCGGGCACGTGTGGTGACCGGAGTTTATCCACTGTGCTATTGAACTCCGATCATAAGTATGTCCAGATGCTATGATCACGGGATCATTCATCAAGTCAAGTGAAATTGGGCAGCGGAATTCATCAGGTACGCTCGTCACCACAGAACTCAATAATGATTGATCCTGGCGGCTGTTTGTTGGCACCTTACGCTTCTTCAGATCTTCTTGAGTTCTCAAACTCTCTTCCATAGTAAAAAATGTAGATTTTGATACTGATGAGATCAAGGATATGAGACTGTTGATATTAGATACCACTACAAGCCCACCTGTACCTGCTTGTTTCTCTGCTTCTCTCTCTAGTTTCGCGATTTCTTCCTCGACTTCTCTTGGGCTACTCAGACCAATGCTGCTTAAAATATCTCCAACTCTTATGAGATCAATGAAGGCTCCTTTTTTCTTTCGATTCTTTTCATTGTTTACGATTGCAGCTTGAATGATCTCATCCCTTCTTTGAGCCTCCATGAAATCCACATATAGTTGAGCTCTTCTTGCTTGTCTATGAAGAAGCTCGACTTGCTCTTTAGTATCCGCAGTCAAATCGAGCAAGCTCAGAGGCAGAATATCAAGTGCCCTCCCCATCTCTTTCACCATGGTATAAAACTGATTCGATATACTCTCAGTTTGCATGAGATTCCATACGAGGCTGCCTTCAATGGAGCTTTTGATCAGAATCTTCACCCTTCGAATGACTGAGTAAAGCTCTGTGAGGCACAGCATTGAAGATGGTGGGAGTGGCTTCTGCACTTGTTCTTGAATCTCTTCGAACAATGAGGAGAGTAATCTTATTCTTCTCATCATCGTTGAAATGTTTTTCCTTTGCAGGAAAGGAGTCTTTTCGACCGATGCAACCTCATCGGAGACGAGGATTAGTGATTCAAGCAGTGCTGATGCTGGAAGAAAACCCGAGGAGACCATCGGAGGAGGTGCAACGCCTTCCATGGCTGTTCTGTTCGTCGGTTAATTCCTCATCCTGAGCATTTTGCATGACTTTTTTCTAGTTTTCTTTAGGGAATTATTGTAACTAATAAATCTTTATTTAGCCGAATGAAATAGAATATTGTGGGAGAATAGTGAATTTTGTGTTTGTAGTCTGTGTAGATGACAAAAGATGGTGATGGGAGAGGGACGTTCAAAATCTTGGACTTCTGCCATTTGGAAGCCATAGCGGCCTGCAGGTTAATTTTCTTCTTTGCATATTATATTTATATATATATAATCAAAGCTATGCTTGATCTTAATATATGAAAATATATAAATAAGAGATGTTTGTTCCATAGTTTATTGAATTAGTCTCAACTGTTGAACACTGACTGCCCACTTTGGACTTTTGTTATATGTACTGCTGTGCCCAAATCTTCACTTTTTCAAATAATTAAAAAAAACCCAACTTGGTGCATTAACTGCTTGAGATTGATGTGAAGTTTTATTTTATTTATTTTGTTTTTAAAGAAGGAATGTATCGTTTTCATTCGTGCCAGTTGTGTAATTCCTCGTCACTTGTTAGTCCATTTTCCCTGTTGGATTTGATATTTTTGGATCAAGCCTTCAAAATAAATTGATTCTCTACTGAAATTTAACTATCTTTGAGAAGAAAATTTGATTGGATAACAGTTATAGTTTCATGGGGGGTTTCAGCATGTTACTTGATGTAGTAATTAATTGTGCTAAGTTGAAGGGACGCTAATAGATTCAACCGAAAATTGAAGCTGGACAGCTCTTGTTGAATGTGAATTTAATTATTTAGTGAATGATTTGACTTGGTATCATAAGCTTTGCGAGTTTTGATGGATTTAACGATAAAGACAAAAACATCAAAGAGCAGAGCCGCTGAAAAATAATATGATGTCTTACTTCTTCATTAGCTAGTTGCTTCAACCTAATTAAGATAGAAAGTAGACTATTGCCGATTCTTGCTCTAATTGGGAGTTATTAGTGGATTTGATAGTCGTTTTAGTCCTGAGTAAGTTTGAGTACAATCAACTCAAGATTTGATTTGTTTGCAATAGTTTGGAGAGCATTGAAAAATAAAGATAGTCTCGTACTAAACGAATTAGTTGAACTTAATCGATTTTAAAATGCTTACCTAATGTCATAATATAATTAATGAAATAAATTCATAACAAAGTAAATTGGTTTTGACTAATCAGGAATGCTCCCCTATTCCCACGGTGGGCACACTTAATGTGTCCACCAGCTGACGTGGCAGTGTCACGTTAATAATTTTTCCCTTTAGTGCTTATTTGGTAGAATTCAGGGATAAGAAATTTTTTCTTGGAAGAATAGTAAACCATGAAATAAAACTATGATAACACCAACAAATCATTTTTTGAGCTACTTGTTTGGTAGGGGAGGTTAAACCCTGATAAAAAAATATAATTACTAAATTGTCCTAAAAATTAGAAACCATAATTTTACCCCCAAATAGACACCCTAATTTCTGAAACTAATTTTCACTTCAGGGAGGCGGCCGACGGCCGAGAGAGAAGGAGGGGCGGCGGGCGGCGGCGGCTGAGAGCAGAGGAACGGGCGGCGGCGAGGCGGCCAGGGGCGGAGGGTGCGGAGTAGCAGGGAAGAAAGGCTGAGAGCAGAGGAACGGCCAAGGGCGGAGGGTGCGCGAGTGGAGAGGAGGGCGGCGCCGCGAGATGGGAGGAAGGCTGAGAACGGCAGCGAGGAAGACGGTGGCGCGAGGAAGGGAAGGCTAGAGGAAGATGGCGGCCGAGGTTGGACGAGTTGCAGAGGAACGGAATGCACCGGCGAGGGAATACGGAGACGGAGAAGATGCAGCTGTCACCTTCTCCGACGGCAAGATGGGTGAGGGAGGAAGGGAGGGAGAGGGCCGATCTGGAGACGGTGAGTGCGGCGGCGTATCAAAGGGTAATATGGGGGTGAGTCTCCACTGTTGAAGGGGAAAATCTCAAACGGGGGGGGGGGGGGGGGAATTATTTCATGGAACAACAGTGTTTGCTCCCAGGCCAACCAAAATCTCACGGGCCCAAGGATTTTTATTTCCGGGATATCAAACGTAGGAAATGACCAGGATATTTGCTTATATCAGTGGGTTATCACCCCTATCAAACACACCCTTAGAGTTAAGTTATTTTTGTTAGGTTTTAGTTTTTTTAGTAAGGTTTTAGTATTATAAAGTATATTTAATTAAAATTTTCCTTAAATATAATCCCGCAACCTCAGCTGTGAGCTCATTAAGTATGCTTACGGTGGGTAGGGGAGCATTACTCTTCAACTAATACATTGTTAAATTAGGGTTAAAAATATACAACAATGTAAGAATATAGACGATGAATAACAAATCACTTTAAAACCCACCATCAAGACGTCTGAAAACACGTGCAAAAAAAAAGCTCAAGAAATAGTGGATGTAGGGAGTATATAATTATTTTTAAATCTAATATAACTAATTATAATAAATATATTAAATTACATTGAATTTAATGCAAATGATAATATATATATATATATATATATATATATAATGAATGTGATTAAAAACAAAATTAACAAGACAAGAGAGTAAAGAGAGTAAATTATATCAAAAGTAGAAAAATCAAAATAAACAAGGATAATAAACTTGACATGGATCGAAATTTTGAGAATTGTTGAAAGAATAATCACCCCGATCCAAAGAAAAAAAAAGGAGAACATGAAAGTGTGTGAAAATATATCATGTTTGTCCCTTATTATAGAGAATGAAAAAAAAAAAAAAGAATTTTGGTGTAATTATTATAATTTTTAATTATTATTTTTAATTAAAAATGTAAAAGATATGGTTATTTATCTGAAAATTTAAATAAGAATTTGACAAACCATTGAGAAAATGACAAGCGTCATAATCTCATTGGTTATAATAAAAAATCTTATTTCATCCAAAGAGACTATATCGGTTCCCATTTGCTTCATGTCCGGACACTATCTTGAAGACCACCTTTATTTTTTTTTATTTTTTTTTCAAATGATAATGACATGGCACAAGACCAACCAGCACCTATAAACGTAGTATGAGAATGAAGGTAGTAAGGTATTTATAGGAGCGGGCAATGTGAAAGGTAATTCCATTTAATTACCTTTTTTGGATGGTAATATTGTCTTTTGGTCGGGGACAATATCAATGATTTATCCTAATTTGTTATTAAAATCAATGAAGGACAATCATATTTCATGAATGAGAAGACGCCATGTAGAGTGGTCCTCACAAAGGTAGTTGGGAAATATTTAGCTAGGCCGGATACGCCAGGTGCTTCACAGTCCTTCTCAGGATCCGTCTTCATATGCATCCGACTAGCTAAGTGTTCTTGCTATCATTTGGCGAGCCAGGTGCTTCTTTGTTGGCTTCTTGGAGTCAGGTGTCGGTGTATAGAGCCTGAATGGATTGTACACAAAAGTCCAATATCAGCGATCCAACTCGCCGCTGAATTTTTAGGTTTTTAGGCCCACGTTTGGGCCTAAATGGAATCCTAATGCATTTAGGATTAGGGCTTTGTTTAGCTATTTAATTAGCGGTTTCTCATTGTAATCAGTATCCGAAATATTAGTGCAAAATCTCTGACTTGGCAGCGCCCTCAGACGTAGTCATTCGTGATGAACTGGGTAAACAATTCGTGTATATTTTTTTTACTTTCACGTATTGTGTGGTTATTTTCATAACACCAGTGAAAGGTAACAGAAATGTCACAGGATGCTTCCAGTAAAATCTATTCTTCTAAGCTGAATCGGACGGAGACCTGGTCAATGTCAGATCTCACATGTGAGTTTGACCAACAAGAGATCTGGCCATACACAAAGTCCTTTAGTTGAGATTTCATCATTGATTATCCATAAGGGTCTTTACATGTGTCCTTTCCTAAGTGATCATCATAGACATGTGGCTTATGACGTGAAAGGTGCGGATAATAGTCCCTATCAGCTACTCTCCTCTATTCTGAGAGACACATGTCCTAAGTCAAGTCTTGTCAGGAGTAGGTACTCATGATGGTAAACGTGAGCACCTGTAATGAGTCTTCTGGCTCCTGGTTAGGACCATATGCAAACCACTTCCAAGTCTGGCCCTGCTAAACCCTACGTTGAATGGGAAAATTCGATTATGCTTCCGGCAGCACAACAGTCGGCTAAATCGTGGCCCTCCATGTGGTCAATGATAATTGTGTAATAAGTTGCTATTAAAAATAAATCTAAATTGCATAAGGTGGTATTTGGTGGTGGTTTGGTCTGCTATAGCTGCTATAGTATTGAGGTTGACATGTACTTTTTTGAAATGTGAGTCTCACATGTACCACTTCATATATAATTTTATACCATGAAATTAAATAAAATATGTTGTGGGTCCTTGTGTTTTTTCTTTAATTATATTTATCAATTGTCATTTACTGCAATAGACATTTTCACATTTTCTTTAAGACAAAGTTTAAGTTTATTAATTGACTGCCATATGATAAAATTAATTAGATAATAATGATTATGAATTGAATTCAATACACAAGACATTATAATTCGTACAACTTTAATTATAATAATCATAATAATAACAACAATAATATTTAAAATCTCCGACAAAAAGAATACATAATTACTATGAGATACACAGCGAGGGAGCGCTTTCACGGCGCAATCGTTGTTGGAACATGCCATTCAAAAAATTGAATGCGAATTTTTTTAACACGCTAGTTGACTACATCATGAGAGATGCACATCACTTAAATGGTTTCAATTCATAATATAGAGGAAAATCCTTTTTTTAAGTATAAAAAATCAAATCAAATTAATTTAAATGGCATTGAAAAGTTGCTAAACAACAAAGAAAATAAAGGAACAAAGAAAACCTTAATAATAATAATAATAATAATAATAATAATAATAAGAAAGATTCAGATTTCTAATTAATTAATAATATGGCTGTACTATTAGATTGTTTCACTAATTATTGGAGAATTTAAACTTATCCAACTCAATTAGTGACTAATCAACTCAATTACTTTATAATCATTATTATGATTATGATTATACTTGTATTTATTATTATTATTATTATTATTATTATTATTATTTTACAAAATAAAATGGGCCTCCGTGTATAATCAAATTGTTTGTATAATCGAATTAAATAATCGGTTCTTCGAATAGGTTCCTTCCCATTTCACTAATTATCCGCCGAATAGACATTAAACAAGTGGATTTGTGAGTAATCGAGCAAAAATAAATGTTGTTAGCACTAATTGACTAATCCGGGCCAGTTCCTAGAATAGTATCCTTCATGTTTTACAAATTATCCGCCGATTAGACACTAATGAAGTGGATTAGTGATTAATCGAGGGAAATGGAGCATCGTAAGCACTAATTGACTAATCCGGGTCAATTTCTCGAATAGTTTCCTTCTGATATCACTAATTATCCATGAATAGACACTAAACAAGTGGATTAGTGAGTAATCGAGGGAAATTGAATGTCGTTAGCACTAGTTGACTAATCTGGGGTCGGTTCCTCAAATAATATCCTTCCTGTTTGATTAGTTATCCGCCAAATTGTCACGAAGAAGTCGATTAGTGGGTAATCAAGCGTAATTGAATGTCATTGGCACTAATTGACTAATCCATAGTCGATTCCTCGAATAGTTTCTGTAGGTCCCGATAAGTAGATATTGGTGTATGGGGGGAGGAATACACCAATTAGCCAACGGTTTTGATTTTTCAAAACAATTTGATCTAAACTGAGTCGTCACTCAAGTTTATCAGAGCAACTTAGTTTTTCAGCTCAATCAGTAAGCTGTTGAGCTTGCAAAACTAATCTGCGTGCGGAAGTTTGGTAGAAAGGTTGGCTAACAGTTTTCAAAAATAGCTTTCAGAAACAATTTTCAAAGATAGTACACATGCAAGACAGGTTACAAATGTGCAGGTTGTGAGCATGCAAACTGTGTGAAAACAGATGATAAGAACAGAGAAACACGAGGAGTTTTTATCGTGGTTCGGAGTAAACAGCTCCTACGTCCACGCCAGATCCCGTCGAATCTGTAATCCCTTAACTAGAGATTTTTCACTCCTTTTAACACTGGTGGAGGTCCAGTCCAAATTCAAGTCTTTCTTCTAGACTGAACCTAACACGTTTCTAGAGTCGTGTCTCTTCTAACTTACATACAACTTTGCATACAAACTTACTAACACTAAATGACTAGTGCTACTATCCAAACTTGAAAGCTTAGCTGTCAACGTAAGGAATACAACTCGATCAACTACACTAGTATTTCTACTTTGATGGTAGTGAGAGTATATGTGATGTGTTCTAGTAAGACTGATTCCAGATAGATAAGAAATCTACAATGATCAACACTTGGGAAAACTCTAGTAATCTCAACAAATTATTGGGTTCCATTACTAATTAAAAATAATTGCTTCACATAATTTTACACATATTCGTAAATGTTAATTTTATGATTTAGTTAACATTTCTAAAATACTTGGGTTTTTTTAAAAACAAATTAAAAAAACTTTAAATTAGCTCTCTTATTACAATTACATCCTTGCTATTCTACTAACTAATACGTTAGTTGTTCCCTCAAAAATTAAAAATTAAAAATTAAAAATTAAAAATTAAAAATTAAAAAATTATATATATATATATATATATATATTTATAATTGTCTTACCTACCTTAATTAGCTTATTCACATTATTTTTCATTTTTTTAAATAAAAATTATCATATATTGTATATATTAATATATACAGTATATATATTTTTAAACATCTTAAATTTTATTTCCATTAAACAAGGTAAATACAATTATACATTTTAACCAATTTTGGTTAAAGTGAGTAATTTTTATTACTCACTTATAGTTGGAATTTACGTATTATTTAATTCATTTTCAATAAATGCAAAATTAAAGTACATACACAATACAATACAAGTACAATACAAAACAATTATACATACAAATACACATATTAATACACAAATAAAATTACAAAAATAGCTTTATACCTATTACAAAACCACCTAGGAAATGACAAATACCACTGAAATGCAAATTACATTAAATAATTGTAAATGAAATTACTTTCCATTTGGAGGGCCAAGATTCAATCATACAATAGCACCGGATGTGAGGTCGAACCTCCCCATTGAATGCATGCAGACTTTTATGCTTTTCACTGACTGAAAGGATGGTTACAGTTTTCAAGGACGGCAATGAATCGTTTCTTAATTTTATCCCTTGAATTTGAAAAAGAAATAACGTGTCATTCATCCGAGGGAGAAGGTGGAGGGTTCCCATGCATAAAATAGCCGCTCCATTGCCTACCCTCTCACTTTTCACACCCTTCTCTCTCTCTACAACTTTATCCGCGATTTGGATTGAGCGCACATTCTGCCGCTAACTGCCGGCTTAGACATTTACAGAGAGCACCATCGCAACATTGTGGTGGTATTATTCCACCCTTCTCCTGTACGTTTTCTTATCTCGTTATTTGAACAGTATGAAGCTTCCCCTATACGTATGGCCTCATTCTTTAGTAATTTGTTCTATTGTCTTCCTCTTTCGGGCTGCGGAATCGGTCGACGACAACCCGACGATGCATCAGCGTCGGTTGAATCAGCTGGGAGTGACGTGGAGCGCGATTCCGCCATTGAATGAATCGATGACTTCTTAGAACACGCCGAATCCATGGCCGGACGTTTATGCCTCATCCTCCTGTTTCTCCACAGCAAGATTTCTCTCGGCGATAGATGAATGGCGCAGTAGGGGTGGAGGCGAATTGGGGAAGGTTTCAGCGGCCGGTTTGAGCTAAGGCATTCTCAGTAAAGGCGAATTGGGGGAATTCGTGCTCTTTCGATTACAAAATACAAATCCCTATATTTGTGGTGTAATGTTCTAAGAAATGATTATTCCCTTTCGAGTCCTTGCACTACTCTGCCAACACTCTCTGATCCATTCCTACCATCCTTTTAATCTAACACCCAAGAAATATGACTATGTCTAGGGGCTGACCCAAGAAAAAAAATATTGGGGAACTCCACTGTTCTCTCTAAATTTTCGGGGTCTCAAGTAAATATATTAAATAATAATATAAAATATGAATATATCTTTTATTCATTATATATTTATATTAAGATATAATATGTTTGTAAATTCTGATTGATATGTATATTAGTGCAAATATGTGTTTCTCTATTTTGTAGATTTCCTTCATCCGTCTCCAAAGTCTTCTCTCTTCTCTTTCATTTTCAATTTATACTAGCATTGTGCACTTGTGATGCATGAGTTTGATCTATAAATAACTTGATAAATATTTAGTGCTTAATTTTTATTTCAATTGATAATATCTATTTTATTTCATAAAACGACAAAAGAAAAAAATATTTCTATATGCATGTGTAAATTTATAGCTTATTTTTAGAGATTGTTTGATTAAACATTCAAATATCGATCAACTTCATAATTCTAATTTTATAAGACTCAAGACATAATTAATTGAGTTACCCAAATTCACTATCAATTGTTGTATTACTTGTATGTGTGTAAAAATTAAAAATGAACATGCATATGCTAACATATTTTCAATTTTCATAATCAAAGGGGAAAAAAAAAGAAAAGAAAATATAATTTAAAGTAAGAGCTACTGAGACAATACTTAATTTTAGTATTTAAATAGATTATTAAAAATTAGATTTAAAAAAAAAATGAGAAAAGTTTGTTGGTCAGATTAATATTTATACTTAAAAAATTAGTAGGTCAAAATAAATATTTATACTTAAAATTTAATTAACTTGTTGAACTTTAATAAATAAAATTAAATGAGGTTCCATATGAATAAATGCATTAATGAATTACATAGAAAATAATACACTAATATATTTTGAAATATGTATAACTTAGTTAATTGAAAAAAATTAAATACGCTCAAATATGAAAATTTTTGGAGGGAAACTAATCTATTTTAATACATATATATATATATATATATATATATATATATATATATATATATATATATATATATATATATTGGGAACCCTTTGAAACTGAGTTTTGATAATGCTATTAGAAACCACACTTAGATAATAGGTTTTAATTGGAACAGGCTGGTCTCCGTGTTTGGATCAGTCAAGCTTTACTCGGACAGGTTGCTCATGTAAAGGTCAAGGTTGCAAGTGCAACCTGGTACCTAAACCACCCAATCTGTCATACTGTTCCATTAAGTAAACTGTCTATGTAACCTGCTCTCACCATGCTAGAAGATCTCACACGAAGGTTACAGAAAACTGAAGACAGTTCGAGGTATAGGAAGCTCGACCTGTGAAGATCAACCTGAGCTGTGGTTGAGAAACCTGTTCTCATCCAACGACAAGAATTGTGTCAGTGTACGGTACTGCAAATCCTGACACACTTCCAACGACTCTATTTCAAATGCTTCTCTATAAATACCTCAACTCATTCCAGATTGAAGTACGGGAAACTCAATATACAAGTCATAACTCTACAAAAATCTCAAGCTGAAATTCATTCAATCAACACTCGAAATTACTAGAGTTTTCCCAAGTGTTGATCATTGTAGATTTCTAATCTTTCTGGAATCTGTCTTACTAGAACACATCACACACACTCTCACTACCATCAAAGTTGAAAAACTAGTGTAGTTGATTGAGTTGTATTCCTTATGACGATAGCTATTCACAGCTCTCTAGTTTGGATAGTAGCACTAGTCATTTAGTGTTAGTAAGATTGCATGATAGTTTGTATGTAAGTAAGAAGAGACACGACTCAAGAATCGTGCTAGATTCAGTCTAAGAGAAAAACTTGAATTTGGACTGGACCTCCACCAGTGTTAAAAGGAGCGAAAAATCTCAAGTTAAGGGATTACAGATTCGACGGAATCTGGCGTGGACGTAGGAGCTGTTTACTCCGAACCACGATAAAAACTCCTAGTGTCTCTCTTGTTATTTACTTATTTATTTACACAGTTTGCATGTTCACAACCTGCACCACTGTAACATGTCTTGCATGAATACTTGCCTGAACTAAAGTTTCCTTTGAAAACTGTTTTGAAAACTGTTAGCCAACCTTTCCACCAAACTTCCGCACGCAGGTTAGTTTTGCAAGCTCAGCAGTTTACTGATTGAGCTGGTGACGACTCAGTAAGATCAATTTTTTTTGAAAAGTCAAAACTGTTGGCAAATTGGTGTATTCCC
The DNA here is from genome assembly GCA_001642375.2 of Mentha longifolia. Classification (NCBI taxonomy): domain Eukaryota; kingdom Viridiplantae; phylum Streptophyta; class Magnoliopsida; order Lamiales; family Lamiaceae; genus Mentha; species Mentha longifolia. The sequence goes on from CM038117.1 coordinate 18,005,774, forward strand.
CCCCCATACACCAATATCTATTTATCGGGACCTACAATATATATTATAGAAAATGTATTAAAAAAATAGCACAAACATTTTTTGTTTGAAAGAAAAATAGCACAAACTTTAAGAAATTAAAAAATGATTTCAGAACCTTCATTTTTATTTTCAAATTATTTTTCAAATTTTATGTATTTTAAGAATTCTATTCCTTTAGTTAACTTGAAAAGATCGATTGAATCCAATTTTATGTACTTTAAGAATTATATTCCCGTAGTTGACTTGAAAACAAATACATCGAAATGTTGTGATATAGATTGTCTTTGTAATAAGCAAACACATGTAGTTTTTTTTTATTTATTTATTTAAAATTATTGTAATAGTAATGATTGAGGATAAAACAATCATTGTAATAGTAATAATTAGGATAAAACACAATTTGAACCGTAAACCATTTTTTTGCTCGAGCAATAAATTTTATTTCCACCAAACCCCGGCACCAGCAGTGCCAACCAGAAAACTCATCCAATTACAAAGAAAAGCGCAGGAAAAAAAGAAAAAAAAAAGAAAGAAAACACACAGCAGCTATACTATCGCATCTCTTTTGAAGCGTAATCCATGGCCAAGGCCATTTGAGTTGACCGAATTTTCTAGCGATAAAATTTTAGTTGATATATTCCGGCGGCATTGATTTTGCTTTTATTTTCGTTTGGTTGATGGACCTCATTTGATGTAGGGTCAAGCAACAACAAATTAAAAAGAGACAACAAACTGTTTATGGCGAACGAAATAGGTGTTCAATGCTTTCCTTTTTATTCTTGTTATTTGCTTCCGTAGGTAGAGGGATTTCGCAGCAGGGCTCTCTCCTCTACACTCTCATCAAGGCTCCCCAACGCGGCCACGTAATACATTTGAGTGTAGTCCAAAAAAATATAACAAAAACTTGGGTGAGGTTGGCCACATAGTGTGACCGGGTCAAAGTACCAATCTTTATACAGAAAATTATTAATCTATACCAATAAAAGTGTCGATCTTTAACATAATTATTTTACGAATAAAATATCAATTTTTAAAAGTATCAATCTTTATACAGAAAAATACTAATCTACATGAATAAAAGTGTCAGTATTTTAGTCGTCCGTACAGTGCCTCTGGCTGACCCAAGTGTGTCCCAAAAAATAAAAAAAAATTTAACGCATAGAATACAATTTTTGAGTATCAAATAACCAAACAAGTAGTGCTGTATTCCACAGCTCAAGTACATTAGTCCTCAACCTCTTCCGCTTGTACAGTTTGCAACGATTCACCAATCGGCAAACCCCTTCGCTCCATCTCTTCCGCCACCAATTTAGCCTCCGCTATTCTTTTCTTATACTTGAACCGCCGCACCAAATACCCATAAATCTCCTCATCCAATTTCTCATTAACTCCCGATAAAATCCTCACGAACTCCAGTGCCTGTTCATAATACTCGCACCGCACCATCTCCCCTATGATGTGAGTATACATCGAAAACAACGCCGGCACTCCATCCTCCGCCGCCCTCCGCACCACCGCCAGGGCCGCCTCCACCCTCCCCGCCCTACACGCGCCAAGCACCAGCGCGTCGTAGGTGACCGCATCCGCTTCAATCCCTTCCGCCTCCATCTTCTCCACCGTGTCGGCCGCCGACGCCACGTCGCCGACGAAGCAGTACGCCGTCAGGATGTGATTGTACGCCGCCGCGCTAGGCGTCACGCCGCACGCCCGCATGGCGTCCACGGCGCGCCACGCGGCTGCCATCTCCTTCTTCCTCGCGAGCGCGTTGACGATGGGCTCGAACGTCACCGCCGTGGGGCCGTAGTCCCCCCGCGCCATCGTCTCCGCCACGCGCAGCGCGTCGTCGGTGCGGTGCAGCCGCGCGAGCTGCGCCACCAGCGTGTCGTGCGCGTGTTTCCTGGGGAACCAGCCGTCCAGCGCGGCGAGGCTCTGGAGGAGTTCGTCGAGCGCGACGGTGGTGGTCGCGATGAACCTGAAGGTTTTGCTGGTGTTGAGGACGCCGGCTCTCAAGCGCTCCGAGAGAAGGTCCCGCACGGCGGCGAAGTCTCCCCTGCGGCCGGCGTCGTTGATTAGCTCATCGTATTTGGCCGGCGATGGAGTTGAATTTTTGGATTGGCTTCTGAAGTAACGGGCCGCAGCATTGTAGATCTTTGTATTGAGCCTGCGAAGAATAACCATTTCAATTAGGGTTCAATTATGTTCAGTCGCCATTTCATTTCTTAATGTTAGAGGTGACACTCTACACTACTCTCTCTCATGTGTGATCTAATGGGCCGCCCTAGAAAATGTATCAAGTCTTTTAGATTTAGATGGGTAATTCTATACATAGCCCCCAAATTATTATTCATAGAATAATAGCCCCGGATCAAAAATAAGTAAAAACTACTGTAATCTTGATTGTACAATACTATCCCTTCATACAATTCTAATTCTAAAAGACTTAGATCGAAAGTGAGCAGCTGGTAATCCGGGAATAAATTACGAGGGGACCTCAAGTGTGTGGTGGCAGGAGCCGTGGTGCCGGCAATTTTCGATGGATAGGAAGAAGAAAGGCAATGGAGGCGGTGGAGCGGCGAAATAGTAATAGAGAGAAATTAAAATTGGATTATTGCACCTGAGAAATTTTACTACACTAATTTTTAGACGTGGGCTTGTCTTGGTGTTCGACTGTATATAAATTAGGTCCATTCCTTAATCATTATAGACCTTAAACAAACACATGGACTACTTAAATTGTTTGTTGAGCTCTTGGACTTACAATGCAGATTGGATTGGGCCTAAGGTTAAATAATTAAATATCATGTGTTTACTTCGAATAATCAAACCGATTAAATTGAGTGTTTAAGCTTACATGGTTTAGTTCGGTCTGAATAAACATTTATAATTTATTGGTACGGATTGTGAATTTATGCGAGGTTGAAGCCTCATTATAAGGCGAGCTTTTATTGCTTGCTAGGTTAAGTTATAAATCAAGTCGTGGGACTAGTTCAAAATGGAAAAACGGAGTTCTCATTGAACTAGTCGAATATTTTAGCTGATGTTTGTCTATTTGAGAATTTAGAGAATTTTTGGAAAAACTTAAAATACATACCATGTCGAAATTTATCAAATGATTCTTCGCCAACATCTATTCAAACTTTAGTAGATTTCGACCAGTTAATTATTTCCATCACGGTTTCTTTCCTATGTCGTTAGTCTTATACTTAACCTCTTCACAAAGAAAGGAATATTTCTATGAAGCGAGTTGTAATGTCATAAATCTTATAATAAGGATAAGAATGTTCTGATTCTCTTTATCTTGAACAAATGACTTAGATTTCATTATACTCAGTTTTATTCTAAGGAAAGGGCAACCGCTCTAATTTAGTAGTTTAACCAAACTAAGACCTAAATCGAGAGATAGGCTAGATATGGTTATGAACCCCTAAAATCTCAAGAATCTAGAGGTTAAAAGAATAATGAGCTTGAGCTAGAAATATGATATTTCTATAAGACTCGCTTATTTTTAAATTAGTAGCACTCGTTACTTGAAGTTTAAGAACGACGTGGAGGCCAAGGGACGTAAAGAGATTCTGGAAATCATTTAATCATGTATATAGCAAGGTGGGTGTAATTATTTACGAAAGTTATAATTTTGCTAATGAAGCATGTTTTGAAATTGACATGCAAGTTTACTACGATTATTTATGCATAAAATGATTGTATGATTCATATATGTGTAGTTGGCTCTATGCTAAGCAAGTGTTGCTAGTCAGGGAGTGTACATGAAGTTGTAAACTGTGTGCCTAGGAGGTGGGGGCCACTTTACGTAAATGTTTGCGACCGTCTTTCACTGCGCATGGACATATATGGATAATACATTATGGATGTGAAAGGGGGTTGTATATCCGAGCAGCTGCGAAACAAAATGATATTTAGCATGCACAAGTTATTTCTCTTAAACCTTGTGCAATACTGTGGTGAATGCATGAATAATGACTATTTTCCATAATTTTTGGCATAACCTACGGAGTACATTCGTACTCATCCCTGTTCGTATTTCTAAAAACTTGCATGTTGAGTGAGGTGGCAATGACTGTTGTGTTGAGAGAGTATTATGCTCTTCTTTGGAATTTTGGTGCAGAAATAGATACATATGTATGTATCTATGTTTATTTAACTCTTCCGATGTATGCTTTAAAATCGTATTTCACTAAGATGTACCATATTGTATTTCACCTTTTGAAAATCGTGTAACATTTGGGCCTTAGGCTACTCAGTTTATGATGAATGTCTTTTGAGTGTTGTTGCCCAAGTTTAAGTAATCATGACGTTTCGTTCGGCAATAAATTCTAGGTGTTTCTTGAATAATACTCAATTATCTCTCGTTTAAGTCATTTCGATTGTTGATATCTATTTGGTAATGGATTCTATATGTTCGTATGCCCTTTCTTTTCCCGCTTCTTCATTTCAATCCCTAGTCACGCCCCAATGAAACCGTCCCTTTGGGAGTCAGGCCGTGAAAGTAGCGATACTTAGCGGGGATTCCAATGGATTTCGTCGGATAAGAGCACAAGCCGGCAGCAGTGGTGGCGTAAGGTTGAAAGTGGGGCAGGGTTTTGATTTTTAAAATCCGATTTTCAATTTTGTGTTTTTCATTTCTTTTTCTTTTTTAAATAAGTTTTGTGCTTTCAATTATTCCATTCATAAGGGTACAATCGTCAACAACTGTAAAAAGTGACTAAAATAAAATATTTTATTTATGATGGACTATAATTAATTTTTATCTATTGAAATAGACTATTTTGGGGTATTAACACTTTTAATTTATTTATGGTGAGCTATAATCAGTGGTGAGGCCACACCTTGCTTCAAGAGTGGGCTCAAGCCCACCCCATTAGAAGAAAAAAAAATTAGTTCTTATAATTTTGATTATTTTCGAAGATTATTGGTTGAGCCCCTGCCAATTTTCGAGAAGAGAAGAGTCGCCATTGTCTAATCTTGGCCACCAGCCCACCCACCACCGCCGGTGCCGGCACTGATCGATCAAAAAGCTATTGCAGAAATGAAAATGGTGAAGCTGTCGGAACATTCTGTAGAGAGAGGAAGATGGAAACTGGGCCAATTAAAACTAAGCAATTAATGAATTAAATAAGAAGAATGGACCATATTCTTAGTGGGCCTCAAATTGGCCTCAATTCTTTAATTTCTAATCAAGCCACATCAGCTTCTTTTCAATAAAAAAATTGGATAGATATTATTTAATTCAAATAATAGAACAAGACAAAACCCTCAAATTGCCGTCCTCTACCTCTCTCCTCTCGCTATCTCCCTCTGTGATTTTTTGGCGGCTTTGCTCCCTCCATTTCTCTTCCAAAATTCAATTAATTGGTAAGTTTTTTTTTCTTACTTGTTTCCTTTTAATTCAAAATTCATAATGAATGTCTATTATACCCATTTAAATTAAGAATTATGGTAAAAACATCTTAATTTAAAAATCAAAAAGAGCTACAATAAGATTGAGATATAAGATTAAGAAATGAGTTAAGTTGTCTAATTTCCAGTAGTTTTGTTTTGTTTGGTCTATTTTTCTCTTATTTTAGTTTGGTGTAGTTTTCCATAATTTCTATTCCTAGTAAAAAGAATAAACAAAGATAAGGGCACATCTGATTTTAATATTTGTTTTTATGATTTTATCAATTGTTACTACTCAGTATGATAAAGTGATACTGATTTTGTCTTGTTTACTTGAGCTCAAATGAAGACACTTAATTACTAAGCAGTTGTTGTACTTTATTCATGCCTATTTCTCTATGTACCTTTGCTGATATTTCTATTGTTAAATTATGTTCATTTTATTTTTTTCAAAAGTTATGGAATGTTATTTTAATAAAAAGCATAAAGATCAGCCTTCGTCTTCTGCTAATATTGTTCAATAAAAAGAAGATTCACCACGGTTGGAAGTTGAATTAGATTTAAACGAAATTGTTGGGGATCCAGGATTGAGGAAATCAATTGGAGAGTTTGTGTTGCTATAAGAGATCAAGTAAGAAGAGAATATTTGATAAAGGGGACTTGCCAACAAATTGGACAAATGTATCCAATAACAAGATATGGAAATCAAGTTCGAAGCTTTCAAGAAACTTGGTTTAAGAAGTTTGTGTGGCTAGAGTATAGCGTATCAAAAAATGCCGCATTTTTTTTTGGTGTTATCTTTTCAAGTATTCAGATAAAGGAGGTCGCTATGCAGAGGATGCATTTACTAAGACATGCTATACAAATTGGAAAAGAGCTTTAGAAAAGTTTGTAGAGTATGTTGGAGATGTGAACAGTTGTCACAATAATGCAAGAATACAACTTGAGGCTTTTAAAGACTAAAAGCATAGTTTGGCGAATAATGTTGGTTTCGAAAGGCGCTTACACACGTAGAGGGGGGGGGTGAATACGTGTGTAGAGAAGTGTTTAACTTCTCTTGCGATTTTCAGCTTTTTAGACGAGTAGATGCTTTGAAGCTAAGTGAATCGTTTAAAGCCTCTCGCTCGTGTGATACTGTGCGGAATGTGGTGAGTCTTTAAAGCTTATCTTGCAAATTAAAACCTTGTTAATATTAAAGAGGTGAGTGTGTGTATGCGAATAATCAAAGCAATAAATAACTTAAAATAAGGAGACGACCAATTTATAGTGGTTCGGAGCACCTCTCCTACGTCCACTCTATCCACAACGGGATGAATACCTTCACTCGGTACTCCTTATTTTATACTTCCAAGGGGAAGTGATTCAAGGCAAATAACAAACTTGCACTTGAATCCTCAGAGATTTTACTGGCTCTCGAGAAACCTTACAACAATACACTCTTTCACAAAAGCTCGATAACCTTACAACTCAATTTATTCACTCTAGACTTGGGTTTTGGGGTTTTGGATTTTTGTAAGTATGAGAATCCTTTACAATGAAATCACAAGTAAGGGATAAAGATTCTCAAGAGTCTAGACTATGGATATAAGAGATTGAGTCTAGAAAGTGAGGTAATTGCAATACTTAAGAAACAAGTTCTTAAGGACACACTAAAGTGAAGCGCTTTGGAAGAACTAAGTACTAGAAAGAAATTTGCTTGAGTTCTTGCAAAATATGAATGCTTGAATTGTTTGTACGTGCGTTAGTTTTAGTGTGTGTGCAACTCCTTATATTTATAGTAAGGAACCCTACTTCCCGTTGAGAGAGAAGAGGTTGCGTGTTCATTAATATTGGATAATTCGGCGTGTCAGTCTGTAAGAGTCAGGAAGGGATGTCCGCCTTTACCTAACTTTGACTTCTTGGATTGTAGCTGTTTCCATTGTGCAATAGTGTGATGACACGTAGGCTTCATTCTGTGAGATGTCAGACATCCGAGAGTTTGAAATTCAAACTTGGATTCTGCGAGTCAAACTTGTCACACTTGTATTGATTGACGCTTTGATTTCAGCTCTATATCAGAGATGCTTTGGGTGAGCTGACTTGAGAGTGCTTCGCTTCTACTGAAAGGAAACTTCTCTCTTAACATCTTTATCTGAAGCGTCTCCAAGACGCTTTGTCAATGCTTCACTGCTGACGCTTTCACTGCTGGAGCCGCTTCGCTTCCTAACGCTTTGCGAGCTCTGACTGCTCCATTCTCAACGCTTCTAGACTAAAAATAAAGCTTCCTAACAAGTAAGCTTTGCTTTATAAAAACTTGTCTAGATCATCAAAAATAATAAGGGAAATATTCTAAAGAGGGTTTTGGAGTCGAATCAAAACAAATTGTTTATTACTTGATTCAAGTTCCCCTTAACATAATATCCTAACAATTTCCCCTTTTTTGATGATGCCAAAACCCGACGTCAAGTGCTTACACAAATCTAGAGACTTCTAGGTTAAGTATAAGAATCAGAGTGGGTTAGGCAAAAACGTAATATCAATGCAGTTATAGGCAGTTAACTGAAAGCGTATAAATAAATAAAGACAATGAGAAATTGTCTTAAAGCAGTAAAAGATATCATTGTATTAGTGAGATGATGAAGTGAATACAAATACAATGAACATCTATTTGAAGCGTTTTCGAGGGACTGGAGGGATCATGCCATAGGCATTGTAGACTCTATCCTTGATGGCAGCTAGAGAGCGGTTAGGGCGATCGTTCTGTTCAAGCCATTCTGCACATTCCTCGATCTCCTTTCTGATTGCTTCCTCATCAGGAATACCGCCTCCAATGAGTGGAAGTTTGTAGCTCTCTTTCTTTTGCGGTTTGAGAGTTACTCCGTCTGCCAACTCCAAAATTTTGTTGAAGAGAGAGGCTTTGCAATGATCCATGTATGCAATGAAGCAATCCATGGCGTACTCAGTGCGAAAGCCTTGCCAGTAGTAGAAGCGTTTGACAAACTTCACTTTGACATCATTCCACTCTTCCTTGAGGTCAGCTGGAATAATCTCATCAACAAATTTGGCATTATCCCTCAGCCTCTTTCTATCGAGTTCTTCCCTGGCAAACAACTGCTTCCTGCATTTTTCAAAATCGGATGTTCACAGGCTCTCGACAAAAATTCTCTTCCATTCAAGCGCTTCCATCTTCAATAGATGAAGCGCTTTGTCCGAGTCGGTCACCACCTCTTCATTAAAAACTTCGTCCCTGCACTCCGACACCGCTTTATACTTTGCCATCACTTCCAGGCATTCCTTTTCAGTGGCGTTGGTCGGAGTGTACTTCAACAGATACCTTCGGAGGTGGAAATTCGTTTTGTGCAGCAAAATCGCGTCCAACTCCTCTTGGAATTCGCGTTGTGCTCCAGCCTCCTTGGACATCGTTGCGGGAGTTAGTTTCAGCTTTTTCTTGGGGTTGTTGTCAGCAGGCCCTTTCTTCTTGCGCTTCTCCTTTTCTTTCTGTGGCGCTGCTGACACGGCTTGAAGGGGAGCGACATCGATTGGCTCATCCAAGATGATCACCAGCTTCTCTGCTTCTCCCTCCTTTTGTGCTTCCACTTTCTTGGAAGCGTCCTCTTTGGCCTTGGCTGATGTGGAGTAACCACTTGGCGTCCCAGTCGCTTCCCCCTTTTTGGCAGCATCAAAAACGGGCTTGGAGGGAGCGCACTGTACGTTGGCGCTTTGGCTGGCGGGTCCTGGCAGAGTGATGTTCGGCTGATTAGGCTTCAATAAACCTTGTGCCAGGAGAGCGCCTAGGACTTGTGCTGAAAGGATTGGAGCTGGAGAGCGCGCATTGGTTAGAATGACTGACCCTTCCAGGGATGCGTGATACCGCGGAACTCAGATTGGACGAAGGCTGCTAGCGCCTCCATTTTGTTGGAGATGTCTTCCAGTGCAGTGGTTGGCACAACCTGACTCGATCCGCTTTGCGCTCCAACCGCTGCTTAGCCCAGCATGGCCATTGCCTGCTTCCTTTATTTTTCAGAATCCGTGAGTTTCCTCTCCACGGATTTTAGCTTTGCATTGAGCTGTTGGGTGACAGAGGCGGCTTCAAAATTTTCTGCCTTTGCCGCTTTAAGCTCTCTCTCCAGTTGAGCGACCTTGTCAGTGGTCGTGGAGAGTTCAGCTTCGACAACTTCGAGCTCTCTGTGGACACGCTCCCTGTCATCCAGCTCCGTAGACAGCTTCAGCACTTCCGAACGTAAGGCTGGAATTTCCAGAAGCTGTGCCTTAACGGTTGAAAGCTCATCATGAGCTAATTCTACATGTTCTCTCTCCTCAGCCAACTGCAATTCCACAGCCGCTGATTTCACCTTCAACTCTTCCAATGCTTTGGTAGCAGTGGAGAGCTCCTCTTCTTTCTTCACCATCTCCTCCTTCAGTGCTATCAACTCTGTGGTAGCAGTTGAAAGCTCGTCATCCACCTGCTTCTTCTCTTCCTCAGCTTTAGAAAGCTGGCTCTCTTTCTCCTTTAATTCACTCTTCAGCTGTGCGCACTCACGCTCCACTTCGTCGTGAGCGGTTTGAAGAATCGAGAGTCGTTCTTCAAACACACTGACAGGTGCGCCAGCTAGTGTTAATGGAGTGGGTGTGTAGGAGGGAACAAGCTCCTGGACCTTCCTCTCGATGCGCCTCCACACTTCTGGCTCATCGATCAGGTCATCGAAGTGTTCCAACTCAAAGCTGCTAAGGATCGAGGCCTCCTCCTCGACCAGCACTTTGGGGTCGTTAGCCCGCACCAACTGGCAAATTTTGTACACGTTGGTGCCGCTGCTTCGGACGTACTTCAAGAAGCATGAAGTAACCTCCAGCACGGATGGAGGTAGAGAGAATTCTCCAAAGAATTCCCTTATTTCCTCTTCAACCCACTGGAGCTCTCTGTCAACAGTCCTCATTACTGGACTGGACGCTTTGGGAGATTGAGGCGGGGGCGCGTCAGCTTGGAGTTCCTCGTCTGCTGATGAGCTGGACGCTTCGTCAGTGACGTGGAGAGCGCCGATGTGATCAGGGCGCTTCAACTTCCTCTCCTTCATCTTGTGCAGCTAGGGCACCGACTTCCAGATCCTGACTTAAAGTCTTGTCAGAGTCTGAAGCGTTGTAGGAGGAAGCGGCGCTTTCCTCGTCATCTTCATCTATCAGTCCACGCTTCCCTGCCGTGGAAGGGATTGATTTCTCTAACACACGATGACGCTTTGGCTTCTTTGGACCTTTTCGACCCTTCTTCCTTTTTTCTCTTATTCCTCCTTCAATATCAGCGCTTCGGCACTGGTATATTCAATGTCTGAAGCGGGAGGGGCAACAACTCCAAACTCGTCGCCTGGAAGCGCCTTCGTAAAAAGCACACGAGTGTACTTGCTTTCCACGAGCCATTCTTGAGCTGCCCGCCTCCAAGAAATAGGATATCTTCATTCCATACTTGAGTTTGCCAAGAAACTCAAGTTGGCCTTTGTTTTCCCCGTCCGTCACTTCTCGAACGGCTTTGCTGGCCTCAACCAACTGCTTCACAAACCACGCTCTCCAGTTGTAAAGCGTACGGTTGATCGCGGTATCACAGAGCGCCGACAGAAGACGAATCTTTTGTTCCGTGATGGTGGACCAGCTACCGGTGTGACAAAGTAGGCACTTTATCACAATGTTAATCATGTTGTCGAAGGGCGGTCAAAACGATGCTGCCTTCGACTGCTTACGGATGAAGATGGCGTGTGGATCTGATGAGAAGGGCCTGAACTCCTTCTGGATATCCGGATCTCCAGCAGACTCCGGATCTTCCCCAGAGTTAGGAATAGGGACAGAATCCTCGAATAGAGTGTCGAGCTCTAAGGTTTCGGTTGCCACAGATCGAACCAAGCCTTGTTCATCGAACTGTTGCAGTGAGATTTTGGTAGTTAGGGTTTCTGAGTTCAAGTTGGAGAGGAACTTGACGACCCCTACCGGATTAATGTACTTGGGATGCTGGAAAAGAAGATTTTCCAGGCCGGAATTGAGGATTGCTCTCTTGATGATTCCGCCATCGGTCAGTAAATCACGATCGACGTGAGCCTCCGTAAATACAAATTCTCTGTAGCGGCTTCTAGGAGCAGGTTGCCATTTTGCATTAACCATTTTGAAACGTCCGACGGCCAAGATTAAAAGTTTTTGGCGGTTCGGTAGCGCGAGTGAGAAGCACGCGCGAGTGTGTCTCGAGTCCTGTAACTGCAGCAGTCTTTGCATTAAATGCAAAGATATCACACGCAAACTATACTTGAGTGATATGTTGCTTTATAGATATATATAGTATATAAGGAAATTAATGAGAGATTAATTTCTAGAAAGATTCGAAATTTGGCTGATTGCCACGCTTCGGAAATTTGGACGAGAGCGTCTAGTTCGGAAGGCGTCTGGATCAGCACTTTAATATTTTCGGTAGGTCACGCACAGGGTTCTTGAAGACGCTTTGCGTTGACTTACTTACTTAAATTGAAAGATGGAAAGGGAGACTTACTAGTCAGACAAAATTGTAAATGACTGATACCACGCTCTGACGATCCACGTACTCAAATGTTAAAGCGTCAGTTGAGAAACAAGAATGTTCACGCTTTGAAAGTGAGAGCGTCTGTTCTCATCTAGATGCTTTCTCTCTAAGATAAAGTGTTTCCCCCTTAAACATAACTTTGTGCTATCTTTAACGAGAGTGTGAACTCCGTAGGGGAGACGCTTTACTTATGTAGAGAGTTGGAATAATGTCAAGTCCTTTACTCTTACTAGGGTAGGTTTAACTCATGAATTCAATATCATGGGAAATGAGATGACAAAATCCACAAAGGACCCGGTTGGGGATGAGTGTCTTTATAGATTTCAATGAAGTGATGTGAGTTGCCTCATGCTTTACTAGGGATATACCGTTTGGGCACGAGATTCATATCATCCATGAAAGAACTATGAATTCACTTCCTTACTAGGGCAAGCTATCTCATATTTCCATGAAGCGAGATTCTTAAGAGTAGACACTAACCTTTTTGGAGTTGGTGCTTCACATTACTCAAAACAAGTGAGGCTATCACAATAAGTAGTGGTGAAGATCTTTAACATGCTTTGCGCTTCTGGCTCCATCTCCACCATGAAAGCTTGTGAGAAAATTGAGTGAAAGTCATTCAAGCAACTCCATACAATACGTCCCAAAGATTACGTACGCGTATGTTAACTTGAAGAGAATTATCAACTCAATGTTTTCATGTTTCTTCAGCCGAAGGATTTTAAGAATTGTGGGAGTGAAACGTCAAGATTGTGCCAAGCTCTAAACTTAAAAGCTGGACTCTCAAGAGATCCACAAGGTACCACTTGTATTGCTCTGACAAGACGGAACAAGTTTTATGAATACCGTGACACGAGTAACAACCTTAATCAAATTAATCCTAGATTAACTCATCAAGGAAGAACACTCAACCGCGCTTTCACAAAGCTGTGGAAGCGTGTAGAGGTCGATGCTCCTAAAGGGAACTCCATCCCTTCAATTTAATTATCATCCCATGAAAGAGGGGAGATAAAGTCTTCTCTTTCACACCTCCTGTAAAGACCGATTCCCCCTTAACCAATGATCCCAACAATTTTCCCATAAAGGAAAGCGTGAGAGTAGGTAGGGAACACACTTTGCCTTCTCCACCTTTACTCCACCTTCTCCTCACCAGGGTCTAGCAACCCTAGTTCTAGACACAATTTGTTGAAGCGTGCTTGAGGAAGCGGCTTGGTGAGAATATCTGCTTTCTGATCCTCAGTTGGAATTTTTTCCACCTTAACATCTTGCTTCTCCACATGATCCCGAATAAAATGATGGTGAATTTCAATATGCTTACATTTTGAATGAAGCACGGGATTGTGAGTGATGAAAATTATGCTTGTGTTGTCACAATAAATTGGAACCTCCGAGCATTCCACTTTATAATCCTTCAACTGTTGCTTTAGCCAAAGGATTTGTGAACAGCAGCTTCCCGCAGCTATGTATTCCGCTTCGGTGTAGAGGTGGCAACACTAGTTTGTTTCTTTGAGAACCATGAAACTAACTTGTTGCCAATGAATTGACACGTTCCACTAGTTGATTTCCTATCAACTTTGCATCCACCGAAATCGGCATCGGAGTAGCCATTAAGCGTGAGATCATCATCCGCCGGATACCAAAGGCCTAAGTTGATGGTCCCTTTAAGGTATCGAAGAATGCACTTAGCTCCCTCCAAATGGCTCTGCTTTGGATTGCTTTAAAATCTAGCACAGATGCCTACAGCAAAAGTGATATCGGGTCGGCTAGCTGTAAGATATAGCAGAGAGCCAATCAACATATGGTAGTCCGTAGCGTTGACTGACTTGCCATCCAAGTCTGGATCTAACTTGAAGTTTGTGTTCATTGGAATCTTGACGCTTTTGCAATTTTGAACACCAAACTTAGTGAGCATAACATGAGTGTACTTGGCTTGATTTATGAAGATTCCACGACTCGTTTGCTTTACTTTCAATCCTAAAAAGCATGTCATCAGCCCTATCATAGACATCTTATATTTTCTCTTCATCAAGCCCGCAAATTTATCACTCAAGGTTTGATTTGGAGAGCCAAAGATGATGTCATCGACATAGATTTGTACCCATAGCATGTCTTCACCGTCGTTGATCGTGAAGAGGGTTTGATCTACCTTCCCTTTTTGAAAGCTGCTTTCAACTAGGAAGTTTGAAAGAGTCTCGTACCACGCTCTGGGTGCCTGCTTGAGGTCATACACCGCTTTGATTAGCCGGTACACTTGATCACTCTTTTCAAAGCCTGGGGGCTGTTCGACGTACACTTCCTCCTTCAAATCTCCATTGAGGAAGACACTCTTCACATCCATTTGATACACTTTGAACTTCTTGGATGCGGCATATGCAAGGAACATCCTGATGGCTTCGAGACGAGCAACGGGAGCGAAGGTTTCATCAAAATCGATGCCTTCCTCCTGGCAATATCCTTTTGCAACCAAGCGAGCTTTGTTGCGAATGATGTTGCCGCTTTCGTCGGTCTTATTCTTGAAGACCCATTTGGTACCGATGATGCTTTGATGAGAAGGTCGATCCACTAGGTACCAAATGACATTCCTTGCAAACTCATTTAGCTCCTCTTCCATGACAGTTATCCAGTTTGAATCATTTAGAGCGTCCTCCACCGATGAAGGCTCGGTGTTTGCTAGGAAGCAACTAAATAGGCAACTCTCACCATGAAATAAGGTACATCTAGTCCTGACGCCCTGGCTAGGATCACCTAGAACACCTTCTTGGGGATGATACCTCAACCAAAGCTTCTTCTGGTTGAAAGCCTCCATATCATCCGCCTCGGAGCGTGGTGTGTGATCATCACCATTCCCTTGATCACAGACCACTGGACTGGATGGAGCTTCCTCACTGTTTGGAACCAATGAGGTCAGAGGATCAGCTATTCTCAAGTTTGGTTCCCCCTTATCGAGAGAGAGCTTATTGAGATCCTGCTCCATTACATCAACTCCGTCTTTGATTTCTTCTACCGAAACGTCCACCAAATCTACTTGTTTAGAGACGGAGCGCATGATTGGTCTGGAAGATGCTTCAGGAGACTCCAATACACTTTCAGATCCAGCGTTCATGCTTTCAGCATTTACCTGTACCTGTGGAGTCTTGAAAGCAGCTTCATCAAAAATATCATGTGGTGTTTCTTCCACAACAAGAGTTTGACAATTGTAGACGCGATAATCTTTTCTAGTAGGGGAATATCCAAGAAATATTCCCGTATCAGCTTTGCTGTCAAACGCTCTCAATTGCGTTTTACCGTTGTTGTGAATAAAACACTTGCAGCCAAAAATATATAAATGAGAGAGAATATGAGTTATCCCTTTCCATAATTCATATGGGGTTTTGTTGTGGCGTGTGTTGATTAGAGTGCGGTTCTGGGTATAGCATGCTGTGAAGGTTGCTTCGCCCCAGAACCTTTTTGGTAGTTGGGCATCCGCGAGCATTGAACGTGCAACCTCTTTGATGGTTCTGATCCGGCGCTCTGCAATGCCGTTTTGTTGTGGAGTACGAGCTGCTGAAGTCTGATGTAGAATCCCATTCTCTGTGGTATACGCTTCAATGAATTGATTGAGGAATTTTGTTCCTTTATCGGAGCGTATTTTTACCACATTCAATTCTTTTTCCACTATCAACTGCTTTAGGAGCTTTGAAAGTTTCCGAAGCGTATCTTTCTTTTTGAGTAGAATTAGTACCCACGCGTAGCGTGAGAAATCGTTCATGACTACAAGAGCATACTTTCTCCCACTCAAAGTGACTAGTGAAATAGGACCGAAGAGATCCATGTGCAGGAGCTCTAGAATTCGGGATGAACCATGTCCCTCGACGCTTTGAAAGGACTTCTTGATCTGCTTGCCTTCTTGGCAGGCTTGGCACACAATATCCTTGTTGAAGACTTCATTAGGAATACCTCGAACAAGATTCTTTCGGGAGATCTTGTTCATTGTTTTGAAGTTCAAATGGTTGAGGCGGCGATGTTATAACCACCCAATCTCCGATGTGCATCTAGCGATGAGGCCGGTTCTGACTTCGCAGCTGCTCCAGTTGGCTACATACACGTTTTACCTTCGAGTACCTATAAGAACAACCTGCATAGACGCTTTGTTCTTGACAACACATTGGTTAGAGATAAACTCTACCACGAACCCGTTATCACAGAATTGAGAAATGGAAAGTAAGTTATGTTTGAGGCCTTGGACATATGAGACATTAGGAAGTCTCATATTTCCAACGCAAAAAGTACCGTATCTGATGGTGATGCCTTTTGCATCATCACCGAAAATTACATCTGGACCCGGCTTTATGATAAACTCGTCGAGGAAGGATTGTTCACCCGTCATGTGATGTGAACATCCGCTGTCTAGATACCAAGCAACTTCTTCCTTCCTCTTGTCCGTATTTTTCGAGTTCGCCGCTTTGATCTAAGAGATCAACAATTTTTAAGTACCTAATTTGCATTGGGTTCCTTGATGTTAGTGGTTTTGGAAACTCGAGTTGGATTCACCGAGAGAGTGATTCCTTTCTCGAGATCCTAAACGAAATAAATAGGACTTTGTTTAATAAGAAAACCCTGAGTGTAATCGTGTGTAATAGTGAAAGCGCTTACGGTTCCTCCTTCTCTGAGAGCGTAAAGGAGTGCTTTCACTTTGTGTAAAATGATCGATGAGATTTCGATCATGAAAGTTATGTGAAGCGTCGGGGATAAAGCGAACTTGAGTTCCTCCATGAGATGTGAAGTTATTCAAGTTAGCTTTACGCTCTTGTTGACTACTTCAGAATTGTCGAAGACTGGACACGCTTTGAATTACGTTTAGAGCGTTTAGGCTTTCCAGTCTTTGATTTTCTCAAAGCTTCAGGTTGAACCTTCGAAGATACTTTGGAAGCTTGCCTTGAAGTTTTAGCCACAAACCCGACTAACTATTTTCCTTTGCTAGTACGTGTTGATCAGCTTTGGAGCTTTCCATCAACGCTTCGGTACTAGCATCGGATGAAACTGTGAAGATGGAACTAAAGCCGATTCCTTTCAAACTTTTTAAGGGTTTGAAAGAACTTTCGATTGTTTCAATAGCTACAGAGGCGCTATTGAGACGATCGAGAGTGGCTTTGCATTCCTTGGAGGTGGATATGGTACGTTGGTGACGTTCAAGAAGGTCATCGAACTTAGCCGTCAACTCGAATATGTCCTTTTCTTTGGACTCGAGTGTATTGGCTAATCTGTCGTTCTCTTTTCTGAACTGAATGAGAACTTCCGG
Organism: Mentha longifolia; assembly: GCA_001642375.2. Taxonomy (NCBI): domain Eukaryota; kingdom Viridiplantae; phylum Streptophyta; class Magnoliopsida; order Lamiales; family Lamiaceae; genus Mentha; species Mentha longifolia. The sequence goes on from CM038117.1 coordinate 18,022,996, forward strand.
CAAGGATTCGTGATTCTTGAGCAACTCTAAATAGACATCAAAGAGATCACTTTCCAAGCTGAAAGCCTCATCCTCACCGTCACCATATTCACTACCTAGTGATAATGGAAAAGTATTAGGTTCAGGAATATTTACCTCCATTTCAGCTTCTATTGCCATGCAACCATAATCGTATTCATCATCAGTGAACTAATCTTCATCATGGTCGATGGACTTTTTGGATTCGACAGGAGCATCGACTACGAGAGCGCGACGGCTGTCCTCACGACGAGCTTTGACCTCATCTTTTTCTTTGGTTGAGAGCTTTGGGCATTCACTTTTGTGGTGCCCCATTTTGTGACACTCGTAGCACTCAATGTTGGCTTTATCTCTAGGGATGACTGCAGATTTGTCATCTCTCTTCCCATCGCGTGGGGTGAAACGTGAGCTCTGGCCTTGAGATTTGTAGAATCTTTTATACTTGGCCGCTCTAGCGTTGGAGTTGTTAAACCCTCTAACAAGATAGAGAGCGTAATCCTCCAGTTCTTCTCTCGACATTTCTGCAACCTCGCTGTTGGAAGTGTCGGCTTCGATGGTGGTGTTCTCTACTGCGGCTTTGAAAGCCAGATTCTTTGATTTCGCTGGAAGCTCCTCATCCTCATGAAGCGCTTTCTTGACTAAGTCAAATTCGATCGCTTTGAATTCGGAGAACATCATTTCAGGAGACATGTCTCCCAATTCTTTTTGTGAGAGGAAGAGTTCCTTCATTGTCTGCCATTTTCCAGACAGAGCGCGAACCACCTTTTGATTGATCTCTTTGAAGGTGAGTTCTTTCCCCAGGGAAGCCACAGTTGCGGTGATTCCCAGAACTCGAGTCTCGAAAGACTCCATGCTCTCATTGCTCTTCATTGTGAGAGCGTTAAACTCTTGCATCAATACAGAGAGTTTGTTTTCCTTAATTTTCTCCGTGCCCTGTGAGATTAGGGCGAGAGTTTCCCACATCTCCTTCGCCGTTTTGCATTTCATGATTCTTGGGAGATAGGCGTCGGGGATGGTTGACTGGATCACGTTGCGTGCCACCCGATCTAGATTATCAGCTTTGAAGTTGTTGGTCGTATATTCTTCTCTAGGCTTTACGACATAGACATCGGTGGAAGCGCTTTCTTCCTCGTCAACAGGGTTGCCGTCTTGGTCGACGGATTTCTCCTTTTCATGGTTCCTCAATAGACATTTCATGATTATGATGTGTCCCTTTTCGACAACCTCATGCATGCGGTCATGAAGTGAAGTGAGATGGGACTCCACACGGAAGCTCCACATTGTATAGCCTTTGATCGAGAACTGAGGAAGCTGTGCTGAGGAAGACATCTTGAAAAAAAGGATTAGAAAGATGCAAGATGTAGTGAGTGAGGTTTTAATGCAAGTTTGGAAAGATCGGTTCAGGTAGACCTACTATAGCGCTTTCGCGCTACCAGTATTCAGAAATAGAGGTCAGTTAGAACCCCTGCTTTGATACCACTTGTTGGTCCCGAAAGGCGCTTACACACGTAGAGGGGGAGGGTGAATACGTGTGTAGAGAAGTGTTTAACTTCTCTTGCGATTTTCAGCTTTTTAGACGAGTAGACGCTTTGAAGCTAAGTGAAGCGTTCAAAGCCTCTCGCTCGTGTGATACTGTGCGGAATGTGGTGAGTCTTTAAAGCTTATCTTGCAAATTAAAACCTTGTTAATATTAAAGAGGTGAGTGTGTGTATGCGAATAATCAAAGCAATAAATAACTTAAAATAAGGAGACGACCAATTTATAGTGGTTCGGAGCACCTCTCCTACGTCCACTCTATCCTCGACGGGATGAATACCTTCACTCGGTACTCCTTGTTTTATACTTCCAAGGGGAAGTGATTCAAAGGCAAATAACAAACTTGCACTTGAATCCTCAGAGATTTTACTGGCTCTCGAGAAACCTTACAACAACACACTCTTTTACAAAAGCTCGATAACCTTACAACTCAATTTATTCACTCTAGACTTGGGTTTTGGGGTTTTGGATTTTTGTAAGTATGAGAATCCTTTACAATGAAATCACAAGTAAGGGATAAGGATTCTCAAGAGTCTAGGCTATGGATATAAGAGATTGAGCCTAGAAAGTGAGGTAATTGCAATACTTAAGAAACAAGTTCTTAAGGACACACTAAAGTGAAGCGCTTTGGAATAACTAAGTACTAGAAAGAAATTTGCTTGAGTTCTTGCAAAATGTGAATGCTTGAATCGTTTGTATGTGCATTAGTTCTAGTGTGTGTGCAACTCCTTCTATTTATAGTAAGGAACCCTACTTCCCGTTGAGAGAGAAGAGGTTGCGTGTTCCTTAATATTGGGTAATTCGGCGTGTCAGTCTGTAAGAGTCAGGAAGGGATGTCCGCTTTTACCTAACTTTGACTTCTTGGATTGTAGCCGTTTCCGTTATGCAATAATGTGATGACACGTAGGCTTCATTCTGTGAGATATCAGACATCCGAGAGTTTGAAATTCAAACTTGGATTATGCGAGACAAACTTGTCACACTTGTACTGATTGACGCTTTGATTTCAGCTCTATATCAGAGATGCTTTGGGTGAGCTGACTTGAGAGTGCTTCGCTTCTACTGAAAGGAAACTTCTCTCTTAGCATCTTTATCTGAAGTTTCTCCAAGACGCTTTGTCAATGCTTCACTGCTGACGCTTTCACTGCTGGAGCCGCTTCACTTCCTAACGCTTTGCGAGCTCTGACTGCTCCATTCTCAATGCTTCTAGACTAAAAATAAAGCTTCCTAACAAGTAAGTTTTGCTTTATAAAAACTTGTCTAGATCATCAAAATAATAAGGGAAATATTCTAAAGAGGGTTTTGGAATCGAATCAAAACAAATTATTTATTACTTGATTCAAGTTCCCCCTTAACATAATATCCCAACAGTTCAGATCAAATGCTCGCGCGGAGGATGTTGCTTATCGCACCCGTTTGATGGCCTCATTGGATGTAACTCATTTTTTGTTGAAGCAAGGATTGCCTTTTCGTGGCCATGATGAATCGAGTGATTCTTTAAATCAAAGTAATTTTCTTGAGTTGCTTCACTGGTATGGTAATCATGATGTTGAAGTTAGAAAAGTTTTGGGTTCAAATGCTCCTGGGAATAATAAAATGCATTGTTCAGACATTCAAAAGGATTTAGCACATGCTTGTGCTTCAGAAGTCACGTCAGTTATAGTTAATGATATTGGAGATAGAGTATTCACTATTTTAGTAGATGAGGCTCGAGATGTGTCTGTGAAAGAACAAATGAGAGTTGTTCTAAGATATGTGAATGGTGAAGGATGTGTGGTGGAACAATTTCTTGGAATTGTGCATGTTCCTAACACTTGTTCTCAAACTTTGAAAGATGATATTGATAAGTTGTTTGCGAAACATGGTTTATCACTGTCTAAATTGAGGAGTAGACGATGGAGCTTCAAATATGCGGGGTGAGTTACGTGGATTGAAAGCTCTAGTATTAGAAGAAAATCCTTATGCTATGTATGTTCATTGTTTCTCGCATCAACTACAATTGATTATTGTTGTTGTTGCTAAGAGCATGATGGATGTGAAAGATTTGTTTCGCTATGTATCTTTGATAGTGAATACGGTTGGAGCATCTTGCAAAAGAAGAGATCAACTAAGAATGTTGGAGCATGAGAGACTAGTCAAAGATCTCAATGATTCTAAAAGAGTGAGTGTAAAAGGTCAAAATCAGGAGACCGGTTTGGCTAGACCTAGAAATACTCGATGGGGATCGCATTATTTTACATTGCTTTGTCTAAGCTCTATGTGACCTTCAGTTGAGAAAGTATTGGAGAATGTACGTGATGACAACACTTGTCCTAATGACAAAGGTACTGCACGAGGCTTGCTAAAGAAAATGAATAAGTATAAATTTGTGTTTGTGATGCACTTGATGAGACATTTATTAGGAATCACAAATGAGTTGTCGTTTGCTTTACAACAGAAGGATCAAAATATTGTTCAAGCCATGTCATTGATTGATAGTGTGAAATATGAACTTCAATGTTTTAGAGATAATGGTTGGGAAATAATTTTTGAGGAAGCAAACAGATTTTGTGATGTGAATAACATTTCTTTGATCGATATGGAAGATTCTATAACAAGGTCTGGTTATAAGGGACAAAGGATAACCAATTATCATTATTACCATGTGGAGATTTTTAATGAGGTATAGTTTCTAACTTATTAGTATTTTGATTGATTTTGATGATTTTAAAGTTTCTTTTTCTTAGTATTAATACTTTAAGGTTCCAATCGCAGGTTGTTGATTTAACTATGTAAGAGATGAACAACCGTTTTTCCGAAGTTAGCACCGATTTGCTTAAATGTATGGCATGTCTTGATCCAAGAAACTCTTTCTCACAATTTGACGTTGATCAACTCATGCATCTTACTTCTATATATCCGGAGGACTTCTCAACAGGTGATTGTTTATGTCTTCCAGCAGAACTCCGTATTTTGTGGTTAATGTACGCCGTGATTCTCGATTTTCTAAAATTGCTGATTTGGGAGGTCGTGCTCACGAAATGGTTAAAGCTGGTAACCATCTAGTTTTTCAATTGGTTTTACCTGTTGCCACTGCTTCTGTTGAGAGGGCATTTTCTGCGATGAAGATTGTAAAAACTTATTTGTGAAACCGAATGGACGATGAGTGGATGAATGACTGCTTAGTGGTGTATATTGAGAAGGAGATATTTCAAGAATCGATAACGAGAAGATCTTGCAGAATTTTCAAATGATGAAGACTCGTATGAAAAAGTTGCTACCACTTTAGGTAATGTGTATTATATATTTAAATTAGCATTATTACTATCATAATTGTATTTACTTAGCATTTTTATTTAACCATATGTAAACTTAAAAAATTAGTAAAGCCTCCCTCTATTGAAAATTCATGGCCTCGACCCTGGCTATAATTAACTTTTAATTATTAAAAATTCATAAACCAAATATGAATATATTACGTATTTGTGATTCTGCGGTTGTAGTCAATATAGATGGTTCTATAACTATGTCCTTATTATCTATTACAATATTTAAAAATTCAATTGTTGCAAAAAATTACAAGATTACCATTTTTTCATCCAAAAGCTACATGACTATATCCAAAAGATATAACATAAGTATTGACTAAATATCTATATATAATTGATTAAAATATAGGTCAAAGTAATCTAATATTCTAAGATTAATACACAACAATGAATGAGATATATACTAATTTTGGGATCTAAATGCTAATATCTTATTTAAATTAGAATTCAAATTAGAATTTTCCCTCTAAATGCAAGCATCATTAATTATTCTTACCAAATTTTACACACTACTTTGCATAACATAAAACTATATCTCAATGTACCTTTACTTTTCTTTGATTTTTTAAATTATCTTCTAGAATAATTATCTCAGTTTAAAGTATTTTTTTTTCTAACAAACACTATGATTATTGTCCAAAATTTAATTTATTCTTCTTAAAAACATGTTACATATTTGTTTTCTTTGATTTTGTTTTTATCATCACAGTTGTATATTAGACAGCTTTATGAATATTACGGAGTATATTACATTTGCAATATATATATATATATATATATACACACCGAAACAACCCAACTACTTAGTACATCATTTAGTTTACTTTTTTTTTATAAAGAAAATGACTTATATATATTTATTTTATTTTACTGTACAACAGTTAAATTTGGATTGCATTCACTGAATCAAAAAATTAGAGATTATTTTATAGACATAAATATGATACCTATTATTAATAGTTTGTATGTGTATAATTATAGTTTTATTCTGTTACAGTTTGAGGAAAGATTAGAAAAACTTATAATTCTAAAATTACAAACATTTGCTCTCTATGTATTAAGATCGACATGCAGATTGTATATCACACTATTTTATTTAAAACTTGAAGATTGTAGGGCCCATTATTAAATTTAGAAAATACCGTACTATACATGCTGTAAATTAATAGTGAACTATTAATTTTAAAGAAACTCCATATTTCAAAGTCATTTTTTCAACATCCAATATAGTATAATTCATTTTATTATTCTATTTTTTCTTATAATTTTGATTATTGTAATACCCGTGCATCGCACGGGAGCAACACTAATTATATTATATACCGGAATTAAATTCACATTTTTGGTTTAATATGATAATCCTTTGTTCGAGCTTTAAAGAAACATCATCAACTCAACATATGGAGACACGATTTCCAACTAAAGATTTAATTAACATATAATCCCTCCGTCCTCCATTTCTTGACACCTATGATGCACGAATTCTTCTAAAAATACCATATTGCGCCACATGACGAATCCTAAAAATAAAAAATAAAAAATAAATAGGATACGCGTATCGGGTGCGTTTGCCTCACGAATCCTATGCGTTTGGGGTTTATTTTTAAATAATTTTATATTTTAGGTTTTTTTATATATATTGTCAAAAAAATTAAATTACTACAAAATCAATATAGTATTTTATTTATGTGTATTGATTGAAAATATTATTTTTAATTAACATTTATAATATAATACTCCCTCCGTCCCTGATATTAGCATGCTGAGAGAAACGGCACGCAGTTTTAGATAAAAATAGTGTAAAGTGGAAAAAGGTGGAGATAGTAGAATAAGAGACTCACACCAATAGTAGAAAAAGGTAGAGATAATGGAAAAATGTGGGCCCAATTTGGTAAATATTGAAATAAAAAATAAAGTGGGAGGGTAAATATGTATTTTTGCTTAGGGAATCTTTCCATTTTTGGATTGCACACTAATATCAGGGACGTCCCATACGGGAAATATGCACACTAATATCAGGGACGGAGGGAGTATTTAATTTATGAATTTTATTTTTATAAAATCAGTCATATATTTAATAAAATATATAAATATATAGACGTATTCTTGACGAATTGCACCCTAAAATTTTTGAAAATCCGTATCCCCGTATCCAAATCGTATCGCCCCCGCACCCGCACCCATGCAACATAGGCTTGACACTAATACTATTCGGCAAGCTTTTCTACCGAAATCTAATACGGATTTTAAAATACAATTTCGAAATATTTTTTCTTTTAAGAGATAGTACAACACTCGTAGTATCCCGTAAAATAAAAAATATTTAAAAATTATATTTAAAAACTCGTATTATAGTTTCGGTGGAAATGCGTGTCGAAAAGTTATGGGTCAAGAAATGGAGGACGAAGGGAGTACTAAAGTAGTACTTCCTCCAGCTCAAGATTCGTGACCCTTTCTTTTTAGCATTTTCGGCAAGCATTTTCACGCTTCTCATTGATGAGTTTTAAAATAAATTTTGAGGTATTTTTCTTTTTACGGGATACTACGACAGGAGGGAGTATGTAATAACATTATTGTCCAAGATTGCATGGAGAGAGTCGGCTCTCCATTGGAAGTGACGGTATAAGATGGTGAACATGGAATTGAAAATTCAAAGCTTTACCCTTGGATCTAAGTTTAGCCGATCTCGAAGTTACTAAAATTTTACTATTTAAAAAAGACATCGGCCTGTGTGAGTTGATATGAATATGTGAAAATTCTTACAAGTTTTCGACTAAATTCATAGTCATACACAACCAATTTTCGAAGATTATTATTATAATTATTATTTGACGGATCGAAGATTATTTTTAATAGCATGATATTTAAATATCATGTACCTCTCCCACCCCTTTTAGCCTAATCGTTGAAGCCTTATAATATAATAAAAAATATCAAAAGGTCTAGGAGACAATATATTATTTACAACAATTTTATTTTATTATATTATTTACTTTTTATAAGTGTTAAATAGATAAAGCAACTATATATATATAATAAAAGCATCTGAAATTTTATTTCGATGAAACTTAAATTTATTTGTTAATCAATTAATATTAAAGTTTACGATATGTAACTCGAGTAGCCGTTTACTTTCGTGCATAAGACCTTCGATTGTACGTAATTCAAGAAGGACCAATTTGCTGTGGAGACCAATTCTTTATGATATAATCCTTTCATATATACGACGTCATAAGGTTAGACTATTCATTAAATGTAGGTATAATTCCACAAAATGACAGTGCGCTGTGCGTTCATAAAAGAATATTATTAATTGACGATGGCGTTTTAATTAATTTATTTATATATATTCTAGCTACACAAGTGCACATTATCGCGATTAAAAATTTTGTATGGTTGCACAAGTTGAGTTGGTCAACTTGATTTTGTAGTCAATTCTATTTTTCAAATGGTGAGTTGCATCACTGTCAGCCTCAGCCACCATCTCTGATGAATAAAAGTCCAAAAAAATACGGTTTCACATACACTGACGCATAATATTATATTATATAAAACATTTAAAAACATAAATCCGATCCTCTTTCTTACACCATGGCCTTCTTCTCAAAGGGTTAGTTAGTTCTTGGTTCATAGTACGGAGTATATCAGAAGATTCCAAGTCCAACATATTTTTGATCATATGACGGCGGCGGCAGCGGCGGCGGCACCGCCTGTACGGTGGCGACTTGTGGTTTTCTTGGCTGTCTTAGCCTTTAATCAAGTGGTGGAAATTGGGCGAGCTCAAAGTACCTCTGGGAACGCCACCATTGATCCTTCAGAAGGTTTGCTGCTCATTCTTATTCTCCTTCTCTTTTATGCTTATTTTTTTTATGCGAAAGAGTTTAAATCCTCGTTTAGTTCAAATTGGGTAACGGAAAGAGAATTAAATAAAGTCAAGCAAGAAAATAGTAATAACAATGGTTATTTTTATTGAGTATTTTGTTTAATAGTAGAAATGAAGTCACTTATAAGATGAATCCCTTTCTCCTTATTTCCCCTCATTGTTGGGTGTAACAATTTGGTGGATTGAGTTTCCCAAGTAAGGAAAATGGATAATCTATTACTCAAACCAAATAAAAATTAATGAAATCAATTAATTATTTTTCTTTCCATACTCAAAAAAATTGAACCAAACATTAGCTAAGTTCAAGTAAATATGTTCGAGTGAATAAAATGAAGGGAAAAAGACAAACAAATTAAGATGAGTTCTGATTAATGATTAGTGCTTGAATTATTGTAAAATTGAATGATTAGTCTCTTAATTAAGAGGTTGAGAGAAGCGCAGCTCAATTAGTAAGATACTTCCCCTTCAAACTAAGAGATTGAAGTTCGAGTCATATCGAGTGCGTGTGTGTGAGTGTATTGTGTTTGTTTGATAAAAATAAATCTCACCTCTTTTAATTTGATGAATTACCTGTCAATCTTAGAGATTTAATGAGTTAATAATGTATGAATTACCTGTCGATCTTAGAGATTTAATGAGTTAATAATGTCTTTCAACTTTATACTAGTCCTTTCTTTAATAATTTGGGTGATAGTTCTAATTAATGCTTTCTGTAGCGTAGGCTAGTTGACTAGGCGTGAAACCTTTGTATCAGAAAATTCGGATCGTGTCGTATTAATAATGTTTTTTGTATTCTCTAAAAAAAGTAGTAATAAAAAAAATAAATTTAGTAAAAGAATAAGTATAAATTAATTGTTGTTCCTCTGTCCCGAGTTCGAGTCATCCATGACACGGTCTTTAAATTTTAATTAATTATATTTTTTTTTCAAAAAAAAAAAAAACCTAATTGTTGTTCCTCTAAATTTGATAAGAATCATTTTCAGTTTTGAAGTAAAATATAAAATATATTGTGATATTATTTATTTTAAAATAATATTATTATGTTAATTTAGCCTTTTATAAGTAAAAAGCACTAGTATAATTTTAGTCGGATGAATCTTAAGTTATGGTGTGTCAAGATCATGCACGATCACAATATATGATCGTATGTCACGACCACAGTACGACCACGGCATATAGTTGTGACAGATCATGTGTCAACAATTTTTTTTATCCAACTAAAATAATACGTACGTTTTAATTGTGAAGACTACAATTAAACCTTTTAATTATTAAAAATAGTTATTTTAAGTATTATATACTACCTTCATCCCGTTATATTATTCCCATATGAATTGGGCATATGAACTAAGAAAATAAGGGATATGTAGTTATAATCAATTCTAAATAAAGAGAGTCAATTGTAGCCAGTTATTTTTTGCAAGGAAATGGAACTAATAAGTGAGACGAACGAAAATGACAAATGAGACTAATATGTTAGGATGAAGATAGTATATGTCTATATATATTTTTTGAATCAGTTATTTTAAGTACACTTTTATTAGTTATATAAGATGTCTTTTTTTTTTTTTTTAAGTATATGAGATATATAATTAACTTTATTTGTTGAAACAATTCACGAAGATAACCTCAAACTTATAAATATACAAACACTAGCCGCTCTTTCTTTGTATCGATTTATAAACTTACCCTTTGATGAAAATAGTTAAAATTAAAAACAAAAAGAAATGGGGCTAACGACTAATAAATATGCAAAACAAAAAACAAATAAAAATAATTTCCACCCGCGCCCTTTTCTCCCCATCTTTGCGCGCATGTCACTACTCACCACCTTCATCTATTCTCCCTTTTATCTCAATTTTCTCAACTAATCAGCCGCGTCTGCGCCACCACCGACGTCATGCCATTGTACGGGAGCTACATCCGATAGCAGCGTCTCAATGCTCTCGCTAGCAGCGAATGGGACTATGGGAGGGAGTGTGAATGGGAACTGGGCAATGGGCGAATGGCTCCATTCGAACCTTCAAGTCTACAAATCAGTCCCTCGCAGCTAGTGCTGCGCTGTCCATGTCTTCTCCCTTTCAAGCGTTCTTAAAACTTTGTATAACATGTAACGCACACATCATGCTCGAAGAAATGGTTGAATGAAAAAAAAAAAAATGCAGCTGTTGAATTGTAGGCTCATGCAAAGAAGCTAGAGTGGCAGCGTTAAAGCCTTCGTTCTATGGCCCGAATAGGTCTAGTTCGAGCTGTTCGCTCCACCAAGCACAAAGGCCACCACTCTTCGTACCTTTTCCTCACCCATGTCTTTTCCCATGCAATCCGTCGCTCAAACTGATTTGCGAGGCTTGAAAATTTTTTGGGTACGAATTTTTTTTCAATCTCCGCTTGAATGGGGCTGGGCTCGAAAGGTGAGGCATGAATGGCTCGAATATATCTCGTTTGAGCCGATCTAGCCACCGGATCTGGTCCAAGACGTGCGGAAGCAAGGATACTTTGGTAAGAATGACTAATTTTTTATAATCCTGCCGCCCCATAGAGTCCGGTTTCTTTTGAGCATAGGAGTATAAAACGTGAAAAATTGGAAGGGCCACATTTTTTGTTAAAATGTGAAAAAGTCGTAGAAACATGCCAAATATCTATGGAACAGCCCAATCAAGAAAGAAAGACACTAGGACAGAGAGTATAAAATTAAGTTTGTGGATATATTTTTTTCTTTTACTATCCTAAATGGAATGGCTAGTTATTACCTCATTTAAAACAAGCAATGTTTTTTTGGATTAATTTTACTTTATGACCCAATGTTTGGCATTTATTTCTTTTTTTAAATGCTCAAACATGTGATTAGTTTTATATACATAGCACTGCTTTGACTGAGTAACAATAATGTCATGAACCTAACTTTCTAGTCAGTGAGTGACGACATGTCTCATAGGAGCATGCACTTACATGTAGAAAAGGGTTGTGTCGTGTGGAAGTGGCTCATCCTTGTTAAAATAGATGAAATATTTTTCCACCCGTCATGTATCTCTTCCCCCTTTCATATTCGAACACATGCATGACTTGAACACCCGCTTTAATAATTGGAGTGAAAATATGTTACCAATTGAGTTGGGTTTTCTTGTCCTCTATCTCCTATAAAAAGTATTTCTTGTTCAAAGCTCGACTAAACTCAATAGTGCGAGTCTCGGAATATTTGGTAAATAAAGTCGAAGCTCAGATTCATAAAAGATGAGTGAAGCTTGAGTTTAAAACTAGGAAGCTCAACTTGACTAGGTTACACCCCTACCCATCGCTAACATGGTGAGACCGTCTGAGTAGGGGAGTCAAGGAGTTGGAATTTCCATCCTACTTGTGCACCACCTCTTAGAACACAATATTTTATTAATATAAATTGTATTAATAAAATATTATCATGTGAGGGGCAGGTGTACTACATGTACATCCATAATTCCCGGAGTCAATTATCTAATCTCTATTTTCTTGTTATATTACTACTATTTGTTTACAATATCTATTACACATAACTTGATGTGAAATATTTATATTTTATGACAAAAATTTGAGGGAATACGATAATATTATAATGCTTGTTACATGGTTTACAGCAAGAGCTCTGAACATATCTATTATACATAACTTGATGTGAAATATTTATATTTTATGACAAAAATTTGAGGGAATACGATAATATTATAATGCTTGTTACATGGTTTACAGCAAGAGCTCTGAACAGCATGTTTGAGCGATGGGGAATTTCAGCCAACAGAAATCAATGGAACATTAGCGGTGAACTATGTAGTGGTATTGCCACTAATACAACTGGCGACCCTGCCAATGTAGTTAATCCGGCCATCAAGTGTGATTGCTCTTTTGACAATAACTCTACTTGCCATATTACGTTTTTGTAAGTCCTCGTCATTGAACAACTCATGCATTGAAACAATATTAACTTTCTTCCCCTATACACTGTTTTCCTCTCTAATCTTTTCACATATTTATTCACTTTAATTAATTTGATTTGGTATAATGAATTTTGCAGGCGAGTTTATGCATTGAATGTTGTTGGTCCGCTGCCCGATGAGCTCTGGAACTTGACTTACCTCACTAATATGTATGGTTACTTTCTCATTGGTTTTGTGCATATATTATTACTTATATTATATTGATTTTATTTGCTTTAAACTGGTTTAGACCTTCTGCAAAGTGACTAAGGGGGTGTTTGGCTAAGCTTATAAATTCTGGAAATGTGTTTGGTGAAATAAGCTATCAAAGTGCTTATAAGCTGAAAAAATACGCTATAAGTGCTTATAAGCTCCTTAAAAATAAGCTCCTTCGTCCCAACTTATTTTTTACATCTTATAAGCTCTTCAAACATCTTATAAGTTGTCAGTTCTTACAAGCTCTTTCAAATAAGTTTAGCCAAACACCCCCTAAACCACCCCTAAACTTATTTTAAAGAGCTTATAAGCTTCAAGAGCTTATAAGATGTAGAGCTTATAAGATGCCAAAATCAAGTTGTTGTAGAGGAATTTATTTTTAAGTAGATTATAAGTTGCTAGAGTTTATTATTTTATCTTATAAATTATTAGAGCGCTTATGATCTCCTTAAAGTAGTTACTCTAACATTTTGTCCTCATATTTCAGTGACTTGCGTCAAAACTATTTGACAGGCCCTCTTCCTCCTGCCATCGGAAATCTCAGCAGCATGCAGTACATGTACGGCACCTTTATTTTCCCCTTGATCATTTTAAATTCATTCTACTAGAAAATTGTTTGCATGGCCAATATAAATAAATTTGAATGCTATTTATTATTATTAGGTCCATTGGAATAAATGCATTATCTGGGGAGATTCCTAGGGAACTTGGCCTGCTAACAGACTTAAGATCGTTGTGAGTTCCCTTTTCGTTTCAAGTTCGTGAGAAAATTAGTCTCATACATTTATGGGTAAGTATTACTTATTGTTCCAACGCGCGCACGTTTTCACAAATTATGTCCCAACGTGTGCATATATATGAATTGATACCCAACATTTCAGAAAAATCACATTATGCCATACCTGCTACTTTTCGGCAACTGAATGTCTACGTTGCTCGTCGGATAGTCCACGTAGGCTATACCTAGGTACAAACATATTTTGACTTGTTTTTTTTTTAATAGCATCATGGAATCTTTGGCAGGCCGTGTGGACATTCAATCGCAAGAAAGTTGCCGGGGGGACACAATTGTTATATCTCTGAAATGTTGGATACTAATTTAAAAATATGCATACATTGGGATATAATTGAAAAAATTTGCAAATGTTGGGCCAATAAGTGATATTTACGCTATATTTATCTACCTACTTATTCATTTCAAGCTTGGAATTTCACATGAACCATATGCAGGTCCTTTAGTGCAAACAATTTTTCTGGCCCTTTACCATCTGAGCTTGGGAGCTTAACACGATTAACACAAATGTAATCTAAACCTCTCTATTCTTTAAATTTTTATTTCATGTGAGATCTTTTCTATTTAATTTATAATCATAGTTTGGTTTGAAATGATAAGAACATGGAGTGTTTCTGCTAAACTTTCCTCATTAATTATTAGTCTGTTCATTATCTTTCCAGATACTTTGATAGTGCTGGAGTTAGCGGTCCAATACCTCAATCATTTGCAAGTCTACGCAACATGGAGAGAGTGTGAGACCACTTAAGAGTTTTCTTCTTTTTTTTATTTTTATTTTTATTTAATCTAAATGAACAGAACATGATATAAATTTTGAATTTTCCATAAGAAATAATTATGTGAGTTTTGGTGTCTCAGGTGGGGATCGGACAATGAGCTCACAGGGCAGATACCTGCCTTCATCGGAAACTGGTCCAATCTTATTCAATTGTGAGTACAAATTCTGTTAACTTTCGTAATCTTTTCTTGTCGATAACGAAGTGCGCCTCGACACTTCCCCTCCAACCAATAGGTCGGAAGAGTGTATGTGTGAGTGCATATGTGTTGTACTTAAAAGAATCTTATCTGTATTAAGTTTACGAACAATGGAAAATGAGTGCATGAGTTTCACACCACTCATGATCAGCTGATTTGTTATGTAATTATAGGAGGCTTCAAGGGAATTCGTTTCAAGGTTCAATACCAGCATCATTTTCGAACTTAACCTTGTTAAATGACTTGTGAGTGTAATTCACAATAATTTAATTTCTTGATCCTTTATTTGTTAATTTTTCTTGATTATGTGGAATCTAATCCGCTGTATATGACATCTCTAGGAGGATAAGTGATATATCTAATGGTAGCTCGTCGCTTGACTTCCTCAGAAACATGACCTCTCTATCCACCTTGTAAGAAGTCGTAGCTTCTGATTATCTATTACTATTATAAAAGTGTGCATTCTTACAAATTTTGGTACACTATAATATGCTTCCACTGAGTTTTACAAGCACTCTTGGTTTGGCAGAGTCTTGAGGAACAACAATATTTCTGGCACCGTTCCTTCGTATTTGAATGAGTTTCCAAGTTTGACACTTGTGTAAGTATATAATCACGGCATATTGTGATTTTCGTAAACTGTTGGAAAGAATGAACAATTTAATTTTATGTTTCAGAGATTTGAGCTTCAACAATCTGAATGGAACAATCCCAGCGTCTCTCTTCAATCACAGTTCTCTCAGTAACATGTGAATTTTTAGAAACTGTCACATTAATGAATCTTGAACAGTACTTAGGTGAGAAAACTACTAATTTCATGCTTTCCAAACTGCAGATTTCTTGGTAGTAACAAGTTAAGTGGTGGATTACCGTCGCAGAAGAGTCAGTCACTCCGGAACATGTGAACACTCATGCTTTCGTTCCTCGTGTTCTTTCTCATTCATTTATGTTAATAAGCTGATCATGTCTTGAAATCTATATGAACTATAACTATGTATTTTTATTTTTTTTTAATACATTTGATTTTATTTGATTCCAGAGACTTATCATACAACGAATTATCGGGGAGCTTTCCTTCTTGGATCAGTACACAGAACTTACAACTGTAAGATGCAACGAAGGCACATACTTATATGTCTTCTTTCATTCTTGATTTTCTCTAAAGGCACACATACTTTGGTATTTCTAGCATTCTTTTCATCTCACTATCCTATCTCACCCATATCAATTTTTTTGTTTTGTTTTGTGCAGTAATGTGGTTTCCAACAACTTCACCATTGAAGGTTCTAACACCAGGTGCCTTTAGGAATGCACAAAGCAAATTTTCAACTTCTTATTTACTTCTGTTTGTTACACACACACACACACACACACACACACACACATATATATATATAGATAGATAGATAGATAGATAGATAGATAGTGCTTCACATGATTAATTGATCTTCTTCTTCATTATAGTTCTTTACCTTCTGGCTTGGAATGTCTTCAGAGCAATTTTCCTTGCAGTCGAGGACAGCCTATATGTGAGTAACAATTTATCTCATTTCTCTCATAACATATGCAGTATATTTATTGAGGATGACTACAACTTTATATCTTGCATCAAAAAATGCTAAGGCTTAATCATAGGTTTCTCTCCTTCGTTTACTTTATGGTCCGAACTTCAAGCCATAATCTACAATGTAAATATAGTTGAGGATTAAGAGATTCTTTGTTGATTATGATGTGCAGATTCAAACTTTGCAGTAAATTGTGGTGGTCCACAGCTCACATCTAATGATCAGACGGTATATGAAGCTGACACCGAGCCTCTTGGTCCAGCCACATATTACACCACCTCCACTCGCAAATGGGCAGTTAGCAATGCCGGTTTGGCTGATGGTAGCAGTGGGCCCGAGTACACCAGCTCATCTACATCCCAATTTACAAATACTTTGGACTCCGAGCTATTCCAGAATGTTCGCCTTTCAGCTGGATCACTGAGGTTCTATGGCTTGGGCCTACAAAATGGTAATTACAGTATTAGGCTCCACTTTGCAGAGACGACTAACCCTGCTGCTAGGACTTGGCAGACTCTTCAAAGGCGTGTTTTTGACATTTACATCCAGGTACCTCTCTATTTATTTAATTATTTGGGGACGATTATGATTTCAACTCATTTTGCTCATCAGAATAATATGGGAGAAAAATTGAAATGAAATTGGCATATTAGAACTGATGTGGCATCAAAATGTCATCTGCCAAAACTTAAGGAACGACAAAACTCCTCCAGCACACTCTGCTTCATCCACGTTTAACCTGCACAAGAAACATATGCAAGGCTAAGTACTGTGCACTCAGTGAACACATGCCAAAATCAATTGAAAACTTGCTACTTAGAGCTATAGAATTGAATTCCCTTTTTTAGACATGCACATGGTATTTTGATCGAGACTAGGTCATTTTTATTCCATATCAACTGTTCTAATTTGGCTTGTCATCTTCATTGGAAGTTCATTTATTTTAGTTCATATTATAAGGCACTTGATCAACATGAGAACCCGTCTTGTATTTAGGGACAATTGTGTAAATTATTTACAGCTGATGAATCAAAAATACGTTGATTTAAATGTATATAATTGACGTTATGATATATGTAGGGGAATTTGGCGGAGAAGGATTTTGATTTGCAGAGGGAGAGCGGAAGGGTGAATTTGAGGGCTGTTACGCGGGATTTCACTGCAGAGGTGGTGGAAAACTATATGGAAATTCATCTATTTTGGGCGGGAAAAGGGACTTGTTGTGTTCCTGCTCAAGCTACATACGGACCTTTGATTTCTGCAATAAGTGCAACACCAAGTATGTTACTGTTTTCGGTGAATCGGACTAAATTTCTTATATTTTTTGTTCTTGATCACTTATATATCTTTTGTGCATTTTTGTTTTAATCAGATTTTACTCCGACGGTTTCCAATAGGCCTCCTGGTAGCAAGAAGAACCGGACTGGTTTGATTGTGGGGATCGTCCTTTCAGTTTCAGTTGCAGCTTTTCTTTCCGTATTTGCACTATATTATATATTCCAAAAAAGAAAACGCCAAAAGAATCTTGAGGATGAAGGTATGATATGAATTCAATATCCTTGTATTCAGGTTTTGCCTTCTTGTTTACCTTTAACATGCAATATTATTCTTTTGGGAATTACAGAGTTTCTAGGGATTGATGCAAAGCCATACACAATCCCTTACGCTGAACTTAGATCTGGTACAGACGACTTCAATCCTTCTAATAAGCTCGGAGAGGGAGGTTTTGGACCTGTGTACAAGGTAAAATACTGTTTATTTTCAAGTCTAATTCCCTGCATATCCATTCTTCATATATGCATGAAGAAGGCAAGAATTTAGCAGAACTTGAGCTGATAATAAGATACATATGAATTTGTTAATAGGATTTTCCTTACGTGTTAATGAAATGATATGTATGATTGATAAATGCTACACATTATTGCATCAGGGAAAATTGGCGGATGGGAGGCTAGTTGCAGTGAAACAACTATCTGTGGCATCACATCAAGGGAAGTCTCAGTTTCTAGCAGAGATCGCTACTATATCAGCTGTCCAGCATCGCAATCTGGTGAAACTGTACGGATGCTGCCTCGAGGGAGAGAAGCGCCTCCTTGTTTATGAGTATCTCGAGAACAAGAGTCTTGATCAAATATTGTTTGCAACTGGTAATCATAACTTCATAACTCTATCTGCAGTTCTCTCTTTCTATATATATGTACACAGATATATTTATAATGCAAGATAAATTATAATTCTCGTGCTCTATTCATGACACAGGAAGTACAGCTCTGTATCTCAACTGGAAAACACGTACAGAGATATGCTTGGGAATAGCAAGAGGCCTGGCTTATCTTCACGAGGAATCTCGACTTCGAATTGTTCACAGAGATGTCAAGGCCAGCAACATCCTCCTAGATTCTAATCTCGTTCCTAAGATCTCGGATTTCGGGTTGGCCAAATTATATGATGATAAAAAGACTCATATCAGTACTAGAGTTGCAGGCACAATGTAAGCAAAGATTTCAAATTCCTAGTTAGCTCTACTTTTTCCTAGCTCCCATATCCTTGTAGATAATGGCATTCTTTTTATTATTCTATTTTTTTTTTCTTAATTGGTGCAGAGGGTATCTAGCTCCAGAATATGCGATGCGTGGACATCTTACGGAGAAGGCTGATGTATTCAGCTTCGGAGTCGTAGCTTTGGAAATTGTCAGTGGAAGGCTGAATTCAGACTCCAGCTTAGAAGATGATAGGATATATCTTCTGGAATGGGTATGTTTTAGTTTTTCACTTGTCTTATTATGTTTGCCAAAATATATACATACCAATTTATATGGTAGATAGCAAGTAATTCTTTTGTCAAAGGCTTTAATTTTGTAGACAAAACAAGATATATCATAAGTATCTATTTACTTATATCACATGTTAGCCCTTAGCCTTGGTTGTAACTTGTTGTATGGATGTTTGACATTTGATCAGGCTTGGAATCTTCATGAAAATGACAAAGAAATCGAGCTCGTGGACCCGACATTGCAGGAATACGATGCGGATGAAGTAACAAGGATCATTGGCGTCGCTCTCCTCTGTACTCAGGCAGCCCCTGGGCTACGACCCACGATGTCGCGTGTGGTGGCGATGCTCTCCGGAGATATTGAGGTGGCGTCGGTGACCACACGACCAGGCTATTTAACCGACTGGAAGTTTAGCGATGCTACTACCTTCGTCACATTCACTGATAGTTCGACGTCGAATGCCGGCGATAGTAATGTTGGTTCGACCCCGGCGACCACAACGGCGACGACTACGATGACCGCTGATGCAGCCTACTCACCTGTTGGAGATAGTAAACCGATGCTTCATGAGATCGTTAGGGAGGGGAGATAGCCACTTCGTTTTGTATTTAAATGGTTATTGTTTGTTTTGTGCTCATCTTATTTGTATTTGCTTGGGATTTAAATTTAAATTTGATGAGGTTTGCTTTGTTTGCTCTTAAACAAACTCTTATTCAAGTAAATATGTATATAACGACAGGAAATGATAAGACAAATTGTTTGCTATCTTTTACTGCAATTGTGTGGCTATTTGGACGATAAGCTAGAGAATGTATTAACCATCCTTTAAAAATAAGGGATAGTAGTTGAAAATAACAAAAAGAAATCTCCAACTGTCTTGTCGCATTGCCAAGATAACGATGGGATCCTCTGTCCTGAATTTAATGGCCTAATTATGTCCGAAAATTTAATTAGTCGAAAAGGCTCCGTTTCTTTATTTTATACATTATTATATATATTCAAGATTAATGGAGATTGTAGAATATAGTAAATCATAATAAACATTTATAAATAATTTTTTTAAAGAATTATATACTCTTATATTGAATTTATCAACCCTAATAAAAGTGAAATTCAATAATAAAAATAATTGTAAGCCTTGTGTGAACCCATGAAAATAATCATAAAATTAAACTAAATCATTATAATTAAAATTGTTGAAAAAAATACATAAAACTAATAGAATTTATAATTTTGGACACGATAGAGATACTGAATTTGGAAATGGAATAGAGGATCCCAAGCTTCTAAATAATTATGCAGGAAAAAAGAAAAAAAAAAACAGGCAGTAGTAATTATATCCAACTAATAATCCTTCTTCACCATTTTTTTCATTTCCTATTTTACATTAGTGGGAAGGGGAGAGCCAATGGGTATCAAAAAGAGCCCACAAATCATCTACACAAAAGCAAAATTTAGTTCATTGAAGCATGTAATAATGATGGAAACTTGAATATTGCATTTACAGTAAACAAAAACCGCAGATAGTACCTAAATATCTTAGTATTCGTTGAAATGGATGGCACCCAATTTCCAGACTAGGAATGTAGTAGCAAACATGATCGTACTAATCAACACGAAAGACAATATGACGTAAAACACATCCATACCACTCGTGAGTTCGATAGTCCACCCCTCCTTCGGCATCCCTCTTTTGTTGTCATCCAACATATTACTAGGTGCTTGAGGAAGTCCAGGCCTCTTCTTCCCCTTATCCGATTGTTGCAGAGCATCGAGTAGCCTGCTTCCAAGAACCGGTTTTGCTGGTTTCGACTCTGTGTATCGGCTCAGTACTCTAGCTGCCCTAAGTCTCTCTCTTGCTGTTAATGAAGCTCTTTTCACGTTGGAGCTTGGTTTCTGGTTCGCATCTGTGGAACTGATGTCCCCATTAGATACTTCAGTTTCGCCACTTGTTGATGAATTTACATCGGAGAGATTATCTGATGGCGCCTCGATTGATTTAGAGTCTGTATCACTTATTTCTGTGGTGATATTATCGCCTCCAGCAGCTACTAGGAGGAATCTTAATCTTTTCCCTCTAGTAGATTGTTTTAATCCAACTGGCCCGGATGGGGAAGGGATCTTCAGTGACGAAATCCCACCATTATCTCTTCGACCCTGCTGGTAGTTACTCTGCAACGTGCAAATAATGAGAGAACTCATCAGTTGGTACAGTGTTTTAAAAATTCATGTTCATATCATAATGGAGTCGAACTTTCTTCGTTACAATGTAATCCAAAGACAGTTCATGCCCACGATCCTGTATTGTTTAAAGCTGTCACATATATAGCTAATAAAAAACATTTCACGGAGCCACCACAATTCTTATACTCCCTCCATCCCGGCTGTTTATGCCTTGGATATATTCATCCCGAGTCTATTAAAATAAAAGAATGAGGCATAAACAGTAGGGACAGAGGTAGTATTATCTAAGAGTTTTGTACAGAATAGTTTACCCTATCCTATAATCCACTATTCATGAGTCATGACAGTCAATTGTAGTTCTGCCTTTCATCTCATCCCCAAAATTCTGCAGCCACATCGGAGATGAAGTAATTGATTAATTGAAGATTTATTGCCTTTTCAGGACTGCATTCTCAATGTTTTTTTGCTATAATGATTGTTAGCACATTGTTTTAGTTCTCGATGAGTTGGCATTTTAAAGACCATTCCCCTAAAAAGCTTAGATTAGACTTCTTTATTAAAAAAACTCAGAAGAAGGAAAACACACAAGCAGAAACGAAACTGTAGACTGTGTTTCAGTTTCTCGGAGCTCCAACATATAAATCAAGTATATCGAATAGCATAACAAGAAAATATTAGCCAGAGACCTACTTATGTGTCTCGTGCACCAAATCTGAGCAACCTAGCTAGAATAAAGCCTATCGAGAAAAGTTCTGAAATTCAGAAATTTTTAGCTCAATCCTAAATTCAATATCAACTTGGCAACCTTTGAGTATGATTGAGCAAAGAATCTGTCAAGGTCTAGCTGCATGCGTAGTTAATCTAATTATTCGAATTTACTGCAACCTGCTTGCTAAATTCTACTGAAAGGAAAACCATTTAATTAGTAGAGCCTGCAACCTGCTTGCTAAATTCAACTGAAAGGAAATTCGTTTAATTAGTAGAGCGTCTAAGTAAGGCCTAGCACAAATTTTATAAGAGAGAGGTAAGAAAAATCTGCCAAACTACAAGAGCAGTTTAATACATAAACTTCTAAACCAGTGTAATAGTAACAGATACGTTCTAATTAAAATCGAATAAATAAGGAAAGCGGACTGTTCGATTTTACATGAGTTTGAATTAAAAGAACCTAAACACACAATAACATTTAGACAATCAACTAAAATAATGAAACTTTAAATACATATTCTGCAAAGGCATCTATTCATATATTTAGATATCTATGCCCAATTGAATTCCTAACACCAGATGGTTACTTATTGGTAAGCAATTATGATTTCAAGACGAGCTGCTATGGTGAAATTATTAGATGTGTGTTCTCAAAAACCAGAGTGATAGAAAATATAATAGATCAAATAACAAATTCAATTGTCTAGCAAGCATTTTACTTAGAAGTTAGAACTGGGTAATATTCCAATTCCTTTACATAGTGAAGTGATACAAAGTGCTCCCTCCCCCTCGCTGATATATGTGTGAAAATTTAATTTTTGTGACATACTCATATGTGTAATTTCCTAAAATAGAAAATACTCCCGTTCACATAAGTGAGACAACTTTATCAGCTTTCCCTTAAAACTCGCACCGATCAAAAATTCACATATGCACGAGGGACGGAGGCAGTATTATATTTTTGACAGCATATATTTGAAAATCAAAGGAATCAAACTGTCAAGTACACATAATTAAGCTGCACGTTACAACAAGTCAAGAAAAGATCAAGTATAGCAGAAAACAGACAACCGACTGATTTTTTTTTCAAATATCTGACATTCAAGATAATGAAAAACAAAATTCAACTGATACAAGCCAAGGTGGAGAAACCCGAATTGCATAATCAAGAAAAATCGTGGTAGAGAAAGAGACGCACATTGGGCTTGAAGTTGATGACTGAATTGAGTGAAACAGCCATGGTGGAACTGTGAAGATTGATTGTCTTTCAAGGGCCAAACATCAAAGTATGTCTGGACTCTGGAGAGAGAAAAAAGAAAAACGTAGTGAGGGAAGAGGGAGGGAGTGTGCTGCCAACGGATGGCTCAGAAGGATGCCAAGTATGTATCATCTGTTAGATATTCTCCAATACAGATATTTCATATTCTATTACTACTACTTTTTTTATTACCTTTTCCACTCTCCCTTTAATTTTAATTTCTTGTGAACTAGTTTAATTTTTAAATTATTAATTGCTGATTATTGATTATTTTTTTATTTTTTTTACATTTTCAATTTTTCGTTTGTCTTGGAGAAATTCCAAAAACTAACAAAAGGTTGTGAATTTTGGGATTTGTAGATATTTTTTAACAATTTAACATGGACTTTGTCATGAAAAAACTTGAATGTGAGACCTTTTATTACTAAAATCTCGGACACTAACGTCATTACCATAAACAAACACACGCACACATAATTTGTACTTCTTCCATCCCGTTACTATAGAGCCATTATTTTATTCAAATGAGTCATTTTTTTTCATTTAAGATTTATTTTTTTTAAGTACAGTTTAGTTTTTTAATAAGATTTATTTATATAAGGTAAAATAATAATAATTTTTCTTATATACACCACCGTCAAATTGTACGCCCAAGGTGAATAAAGGAGTATTCCTCATAATGATGAGACTTTTTTGTCTTTCTTTGAGGGGTATGTTCGGACAATGTCAACAATAAGACATTTAAATCGGTTATGTTACAAGGATACAAACCTTATCGAACAGGCCTGGCCCAACGAGGTATTAGCTTCTGTTAAGGGAAAAAGAATTTTTCATGTCGCAAATCTCATCGAGGAAAGAAATTTTAGAATTCTAGTCAGTGGATACTTGCAAGAGGGAAAAAGTTTACTAACATAAACTAAGAAAAGGTATACTACATATACATGAAGCAGTCAATTGCTACTTAAAAGTAAATCAGAAAGAACCAAGAAAGAAATACCCAAAAATGTATAAATCACTTAACCGAAAAGGAAAGCAAGTAAAAAACTACATTACACTAATTCGACAACGACTTAATCTTCTCGCCCCAAAGAAAGCACCAACCGGGCAACAATCAAGTAAATTTACAAAATCCAAAACTAAACCACAAAGAAAAGAAATTATCCTTGACACGGTACAAAATGTCTCGAATCCTTGACACCAGCTTTGTATAAAGTACAAATTATCCTCAGCTTTGCCTAAAGCTGCAAAAAATTGCCTCTGCTTACAAAGAATATTACAAAAGAAAGAAAATATATATATCTATATATATCCACACACTTATCACAGACAAAAACACGGAATCAAATAATTTCTTGGACCGAGCCTCAACCTCAAATCACATTTGCTTTCCACTTGGACTAAAACCTCAGCCTCTCTAGTATGCCCAATTGATTGCCAGTAGAGCAGGCTTTGAGAGAAAACTGTGGACTACGAAAATTTGACGCCCCCACAATGGAAGTCCTTCTATAACAAAGGGAATTGCCGAGCTACTTAAAATCAACACATCAGTAGGTACCCATTTGCGGCATGCCAAAAGGGGGCATTGGAGGCATGCCCATACCACCCATTGGTGGTGGGGGGGCGAAACCCCCTCCCATTCCTGGACCTCCCATGCCAGGCATTGGAGGTGCCGGCAAAGCAAGAGGAAGTAGTTGTGCATACATATTCTGCGCCAATTAGCCAAGTATATTAGTGACGTAACATCAAATTATAATAATAACACTGTCTTTTTCTAGGGAAAAAGGGGAGAATGCAATTATGAACGTTCATCAATCAATGAAAAGTGCAACTAATTCACAATTCAAAGAAGTCTTTCCGATGGCAGCTTGACATCTTTTAATGTTGCCTAAATTTTGTTGCATGTGGAGAGAGGTAGAGAGAGAGAGAGAGAGAGAGAGAGAGACATTACCTGTTGCATCATAACATCTTTCTCTTCTTCCTCCTTAGCCTTAACTTCTTTGACAGCCTCAATCTTGTCCTTAATCAATTCATCAACTTTGCCAGAGTATTCCCGGATAAACTGCACAAGAAGGTAAGGTTAATTTACAGGTGTAGTTCCCAATCAACATTCTATAACTTCCCTATGGCAAGCATAGATGAACAGGAGCATAAAGACAGAAATTTACCTGTAAGAGATACGGGAATGCAAAATCAATCATGTTATTCATCCAGGCAAGTTCAAGCGCGACATCTGGCCGAATTAAATCGTAGCAAACAAAGAGGCACGATGCGAAGCACTCCTTCTTACCCTACAAAAGAACACGCAATAGACATTCAAAAGGCGGCTTACCAATTTTATTTAAATACATAACTGCAGACAATAAATATCATGAATTCCGGTGCGTATGAGATCCAGAAACCTATATTGTCCCAAAGCCAAAGTCTCAAAAAGCACAAAGAAATTTTAGGCGGCTTACCAATTTGGCAATTTTATAAGAGGAGCAAAACCAAACAGAAGTAAAATAAGAAGAAATTATTGACACTATTTAGAAATAAACATGAAAATCATACAGATAGCATAACAACTCCTACCTGTTCAATGAAATAAACAAGCAACTCCTCTGCAAGTTCACGATCGCCAGATTGTGAAGCTGTCTCCATTGCATCTTTGTAAAGGTTGTCTTTCTTTGACAAGGCAATCGATTGCTTCCACCTCCCAGCCTTCTTGTAAATATAGGCAGCAACACGCCTCATTTCAAGAAGCTCATGTTTCTCAATCTGTCAGGTAAAGAACAACTCGTAAATATAAAATTCTAAAGCCAAACAGATTATGAAGTTGGATCACAATCACCTTTTGAGCAAGGCCAATCTGATCAAAGTTATCATGCAAGTCAATTGATTCACGTAGCCTATCATAATCCTCCTCTTCAACATAGATCTCATTAAGAGCTTCATTCACTGCAGACACATTATTGCTTTGAACAGCTACCATGTATGGCTTAACAAGACGCAGGTGGCCCGCCTAAGAAACAGCAGAAAATATTATAAGAAAGGAGTGACAACTTAGACTTTGTCCACGCAATTATGCAGCGAGAACAGAAGTAGCATATCACAAATAAGTATTAACCTTTCTCATTATGTCAACAACACGAGTATGATCGACTCGAAGAGCAAGCACATTGAGTACATCATTGATGAGATCAGGGTGCTCTTGCAAGTAAAAGTGCACAGCTTTATAATATAGTTCCACATTAGCAACTTTGACAATAATATCCTTGAACTGCATGTGATCCCAAGCTTCTGGGGAATGATTCATCACAGTTGTTGCAGCATTATCAAACTCATCATACTGGACATACAAGTAAGTTAGTTCTTGCCAATGCTGCTGTTCATCACATGCTCGAATTAGTTTGGGAATATTGAGACGAGTAGAAAACAACTTGATGTGCTCCATGAGCTTCTCATGTCGATATCTAGCATAGAGGACACCCAGCTCTGTAAAGATGCCCATATGTGCACGTTCCAAACCTAGACCACTCTCCATAAGTGATATGAGCTCATTAAAGCATCCTCTGTTCTGATAATACTCGCTAACCTCTTCCAGATCATCCACCTGTAAAAATTTACAAAATGATGAAACTAAAAATCGATACTGCTGATTTATAGCTCAATGAATATGCAACTTAAAGAAGTTGAGCGTAATAGTGTCGACTACATTTAGTTACCTGTACAATAATGTTGAGGCCACAAATTTGAGCCAAGCGGAACTCCTCAGCATCAACACAAGCAAAGCATACATCCTTCCATGTCTTTGCGCTATTGGCTTTTCTTGCAGCATCAACAGCTCCTTGGAATTGCTTCAATTTCACTAGAGTACTTGCCAATTTGCCCCAATTGGAGATGAAAGCAAAAATGATTTTTGCAGCCTCGTATAAAGCTTCGTCATACAAGCGATCACCAACATTAGGCAGATTGGCCACATTAGGCATAAGAATAAATTCTTCAATTTCACCCAGCCTATCAATCTTAGCATATGCATAGATAAGCTCACTGTCTACTTTGGGCTCCTTTGCTTTCTGCCTAACCATGAGAAGATACTTCACAAGGTCATGATAAACATCTGCGTCCCCTGCAGCTTTAATGACTTCCAAAAATTGAGTTGCATCATCAGCACGAATAAAAGATTCAATTGCATCACTCACTAGCCCTTCCCTGAGCTGAGCTTTAGCCACTTGACTCCAGACAGCATCTTCTTCAACACGGTATGCAAATTCTACAGCTCGATTGATGTCTCGAATATTGTCCAGCAATACATTTACAGCCTGGACATTCAAATTGAACTTCTTGAAAATAGCATAAGCTTCTTCATACAATTGAGCATCCACAGCCACTTCTCCAACAGCCGGACCATCAAAGTTATCGAGTCTATTAACATAGTCCATAACCCTAGATGGATCAGCCTTGATCGCAGTTAAGATAAGTAAGTTTTGCAAGTTGAAGTTCCCACTGAAAGCTGAGTTTTGAAGCACAATCTTTTCAAGCAATTCAATTAGTTCATGGGGAAGATCAGCAGTCATAAACGCTTTAACAGCTGCAGAAACTTGCTCAGGGCTTTTGCTTTCTGGTAAAGCAGTGGATACAACTTGGTCGATAAGCAACCTTCTAAATTCGTTTTCTGGATCAAGAACTTTGCCCCAGAGATCACCATCCATCCTTTCAACTACATACCTGCAACAGTAAAAGCAGAGGATCAAATTCTACCACATATGTGAAACTAAAAAAACCTGGCAGTAAAGCTCACAAATCACAAACCTGGCCTGCAGCTTGAACAAGGAATTCTTATTAGTAACATTAATCAGCTCATCATCACATTGTCCTCTCCGGTATGCGACAACAGCAAGTGTAGGATCACGCTTCTCACAGTACTTACCCACAACACGTGAATCATAGTATGGGTTTGTTGTGAGAAAGTGTTCTGGATTGTTGTTGCTATCTATAATGATTTTACCCAGAGCATTGTGGACATGTACATCTTGGCTTCCCTCACTCACAAGATGCTCCAAAAATTGAGTAAGTAGGCGAAGTCGGTTCCTGCACCCCAGATATCATTCATAACAATTCAAAGAAAATGCATCCTTTAAGAGAACATATGAAACTAAACAAGGAACCTTTTTTCACACTCCTCCACCAGAGGCTCGACTGGGAGCAGCGAACGGACAGATAAAATCAGGCCCTTAATAAAATCTTCTGGGCACTCATCATCTAGGAGCTGCCCAACAACTAATGGAGCATTTCCTGGGTTAACCTATAGAGCCCGAGAACATTTAGCTCAGAAGAAAATAGATTTTCAAAATGATAAAGGAAATGTCGACAAAAAGCATACCTTCTGCACATATCCTTCAATGTAGCGGAGCATGTTGTTCGTGTACAAATAATGTGTAAGGTCAGGTACAAAACCGAAGCGGTCACACACGTTGATCAGCGGCCGAGCATCGGGAAGTTTTGCTTCCATCAAGAAGTTCTTAGTCTTCTCAGGATCATAGAAATTAGATTCTCTCGTAACACGCTCTACCTCTTTTATTTGTCCAGTCTTAGCAGCTGCTTCAATGTACTTGAAATGAATCTCAGGGTCCTCGCTGCGAGAGATGAATGATCAGTGCTAGAAAATCAGTACTGGTGAGACAGACCTTTCCTCTGCAGTTAGCATGGAATGTCTTGAAAATAGATTACCTGGAGCTCAAGTACGAACCCAAGAAGAAATATAATCCTTCGTAGGACTTGAACTGCTCAAATAGCTTTATGCATGCATCAACTCCCAATTGTTCGCAGTACTCTTTAGCAACCTAAATAAACAATGCATAATGAGCATAGCCAATAAACAAGGATGTAACCATTCAAAATTCCATATTTTTTAAGAGTATGGTGATCAAAAATAATTGTTAAAGGCCCATGAGCAAGGGGATGCTTGTAAACCACACTTTCAACTCAAGTATCACGAATAATTCATAGAATAATAGGAGAGCACACGATCATACCTGGACAATAATCTGAAGGTTTCCTCTTAAATTGACTAGTAAAAGATCTTTCATGCACTCCAGTGCCCATTCCTTGGAAACAGTACCAAAGAATTCCACAAGTGCCTGAAATACATACACCATTAAGCATCGAATAACCATCTATAGAATAAATAGACAAAACAATTGGATTCTCATAACCTGTGGCTCAATTGCATGAGTATTAACAATGACACGCTTAATATCAGGCAGTTCGGCATAATGCTGCAGATACAAAGATAATTTAAAATTAATATAATGAGAAAAATGAACATGAAGATGAGCATGCAAAGCGACAGCAGAAAATGAATGAAGACATTTAACCTGAAGTGCTCGCACGTAAAGACCTGCTTTCTCACACAATTGTGCAATGCGTGGTCTGTCATAGTGACTAAACATCCCGTTTGCCAATATAGCATCAGCCACATTAGGAAAAGTCACAAGATTTATTTCAAGGACCTGAAATCAATAGAAAATCATGATTCCATGCAAAATCAAGATGACCATAACCGAGATTAACTCAAAAGAGGAGCAAGAAAATAAATGATTGACCTTAGTTTGCAGGTGTGCATGCTCCGGAAGATTAGGTTTCAGGACATCCAACAGAAATGCTGTTGCTTCACGAATCATATTCCTCTGGAGAAAAATAGTTAATGAAGAAAAAATTTCTAATCAACTGCTATTTAAAACTTTAGGTATGTAATCAAGAACCAAAATAATAGAACAGCTGTTTAAAAACTTTATTTATGTAATCAGAAATCTCAAAAACAGAACATGAAAAACACAAACAAAAGAGTCATACTGTTAGAAGACAAATTTAAAAAGACAAAAGAAGAAGCATTCAGACCTGAAGAAATAGATCAGTAATGGTGTTGTAATCAACAGGGCAACCTCCTTCCATTTGAGACATCATGAGGGCAAAATTAACAGCTCCCTTCACACACCAAAAAAAAATCATCAGAACTTCCAAATTATAAAGTATTTAGTTTGCTTTTCACAGATCCAAAAATACCTGAGGATCGGACCGGAGAATCGTTTGCAGAAGGAACAGATAATCAGGGGTATAGCCAACCTGTTTCATCATTCATGACAAATATAACTTTTCGTATATTGAACCCTCAAACAACATGAGGATGATAGTGACTTAAACATGAAATGGAAACTCCTTAACAAACACCGCTGTCATCCAGAATAAGATACAAGAAAGAGGTATGATATTTCAACTCTGATTGTGCAAATTACCTGCTTTGAGTAAATCAAGATTTTGTCGAACTCCCGACGCTCAGCAAATGCTGCAACAACTTTTGGCGTAATTCTAGCTTTGATAAATATCTTCAGGGCAAGGTCATTGTCAACAGTCTACAAAAGAGACAAGGAAGAAACAAGTTTATACCACGCAACAGAACGTGGGATCTCAGACAGAATTGTGTGATTCAATAGATGAAGGGAGAGAACATCTCAAACTCAGGCACCTTCACAAGGTCTCCCAGTTCCTCGCTACACTCCAGTTTATCTTCAGCCAACCAGTTTTCCAATAGATTTTTTTGTTTTGGTTGACAACAAGACGAGACAACTCCAGAGACTCAAATGCATTAAGCTTTCCTTTAGTCAACAGTGTGCCGAAGTACTGCAGCAATGGTGGTGTCTGCCCAGCTTGAACGGGAACACTCTAAAAATATGAAAAAAAAATATTACGCTGATTTATTGTCACCATACAATTGAAAATAGGCAAGCTTCCAATCCAGAATGCACCTAACATGAACTACTTGTGAAAACTGAAAAGTGATGGCATGAGGAATTATTCGCTCATCAGCCACATGTATGGCACTAATAAATATATGTACCTGAAATTTGGAAACAGTATCAGGTGTCCGGAGTATGCCTTGCGGAGATTCTGCAGCCAGTTCTGCAGCCTCCTTATACTTGGTCTGAGCAAATAATTCTTGGAAACGCTGGACAACCTAAGGTAGTTTAAGGATAGACAAAAGAAACAGTATTGTTATCCAGTTTAAGATTGTCCTTGATCAAAAAGCAGATCATCTAAGATCTGAAAATGAATCACTTTTCAAAAGGCTAAGCTGATGGAAGTCCAGATGGTCACCAAAATATTCCAGAGGTGGCATGCATTTCATATAAGGAAAAAAAAACTATTATATGTTTCACAAGTTTATCCTTGCGTCAACAAAACAGGCAAAAAGAAAAAGGGATTCGTGGGTTTACTCCAACTATAATAAACAATAAAGTATACTTCCACTATATGAACTTTTTCAACCATGAAATTTAGGATAAACTAGTGTATCTCAAGCCAAGATCGACTAACCAAGTTCTCAGCGCCAGGCAGATTTCCTCTCTTAGCAAGATTGACAGCAAGCTCCAGATTGTTTAACTGGCAATAATTGCAGAGAACTGAATATGTGTAGTGAACATACATGGTTAATCATATAACAAAACAGTTGATAAACATACTTGGCCACTGACAAACGGCACAATAGTTGCTTCATTTACTGTAGCAAGTAACACCTGCCCTCGCCTATTTATAGCATAGAAACCTCCAATAGATGAAGCTTCAGATGTTAGAAAAATGGGATCCGGACTAATTCTATTCCTATATACTGCTGTGGCAGTATCTAGATCATATACAAAGAGTAGTCCAAGCTTCGTAATCACATATATAAGCCCATACTTATGTGATATCTGCATAAACAAAACAAAAAAGGGAGCAATGTGAGGTATGGTATGAAGACTATGCACACAATAGGCACACAAGTCACTCGAAGAAAAAAGTACCTGCATGGCCACTGGAAAATCATCAGCAAAATCTGGAGGGAAGAAAAGATCTGCTTGTTTTTTAGTGAAAGATGGCTTTCCTGCACCATTGCAAAATTTAAACCAAGCAATTAGCATAAATGAAACCCGTAAAAGACTGCCAGGCCTATTAGACCTGAAAAGTTTCATTATATATATTGGAAAAGAATAAAAAAATATGTATCCACCTGGCTGAGCACCAAGCTCAATAACATGCAACTTTGATGTCACCTGGCCCGCGTTAGAGCTTTTTGAGGCAAAAGAAATAAGGATTGAATCCTTATCATTCCCTGGGACCTGATCAAAGAACCAATGTAACATATGAAAGGACAGCAACAGCATAAGAGCATCACTTTCAGAGAAGGAACACATACTCTGAGAGAAGCAAATGATGCAGCATGAGCTTCAAGAGCTTGGCTTCTTTGCTGATCCACGGAAAACAGCTGCATATTTCCTTTGACCAATTGCGGCCGCTGAAAAAGGTATTTCATCTCTAGTAAATACAATAATGTAAACAAAAAGAACGAAGAATACTTCGAGCATATGTTCTCAAAGGTAATTATATATTCATGGTACATAATACACAAATATCAAAACTGTGCCTGGAAAAGCAAATGTAGAGACAGCCAAAGTGCTAGCAGGTATCTTGCACATACATTAGGTGAAAATATTGCATCTACTGAAAAGGCTTATACAGCTACACATAGATCACTACAACAACTCGGAATAATCATGGCAGCATGTTCATCAGCAGATAAACATAAGTACATAACTCAACGTACAAGTCAATAGTCATAACTCATAATCAACTTAGATGTGCAGTCATTCCCAGAATATTTTGATTGATTTGAGAAACTTGATACTTATAGATCAAAATAGCCAAAAATAAGCTTATCTAAATACATACACACACACACGCACACATATAATATATATGTATCAGGTTGCTCTTCCAATGTCTTTATGGGGGAGAAGAGAGAAAATGTTGAAAAAAGGAATTTCAATCAATGTTGAAAAAAGGAATTTCAATCTAGAAAAAGTTTGCAATGGAGCCATAATCTCACTGCCACTGTTCAGAATAAGTTCTCCACATTTATTATGAAATACACCTACTTCTATAAATCTACTGTATAAAATAAGAGGACAGACTGTGACAGACTGAAACATAACTGTTCTGAATATGATATATCAACAGAAAATGAAAATACCAGTATTCGAGATCATTAGAGTTATTGTGGTAGGTACAAACTTCATAAAGTTCTAAAACTATATCTTCATAAAGAGTTCGAAAAGAGGTGATTGTATCTGTTTCCTATAAATACCAAACAATTATGAAGCTCGTATAAAAAATATCATGCTCAGTGTGAAGAATAATTCATAAAAATCATACTAGATCGAGAGATAGTAAAAGTAATAAGCAAATCTTTTCATTAATAGTTGTTAAGTTCCAAATTAAGCAAATGGCCTCAGGAAAATAATAGACTGAGGAAACCATTATATTACAACTCTTAAAATAGTTTGTATGCATATAATATTGGCACCTATTAATTACCTAGCAATCGTAGTGGGGCAAAAAACATAATTAACACGTACCTCAGGGGAACCAGGAGCAATCCCAATCAAAACCAACCACTTCTCAGAAGGATCACATTTATAATTGATTATCTGGTTGCTTGCTAAATTTGCAGTTCTGTCAAACATCTTTACAGGTTCCGAATCACCTATCCATAGAAAGATACAAAGAAGTTCAAGAGGAAAGATAGTGCAGAAAAAGGAAAAAAGTGAAATCAGGTACTTATATTTGATTTAGTCCAAACATTGACATCTCACCTTCAATTGACCAGTGATAAACTGAGGACTGTGTGACTAAACCCAACATCTTAGGAGTTATCCACTTCCAAAATACAACCTGTCAAGAAGCATACCACAAGACTGCAGCAATTATGAAAAGTCCTTCAAAATCATACGGTCATACTTGAAGTTTGTAAAGACAATATGATCTTACCTGCTCAGGCATCTGGTGAGACTTCATCTTTGCTTTTGCCTCAATGTTAAATATTTGCAAATGGTCTTGAGTGGTACCAGGAAGTTGAGCTTCATCAACGAAACAAATACTTTTAGTAAGATCGTGATTAAAGGAAGCACCATTGATCATAAAGACGTAAACACACTATTTTTCTCCGCTCAATTGTTCATGATAAGAATTAGGAAAGAAAAAGCTAAGTTTATGACTCATTAACATCAAAGTTAGCAGTACAATCTAGACAATTTTTGTTTCGTGATGGTATTTTATATCTCTTACACTAAAACCTAATAAAGTATGAGGAGAGAGTTTGTTTCACACAATCATGGTGCAGCAAAACTTAAACACTACTGGGGGTCCATCGTGTAATAAGACTTGATATGGATGACCAACTTTGATTCATTGTTCACTAATCAAGCTGCCACCGCTTATCCTAATTGCGGTTAACTTTGCACATACAAAATTTAAAATGGATGAAAGAGATAGGCTTGCAGCAAGCTTAACCATAATTAGGAATGAGACATTATTTGTAAATCACTGCTTTGTCGTAATTATTATATTTGTCCTGGATTAGATTTTCTGCTTTGTTTTCTCAAGCCCATCTATAGATCATTATAAGATTCTTCAGTGTTTATATGATTCTTTTTCATTTTAAGATTTCTAGAACATTCCAATCTCACCTTTGGAAACACAATGATCCAAAGAAGACTTACTATTAAAAGACCAACTTGTAGCAAAATTCTGGTCCAACAAGATATTGCATCATTTGCATGAACTAGCTATCGCCTATCATTGTTCAAATCAATTAAACCCAATCACACAGATCACTGCAACTTTGTCTAAGCTTACACCATTAGAGATGCTATATAAACTAATCAACACTGCAAATCAAATGTGATTCTGTCAAGACTTAAACCAATAAGGAATGCTCAGTAGAATTGTTCACCTTTCAATGCCAAAATTCTAGAATTCGGATTCATAAGTGCTGAATCAGCCGTAATCGGCCGCCTGAGCGGCTGTGATGGCATGCTCATATCGATAATCACCACACTGTTTTGTGGAGCAGTCTCACGAACACAGATATACTTATCCGATTCCATTGTCACATTTGTAAAAGTAATGAACTGGGGATTGATCCCTAAGCTAGTCAACTGTAATCACCAAATAAAACACAGTCAAAGTTCATATCAACTAACAACAAAACTAAAACTGTAATAAACTCGCAGCAAAGCCAGCAGATCTGAAACTAAAGTAAACAGAAAACAGGCTAAATACGAAGTAGATAATACCCCGCATTCTGCAACTACAAATGCATCAAATCAAGAAATAATTCATCCAATTTCAGAAAAACATTTCAAATTAGCATTCACAGAGCTAAGATGAGCAGAATTGAGTTGGAGGCAATAAGAACAAAATCGAGCGTAAGAAAGTGTGGAAATTGGGTTTACCGTTAGGGCTTCTTTCATAGTGATCGGAGCATTTGCAGCCGCCATGGCTGGGGAAGAATGAAAGCTTCGAGATCGAAGCTACGGATCTAAGGCAGATATTTAGAGATCTGGAGAGCAAAGAGAAACCCTCGTACCCTCCAACCGAAGAGAAACCGGAGATCTAGAAAGAGAGGGGGAGAGAGAGGGGTTCTTTTGAAGAGAGAAACTTAGTAAAGAAGTGTATGTCTATGACTGGTATTATTATATTATTATTATTATACAAATGCGACAGCGAAAATGAATGAATTTTGTAAAGAGAAGAGAAAAAAGGAAAGAAGAGTGCGCTACCGCCGGAGAGAGGATATAACTCTTTTTTTCTTTTCTTTTTTTTTTTGAAATGGGTACTGACACTGTACGTTAATTAACGTATTTTTTTGAGAATTCTCAGTTGCACTTCATATTTGTGATTATTACCGTTTTATACATTCTTATATTATTATATTAAGAGAAATCATATGCTTACTCCCTCAATAGTGAACACATTTCTGGACATTTTCGTCGTTTTTTCAATTTTGCATTAATTTTTATATTTTTATTATTTTTTTATATTTTGATATTATAGAAATTGATATAGAAATTATTAAATCTAAAAAATAAATAAAAATCAAAGCTCCATTTGTTCCTTTTTCCTTCTAACTTTGAAAAATGAGTAATAAAATCAAGCTTTGATTTTTATTTATTTTGTAAATTTAATGATTTCTATATTAATTTTTATGATACTTATTAATATAAAACAACAACAAAATTTTAAAAAATAATGTCAAATCAAAAAAACAACGAAGGTGTCTACCATTGAGGGAGTAGCATATCATTTCTCCTCATATTAATGTATGTATCCAAAATTGAATGTTTTCTCGGCAAATTGACATTTTTACATTATTATTTTCTCATTCTTTACTTGTTTTTCTCACTTTTCTCCGTACTATATATTCCCAATTTTTCTTTATATTTTTTTAAAACATGTCACTCATCTCTCCCCCTCAATACGAGTGGTGGACGGAGTATATAATTGTTTAACTGAAAATAAATTTGATCATATTTTGAGGAATCAGATGAATTATAGTTGTTGGTTTTAAAATATTATGAACATTTGACAATCATCTAAGGGTGCAATAGAGGATGCTACATCATTAGAAAATAGATAATACGAATCCATATTTTGATATTTTACTAACGAGCCAAAGCTCGATAAGTTTGCTTGATTTGTCGACCTTGTATACGCATTTGAGTTCAAATTTTATCAAGTTACTCAAATTATTATCGAGTTATTCACAAGTTAGTTTGCTAGCTAGTCGTGAATTTTCTCACATAAGGGATGTCTATATATGATATCGAGTTACTCACAATATATTTGGATTTAGTTTTGTTGTGATGAAGAAGTGCACCACCAACGCATCACATACAATATTCATATATATATAAAAGTTAAAGTGCATTATAATACAACGCCATGTGCATTACAAATCGGCATGTGGTGCATTACGACCGCATTTGTATAATTTCACATACACATCATTCATATTTTTGTAAACGGCAAGTGCATTACAATATTAATTGAAATGCACTAAAGTTCTCTAGCAATATCCGTCGATTTAATAACATTGCGCTCGAACTAACGTAATATATTAGTAGTTCACATTAAAAAGAGTTGCATTATGATAATACAAGCAATGCATTATAATACAACAACAAAATGCATTATAGGCCGGCCCAGTCGACATTGATTCTTAAAATTTTGAAAATAAAATTATATATAGACCTCTCTTCTCTAATTTATTTATCCATACAATTATTATAATATTATATTTCTACATGAAATGTGGATTTCATTTGGATGTTTCCTTTTATAAATCCCGTGTTTGTAGCCAATATACGCAGAAGTGGATGGAAATAATTATTTTAGTTTTACAAGTTTACCCTTTCTTTATTTCAAAGTCAACATCCATATCAAATTCAAGATTTGTTTGCGATAATTTTTCCTAAATCTAGGCCATCCATTGTGATACAATCAAAGGTCCATAATAATTCTCATTTCTTACGGTAGAAGGTCCTTTTACCAGATCTATATATATCACAACATATGAGAGTACACATGTATATAGAGCTAATTTTTTCTTTCGTCATTTTATGAAATAAAGTAAAAATTATTAATTGAAATAAAAAGTAAGCATCAAATATTTATCATGTTATTTATAGATCAAACCCGTACATTACAGGTGTACAATTCTAGTTAAGCCCGAAACTCGAATCTTGGTTGCAATCTTTTTGGTTGTCACCATCTTCAACTCCCTCAGACGAGTTATCCACCCCATCTCCTTCGGAATGGTTTCTAGATACGGGCAATTGCTTATCTTTAATCTTTCTAGCCTCTCCATTACACCATCTCTTATTCGTACATTTCTCATATTCCACATGTCTTGGATACACAAGAACTTTAGGCGCCAAAACCCCTTGTCCGAGGTAACCATTTGTCGACTTGTGTATGCATCCCACAACTTGATGTACTCTAGCTTGCGTAAACTCTCCGGTACTAGCATGAGATCTTCATCAAGATAACTATTGACCGATTTCGAGCGTTCAAGGCATGGAGGGAAATTACTGGGTACTGGGTAACTGACGTGACCGTCGTTTGGCCGCGATCAATAAATTTGTAATGCCTACCTATGCCCAGGCTACTATAAATCGTGTAGCAACGGCAAGCACAGGGTCGATCCCTCGAGGAGTTGGTTCAGCAATCCTTTCAGGTTTAATTGTCACTTATATGGGGTAGGCCTTGCCCAATCAGAACTAGAAATAGCAGGGAAAATAAAGAAAGCTAATAAAGGCAAGCGTTAAAACAATAGTAAAAAGGTAAACCCATCCTGGGCAGACTCCTTAATTGCATACAACTTGACTCGATCGCAGGACTTAATATATTCAAATATAACATGCATCAACCGGTTAAAGTACACAATGGCCAAGACCCCCTAAAGTCACACGTCACGTGCGTCCACCACCATGCCCAATTCACCCTTACAGCCTAGAGTTATATACTCCATAATCTGAGCTTTAACGTGCAAGGTTAGTTAACACGCCTCTGCCCAAACAACATTAAGTTTTATGGTGAACCCGGTATGGCCACTAGTAGATCAATTTAACCTACAACCACATACTGAAGGCACTACCTCACACTATACGGAGCGAGATCTCTCTTCACTTGTTACCCGTTTATTGTTGGTAATCATGCTTGATTAAGTTTGATACTGGCCACATACCTAACTTGACGTAACATGAATTGTTGAAAAGAGCCTAGTACATTTGGAACACATGCATATGCTATTAAGCCCAGACCTTGACCAATGTTCAAGTTATATGCAATTAATTTATCTTGCCGAAGACGGGTTTATAGTTCTAGCCTAGCATGCTTTGAATGTAAACGACAAGTAAATAAAAGGAAGACATAATGAAACTAAGTACGAAAATATATTAATGACAAACTAAAATTAAAGTAAGGCGGACTCCAACGTCGGCCATCAAAACATAAACATAGTAATTGCCCGTAGGACTTGTTTCTTCCTCACAACACTCGAAAGCATAAAAAACGGGAAAGTAAAAATATGCAGCTCTGTGAATTCCTCCAATGATTCGTGATGATAAGCTTAAAATGTTGCATGCATATTTATACTTGTAGATTGAATCGTTGGCCATGCCCATGAGTTGTCGGCTGCTAGGGTTGCACGAGAGACTTGCCTTATCTGCGTATATTTCCTTCCTTTCTCGCCCAAGCTGAAATAAGGAAAGAATCTTCAATTAGATCACCTTCCTTCCCAACTCTCTCTCACCCGATAGTGAACCCTAGCTCCGCAACGGTCGTCGTACAACCCACGATCCGCTTGAAAAGCCCAATCCGTTATGCCTTCTCTTTCTTCCTTCTCTGTCTACCCAAATACTGCCCCAGCTTGCCCAAGTTCACCAGCTACTTGCCCAACTTACCTGAGTTCAAGGTGTGCCCTCCCAAGCACAAAATGCAATGCAAAATAGACTCTACTATACCTAAATGCAGACTCAAAATACATGAAAAATAGAGCACAAAATGGGCTCGTTAGTAACCTAACAAGGAGTCCATCCAGCTTGAGTGTATGGAGACCGTGTAAAGCACGAAGCTCGTCCCAAAAGGGCATGCTTCTTAATCGAAGCCATCTTAAGGTCAGGTGTTGAAGCTTCTCAAACTTCGACTGCCACGTAGGATGAAATTGATTGGAAAACTATACCGGTACAATGGATGAAACAAAATATTAGCTTAGTGATCATTTTGAAATAAATTAAAGTTTAGTGACAATTTTGTAACAATTAATATACTTCGGTGATATTTCATGAAATTATTCCTAGATTTATATCTAATAATTACGGGCAATATATATATTAAGTGATAATGTAGAAGTTATTATAATATATATATGTATATATTAAATGTGATACAGAGTATTTATTATTTGGTGAGGAGACAATAATAAATATCAATTACTTCTTATTTAATTGGTCTGGTCCCCAAGCACCGGTTTTGGTCGATCCGTCAAGAACATACAATATGGACAGAAAAGAGAAAACCGGATTCTTGGAAGGCCAAACCAGTTTTCAATCTTCGAGTTCAAGGATGTCGAATTCAGGTTAGTGCTTTTGCTATGTTTTATCATATTATCACATAGAATTTGAAAAATCCAGGGATTCAAAATTTATTGAAGTTATGCCCTACATTATGAAAATTTAGATTCTTACATTCTTCGAATTTCATAATCTCAAGCCTTGGTCGAGAATCCCATCTTTACCTCTTGCGCTATTGTAATAGATTTCTCAGTTTCAAAATCAAACCTCAATTTCAGTTTGGTCGTGTTTGGATTTGTATTTTGTTGTTTGTGTTATTATGTCACGACTTTGAAGCTAAGTGTCTTGTACCTTAGTGGAAGGTCTTGTGCGGAAATATTTTGAGTCGAGTTTTTGAGTTGTATGATAGGCCAATTGGGAGTCTGTGTAATTTATAATGATCTAAGTCATCAATCTGTGAGTTCTAGGGGCTTACTTTTTAGTTTCTTTAGTTTTTCAGTATTTGCTTATATTTTCATCTACTTTCATTTTCATAGCCCACTAATAAACAAGATGGTTTCTATTCCTAAAATTGTGTCCCAATGGTGTCCAAAAATATAACCTTTACTAGGTTTGTGTTGGTTTTTATAAAAATAAAAATACTTTAGTTTTGAATTTATCAACTCTAATATACTAATAAAAATAAAATTAAATGCTAAAAATAATTATAAACCCTAATGAGCATGGGCAAACCCTTGAAAATAATTATAAAATTAAACTACATCATTATAAAATAAATTTATTGAAAAAAAATGCATAAAACTAGTAAAAATTAAATTTTGGGACACTGTTGGGACACAAAATTTGGCATGGAGGATCCTAAGTCCTAGTAAATTACTACACTTATCAATACACTCAACACGTTTTCATAAGCGTATTAAATTTTTGTAAGTATATTATTGTCAACGAGTATAAATTGGGCTTATGTACTCACTTTCCGCACATATAAAGATCTGATATTGGTTGTTGAGTCTCTGGTCCCTTCCTTATAGCCAGTGTCTCATCAAGTCATCGTCTCACATGCCTCGATGTATTTCACTATAAGTTGAAAGGGGCTGAAATCGAAAAAGTTGACATAAGTCAATACACGTGTATTCACTCCCTGCACGTGTAAACTCATTTTGGAACCGACAAGTGGTATCAGAGCAGTGATTCTAACGGATCATTCTTTCACAGTACGGTCAACTGAACTGATCCCTTGTATTTGGAAAACTTACATAATCCAAAAATCATTCGTACACACAGAGCATATGGCATAAGTTGATATGTACAATGTCTTTGAGCATAGGCTTAATTGCCGCAATTCACGATTGAAGGTAGAGTTATATATTTACTTGGTCCATGATCGAATGTCGGAAGTAATCGAGGAAGGACTGATCACAATTATTAAAGTAACCACACATAATCATCCAACGCGTACACCAACCGCTAAAGATACTTCAGCCCTGAATGAAGAAGAAGAAGAAGAGTCCGATAAATACCCCGACAAATACGCTGAAAAGCCCAAACAAGAATAGAGTGAACATGAACAGTTGAACACCGTCTAGAAAACTTGGATCGTGTTGCCCACAATATTATTCAAACAACTGCGTGCGACTGATGGATATTTAATATGCATCATGAGTCGTAAAAGTGCTAAAGAAATGTGGAAAACACTGGCCACGATTTCACAAGGCAGTGAGAAAATTAAAGAGAACAAACTCTCTGTTTTCATGCAAGAATTTGAAGTGTTGACTATAAAATCCTCATAAAGCATTGGATAGTTCGAAACGAGAGTGTTGAACATTGTTACTATGCTGACATCTTTTGGAAAGAGCTTGAGTCACAAAAAGATAAATATCAAAGTTAATCGTGCTTTATCATGAAAGTGAGATACCACAAAAGAACTCTATTTGGCGACAAAGGACTTAATTGGTTCCTTCTTGCCAGAGATCAAATTCTCTAAACTTAAACTCTCAAGTTCGATCTTAATTAAACACCCAATAGAGAAGAGGATGAGGAAGCTAACCCTACAAAGGAGTTGCATTCAAAACAACAACTGATATAGTAAGCTCCATCATCTTCAGAAATTAATATGACCCGCGAGGAAAAATTGAGGAACATGCACTATTTCCTGCGGGTAGTGTAAACAAAATGAATTCATACGCTGCTATGTACAAGCGTTTCTACAAAAACGCACAAGGAAATCAATCCCAACCTCGGAATAATCAAGAAAGAAAGGCAAATATGATGAACCCAGTCCCATAAGCAAAGACATCTTCAATGTCGAGTGTTATAATTGTCACAAATTGCGTCATTACAAATTTGATTGTCCTAAGCTCAGTGCAAAGGAAAGAGAAGAAGTGATACCTAAGCATGATAGCAACCGGAAAGTTATGGTTGCTAAAGAACCTAAGAAACAAGCCGTTGATAAGTCGCACACTGACTTCGATGCTTTCACCGAAGCCATAGGAAGGTCAAAAAGAATTTGACACTGCTATGATGGCCTCAACGACGTTAAGGAGGTAGCTGATACTGAACCTATCTTGTCAATTAACCTAGCACCCCGAGTACAATGAGTTCAACTATGCGATTGAGTGTAATCTCCTAAATTAGTGATCACTTAGCCCATGTTTGGATCAAGTTTTTTTGGTATGGAAAGAGAATCAAGTAATTGATTCCATTACATTTTGTTTGGTTTGAGTAATAGGTTATCAATTTCCTTACTTGGGGGTAACTCAATCCATTACATTGTTACCCCTCAAGAATGAGGGGAAACAATGAGAAAGGAACCCCCCCTCACAAGAGACTCTCTTTTTACTATTGTACCAAACACTCAATAAAAGTAACTATTATTATTACCACTAGTATCACATCCGTGCGACGCACGGGGTAGACTTCTTTACGCCTTTTTAATCTTTATAATACTTTATCCGTATCATTAACTTATAACTCTTTTATTATTTTAATAGTCTCAGCTTGAATAAAAAGATTCTACATTAACATGACAAATGGAGTATGATTTTATTATGTATCACTAAGTATGTGTCTAGGAGAATAGTACTCCCTTCGTCTCACATATATATGAGAATTTTCAACCGTCATGGGTATTAAGGAAGAAATGCTAGAGTCGTTGGTTGTTGGTGATAAAGTTGTTGGAATAAGTGATAAAGTGATGGGCACAAACTGGTTTTTTTTTTAAATGAAGTGTACTTTCAATGTTTAAAAATAAGAGAGTGTAAGAGAATAATTTTCATATATAATATTTAATCATAGCGATTATCTTTAACTCTTGTTCATCGTCTTGACATACAAAAAAAATGAAGATAATTGTTTATGTTCAAGTTTGAATGGAAGATGCAGATATTCTAAGGATCAAACTGAAATTATTTCATGTCGTTATTTTATCTCCCCCCCGTAACATGGTTGCCAAGTATTATGAGAACCAACCGTGTGTCATTGCCAAATCTAAGAGATGATCGATGCTCATTAATATCATGATCGGGGTGCAGATTATTTGATTTAACTCAAGATTAAACAATTTCAAACGCTTCATCCAAGTGTTTGTACATTGGTCATGACATCAAGAATTTCATCTAAGCGACATGTTTAGACAAAGCATAAGTATACATTAGCTCCCAAACTTATTCATGAAAATTATGTGCTGATTGACTGACTCGACTATATCAAGCATTGGTGCAAATATTACTCTGTCATGAAGGTATGATAAATCATCTAAAGATTTCGCTTATGAATGACATGTATCATTAGCAATTGTTTAAATTGGACATCCTGAAAATTTTAAGTGAATGTCACCCAGTATGATAATTTTTTTCATGACCATTATCTGTACTTCAACACCATCGTCTATTGCTGCAACCCAATTAGATAACTCCTGTAGTTTCTCTCGCTTCGTGTTCAAAGTCCACGTTATGCAGTCTTATTTATTTTTATCAGCCGCAGGACTTGCACTTCTCTTTGCTTCCTCTCAGTATATGATGGGTAAACAAATTTCCTAAAATCGCCTCTGAACACAATTAATTACCTCCACATGGCAAATGGTAAAGCGGAATATAATTCTTTTAAAACCATACTCCCTCTGGTTGTTTTTTTACTTGGCTAACTATCCATTTTGTGGTGTGTTTTTTTTTTTTTTTTTTTTATTAATTGGCTCTTTTTATTTTTTAGCCCAACAACATCCTATTGATTAACACGTATTTTATGTGCATGTTAAGTGTGTTTGAGTCTCGATTTATGTGCTTAATTGTTAGAAATGCTAGGGTTTCTTAACTTGTAGCATACTTTTTACTTTTCTCATTTCCTTTTGGTTTTCGATCTATTTTTGTAAGAATTGGAAAGAGTATTCATTTGGCTAAGGATCGAATGCTAGAAACGAGGAAGAATCGAGCTTAATGAGGGTGAAACCTAGGGTTAAAATGTGGAATTTGAATTTATAGAGTTAGGGTTTCACTAGTTCAAGTTTGTTTATATTTTCCTCGTTCTCTCGAGTCTCTTTGTGTCTTTTTGCAGGTTGATGAAGAAATCATTTGGCAACTTTGACAAAGAGGAGTTCGTTAGGAAGCTGTAGCAAAAAGCGGTTCGTAAATCGGAGTTCGGACGAGAGAGAACGAGCGAAAACGAAAACATTGCGCAAGAGAGGGCAAACCGGCGACCCAAACCGGGTCGGCGGTCCACTGGGCCGCCGG
The DNA here is from genome assembly GCA_001642375.2 of Mentha longifolia. Classification (NCBI taxonomy): domain Eukaryota; kingdom Viridiplantae; phylum Streptophyta; class Magnoliopsida; order Lamiales; family Lamiaceae; genus Mentha; species Mentha longifolia. Next base: position 18,067,810 of record CM038117.1, read on the forward strand.
TTCACCGCACCTGAACCGCCGGTGCCCCACCCTTGGACCGCCGGTTGAGCGAGATTCACGCCGGTTCGCCCCATTTCATCCCGGTTCGATCAAATTCGACCCAAACACGATTTTCAATGTATTTAACCCCAAATTCTTACATTTTTGAAGGATCTTTGGCACATTTAATATTCCTAGAACCCTAGAAACATTTTCCTCTTTCCTTTTTAGTATTTTGAAGATTTGGAGAGCATTACTTTGTGGATTCAAGATTCAATACCATTTTCTTCTTCCTTATTAAATTCTCTTTCTTTTAAGCATGATTTCATTTACTTTTTATGGTTTAATTTCTTTAATCATGTCTAGCTAATCTCCTTTGTGATTCCAATTATATGTAGATTAGGGATAAATGATGGGATTAGGCTCTAATTGTGAATTTACCTTCTAATTTCATGTTCATTTCTCTTGGGGCTATGTTTTATTATGTAATTATGATTGATCACCATAGTTGCATACCAAGTGTTTGATCTAATGCTTAGGAGGCTTAGATTAGATGCTAGGATCAAGAGATTTGCATGCTAGAGTATAGTAGGGTTAAGGAACTCCATGATCTATTGGGAGTTAATGAATTGCTTAATATCTTAGTAGGAATTAGGCCTTTCATTAATCTACTTGATTTCATTACAATGAGTAATTGAGTGGATCATACTTAGGAGGTTTCTCACATGAAATTGGATTAAAATGGCTAATTCTAGTTAGAGTGTTACATCCCTATCACTTAGACCTAATTGAAGTATAATTAGAGTCACTTGCATTTCCTATTGATTTTATATCATTTGCTATTTGTTACTTATTTAGTTAAGTTCTAAACTTGTTAATTACTTTTCATTTGTCATTAAGCAATCAAAAACACAAAAACATGTTAGTTGGTAGCTTAGATAGTAGTTAGGTAACTAGATTACTACTTGAATCTCATTCGCCATTGCATTCCTTGTGGATTCGACTCGATTATACACATCGATTATCATTGCATCTCCCTCACCCCTAAAGTGAGGGCGGATCACCTATTAGTCCAACAATTTATCCCTAATTAACCCTAACCCTAAAGCCTTCATTTCTCTCTTAACTTCGGCCTCTCTGCCTCTCCACCGCATTCTTCGATTTTCCATCTACTGTTTATTTTAATGAAATTGGATGTTTTTTTTGTAAATGACTTTTTCAAATTTTGGAATAATGTTGGAAAAATTTTCATATATTATTCAAATTTGGAATATTCCAAGAAAATTTGGAATCTCAAATTTAGTGGGAAATTCAAACTTAATCAGAAAGCATTATTAATTTACACTAATTATTGTAGGTGAGCACCACCTTTATGCCATAATTAAAGCCCAAAAGAAACATGTCAAGTCAAAAAAAAAAAAAAAAAAAAACGGAGGGAGTATTACATTCTAAAAATTCTATCAAGAGTCTCAAAATTTATACATCTTTAGCGTTTCATCCCACATTATGAGCTTACATCTGATGAGCAGTTCATTAAACAAATTTTCTTATTTGATCTTGCACATTGAATCTTTATTTTGATTAATCGGAATGTCCAGTCTTTCCACCGGGTAACAACAAAGATGATATCCCAATTAGGGCTTCTTGTTGTACTATTGTCCCGAATCTTATCACAAAAGACAATGTTGTTCAAAGAAAAGTTTTACCAGTCCCATCATAAACGTATACGAAAAATAGCAATACACGTCATGTTCTTCTTATGTGAGATCTTTGATCAATGAGGCTTGCTCAGTTTTGAGTTCGAACCGATTATGATTCAAATAATCATTTACTATATCAAAGTATTATTTGACCGACTCAAAAGCTGCGACCATATTTAAGCAATATCTTTTTTAGTTCAGTCAATGAAGATTCTTTAGTTGTGTTTAACTCAAATAAAGATCTAAAATAATTGTAAGTGGTATTAGTAAGTGATGTATATCTCGTAATGTTGCAATTCATTTTATATATTTTGAAATTTTGATAGGCGAATCGGAATATGTTGTTGATTATCATATGAAGAAAAGAAGTGTTTGTTAATTCTAAATTGGTGGGTGCATATCCTAAAATATTTGAGGGTGTATTCTAATATTCAAATTAAATCAAATAAATATACTATTTCAATTATTGCATAACCGTTCATTTATTACTATTTTATTGAATATCATGTCCATCCAGTTACTTTTACCTCATTTGCAAGACCTTAACCAAGTTACAATTCCCTCACTTTAAATATACGCTTTAATTGCAGTTTTATTTTCAATCATCGTTCCATCACTAACAAAAAGAAATGACTAATTACTTGATTTTTAATGTTTGAACGTATTAGTTTCATTGATTTTCTCTAACAATTTTGTTTCAACAACATTAGTGAAAGTTTACTTAATTTCTGAAATATGTTTTGTTATTAATGAGATCTTTAATTGATGGAAGTATAACATTTGAACTAAACAAAGAATGCGGGCTCGTTTGGTTGGCGGGATTCTGCTTTGGGAAAGCAATTTGATTCCAAATTATTAAATTCATGTGTTTGGTGTTACAAGGAAAGTAATCAGATTCCAAAAAAATTAAATTCCTGTGTTTGTTTCAAATTTTATAAAATTCAGGAAAGTAATAAGAATTCTGACATCAAAGAAAGTTAGTTCAAAATTCAAGGATTCTTATTCCCTATTCCAACCTAGGTATTCTTTTTCCTTAATAATAATAATAATAATAATAATAATAATAATAATAATAATAATAATAATAATAATAATAATAATAATAATTGTTGGTCCCGAAAATACGCTTTAGACAAGATTTATAGTGGTTCAGAGCAACTGCTCCTACATCCACTCTTATCACCTGATCGAACTTATTTTCGTAAGGTAATTAATACACGTAGACAAGGAATTAACGAACACGAAAGTAAACGGAACACAAAGGGATTTACGTGGTTCGATCTATTGGAATAGATCTACGTCCACGGGCGGAAAGAGTATAGATCTTTATTGCTTGTATGAGTAGTGATTACAAGATTGTCCTCCCTTCCAATCTATTCTAAACTCCTATTTATAGGTAATTACATGGAGTTTGACTATGATACAAAGTCTTCTCCTATTAGGACTCCTTTGGCTTGATCTTCTCCTTTGTGGATACACACCGAGCTTCTATATCTCTCTTGGAGCTTGAATTGTAGTCGATGTAGGAGTTGCCTTGGTGAAGAAGTTTCTTTAGTTGGGCCGAGCTGCGTGGGCCGAGCTTAACTGTCGGGGCCCAATTATATTGGGCCTGATGCTTGGGCCTGGGAGCTAGGCCGTATCCTATCATCACCATTCCTCGGTGATGAACTTCACTCAAATCTGTGAGTTTATGCGATAGGCACTCACAAGTCTATGAGTTTATACAATTGGGCACTCATGGGCCTTACAACCTTTTCAAACACTCTAAACCACACTACAAACTCTCAGTTTGGGTTTTGGGTTTGGGTTCAAATATTTCCAACTAATGAGAAATCCTTTTACAATTAAGCATAATGTAGAAGGCTAGGATTTCTCTCTAAGGCTTATGGATATTTGAAGATGAAGCCTAGTTGGTGAGCTAGAAGGTTGGATTGTATATCTTGATGATTTCCTTTTTAAGCTCAACTCATATATTTTCCTTTTGTATTTTCTTCTTTTTAATTATGAGTTTTCACCTTCTATTTATAGTGAGGGATGCAGATCTATCCGTTGGAAAGATAGATTGCGTGTACCTCACCATGTCCAATCCGAATCAGATCATTTGCTCTATAGCGCACAGTCCTAGGAGAGTAGTTGTTGACTTGTCAGAATCTAGTCATGTGCATTCGGCGATTGGACGGCTCACCGTTCTTTTGAGCAATCAGAGGCGCACACGTGGTCTAGCAGTAACCTGCTTGTCGGATGCTTTGGCTCAAGGGTAGTATGTTTTGAAATTATAGCTGAAGCGGCTAAGGGTGGAGACGCTTTGCGTAATGAAAGCAAGCTCCTTCACACTTAAACTAAGCACGCTCTTTGAGTTGTTCAGTCGCTCTGCTTTCATGTGGCTTTGTTGCAGACGCTTTATTCTGAAAGCACGCTCTGGTCTAGAAGCGCGCGCTATGGCCTTGGAAGCGCGCTCTGGTCCTGATAGACGACGCTTTGGCTTTCCTTCAGACAGGCGCTTTGCATGCTTCTGACCTTAGAGACGCTTCAATCTTGGAAGCGTGCTCTGGTCCAGTTAGCTGCTTTGACCTGGAAGCGCTCTTTGGATACCACTTGCCAGGCGCTTTGGCGCTCTCACTTAGACGCTCTAAAATTACACTTCAACATATAGAACTCCTTAACAGATGAGTTCTTCGAATACATTAAAATGTACATTGCGACTTTAGAGTTGGATCATCAAAGATAATATGGGAAATATTCTATTCAACAACAGGTTTTTGGAATTGAATCAAAACAGATCTTTTATTATCAATTTGATTCCAGTTCCCCCTTACATAAATATCCTAATAATAATAATAATAATAATAATAATAATAATAATGAAATTTGATATTATGAAATTGATATTTTTTCAATGTAATATTCAAACATTGGATTGTTGATTAGTTATGATTCATTTTACTCAGAATAATATTTCTCAGAATCATATTCCATAACAACTTTACTTTCCTTATTTATTTTCCCCATAATCACATTCTTTAGAATCATTTTCCCTGACAACATTACTTTCCTGCCAACCAAACAAGCCTAAGTCATAACCTACAATAACAACATTGTCCGAATTCATACATGTGGTTATGTGTGTGAAGTTTAGAATCCTTACATTCGACTAACCTCTAAATCTATAGCTTCAAATGAAGCCTAAAATTATGATTATTCGTAATTTAATCTAAATTGACTTTTTTACATATTATTTTGGATCAAACTTCCATAAATAATCTTTGAAAATTATTAATGCACATTTATGATATTATATTTAGGGGCATTATTTGATATACCCATTTAAACTTAATCAAATAGAATTATATCCACAAACTTAAAAAACTTAAGTTATACCCAATTTTTATGTTTTCGGACCAAATTGCCCTCAATTTTTCAAATTCAAAAATGGGTAGTTTTTGCTTGAACCAATCGTCGTGCCTTTCGATGTAATCAAAACCTCCTGAGCGACCCTCCATCTTCCTCATTTTATTTCACACAAGCAAACCCTCATCTGCTTTCTCTCTCTCCTCACTTCCATTCTCTGAAATTGTATTCTCCCGGCGACAAGACTACTCTTTTGAAGCCAACGTTCCACCGCAAGAACCCTCGCATCCGCTGTAGCCGCTGAAAACTTATTGAAATGGCCGCATCTACTTCAAATCGCGACGAACAAGTTCATCAGGTATTAAATCCGACTGGGTTTTTTCTATTTCGAAGAATATTCTGGAATTCTTCGAATTTTCTTAGTTTTTGAAGGTTTTTTCTGGTTATTTTGAACAATGTTGAAGAATATTTGTTTTGTATTTCTTGATTTATGTTATTTGCTATATTTTATGCTGAAATCGCAACATGCAAGCGGAAGTTTTGTTAAATTTTGATTTTCACTATATTGCTAGATATTTTGGTCGTTTTTTTTGGTATTTTGTGTGGTGCAACAGTAATATTCTTCATTTCCTTCGTCTTTGTGGTTCTTCTTCGTTTTTTGCTTGATTTTCTCTGTATTTTGGCAGTTTTTGGTTGCTGGGGGTTGTTTTTGGGTGGTTTGTCTGTTTCGGCTTGGCCCAGTTGGAACACTTGGCACTGTTTGGTTGATAGTTCTATTATAAATAAATGTTCTTTGTTTTGTAGTCGTTATTGTCTGATTTTTTAGCGGTTGTGTGTGGTTATGGGTTTAGGCTTGGTTGTTTTCCGGTGGTTATGGGTGGTTTCTTGTCAGTTTTTTGGTGGTTTGTCTGTTTCAAGTTGGAACACTTGGAACACTTGTTGCTTTATGATCGATAGTTCTAACTTTTTCCGAATTAGTTCCAACTGTTATAATAGTTCCAACTGTATATTCACATCTTATGCCATCTTTTTGAAGGTTCGATGGACTTATCCGAGGGAGCATTTGGACAATGGTGATAATTGGAAGTTGGTTTTAAGTGGAAAAGAGACCATAATTTTAGAAATAAAGAAGAGGATTCTGGAGGAACATGATAGAGAAACCCTTGATCTGATGGAGAAGTCTGTTTTTAAGGATTTAATGCGATACCCCAATGTTATTAAAAAATCTGCTAGATGCATACATTATGTTGTGATGAAGGAAGCTATCAAAAAGCCAAACCCATATCCAATGGTTATATACTACAAGGTGAATGGTACCATGGTGAGGTTCGGTCGAATAGAGTTTGCATTGGTGACCGGCCTACGATTTGGAAAAGCGAGATTTGATCCCTACGCTGATCATCCCATACTTAAAGACTATGTCTACACACGGATTTTCAACAATAATCCATTTCTCCAAACCAGCTGTGGACGTGGTATAGGGAGAAGAATAACTTCGACCGTGTCAGTGCTGATGACTGCTTGAAGATTTCTAAGGTTCTGATCGTTGCTCACATCGTACTGGGCCTGGACGCCACCAGCACGAAGGTTTCAGATTGGGTATGGGCTTTGATCGAGCAACCCAAAGAATGAGATAGGTTCCCCTGGGGCAGCATCTCCTTCCAAATTCTGCTGAAACCTTTGAAAGGTGTCAAGCATAACATTCCTTCGAAATCATATCACTTGACTGGGAACACTCTGGGATTCATGGTATGTTTGTTTACATTAGCACATGTATTACAAGTTTTATGAAATTATTAATGTTTAAAATTTGTTTGTTATTTGTAGGGCTGGATTTATGAGGCATTCCTAGACTTGGGAGGGCATTTGGGGGAAGGTTGCCCAGAAATTATCGTCCCCATGGCTTGCGGTTCACCTATGATAAAAAATTAAATTATACAGAGATTGATGTCACCCAGGTTGAAAATCTATTTGTTTTGCATGTTGTAGGACTTGGAACACTTTGCACTATCTTACATATAGTTCCAAGTGTTCCAAATCCTACCGCTTTATTCTTATCTTACAACTTGCAACAATCGGAACTTTTTGATCTGTTCCAACAGTTCCATGTTTTGGTATCTCTATCTAATGATATGGTATGTATTCTGTTGAAGGTTCATGAGCAGTTGGAGCCTGACCACAAGGAGATCAACAGGAAATATGTGAAGTCCGTTGAGCCCGAAGGGACGCCCTTCGCTCTTGCCTACAATGCCAATTTCCTAGTGAGGACGAGGGCAGCGGCAGGAATGGCCGCCCAACCTAATTTCCTTGCCTTCCAATCCCACCGAGGGTTAGCCCAGTGCAGATACAGAGCACGATGAGGCAGGCGACAGGGATGAAGCCGTTTACACCCTGACAAGGAAAAGGAAGCAAGCATTAGTTCAAGAAATCTCGAAGAAAGCCCGGATGGAGATCGAGACGAGCGACATACTTGCCCAGAAAGTAGTAGATATTGTTGTGAAGAGGATGACCGCTCTATTATTTCCAGAGCGTGTTGACCGGATGGAAGCCACACAAGTCTAGGAGGATGAAAACACCAACCAAGTCCAGGAGGATGAAAACACCAAACAAGTCCATGCTGATGAAGGCACCAATGAAGTCCAGGAGGATGAAAACACCACACAAGTCCAGGAGGATGAAAACCACACAAAAGTCCAGGAGGATGAAGATCAAGAAGAGGAAGAAGAGGAGGATGGCCAAGGTGATGACAATGAAAATGATGATCAAGGTGATGCCAATGAGGATGATGGAGAGCTTGGTGGAATGTCTGATGATGTGCTCATAGCCGGAGAGCCTGGTGGAGCTACTGATGAAGTGGCCATGTCTGGAGATTTGGGAGGAAGGAAAAATAAATTGGAGCTCAAATATTTATCAATTGTTTTTTATGGAAAAATTATAGCTTCTTTTAAGAGAATCTTCTTGATGTTTCCTTGTGGTTGATCTCTTGAACACAGGTTGATGAACCGGACGATGAGGACACCCCCCCCGAGCCATGAGCAGATGAGGAAGGAGAATGAAGAACTACTTCAACTCCAGCACGATGCATTCGAGGAATCGCAGCTTAATTTCTGCACTCCAGCGGCAACGGCAGTTCCAGGCTCATCCAGTGCTTCAGCGGACGAGGACCCTCAACCAAATCTTCCATCTGCCCCGATCATCAGGTATACAAGAGCAGCAAGAAAGAAAAAACCTGTGGCGGTGTTGAGGAGTCCCTTCTTGCCAAATGATGTCCGTGGTACAGACTTCCAGCGCTACATGAAGGATCCAAAAGAATTGTAAGTTCACGAAAATGCTAAACACTATTTTTTTAAACATGAAAATGATCTCATACTGAAATTTATTATTTCATTTCAGGAGGAATGTTGGCTTGCCGTATGGAGTCGATCAACCTTACTTTCAATGGATACAAGGCATGAAGAACCAGCTTGAAAATGAGCACATTGACCCATACATTATGATTCTAGCCACAAACCCCAGATTGGCTGGAATCCGAAATGTTAAGCCAAAAACAAGAATCATGGGCCGATGTTCATGGTAATTGTTCCCGTTTTTATTTATATTTATTTACCTTGTGGACATTACAAATTGTTCCTCACAATTAGTGTGCATGTCAGCATGCTGTTGACGACGTATGGAATAAGCTTCAGCACGTCGGAGAGATCAACTTCGAAGAAGAAGAAATTGTACCGGAATTAGAGCTTGAAGACCTCTCCCGGTGGGTCCTCGGAGAGATGCCGAACTGGGGCAACCTCGATAGTTGGCTGGATGCGAATGAGGTAAAATTATGCTACGATTCAGAAGTTGAACAGTTGGTACAATTGTTCCAACTGAGTTGTTACATTACATTACAAATTATTCTAACTCATTTATTTACAACTAATATGAAACATTTTCCAAATTGTCTGTGAGCAGGTCATTTGTGTATGTTATTTCAATCAACACTAGGCCACATGTGTTCTGGACTTGGATGCATGTACACTGAAGATATGGGATAGCAACCAGCACAAGTTCACTGAATACATATATCAGCTCCGTGCAGACGCATTTAGGCCTCTTGCTCGCATCGTGCCACAGGTGCTGAAGTACATTAACTTCTATGAGAAAAGGCAACAACAACAGCCATCATACTCACAGTGGGTGCACTTCTATCCAGATGTCAATGTGATCAAACAAGATGACAGTGAGAACTGCGGCCCACTAGCGTTAAAGTATGCTGAAAATCGCCTTAGGGGTGTCAGGAATACGGCGATGTCAGCCACGGCAGTTCAAAGATATCGGAATCACATTGCTGAGTGCATCTACAAGTGGAGCACGAACTAGAGCACAATTGATTACAGTTGATGATGTTGGTGGTGACAAACAATATATCATTTTTTTTATGCATGGTGTGTGGCCAGGATGCCAAAACAATTATTTATCACTTATGATCTGTCCAGGGTTGTAGTTGTGTTTGCTTTAAACATTAGTACAATGTGGTTTGTATGAAGTAGTATGTTAGGGAAAAGAATTATGCCAATGCATGTTTACGTATTTGATCGCATATCTTGTGATATAATTGTATTATGTCATGTTTTTGCCAAATTTAATATATTCATAAACTCGGGACAGTTGGATCAATCGACTGTATTTGTGCCATTTGTTCTATACAGTCAGGAAGCTTGGATCAGTTGGAACTATTACACCCGATTGTTCCAACTGTTCCATGTCTTAACTGAAAAACAAATCTTTAATATGCCAAATACAGAGCCGATCCACCGCGGAAAGAACCGGCAAAAAAACCGGTCAACCCGTACCGGTTCAATTTCAAAATTGCTGACTACAGAGTTTTATATTATTAAAATGAAACAGGTTAAACAACGCCATTTTAGGTTGGGTATTTAATTAGGGCTTCAGAGGAAGTAGAATCACTTTCCGCCAATGAATACTTCTGAGTGTTCATCGTCGTCATGCACCTCCTCGTCATCAATGAAAACCGTTGTTCATTCCCGGCCAAATTGCAGCCATGAAATACAGACGGACATTATGACGGAGAATGTTGGGGCTGATGCTGGAAGGTGTTATTTGTTGGAAATTTGGTTTTTGACCAAATAAATAATAACAAATATTTAATTTATTACATAAATTAAATATTAGATTATTGTTCTACTCGCGGAGTAGATGAGCGTGGTATATTTATAGGCTCAAAACCGATTTCCGGTGAGTGAGATATAAATGTTCAAAGTTTGGTGGAGAGTTACTTCATTAGTTAATGAAGTGTAAGTTATACCACATTGATTAAATATTAATGTGGTGTGCTGTTTAAAAGTGTTTAAACATGTGGGCTTAATAACAAGTGGGCCAAGTAAGTGGATAAGTGTGTGGTTGGGCTCTCGCGTGAGCACACACTCGATCCGGCCCCGCCGTCCGTGCCGGACGGCACTGACGGCTCCGGCTCCGGCTCCGGCTCCGGCCTCGGCCTCGGGTTTGGGTTCGGGTTTCGTGACCGTGGACTTGGACTTGGATCTTGGCAATTGGTCCTTTGGGTGGTCCTTTGGGCCTTTGGCTTGGTCTTGTGTACTATATTTTTTGGACCGCAAAATATATAGTGTTTTGGGCCATGTGGAAGCCCAATTGCCCAGCCCAATTCGAATGAGGCTTACCCGTCCAACCCAATTCGTGGCCCATCCGGAAGAAGACTCTGGAAGGTGTCTCTTCAGCTGAACAGTCAGCCTCTTCCACTCCACCACTAACCCACTACCTTAGTGGTTGTTAATGCCTTTATGGCATTGATGTCCCTACTGAATGAGCAGCCTATAAATAGAAGGCTCTGCAGGCCATTCTAGGACACACAACTCAAAGCATTTTGCATCATCTCTTCTACAGCATTCAGTTTTTGAGCTCAGTTCCTTCGCCTTTTATTTCCAGTTCGCCGGAGCTTCTTAGTTTGCGGTGCTGCTACTAAGAAGACGAGAAGTCGTTTTATCTTTGGGGACAAAGCGCCAAATCCGTGAGCACTACCCGGGGCGTAATTCGTCTTGCGGAAAGAGGGTTTCCTCGACTCGACTTCAAATTTCATTTTGTTTGTAGTTTTTCTCATTTCACTTGTAATCTTCGATTATTCTATTGTAATTGTACGTCCGGCAAGTTCTACACTTCCAACAATCGCAAGACGAATTATGTTTGCCGTTCCAAGGAGTTTTGAATCAACTATTCGAAGATGACAAGTGTTGCAGCTTCCACCGACTCGTCCATTGAAGCTTCGACATTGCCATCTACTATGTCATCAATTGTTCCATCAACCATGTCAACGCCGTTGCCAACCTTCACTACTGCATCGGCAATGAACTCCAACACTGGCGGTTCAACCGGAGGCTCGACTATGCCTTTAAGTTCGTGGGTTTGGAATAACCCATTTTTGTCAAGCGGTGGTTCCGCTTCAAGCGGCACCGTGGGTTCCACTTTTAGTGGAACTGTTGGAGCGCCATTCATGGGCTCGACTATGGGGGCGGCCTATGGGTCTAACCCAAGTGGCTCCCTTATGGGAGCGAACTCGGCACCAAGGGTGATGCCACCCGCCGAGAAGCCGCCGAAGTTTAGCGGAGCTGACTTCAAAAGGTGGTAACAAAAGATGTTGTTCTACTTGACAACATTGGGAGTGGCAAACTTCCTCACGGAAGATGAGCCGGCTGCGCCAAATGCCAATGAGGTGAACTTCCATGTTCGTGCCTTGTATGACAATTGGCGCAATGGAGACTATTTGTGCAAGAATTTCATTCTCAACGCCTTGGATGATAGCTTGTACAATGTGTACTCTGGTGTCAACACCTCCAAAGGAATTTGGGAGGCGTTAGACAAAAAGTACCGTAGCGATGATGCGGGTATGAAGAAGTTCGTTGTAGCCCGGTACTTGGACTACAAGATGGTCGATTCTCGACCGATGATGGAGCAAGTACAAGAGTTTCAACTCATTATGCATGACGTCCATGCTGAGGGGATGGTCCTTCCGGACGCGTTCGTAGTGGCGACCGTGATCGAGAAGCTACCCCCTAATTGGAAGGACTTCAAGAGCTATCTTAAGCACAAGCGAAATGAGATGACTCTTGAAGACTTGATTGTGAAGCAACGCATCGAGTCTGATGTGCGCGATCAAGACAAACCGAAGGCACCGTCTGATGCCAAGATGAACTTGATGGAGAAGGGCGGTCCCACCAACAAGCGTGATCGCCCAAATGCCAAAGACAAAGGCAAGGCGAAGGGAACATCAAAGAAGTTTGATGGTGATTGCTACAATTGTGGCAAGCATGGGCATACTGCGAAGGACTGCAAGAAGCCCAAGAATAATAAGAAGAAGAAACATGCTGTCAACGTCACCGAAAAAGATGGCGAGTGGGTGAAAGAAGACTTTACGGCTGTGGTCACCGAGGAGGTCAACCAAGTCAAAAAGCCGGGAGGCTGGTTCATCGACACTGGCGCTACTGCGCACGTGTGTGCCGATAGGAACAAGTTTGTTACCTATCAAGTTGTTGAGGGGAGGAAGCTCAACATGGGGAACCAAGCTTCGTCCGTGGTTGTCGGAGTTGGAGATGTGGTGCTAAAGCTTACATCCGAGAATTCTCTAACTTTGAAGAACGTGCTGCATGTTCCCGACATCCGAAAGAACTTGGTCTCGGGCTCTATTCTAGTTAACAAGGGGTTTAGACTAGTTTTTGAGTCTGACAAGTTTATTTTGTCAAATAGTGGTACTTTTCTTGGAAAGGGTTACCTCTCTGATGGTCTCTTTAGGTTGAATGTATTGGCTATACGCCATGTACCAAAATCTATTGAGAGTAATGAAAATGCTACTACTTCCTCTTACATTGTTGAGTGCTCTAATTTATGGCATTGTAGATTAGGACATGTTAATCTAAATGCTATAAAACGATTAGTAAATTTAGATTTACTAAAGTTAGATGAAGTTAACACTCAAAACAAATGTGAAGTTTGTGTTGAGGCAAAAATGACAAAACCACCGTTTCATTCGGTTGAGCGGAGCACGAAACCCCTTGATTTAATTCACACCGATGTGTGTGATTTAAAGTATGTGCAAACTCGTGGTGGTAAGAAGTACTTTATCACGTTCATCGATGATTGCACGAGATATTGTTATCTTTATCTTTTAAGAGGTAAAGATGAGGTTATTGAAGCGTTCAAACACTTCAAGAATGAAGCCGAAAATCAACTAAGTGGTCGAATTAAGAGTGTTCGAAGTGACAGAGGTGGCGAATATGTCGCTCCGTTTGAGGAATTATGCAACGAAAGTGGTATAATTCATCAAACGACGGCTCTACTCACCTCAATCAAATGGCGTTGCTGAACGTAAAAATCGAACTCTTAAGGAGATGATGAATGCTTTGTTGATTAGTTCAGGGTTGCCCCAAAATATGTGGGGGGAAGCTGTCTTGACAGCCAACTATATATTAAACAAGATTCCACTCAAAGGTAAAGATGTTACTCCTTATGAGTTATGGAAAGGTTGGAAACCATCGTACAAATACCTTAAAGTGTGGGGGTGTTTGGCGAAGGTTGAAGTGCCTCTACCTAAACAAGTTACAATTGGCCCTAAAACGGTTGATTGTATCTTTATTGGGTATGCACATAACAGCAGCGCCTATCGCTTTGTTATCCACAAGTCGGAAGTACCCGACATGACTGTGGGTACAACGATCGAGTCAAGGAATGCAATATTCTTTGAACACATATATCCTTACAAAGACAAGGGTAATGTAGAAACAAATTCTAGCAATAGAATTGAAAGTGAAGCCACGAGTTCTAAATCCGAGGATGAAGAACCTATGTCACGCAAACGACAAAGGTCTAATCCGGAAGATAGTGAACCGAGACGTGGTAGTAGAGTTCGAAAACCAAAGCAATTTGGTCCGGATTATGTAGTGTTCATGTTGGATCAAGAACCTACGACGATCAAAGAAGCTTTTTCTAGATCGGACAGTCCGTTTTGGAGAGAAGCGGTACAAAGTGAAATTGAGTCCATTAGGCAAAACCACACTTGGGTGCTGGTTGATTTGCCCGAAGGGTGTAAACCCTTAGGGTGCAAATGGATCCTTAAAAGGAAATACAAAGCTGATGGATCAATTGACAAGTACAAAGCTCGTTTGGTTGTCAAAGGGTTTAAGCAGAAAGAAGGGTACGATTATTTCGATACCTATGCTCCTGTAACAAGGATTACATCCATTCGGGTGCTTCTCGCAATTGCTGCTTTGCACAATCTCGAGATACATCAAATGGATGTGAAAACTGCTCTCCTCTATGGAGAATTAGAGGAGGAAATCTATATGGAACAACCAGAAGGATTTGTAGAACCTGGTAAAGAGAAGAAGGTTTACAAACTGGTTAAGTCCCTCTATGGATTGAAACAAGTGCCACTTCAATGGCACTTGAAATTTGATAATGTGATGTTGTCAAATGGGTTTAAGATAAACGAGTGTGATAAATGTGTTTACATTAAGAACACGAATAACGGGTATGTTATTGTGTGTCTTTATGTAGATGACATGTTAATCATGGGTAGTAATATCCGTGTAATTAACGAAACTAAGAACATGTTAAAGAGGAACTTTGACATGAAAGATTTGGGTTTAGCGGATGTTATTCTTGGAATGAAAATTCTAAGAAAATCCGATGGGATTGTCTTGTCACAATCTCACTATGTTGAGAAAGTGCTCAAGAAGTTTAACGCTATTGAAAGCGTGCCCGCCAAAACCCCGATTGAACTAAATGTTCATTTGAGCAAAAACGGAGGAGAGTCGGTTGCTCAAGAAGACTATGCTCGCGTAATAGGGTGTTTAATGTATCTTACAAATTGCACTCGACCCGACATAGCATGTGCCGTGAACAAATTGAGTCATTACATGAGCAATCCAAGCAAAGAGCATTGGAGAGCTCTAGTACGAGTTTTGAGATACTTGAAGTATACTCAAAGTTATGGGCTACATTTTTCGAGATACCCCCCGGTACTTGAAGGGTACTGTGATGCGAATTGGATTTCGGACACGAAAGATTCACTTTCTACAAGTGGGTATGTGTTTACAATTGGGGGTGGAGCTGTTACGTGGAGATCCACAAAACAAACGTGTATAGCCCGATCCACCATGGAGTCTAAGTTCATAGCTTTAGATATAGCTTGTGAACAAGCCGAATGGCTAAGAAACTTTCTTGAGGACATTCCATGTTGGGAGAAACCATTGCCTCCGGTGATGATTCACTGCGATAGCCAAGCGGCTATTGGTAGGGCAAAAAGTGGTTTGTATAATGGTAAGTCTCGACATATTCGTCGACGACATAATACCGTGAGACATTTGATCACAACTGGGATTATCTCAGTCGACTATGTGAAGTCGTTGGATAATCTGGCGGATCCACTAACCAAAGGGTTAAACCGTGATCAAATGAATAAGTTGCTAGAGGGAATGGGAGTAAAATCCACAAATTAAGAACTATCATAGTGGTAACCCAACCATGATGATTGGAAACCCCAAGAACTTGGTTCAATGGGAAAACTAAGCTGTGAAAGTTCGGGTGAAAACACTCACATTTATCTATTCCCTAGAAAGCGTTTGAGTGTTGAAAGCTTGCCTAGTGGTGAGGATAAGTCTATGACTTTTAATGATTCCTAAATAGCTCGAGGAGGTTGAGTATGGCAAGATACTCGGTAAAGAATTACCTATGTAAGTGTGAAGTGAGGCCGCTTCGTTAAGATACACTTATGAAACCAAAGGGGTGTCCAAGGCCGAAATGGACACAAAACGTGAGAACGGATGAGGTTGAGGTGTATAAGCGTTAACATCGTTGTCTCGGTGCACGCCATGGAGGGATAGTTCAAAGCATTGAGCTACTATGCCGCCTGTGTACTCAATGGTGTTGACTATGGAAGGTTCAAAGCCACAAACTACTTATCCTAATACTTTTATACCTCGTAAGGACTGAGCTCTTGCATTTGCATACATTTGCATATGGCTATCTCACTCATGTGGGGGATTGTTGGAAATTTGGTTTTTGACCAAATAAATAATAACAAATATTTAATTTATTACATAAATTAAATATTAGATTATTGTTCTACTCGCGGAGTAGATGGGCGTGGTATATTTATAGGCTCAAAACCGATTTCCGGTGAGTGAGATATAAATGTTCAAAGTTTGGTGGAGAGTTACTTCATTAGTTAATGAAGTGTAAGTTATACCACATTGATTAAATATTAATGTGGTGTGCTGTTTAAAAGTGTTTAAACATGTGGGCTTAATAACAAGTGGGCCAAGTAAGTGGATAAGTGTGTGGTTGGGCTCTCGCGTGAGCACACACTCGATCCGGCCCCGCCGTCCGTGCCGGACGGCACTGACGGCTCCGGCCTCGGCCTCGGGTTTGGGTTCGGGTTTCGTGACCGTGGACTTGGACTTGGATCTTGGCAATTGGTCCTTTGGGTGGTCCTTTGGGCCTTTGGCTTGGTCTTGTGTACTATATTTTTTGGACCGCAAAATATATAGTGTTTTGGGCCATGTGGAAGCCCAATTGCCCAGCCCAATTCGAATGAGGCTTACCCGTCCAACCCAATTCGTGGCCCATCCGGAAGAAGACTCTGGAAGGTGTCTCTTCAGCTGAACAGTCAGCCTCTTCCACTCCACCACTAACCCACTACCTTAGTGGTTGTTAATGCCTTTATGGCATTGATGTCCCTACTGAATGAGCAGCCTATAAATAGAAGGCTCTGCAGGCCATTCTAGGACACACAACTCAAAGCATTTTGCATCATCTCTTCTACAGCATTCAGTTTTTGAGCTCAGTTCCTTCGCCTTTTATTTCCAGTTCGCCGGAGCTTCTTAGTTTGCGGTGCTGCTACTAAGAAGACGAGAAGTCGTTTTATCTTTGGGGACAAAGCGCCAAATCCGTGAGCACTACCCGGGGCGTAATTCGTCTTGCGGAAAGAGGGTTTCCTCGACTCGACTTCAAATTTCATTTTGTTTGTAGTTTTTCTCATTTCACTTGTAATCTTCGATTATTCTATTGTAATTGTACGTCCGGCAAGTTCTACACTTCCAACATTATTTCACTTGTTCTATACGAGAGGTGAGATTTAATAGTAGTGAATGTCAGGATTTACCAGGGAAATTAGGGTTCTTATGTATTATAATGAATTTTGCAGTGGGATGATTGTGAATCTTCCAATGGATCGACTCTCCAACACAGCGAAGCTCATTCCCTAATTGCTGCAAACTCCGTCTGGAAATGGAAACCCTCTCACAAACGTACGAAGCGAGGCTACGACGCAAAGAATTGGTGGAGGAAGTCTTGAACAACGAACTCGCACAAGCAAGGGGGGAAATAGGCTGGCTAGAAATGAAACTAGAAGCTGCTGAATCTCAAAAAAAACAGGACTGCACTTGTGCTGCGAGGGGTTGCACTTACCGTGGTTCTTGTAACATTTGTGTTTAGGTTGGTGTAGTATAAATCAGTTATGTGTTTTGTGGATAAATGTTGGTTCTATTTAGTTGGGCAATATCCTTGTGTGTCCTATTGCGACATTGTATAAGGTTAATTATCCCACCATAACGACGTTGGAACTGTTGGAACAATTGGAACTTATTTGGGCGAATAGATCCATATGCGACAACTTAATAGTTGGAACAATTTGGAACTATTTTGAAAAATAGCTCCAACTGTTACAAGTTAATACTAAACAAGTTAAACATAGATCCAACTGCTACAAGTTAATACTAAACAAGTTCAACATAGTGCAAATTTCATCTGTACTCGCAACCATAAGCTACTAAAATTAAAATTAACCGAACATACTTAGAGTGCAACCACAAAATTAAAAAACTAACAAAGCCAAGCAAGTGCACATCCCCACTAGTTGGCTATTTCACGGCTTCCACCACATGAGCAATGAGGTTGACGATGTTGAGCTTTGGCCATGGCTGGTAGTTGTTTTTTTGCTCTCTGTAGTGCGGGGCTTCCTTGGGCCAAAGTTCATCTTTGGGAATGCAGTGTGGTTCGTCTTGCCATCGAATAAACGCCTGCCTTGTGAGTTCAATGGTGGAGATGTAACCTCAAGAGAAGCCTCACTCGACTCCAAGTTCACAACGGATATGTGCGAAAAGGATCATCATCTCATCATATAGTGGCTCACCATGGCTGTAGTAAGCTTTAGCCATCGCCTTTGCCTGCAACAAACGATGATGAAGGCACGAAATTCACACAAACTTGAAAATGGACAGTACTAGGGGTTACAAATTTTAAATTGAAAATGTTACCTCAATCATCTCACTCCATTTAGCATCACTTGTGAACACACGATTGGTCTCTCTATCCCAATCGGTTCCTTCTTGCGCAAGCAGCCACTTGTACGTCGTATACCGGTCCTTAACAAACTAAATCGGCAGTAGAGATCCTCCCAGTCGAGGACCAGATTCGGATTGTTGTTCAAGAGAATGACCTTCACCTCAAGTAAGGCTTCTGCCGGAGCATGAGCGTATTGGAGCTCGGGGTATTTCTCTATCAGTGAGATGAGACAGTCAATGAATGCCTTATCAAGAGCCTTGTTCCATGGGCGGTTGTAGAAGTAGTGTTTTTAAGAAATTAGAGTGGATAAATCCATCTGCTTATTTGAGAGAAATAAAGAAAGAAATACCAAGAGCATTAATGGAAATACCGGTTTATACTAGGCCATGTATAGCACTTATATAAGCTTTGTAACAACGGGGCCCAATTGTTGGCTATTGTGATAATCTTTTGACCATTCAAAGGCTGTCATCTTCAATGGAAGCATGCATGCATAAACTTCAAGGGAATCTTGTCCAAAAATAAAAAGACAAAACACAATAGTGAAAGTATATTCAAGATTTCACAATGCATTAAGCTTGGGAAACACATTCTCAACTTCACTGTAATGCGTCTTACCATATCGACGGTAGAAGGTAAATATTTGTGAACAATAAATCGTTAAATTACATGACCACGATCAATGATTTAGAAAACGAGAAAATTGTCTTCTACGGCGGAGGATGAATCCTATGGATGCATGTGGTTTGGGTATGGCCAGTCACTTTGCAAATTCCACACGTCTTGGGCCTGCGGCGTTTCGTACCCGTTGACGTGGCCTCTCCAGCAGACGAGACGGAGATGGTTATTGGAACATGACAAGTATTTTGATAATGCCCGAGCTGCCCGCATCTCGTACATCGCATTATGCCAGATCTCCGAGATGATGACTCTGAAACAGGTCTGACCCTGCGCACACGGGGTCAGCCGGCTTGTTTGGGATTTAAGGGTGCTCCAACGACCTATGATGCAACCGCCGCGGGCACGTTCCAATCCTCCGGCATAGGAACCGGCATCACCTCACCCGCATAGATTTCCTGCAAAGACTCCGTAGAGTAATAAGAAGTGACGTATGGGATTGACAACTGCTTCGTGTGGCTGCCACATAAAAAACACTGATTATGTTAGCATTTTCTTGGGTGGAACAGCTGGAACTTGGAACAAATGTACCAACTGTTCCCGGCACCATACATTTGGTACATTTATCACAATTAACTAAATAGATCCAACTGAACAACGCCGACAGAAATGATGAGTAGTAATTTTTCTAACATATAATGATTACCGTAAGGCTGTTGAAGCATGAGAGCACGGAATCAAGTCACACTCGTAGATAAGACATGTGCATTGCTTCCTCTCGAGATCGACTACATGATGCGTCATCGATGCAGACACCTTGAACTTTGTTAAAGAGATTGCTTCGACACTCATGGTGGAACCCAGCTCCGCTGATCAGCCCAAATTCAGTTAACTCGTAAGTTTGACTGATAGCTAGAGCACGCCGTTCTACAAACCACTGCCCAATAAGAGACCGAATACATTCCAAGAGAGTATAAACTGGCAAAGTTTTAGCCATCGAAGACAGCCATTGAAGCACTCGGCTGCATTGGATGTTAAAAAAAGATATCGGCACACGGGGGTCTTAGAACGAGCCCATTGACTCGGATCAACAGACGTCACCTTATTATATGCAGCGGGAGAGCGTGCTTTAAGATTATTTAATGCAGTGTCAAAGTCACGAGGCCGGTATGCATGTGCAGCAGCTTGGAATAGAGCAATGGCATGATCTCTCCAGAACTTGATGTTTTTTTGTAAGTGATATATACAAAGCCCATGAGGTATGCCGAGGTACACAACATCCATCGCATTCTTGATGCTAACGTGTTGATCCGAAACGATCATCAATTGATCAGGACAGCCAAAGGAACCTCGCAGCTGTTGAAAGAACCAAGTCCATGATTCATCAGTCTCTTTGTCTGCTAACCCAAACGCTAATGGAAATACCTGTTCGTTTGCATCCTTTGTGACAGCCACCAACAACACGTCTTTGTATTTCCCCTTTAGGTGTGTGCCGTCAACCACAATCACAGGGCGACAAGCCTTGAAGCCTCGGATACACGCGCCTAGAGCTATGAAACAGTACTGGAAACGGCCTCCAGTCTCATCGACTTTGATCTCGGTAACAGATCCTGGATTTGTGCTCTTAATCATCCATAGGTACTTCGGAAGCATCTTGAATGAATCGTTGGAGTCGCCGTACACCATTGTCAGTGCATGATTTCTGGCGGCCAGCGCAGTTTGATATTGGATCTTGGTCCCAAATCTCTTCTTCACCATCGATTTGATATCACTTAGCCTTAACACAACACCTTTTGTCATCAAGTTTGGAACAAAATATGCACCTAAAACCTTAGAGTATATGTTGGTTCAAAATGAAATCTCAAATCTTTTTGGCACGTATGCGGTGCCCATTCCTGTATCACCCATGCCTCGCCCAATGCTATTGCGCGACAGACGAAAGAACAATTCTCTTTCTTGCTTTTGCAATAAGCAGCATATCATTTCGAGCAGGAACGCGGCGTATCAAACGATACGTGATTAGCAAGATGAAATAACCCCAAGACAGTGACCAATTTGTCCTTGCTTGAAAACACAACATCTTTACAAAGTGTATCATCACCAATGCCTTCATTACCTATATTTTCTTGTGCTTTAGGTTGTTTCATGTCAAACGATGCGCCTGCGATGCTCCACAGCCCAACATACTCATGATCTCCCTCGAATGCATCATTCCTACTGCCTACAGATGCCACATTAGGCCGAGTGTGCCGATCGGTATATTTTCAAGGTTGTCCACATCATCAACTGCATGTTGTACGGACGCAACGACGTGTCATGATCACACTCACTATCGTGATCACTATCATGATCACTATAATGGAAACCCCAATCCCCATTCCATTCTAAACCCATGTCGAAATTCCCGCCCAGATCACGATCGATATTCCTATCAATATCCATGTCCCTGTCCTTGCACATATTCCGATCCAAATCCCTTTCTAAATCCGTGTTCAAATCCTTGTCTAAAGCCGTATTTAAATTCGTATCTAAATTTTTTCCCAAACCTCGACCTAAGCCTGTTTTCCCAACCCGAGAAGCATTAGTCACCGGAGTTGTGCCATTAGCCAGCCTTTCTGCATGGTCATTTACAGCCTCTAATAATTCCTCATTTATCGGAGCTATAGAAACATATAATATAGGGCCTTCCAACTCATTTAGAACATAAGCTAGTTCAAAATCATCTGCAATCTTCATTCTAGCAGTTTGGCCGGTAGCGGACTCAACCAGTGCAACTACTTTATACACATACTTACTTTTGGGCTTCATTATGCGGATTTGAATCCTACTCAACAAATCAGTGAAAATAGGCCCGGTGGGTGGTATAGGAATTAACTCTTCTTTGGTGCCAATGTAAGTTCTATCATTTTCAGACCACTCCCCTCCATGAGCAATCAATATGTTTTTAGGCCGCATCTGGAAGAAAGGAGATCAAAGATCACAAATTGGATCAAACATAATTCCATCACAGTTAGAGTTGGAACACTTGGATCAATCGGGTATCACGGTTCCAACTGTTCAATGCATGGCAGCGTCGGAAGAGTTGGATCAATCTGATGAAATAGTTCTAACTGTGCCATGCATGCAGCATGTGGAATAGTTGGAACCATTGCACACCCAATTGATCCAACTCTTCCGACGACATGCAATTACATTTAAACTCAAAATCAACTCAGATACAACCTTACCCATCTAAAATTAGCTACGGATGACGATAATTTATAAACTAAATACTCGCATTCTACATTCAAATTCAGATAAACTAGCCTAGCAATTCGCGAATTTACCTTCAAGTCAAAAGCCACCATATCGATTTGCCGTCCAACCAGATATATTTCAGGAACCTAAGCCACCGGAGTCGAGCTCGTTAGGGATATCGAATCGAGAAGGGTGGAAATCGAGCTGAGAGGAGAGTTTAATTTTTCGGGAAAGAGGGAAAATATTTCGACGTGAAAGAGGGAGGAAGCTGAAAATGGGAGCTGAAAGAGGGAAAGAGGTAGGGGAAAAGAGCAAGAAAAGCGGAATTCATTAAGGGTATATTCGTCCGAAATTGCAAATGTTGGGTATGATTTATACTTTTTATCTTCTTGGGCATAATTCTTGTTGCCTAAGTTTAAATGGGTATCCAGCACCATTTCCACTTATTATTATATTTATATATGTGGTTACTAAAAATAACAAATTAGAATAACAATATTATGGCATTAAAGCAGCCCATGAATCCACGATTCATATTATTACATAGATAAAAAGATTCTAGAATATACAAATAATTATTCAGAGATCGATAATCATGGAGCTGATTAGGCACATATTAACTTGAATATAACAAATAATTATTTAGAAAAAATATAAAGTAATACTAAAAAAAATTGTATATATAGATATGTTTACGTCAATTATACAACACGCCCTATATTTTGTTTATATTTAATATTGATGTTCTTCATATATTGTTTAATTATATGTAAGAAAGAGGCATGCATCAGTTCGAAGAATTGATTGGATGTTAATTATTTGATTTTTGGGTTTTAAAGAATTATCTTATTTGATGTTTTGAGTTACTTATCTTGGTTTGTTGCAAGAAAAAAACTCAAATCAAACAAATTTCCCGAAAATTTTAACCATTGAACTTGTGACGAAATTGAGTACGGCGTATAGTATGTCAATCTAATTGGTGTCTTAATGGCTCGATTTGTAAAACTTCCTCCAATATGATCTTGAAAAAGAAGGAAAAAAAAAAAAGAATAATAAAAAGAGACAAAAAAAAAAAAAACAAAAAGAATAATTTGAGCTAGAATATTTAGTATTTGAAATATGAAGCTGGAATTGTGTTGCAAGGTTGCATCCACTATTTACAGTTACAAAAATGATCACCTAAACTTATAAACTCATCGTATTTGTTTATTTCATTGCAAATTTCAATGCTACAATTATTATATTTCCACATGTATTTGTATGGTTTTAAAGTCTAATAGCAAAAGGGTGAAGCCCATAAGAGCATGTCCAATGGAGGGGCTCTTGTTCATGTGGCAAGAACAAGAGTCAGCTCCTAAATTTAATTCACCATTGGGGAGCCCAAGTTTAAGAGCTCAAGCTCCAATATAAAATCTTCATTTCTTAATTTTTTTTGAAAGAACACGTGTGTTACAATTGCTCAACAACCAATAAAAGAGTAAGTGATGTCCACGCTACTTGGTAAGTAGGTGAGTTGCATATTTTGACTTTTCAATCTAATTTTTTGTTTGTTTTCGTTTCTTTTCTCAGTTAACTTCTTTTCTTTCACTTTGCATGTTCAAATTCATGCATCAAGAAAAATTCGTGTATGAAGAAATAACTCCAAAAATTGGACCGTTTCATTCTTGTAATTGTACCTTTATTCAGTGATTGTTTAAATATTCAGTGACCGTTTATAATTTTATTTTTTTAATTTTTAAATTATTAATTTTCTTCTATAAATCAATCTCATTTTTTCTAAACCAAATTCATTTTTTCCTCTCTGAATTTACATTATTTCTCAAGATCCTTCAATTTTACTTTCAATATCTTTTTTCATGGATAAAGATATGTCCACCAATTATGATCCAAATTCACATCAACATCCAATTCATTCTTTGTTTGATGGATTTAATGTCCCACAAATTTTCCCACAATTTTCTCCTCCACCAAATTATCCCATAGTTTTCTAGACTTCTTGTCGTTGTTGCTCAGTTTCTCTATTTTCATATTTCAGTTCTTTGTACTATTATATTTTCGCACCCAAAAAA
This sequence comes from Mentha longifolia, assembly GCA_001642375.2. Classification (NCBI taxonomy): domain Eukaryota; kingdom Viridiplantae; phylum Streptophyta; class Magnoliopsida; order Lamiales; family Lamiaceae; genus Mentha; species Mentha longifolia. Next base: position 18,092,111 of record CM038117.1, read on the forward strand.
TGTCTTCATCTAGTGATGAGTGGGATAACAATGAGGTTGTGGATGAGGCAGTGCTTGAGGCCATCAAAACATGGAGAGAGAATAGTGAACATTATCTCAACTATCTTCAGGCACAACAGAATCCAACACGCAATCGAGTTTTCATCCGTCGAGATCGCAATGCAACAAATGCTTAACTCATGAAGGATTACTTCGATGAAAATCCTACGTGGGGTTCTACCGTATTCCGGCGACGATTTCGGATGACCAAAGCGTTATTCATTCGAATCGCAAGCGCATTAGAAGCCAATGACGAGTACTTTCAACTTCGCCAAGATGCAACATGTACACATGGTTTTACACCTTTTCAGAAATGCACTGTGGTGCTCCGGCAATTGGCATATGGTGGTGGAGCCGATCAATATGATGAGTATCTTCGTGTTGCCAAATCGACGGGGATCGAATGTCTTAAAAAGTATTGCGAAGACATTATACGCATTTTTGGCCTAGAATACTTAAGGAAGCCTACCACTGCCGATTGCCAACGATTATTTCGAGTGCACGAAGATAAACATGGTTTTCCTGGAATGCTCGGAAGCCTCGATTGTATGCATTGGGCATGAGAAAATTGTCCCGTTGCATGGAAGGGTCAATTCACCCGTGGCGATCAAGGTAGCCCTACTATAATTCTTGAAGTTGTTGCCTCTCAAGATTTATGGATTTGGCATGCATTTTTTGGTGTTGCCGGCCAGATCAAACAATGATATTAACGTGCTCGGTCAATCTCCATTATTCAATGACACCCGACAAGGTAATGCGCCAGTAATAAATTTTACAGCGAATGGTGTACGATACAATACCGGCTACTATCTAGTTGACGGGATTTATCCTGAATGGCCAGTTTTTGTCAAGTCTATTCCATGTCCAACAAATGACAAGCGAGCATTGTTCAAAGTAATGCAGGAAGCTGCACAAAAGGATGTTGAAAGAGCATTTGGTGTTCTCAAAAAATGATGGGCAATAGTTAGAGGTCCATGTCGTCTCTGGTTCCGAGAGCATATTAAAGATATTATCATGGCTTGTATAATTTTACACAACATGATAGTCGAAGATGAAAAAGAAGGTGTCACAAATTTTTCAAACAATGACAATGATGCCGGGCCTAGCAACACAACGGCGCCAACACGCGGAGCTACTCCATCATTTCAGGTGTATATGGAAAGGTCATCAAATTTGCGTGATAAAAGAAAGAGCGAAAAATTACAAAACGATTTGATTGAGCATATTTGGCAATGCTTCGGCACCGGCGATGAGTAGCTTGTTTTTGTGCGTAATTTGTTATGTTTTTCATTGTCCGAATTGTTCTTTCAGTCATGTGTCTTTAACTTTTAGTTTGTATTTTCTTTCCCCGTTCAAGTTTTTTCTATAGATTGTGTGTTTTCGTTGTTGTATTTATTTTGAAACTCCCCCAAATTTAACACCTTTAACTATTATTTTGAATTGATAATTTGAAGTTTAAAAAAGAAATCGTCAAATATAGTTCACAATACCAAAAGTAAATAAAACAAAAATTAAATAAATATTTAAATAAACATTGTCAAATATAATTCATAACAGCTGTTAAATTTTTACAAAAGTCATGGTGAGACCTATGAATAGGGTTAAGAACATCACTTTAAGAACCCCACCATTGTCAAATTTTTAAGAATGAGCTCTAGTCTAGGTGGCAATTTTAAGAACCCTATTTTAAGCTCTTCCATTATACATGCCCTAAAAATATAAATTACTTGAAAAGAAGTAAATTAAAATTTAATTAAACAAATAATATCAAAATCTGTGCATATCTTCAATTTATATCCATAATAAATTTAAATAAACTGAAATAATTTAGATACCAATTTAACATAATTTAAATGACTTCGAATAAAACATAATGCGGTGAAAAACCAAACATAGGAAGATGGAGTTCTTGCATCTCAGAAAACATATTTATACAATTTAAACATAATATTTAATATAAATGTCAATGATGATCCAAAATGCATCAATTCCTTCTTAAAAGGAACCATTCGGTTCAAAATCATAAAAATCCAATTGATCTATATAGGTTATTGAATTCAACAAATAAAGTACCAAGACAAAAATATAATTATTACATACATCATAGATTCATGATAGGGAGACACTCATATCTAAACGATTGTCATATTGGGGTACAACAAAAGCAAGTTGCAATAACAAATTCTTAGCAAATTAATTGATCACCAACTCATCTTCTTTAATCCTTATCGCGGTAGCGTACTTCAGTGCCGCAATCACCTTTCTCTCCAATATATAGAAACATTGACTCCAATATTAAGAAGTTTTGTATCCAATTAAAAAAAAAAAAAAAAAGCAACGACTCTGATGCTATTGATGCAGCGGCATTTTTTCATACATATGATGCTCCTCTTGATTAGAAAAGAATGATTTGAAAAAGCATGTAAATGAAGTGTGTCTATTTTGGTTGGAAAATTTGAGTATATATAGGCATTAAAATAGGATAAAAAAGGAAAATAGATAAATTTGTTGCCATACTTGTGTATTTGTAACGTTTGTTCTTAATTGACTAATTAGAGATTATTAATACACCATTATAATATGAAATTTATATATTTAATTTACATAAATTACTTTTAAAAATTAAACAAAAAAATGGCTAATTATAGAAAGCAAAATTTATTAAAAATGACAGCCCGTAGTCGTTATTATTATATATATATATTCCCTAACTTAACTTAATTTTATTCCCTTTCGTTACCCAATTCGAACCAAATGAGTACTTATAACTAATGGAGAATCACAAATCACCGCATGAGATTCTCAAACGATACTTAAAGGAGAATAAAGAACTTATTGTTAGCAATGACGTCTCGATTAATATTCTGAATGACATCTCATTCGAGGACTATCATGAGAAAATGATAAGCTTGATAGAGAGAATGAAGAGTTTTATCGAAACTGGAATTAACAATGAAGGACATTGGACAAAGCTAAATCTCATAATGGGCTCATGGCATTTTAGGTTCCATGAACTTTATGAAAGTCATGAGAGGCTTAAACCAAGTGAAGAGACACTGCAAAGAAAGCTAGATGACTTGAATAAAGCGTCTCATGCTATAGACGTCATCGAAAACTCTTTTCAACCACCGTATTGCAAAAGAGGGATAGATTTCGATATTAATAATTATAATTTTATAAATAGAATAGTGTTAATACCTTAAAATAGCTCTTTTTGATAAGTGAATGTCAATTATAGCCCTCCATAAACAAAAGACCCAATTTTAGCCATTTTTTATTAATTAGGACAATTGTGCCCTTATCAATTCCCAATAGGGTTGGCAAAGTAGCGGGCCGGCCCAACCCAAATCTACCAGCTTTGGGAATTGTTCGGGCTAGGCCGGCCCGGCCAGAAATTCATTCGGGCCTACAACTGTGATGCCCAACTCGGCTCTAAACTCAGGCGGGCCGCCGGGCCGGCAGGCCAACTTTGCCACCCCTAATTCCCAACGACTCACAACCTCTTCATGCACATACACAACCACGCACAACCATACACACATGTACACAACCATGCGCACACACAACCATGTACAACCATAACATACTGTTTCACAAACACCTAATAATCTTAGAGTTCCAAATTTCCAGTAAAAATTAGTCAACATGCAAAACACCTAATGACCAGAAATTGAGCAAAACTAAAATTCATGTGTGGTCGTGTATGTTATGGTTGTGTGTGGTTGTGAATATTTTGGTTGTGTATGGTTGTGTGTGGTTGTGTGTAGTCATGCATGGTTGTGTGCGTGTGTGCATTGTAGTGTGTGTGCGTGGTTTTGTCGTGTGGTTTAGGATTTAGGGATTTTAGTATAGAAACGTTTATGAGGGTTTATGATTTAGATTTTAGGGTTTAGGGCAATGTGAAAAATAATACGTTATGGTTGTATTTTGTCATACATGGTTGTGTGTGCGCATGGTTGTGTGCGTGTGTGCATGGTTGGTGGTGTGTGTGCATGAAGAGATTGTGAGTCGCTGGAAATTGAAAAGGACATAACTGTCCTAATTTATAAAAAGGGCTAAAATTGGGTCTTTTACTTATGGAAAGCTAAAATTGACATTCACTTATAAAAAGGGCTATTATGCCTCAATAGAATATATTGCATAGGATACTACTATTAGTTCTTAGTTAAATATATAAAACAAATATAAAGACAAACCAAAATATATAAACATTATATCCCTTCATATTATATTCCTTCATATTAATGAGTTTGCCTAGAAATAACAACTACCAAATTCCGTAAGCAAAATGATAAGACCCTGAAGCCCTGAAGCTTATAATTATTCGTTATGTTATTTATTATTAATGTTACTTAATTGTCTAGTTTAGTTTAGCTTAGTTATTTGAGCTATTTGTTAAGCCTTGAGTAATTGTTAATTGTTTAGTATTTTTATTAGGCCCAGGCCCAAGCCCAAGTACTTTAGGGTTGCTCATTTAGTTAAAAGAAGGCAAATGATGATGAAATAGAATTATCAAATTGAAAGCTCTTGTGATTTTGTTTTTTCCTTCTCTTTTCTTTGGAGTTTGAACTCGCTCGAAGTAATTCGATTCGTATCACAAAATGAAAATATTTAATACGGAGTAGTATTTTTTTAAAGTATCTAATTAATTAAAATTTAAACTTTTTTAATTACGGAATATCAACTGAAATTTCCGCTGGTAAAAAAAAAATTATATAATAATTATGGAAATGTTTATGTAGGAAAATAATCCCTAAAATATTCCCTAGGCATTCTGGAGTTAGTTTACCAAAAAAATTCCCCAGCAATCTGTGAGCATGTAAGTAATTGCCCACAACTCAATTTTCATTGCAATTTCGTAAGACAATTGAGTGGATTTTTGTAGCGAAAAAAGAAAAGCCAGTATTTGCATCTAAATTTATGTGTCTACCACATCCAGACAATAGCACTCGATACTGTTCAACATGGCTTATCTTCCTCTCACACCCATTTGGTAGCAAAAGTAAGAAAATGATAGATAAGAAAATGTGTGATAAGTTGAAATAAGAAAAAAAATATAATAAGTTAAGATAAAAATATATTTAGGTGTTTGATATGTAAAATAACATAGATATAAGCAACTAACCGTTTATATAGATCCTTCCAAATGATTTGTGTAATCTATGCAACTAACTGTTTATAAATCCTCTCAAATAATTTTAATTCAGTGGTGCTTATTCCGTCAAAAAAAAAAATCAGTAGTGCTTATTACAGTTATATACTTACATAGGTTAAAGTACATCAAATTCTTCTCTAGAACTTGGGATACACACCTATGTGATTTCTCCTCGTCAAATTACAAAAATATCTCCAATCAAAATCAAAGAGGTACAATTAAAAGTGTAAACTTTTGTGTGGAAGTCCAACAGCAAAATTCCACTTCGAAGGAATTAAGTAAAACACCCATTAGCCTGAGTACATATACAAGCACAGGTAAGATGAAGTTGACTAAGACTACATTTTACATAACAACAAAAGATATATCATTACAATTAAATATCATCACAATAGTATATCACATGATGTTGGCTTCAACCTTCGACTTGGGAAGATGACATGAATCGATTAATCACGTCGATTGCAGCAACATGAGTTTTAGGGAACACCAGCCTCAACAAGGGGACCGACGATCTAATCTTAGCGGATTCCATCTTCTGCGAAGCTCTTTTTATATCTAGTGGTGAAGGCACATTGTACCATTGGAGGTACCATGAAAGAGTTAAACTGGACTTCGTTACATGAGAATGATCCGTTGGCCATTTCCCTGAGAGAGTGTAGTTACAGATATCTGCATTCAAGTCCGCACAACAATCCAGAATATCTTCAACTCGCTTCTTGAGGGAGCCCAGAAAAGTCGATTGCATGATTTCTCCTCTGGAAGTAGACAATCTTCCATTTGAGAGAGCTTCATTATAGGCTAGAGCAATCTGTGCCCACAACATACGAGATAAGTAACAGTCTGGAGCACAACCACAATGTTTCTTGATGCAAACGTAAATTCGTTCAACTTATAAGACTTTTGGAAAATTAGAAGAATTACAAAAACGAAACTATTAAGTTTGAACAGCAAGGGCAATTAATTAAGAATGATTGAAAACTAGAGCATCAACAATATGCAAACTCGACCTACCATATGCAAGCACCAAACATTCCTAGAAAAGCAACATTGTATGTAAGATGAGCTAGAATGAGTACATTCACCTTAATCCACAATTGCTTTAACTTTCATTGTCATAGATATGCACTTAACTTACGTGCCAGGCACATACGGAAATGGTGACCTCCTTGAACTAATATATGCAAGAAGTTATATGCTAAAAACGAGGGAAATAAGTGAAAGAAAAATGCTGCAATCTTTTCACACAAACAATATATGTCCTAGAACGAAGCATTTTTAACATGGAAGTAAGGGTGAGATTACCTTCAAACTAGAAAGAGAGAGCGAGTCCCCTAAAATGGATGTACCATTAATGACCGAATCCAAAATGTATCCAATTGTAGCGTACAATGACAGATAAACCTGAATACCAGAAGATAACGCTTGATAAGGATAGACCGGGCACATTATCGCTACCGTGGCAAGATAGTAAAGCTTACCTGCTCTTTATGGCTTGTGATAATTTTTACTACTTTACAACATAGGAGAAACTTAAATGCAGGAAAGACACTTAAAGCTCAGTCTTTTGGAGATCAAGATTTATCTTTCTCGATTACCATTAGTGTGATCTCCATCACCAAGCATGAGACTACATTTACCACTTTATATAATTAAATTTCATTTTCATTTTTAAAAAAGTGCGGTTTAGTTAACCAGCATGTATTCCACCAAAGTTGTTCAACCACAAAAAGTATCTGATCTCAGTTCCCAATATTAGTTCTCATAGACTGGGGTCATGTTGCCCAAAGTTGACCCACAGTACTAAGTGAAATCTAATAATCAGGCTAAAGGATACATAAAGTAATGTATTTGAATGAGTACCTGCAACAATGCTGGCCTATCCTTGCTGACGCACTCAAACAATACTTGCTGACAGAATTCCTGGAAATCACGCTCAAATCTGCAGAAAACAATTTTTGCATAGATTATGTACTTGGTGAAAGAAATTTCTGAACTATTGCTAATTAAATTTCATCATCCAATGGATTCATTCCATTAAATGCTTATAATTCACAATCTATAATCATAACGTACAGCATAAGGGCTTGATATGAATTCCACTTCTAGTAGTATTGATATTAGTTGTTATATGTAGAAATTACATAAAAGACATCTGCAGTATGTTTGTTGGGGATCTTGGGATTAAGAGAAACCTTTTAGAGAAATTGTTTTAATAGACACTATAGAGATACTCTATAACCCAAAGGATAAAAGTAGCAAAATCTAAAATCATAGATGGTGATAAAAGTAGCAAACTTGCCTGTTACCCCAGGATGAGTCACAAAAGAGTTGGGCGAAAGCAATCAAGCTTGGATCTGATGAAAAGGTGCTAACCAACTGATCCACTGGGATTGCATCAGTGCATTCAGTGGTTGGAAGACAGAGTTTTGGTTGAGTCAAGGCACTCATCTGCAATTGAAATGGAACCTTCTGCTAAAGAGCATGATACATCGAGATGGGTAAAAAAGAATTCCTAAAAATGATGTAAACCTTGTGCATTGCTCGTGAAAGCAAAGATTGACTTCCTATTGGATCGTCCACATAAGAGCACGCTCCGACCTTTCTCTTGACATATAGAACACCTGAGTTAAATGGGTGATGGTCCTCTCCAGAATTCCACCAAGGCTTTTCTGTACAAGTACCATGATCCATGAGTCCAAGTGCAATCAAACAAATCGATTGTGTAATGGTATCATTCATACCTTTTGGGCAAAGCTCGATGAGTTGAGGCCAGTATCGAGGACCACAGACACGGACAGCCTTCAACTGTAAACAAGAACATACAGGTCATTACAACCTCATACATCAAACATGAAAGCCAGTCAAAGCATCAGCAACCCAAACTGCTCGTTAAGAGAGATGATGTTATTTCATTCACATAAAATATCACAGCCATGGTGATTGTCATTGTTGTTAATGCCAATAATGATGAGATACTATAGTGAGTGATAAACTGCAAGACTGTCAAAAAAAATCTCAATCAGGAGATAAACTCTTAAGGTCTGGAAGTAGATGATTGTAATCTTGAATACAAGTCACGAGTTTAAAGGGAAGAGAGACCATAACAGGTATGTCCTTATGCATGGGTAGAGGACTACTGAGACTTACAATAGCACGTTCCGGGAGGCTGCAAGGAGTGACCTCACAGAAACTTGTTTCTCTGTAGAGTTCAGTTTCCTTATTGGTAATTTCAAGAGGCACATAAACAGGTAAACCGGTATCCACATCAACTGTTTGAATCCAGCGTGCTTCAGTAGCAAGAACGTATAAATGCCTGAATGCCTGGCATTAGCGGTGGTGAACATCAAGAGAATGGAACTTTAGAATGAGAAAATCATACTTAATTTCACGACTTTAACATGATAATTATAAGTAAATTTAACAAAAGAATAAGTTGGCGTACAAAGAAAACATGAGCAAATGATCGTGAAAATCATAAAGATAGTACATGTCGCGAGTAAATAGAATACTGGTTCATTATTTATCTGTTATGTCCTATGTTTGGAACAAATTAAGGATCGTGGAAAGAAATGATTACATCATATCTTTTGAAACAAATATAGCAAGAAGAGATGGCATTCAGTTTGGAACAGAATAAATCTAAACTGAGAGGTAAGCTACAAAACGAGCAACTCTAGGTTGTGCATTTACATGCTCAAAGATATGGGACAGAAAGTAGAGAGGTGCAGAGGGAAAAGAATCTATTATTATGTTAAACATGGAAAATTTTATGGTTTCTGAACTTCTTCTTGGGAATTGAGCGGTGCCACGAGTGCTCCTTGGGAGGTGTACAATTGGCGCAAGAAAGGCTTATTATTTGATTGGTGATTTCTGATTTTAATTGATTACGGGCTTTGTTCATGGGCTTTAGTAGGATACTATTTAAATAAAGTTTTCAATTAGAGTTGAGGTTATCTTTTGAGATCATAGGACTCGGCAGTGATCCTTTTACTGTGGACCTTGTTTGAGGAGTTCTTCATTTCAGTTATTCAGTTCGTACTTTTGAAACATCTTCACTCTATCAGAATTCTACTAACAAAGAACTTCGAAGATTCCGAGATATTCCTAAGTAATTAGGAGAGGAATTCAAATCAGCACTTCATCCTATTGCAAATTTCATAATCAGAGGGCATACCAGCAAAATGTCACTTATAGTAAGCATTGTGAGAAAAAGAAGTTATTCATTATGATAGACTAAGTACATTGCGATGAGGAGTCTGATGGCAGATTAATAAAAAACTCTCAATATCTAGCCAAATCAGACGGGGAGACAAATTCAAAATCTTTCTGGATTGAGATCCACCAAGTAACTCTAACCTTATCCGTATCCCATAATTCCTCTAGAGTAGAGACTCTTCACAATCCTAAAGACACTTCTATTTCTTTCTGGAAAAGGTAGATCAAAATTAGGTGGGGACAATGACTAGCTATCAAGTCAAATTGGCAAGCAATGAGGAGAAATATGAATGTTCTTAGAAGTGACAAGATGAGAAAAGGGTTGTCGGGCACAAATGGTTAAGAATGTGAAGTACAAAGCCAAAGAAGCACGGGCAACAAGGCGAGACTAAAGAAATACAACTAGCCTTTACATCATTGATTACCAGCCAAAAAAATGCAGCCTAGTCAAAATAAACTGTATATCATTGTGATGTGAAATACAATTACTCAATTAGCCTTTACATTAATTGCATACTGAAAAAAGGCATTCCGTTCGGACATAAAGAGGAAGATGTATTTAAGAGCCTAGAAGAATTCTAAGAAAGACAGTCAAAATAAAGTCTTCAAGTGAAGGAATTTTACTGAGATTTCCAGAGCACGGTTTGAATGCTTTAGGAAGACTAAAGAAATAGAACTATTTCAAAAGTCAAGCAAAGATACTAGTTATTATAATAGCAACTTAAAAGGCAATAGGGAACTACACATTATGTATAAAGTATCGCAATAGCGAAGCAGATCACTTCCAGTCTTCTAGATAATACTTTACCTGCAGATGGCATCTGTTATCATTTGGTCCAGTAGGCAAACGAGGATAAAGTGTTATCAGCAAAGCTGCAATGGAGCAGTTGCTAGTAGAAAAGGTCCACATTCCTCCTCCAATGAACAGGAAACCTATTGCTAAGCTTACCTACAAAACAATATGGGCATCCATGAAAAAATTGTCTAGTTATTAGATATATAAGGACGAGTATCCGGGAAACATTGTATAATGATATTAGCAAAATTCAATACAGTGAAACATGTCTAAACAATGAAGTAAAAATCCTGAGAACAATCTTCCCAAAATTCAGTCGAAAATGTAACCAGAAATGCATCATGTTATAGTGTAAACCAGAATCCACTATTTTCATGTTTTACACATTCCTGAGAACTATCTTCCCGATATGGCAGTAAATAAAAAAGGATATGATTAATTTTTCTCTATTCTAGGTAACTGAAAATAGACTTTACTCCAATCTTAATTTCAGAAGAGCATTATGAGAAATATCTACTTAAAAGGTATCACAAAAACTTAGAGAGTCATCTAATTTTTACTCTTTTTGCAAATAGAACTAAAGAGAAATCCCTTGATTAGCAGACATACAGCCATTTGAGTACCAAAACCAGCATGTCCGTCAGCAGAATTGCGATTGCGGAGAAATTTCAAGAATCTGAATGTTTGCAGATGACCAGATCCAGCCATTACCTGCAAACACAGGTACCGGTCAGAGGTAGCCTTGTTTCAGAATCAAGGAAAAGTGACACTTTTAGAATAAGCTGCCGACCACACATAGGGAAAGAACAATAAGATGAAGATATGTCTCCAATGTCCCACGATCAACATAAGAGGACAGGCCCTTGGGTAAATCATTTGCATTGGAAGCACAAACAGGCTTTATCTGCAGGTGCAATGGTGAATTTCTTAGAGTCCATTGATATAAAAATGCAGAGACAATAATTCCAAGGCAAACCTCATTTAAGAAGTAGACAGCATATTTGTAGAGAAACTCTTGTGCATTTCCATCTCTTGTACCTGCAAAACGTAATCCTGCAAGCATGTATTGTTTTTCTTAGCAACTGATAAAGCAATGAGCACTGCAGAGACTGGATAATTGTAAAAATAAAATAATTCAGAAGGTATCAATTGCTCAAATTTACTCCATATTTATTTCTTCTGCGAATATATATATATATATATATATATATATATATATATATATATATTGTATGGATTTATGAGAGCTACCCCGGATGAACACAGGGCACAGAATTATTACGAAATAAAATAATTCAGAAGGTTCCAATTGTTCAAATCAACTTGATATTCAGGAAGCTGGAATAAAAATTACACCAGATGAAAGAATGTCATATGGAAAGAAGGAACTTCCTTTCCAAAACTTTTACAGCAAAACAGCATCATCTAGGCCTAACCCTTCTCTTGGCTAAATAGGGTTTAAGTTATGGTAATTTCCAGATACAGCATCTCATGGACTGAAATATTTGATCTATTTATTTCTCCTGCGAATATATATATATATATATATATATATATACTGTGTGGATTTATGAGAGCTACCCCGGATGAACAGAGGCAGAATCATTGAGAAATAAAATAATTCAGGAGGTTCCAATTGTTCAAATCTACTTGATATTTAGGAAGCTGGAATGAAACTTACACCAGATGAAATAATTCCATAAGGAAAAGAAGGAACTTCCTCTCCAAAAAAAAATTCAGCAAAACAACATCACATAGGCCTAACCCTCCTCTTGGCTAAGAATGATGTTTAATATCATCTGACTAAAGCTTTTGAGTTTAGAACACAGGGTCAAGGACTATTCAATTTCAGACATAAATCAAAGTATAAATCAGTTTTGCTGATTTTGTAAAGTAAATTATGTAAGTGGAAAGTTCAAATCTAAGAGACTCTACAAAATTTCAACACTATCCTAACTAGAAAAATAAATGTAAAAAGATAATCGAGATGGAACTCTAATGTCAGCATGATAAAAGTTTACCTAGAGAAATACAAGCTCCAACAACTATATTGACATATGCCTGAACAAAAGCTTCAGCATCCATCTCATATACATCATCTGTTTTATTTCCAAGGCCTAACACCCCATTTTTGACAACCTCAGGAATCTGTGACTGGAGCCAGTTCTCTGATGGTTGGATTCTTTGCAATAGAAAAATTAAAATTAATAAAAGCGGAGATAGTAATTAATAAGTATCTTTATCCCATTACCATCTGAAGACTATACCTGGTCCACAGTATCAAATTTCGAGCAATGACACGGAGCAATACGAAATCAGGCCTTATGTACTGCAACTCAAATTTAGTTCGAGGGATTGACAGTCTAGACACTATCAGCTCGGACTCTGTCTGTTCAATTCATGGAGAAAATGAAATATTTCTTCAGCTAAAATTTGGAAATACCATATGAAGTTCTAAAAGTATGCGGTAATTTAGTTGCATGAAAAAGATGAAGGAAGAAATATCACACAACAAGTTACCTTCAAATATATCAGAGCCAGAGCAATTATAGCCCCTGGTGCAGTAACGTCAATATTGACCAGATTCCCATCCACAGTCTAGAAACAAAAACTTTGGATACGTGAGAAACATTGAGAGAGTAGATACAAAATAATCAAATACCTTGGAAACTTGGAAAGAATTTTAAAAGATATCAGATAGAAACCAAAAGAGAGAGAGAGAGATTGAAATAGATAGAAAATGACCTGTCCTGAACTTCGGTTGTACTCATCTGCTGATGATGAAAAGTGTCCATCCTGAATTAAGCCATAATTATTTCATAATGTAGGCTATGGGAAAACTAATGTAAGGACTAGCATTATTTAAAAAGGATATGGCAGAATATACATTATGAAGTTCTTTGCCACCAATGTAGTAGAACAATCGATCCACCAAGGTGTCTATGGAGCCAATAGCATCTTGACCACGACCTTCACTTAGACAAGATGCAAGGGGTTTCAGCAGAAACATCAAATTAGCTAAATCAGAAAGAATTTCAAAACATACCCAATGCAACCAATCCTAATGCAAATCCAGCTGAGACTGCATAACCCTCCCTTTCGTGCACATTATCTCCTCCACTTCTACGACCTATTTCACTCTAGAAAAGAAGTTATGCACATTATTAAAACAACGTTGGCATCTCAGAGAAGGAAGCGGAGCAGCTTTCATTTGTAACTAGTTGATAAGAAAAAATGCAAGACTAACACAATATTTGCCAAACAAATTAACATAAATAGAAGGCTATTAAGTTCGTCTAATACGATATCCCTCCCCACAATTGTCTCCAGCATATTGTACAACCAGAGCAAAACAAAAGATAAGTATAAATCATCTCAGCTCTCGAATGTTTGGTATCAAGAATGGCCAAAATATGAAAGGAACAGGCTACAGCAGAAGTAAATTAACATAAATAGAAGGCTTTTAAGTTTCTTTTAATAAGATTCCCCTCATCCCACTATTGTCCCCTTCATATAACAAAACAAAAGACAAACTATAACTAACTCATACCAACTGTGGAATATTTATTATCCGGAATGGCCAAAACATGAAAGGTACTTAACATCAATTAAAGATGTTATAGAGCAAACCACATATTGCACCAATAAAAAATGAAGATACCAAGATGCTATATATTCTCTGGTTTAATATCCCATGTAGTTTTCAAATCATCATTTTCAAAAGTCTTTTCTTGTTTGTTTACAAAACAAATTAGATTGTAAAATCCACAAAGAAGATAATTTTTTTCTTAATTTTTTGTAAGATACTAAATGGCGACCCATTTACATTCACAACTGACAACCTGTCAGATCTGTAAAAAATGTAGAATGCTTCATCTTGGTCCTTGGATGGAAACATCTTATAGCAAAACCACCATAAAACTGAAACTTTGAAAGATGCCCATGTGTAAATAGACTTGTTCAAAAATGATACTCCCTCCATCCATGGATTCTTGGCAAAAAATTCTGGGCACGGAATTTAATGTGTTTTGATGATATGTTAATAAATTAAAGAGTTAAAGTGATAAAGTGTATGTGGGGCCTACGTCCCAAAATAGTATTAGTGCCAGGAAATGGTGGACGGAGGGAGTATTTGTTTCCTTTGACTCTTTTCAGCTATTTCTTGCTGAAACACTTCAACCTTCAATAAAATCTGTTTGGTTAAGAATTTTTAGTGTGTAGTTAACAACCAAGAGGTACGATAAATGCTTTTTATTTTTCTCATTTCATAGGTTACTTTTAAAAGTTTGAGCAGATTATCAATTTACTCTCAGAAATCCAGGATGCTAAGTTAGCACTAAGGGCCAGAAAATTTTATGAAAGTTAGACTTGAAAAAGAAATGGTATTACAGGTACCCTGTTGTAATTATGCATACGGTTGTGAAAAGAGCTAAATTTTGGGACTTAACACGGTATTTTTTTCCAATAGTGAAGTATCTTCGATGATGATGATGAAGATATATTGAGGATATATGAGGCCAAAAAATCCTAATCTAAGTCAAGAATGGAAAAGCATCTCAGTTCTCAAGGTTTTGATATATTTATACATATCCTCTAATAGGAAGACTCAAGAACAAGTTGACTATTATATGACCACAAGAGCATCAGCAGTATATACAATAGATCGAAGAAAGAATCAAATGGAAAACAGGAAAATTACAACCCAACACAATAATACTGAAACGACAATAGGCCTTGCCACCAGTATGCTATGATATACTTCACTGTTTTTCATTACTTCGTCTAAATAGGGTTAAGTTAAGGTGCTTTCTAAATATAGCATGTCATGCACTGAAACATCAATCAATGTAAGGCAAAACGGATAAATCAAATTGGACTCATAGACTGCAATAAGTCGTCAAATTACCAGAAGAATCTGCATTGTCTGTGGGTGTGCTGATCCCTCGTAAAGAAGCCCAACAGAAATAAGTGCTGCAGACTACAAATTTGCAAATTTAAAATTAAAATTCCTTTAGAAGAATTATTGAAGTCATTCCACTGTGAAATCCAAAATCAGATAATAGATGGATGATACAGACTGCTCACTACATTTGGTATTCTTACTACCAAAAGAAAAGGTAATGATGGTGAATTCTTTAGAGGAAATGAGGGATAAACAACCAAGATTTCCGCAAGGCATTTGATAAGAGGAAGGATCAACATATAATAATAATACTAAAGAAGACAAATTTATCAGAACAAGCACGAATGACATGTTAAGGAGTAGAAGGATCGTGTATACAGACAGTCAAGCTATGACAAAAGAACAAGGGAAAATGATGAATTGAGTGATCTAGAAGCAAACCCCATCACCCCTCAATCCATAGAAGCTTACCTGTATAAGGGTTGGCAGTTCTAATTCTGGAAAAGAAGAAGGATGGCGGGCAGGCAAGTGCACGTACAGAGACTGCCAATAATAATAAACACATCGGTGAGTCCAAATGAAGAAAAAATCACTAGCAGAAGAAAAGGATTAACTTTGAAGAATTTGATCAGTCCTTATCAATTACTCATATCTAGCCAAAGATGAAGCTCAACTACAATTACAGCTATGAATAAACAAAAGTTACGTAATGAATCTATATTCCAGTTATCCAGCAAATATGAGTCTTTAGTCTATAACAGTTATGAACAGAGCAATAGCAAGTAATAGTGGACCAGTAGTAAAGACAGCTCTCAGTAAGAATAAAATAAATAGAATTCTCTTAAAAAAACAAAGAATAAATATTGCAGCATGAGCCACAAGGAGAAGATACTACAAATTAAGTTCATACTTCATATATTTCAACGCATTGTGGTTATAACTATATATTCACAATGATCTGACAGCAATATCATATAGTTAAGACTTAAGAATATCAGAGAAAACTATGAATAAATGTAGCAATCATGCAAGAGAAATGTGAGTCCAGTTCAGGGATACTTAAATCCACAAACAAGATGCTTGCAAAGAAATCAAATCTCAAATCCAATCATACTTTTTAACTTCAAAGTTATGTTTGTGTGTGTGTGAGAGTATTATTTTGGTTTTTCATTAATCCATATACTTCGTATCCATGGCTAGTAGCTATTACATTACATCTGTGTCAGTACTGAATCATCATCCATTGATTTAATCAAATAAAGAACTAATAATAAACAATGAGGAAAACAATTTGAAAGTGGCAATTAGATTCTAGAAGGGATATACATGAAGAAATTTTGGCATAGAACTGTATAGGATGGATTCAACACATACCGAATCAAAACTGTATAAACTAGCAAATAAAATCTGGGAAATTATAGTTTCTGACTCGAACATTGGGCCAGCATACATTTTATGTTCTGAACTTTACAATATTGTAAAAATGTCCTGTACTTTAAAGTAGTGTGCACTTTATAGCATGGGAGCCAGATTTCGGCGACCCAACTTTGACTAATATAATGACTTCGGGAGCGTGTGTTTCATACTTTTTATAAAGATAAACAAATGAATAATAAAGAAAATACGGAACGCGCGCTGGCGAGCCAATTCTTTGCACTGCCAAAATTTTGCTCCCATGCTATAAAGCTGCACACTGCCCCAAAGTACAAAGATATTTTAACAATATTTCAAAGTTTGGGGCATAAAGTGTACACTGCTGGTGCCCTAAAGTTCAGAGCATAAACTATAATTTAGCCAGAAAATCTCAAGGATAAACTTGATAATGATGATAAATCTGTGGTTACCCAAAAACGGCTTTTGGCCCAATTATAGCACAAAGCTTTCAATCAACTACTGAGTGGGAAAAAATGTAGCAAGTTGCATAAATTCGCAAGAGTAAAATAGATTAAAAAATAATAAAAGAAAAGTATCACAAGAATGGCCACAGAAGAAGAGAGAGGATTATGAGGTGCTAAGGAAGAGACTGTATCTGCCGTTTTACCTTTGAAATAGATGGTTGCATAGTTCCTCTATATGAAGCTGCAAGGCCAATCATCAATCCTACTGTAGTACTTTCATGTTCCTTCAAGAAAACGATTGATGCAATAGAAAATTTAGGGAAAAATAAAGATGTGATCTCCAGAGGAAACATTAAGACTTGCCATTTGAAATCATACAATACAAAGATATGTAAATCACATCATTTTATCTCATTTAAGAAGAATGCAAGTTGCCGTTTTGTAGATCTAATAAGTTCCCAAAAAAAAAAATAGTAGAATAAAGAAGCATGATGCAATTAGATCTTAGATGTTAAAGGATGAAGATTACTGACCTGGGAATAATACTGGAAAATATCCGTAATAGTCAGAACACGAAGATGTCCATGTAAACCCAAAGCAAGGAGGAGTCCTGCATGAGTAACATTAGGCTCGTCTGGTTTGTTATAAAGTATCCATGTTCTAGACATTTTCCCCTGCATATACAGAAATAAGCCTAGCATCAGAAAAATATAAAACTAAAACTCACGCATAACATTTCTAAATCGGTGAAATTGACAATCCATGTAAAGAGTTGAGGCCAAATATTATGCAGAAAATTCAATAAATCTACGACATACAGGTGCTAAATAAGAAGAGAATAAATAACATGACGAAACTAAAGACAAAATTGACTATTATATTAATCATGCGAAATGTAAGATAGACCTGAAGTGGAGACAGTCTCAAGCCAGCAGCAACGGCATTGTGAAACTCTGGCCAAGACTTCAGTTCTTGAATATTTCTGACATTGGGGTCTAAGTTAACCTGTGACATTGCCATATTCATCCACAATTACAAATTGCATCAATAAGCACAAAGAACAATAACTACTTCAGCAATTTCAACGAGACATACTGTAGCATTTTGTTGTGCAGGTAACCGACCAGCCATGACAAGTTTTGGAACAGCAAGTGCCTAGGAAAAAATAACAAAGATGAGAGAAATATTTTATTATTCTATTTTTGTAATAAAATAAAAGATAATGTGGAATGGTAAGTTCTAGATGTCATTAGTAAAAACAATTGAAACGTTTACAAGTTAAGAGAGAAAAAACAAAAAAAACAAGAAGAAAAAGAAGATAACAAGCACCTCTGTCAAAAGAGTACATATAGTACCCAGTGTAAATGCTCCGCGGCCAAATGGAAGAGCTGTAGTTCTTTGAGCAAGATGCCAGAGCTGAGTCTGCAAAAGTCATCAATAGTCAAATCAGAATAAGCTATCAGAAAATATATAGTTGATTGAAAATGTAATAAGGACCTGATATGGTTAACAAATAAAAATAATTTATTTAATTTTGTTCTGACAGTTAGATTGCAATAAGATGGATTTTGAATAGTCAGAAACTACACAGGCTGGCAATCAAACACAACAAAAGAGAATGCATGAATGACTCCAACATCAAGTACAATCTTGACTAAATGAAATGTTTGATATCAGTTAGGAGTACATATATGCACATCAAGAGTACATGATACACGACTCTGTTGGTAAAAAATATTAACCAAATAAACCAAATTTCATTACACAATATAACGTGCTATGGCTATTAGGAGACAAAATTAAGCACGTAAACATGTATGGGATTTCACATCTTCAAAGCCCAATCATACAAAAAAAGTAATTATGATAATAGTCATAATTAAAGGGAGGTGTGGTTCAGATGCAGGGGGCCTTCAGACTAGACGACACGTTCTCAAATGCAGCATAGGTTCAATATTTTGTTTTGAAGCTTATGGTTGTTAAATCTAGTCATATTTCAATGACTTAAAGATCAGATATAGAGAAAGGTACACCGTATAAAATCACTCCTTTGGTGGTTCAAGAGCAATGTTTTTAATCAGCCTAGCTTATTTTGGTAATATCAGAAAGCACAGTTCTATAGACTACAGTTCCCAACAATCACTCATAAGAAATTACAACTATGACTAAACAATATTGGTGAATTTGGTAACTTGCCCTTCTGGCTTCTGGCATTATCTGTGGCATTGTAATCAAGTTCTTTCTCTATGCATTTATCTGGTAAATCATAGTAGGACACAACCGAACATTGTCATGAAAAAAGACTGATACTACATGAGACCTTTTAATATATCTTGACACTGCAACAGAAATTGTCTAAACATGTCTAAAACAACACGCATTATGGTACAAGTCTTTCAACTATTTCATAGAAGTAAAAGAGTTTGCAGAGTGAATAAAGAAATGGATACCTGTTGGAAGTCCTGATCAGAAGCTGTGGGGTTAACTGGCGTTTGAATAACAACAGGTCTAGCAGAGCACAAAAGGCGCCTAACCTATCAAAAACACAGTTAAACTGTGAGTCTATAATAACAAAGAGATCTACATGCAACTATATTAAATTAGATTTATCATCCAGATAACCATATGAAATCTCAATCTCTGTCGCAGAAATCCACAAAATGACAACAAAGCATATCTCTAGAGATTGTAGTACGTTGACTAGGAGGAAATTCCAAGCTTGAAAGGAGAATGGTTGCATGATGAGATAATGTTAGATACTCTAAGGTCCAATTTATATCCATGCCACTGTCTTATCATAGACAACCAGTCAAAAACAAAGGAGAAACAATCGTACAACATCAAACTCCAGACTCTAAGTAATTCAAATGAATGTATAAGATATTCAAATGCATAGTATTCAATCAGATATACATTTGAAGATGAGTTCAAGTAATCTAAATTGCAAGGGGTGTATTATACGCCTGAACTACATCTCAAATTGCACATAACCCTCAAATTGAAGTCAACCACTTCAAACTGCAGATGCCATCACCAGATCCATGCAAACACCCTTATGAGACACAGTATGGTCTAAAAATATAATTAATTAAATTTTGGAAGGTGGTTAGTGCATTGGTGAGTCCGAACGGCATCACCAGGAATTCATAGTAACCTGAATGAGTTCTAAAAGATGTCTTAGGGATGTCTATAGCATCTATTGCAGCCACTCCTATCTGATGATGCCCTGCTCTGAGATCTAATTTACTAAACCATCTCGCTCCATGCTGCTCATCCAGCAAGCCTTAAATCACAAGAAAATAGTACTCCCTCCGTCCCAACTATCTTGTCCCCTTCTATCTTGCCCCCTTCTATTATTACTTGGACGAATTATACCCTCAGCCAACATCCCTGCCACTAACCGCTCCATCTCATCGAATTTCAAACCACAATGGAAACATGTGCAACTGAACTGTGCTTCCAGTGCTCCTCATTGGACACCCCGTGAAAATTACGAGGATCATGTGACCCCATGGAGACTTGCAACTAAGTGGGAGAAGTAGTTCAATAGCGACCAGAAAATTGAGACATGGAAGAATTTGCTCAGCTAGAAAACGCAGAACACGACCCATCAACGGATTATGGAAGGATAAGGCGATGGCTGTGCTGCTGCAGCCAGTTTCTGAGCAACTCAAACTGAGGCCTACAGCAAGTAGTTGTTTCGCAGATAGGTTTTTTCTCCCTTAACCCTAATCAAAGATTCCTAATATATTATAAATGAACAGTCCCATGCATTAACTGGGCCAAACAATTAACCAAAATAATGAATAACTAAGGCTCAATAACAATAATAAAAACAAACTCATAAACTAAACAAATAATTCACAATAGCTCGACTCCTACAAACATAAAAACAATAAGGAGAATGTCCGCTATCAATGCATGCCCAATTAAAAAGCAAGCAATATACCTACCCTCATTCCATGTGGATAAATTACTTCCTTTGTCTTAATGCTGAAAGTATAAATCAGCACTAACTATCTAAAAAGAACTGACAAGGATCTGAATAAGTAGTTACAAAAAAAAAAATCTCCCTTCATAAAAAAGAAAAGAAAAAATCATTGAAATTGTGGTATGCAAGGATAATCTAAATAATAGCAATTCAATGGATCATGCAATAGAAGTCTGATTTCCAATAAGTAAGCAGAGAAATAAGTATCCTGGCAGGCTCTGATAAAAGTATTCATTTCAAACGCACCTCATTAAGCCGGAGATCACGACCATAGCGCAACTGTGTGCTAGAATTGAAAATATGCTCCATTCCATCTGTCACTGGTCCCTCAAAATTGTCTATGTCCTCTAGCTTGGAATTATCCATTTCTAGTGTATCAGAAACTGAGGAAGGTATAGTCACTGGATGTAGCGGTAACATGTAAGGTGTAGACACAAAGATCAAATTTGATCTTGTACAATCAAGTTCAGGATACTTTGTCGTATCTCTCAAATGTAGCAATGCTAAATCTTCACGACCAAGTAGCACATATGCAGCAGCTGGCCAATTTGAAGGAGGAGACTCACGGCATTTATCTATTGCCTGAATAGTGCATAACAACTTTTAATGACATACATCATTACAATGAAGGGATAGTTAAGATAAGTGATAAATAGCTAACAAATGAAAAAAGTAACTCTGAAGGCTAGAGTAGAGCACAGAGATAAAGGAGGGGAGGAGCAGTAATTCAAACTTATAGAGACTCATCATAGTCAATGGTCAGTCTCAAAGATAGAAATTAATCCTATCCAAATTCATGCATCACGACAAGACGATTGTAGTATTCAATTCAGACCAAGAGATATTGTTTGGCTTCAACTCTCACCAACACCGAGTTTTAGGAAACAATTACACATATGTGGGTTAACAAAGATGCAGTTGAAAACTCTGTAAGTAGAAACCATCTTATTACCATTCATATGAAGTCATGAAACATCATTTATAATGTAAATATAAATAGAACTAGCCTCCACAAAACTCAAAGAAAATAAGCATCCCAACTATGAGATATTAACTTACATGCCTAAGAGGAAGAGACACACCAGCTGGCAGCAAGTCTAAATGATGCAATCCAAATTTTTCGCCAACCATTCCTAGAACTGTTAGCTCTTCACGAGTATGATATAATCCAGGCACAATATTACAGGTAACACCAGTAGAAAGACTCTTTCCGGATTGCTCAGCTCCGCACAACAGACTATAAAATGAAACTATCTTCCTTGCCCAGTTCACAACAGAAGTTCCATTTCTACGTACCAGAAGTGGGAGATCGCAAATACTTACAGAACCACATCCATGCTGCAAGCAATTTTCAAGCCATCTGAATAAACTTGGAGGAGTTTTTGAGGTAAACAAGGACTGTGACATCCTTAGGTCTTTCAGAAGCCCAGGAAAATCACGTTTATAGTGATCCAAGTAGCTCAGTTCATGCAAGAAACCAGCAATATCATATAAAAGAACAACCAAGAAACCCAAGTCCCTAAAGAGAGAAAGAGTTCTGTGAGAGAAGGTAATCCAGACAGCTTTTGTTGCATGAATAAAAGGTGCGAGTAAATCACCAAATAACCAATCAAAAACAGAAAGAAGTGTGCCAAAACAGGCTAGCCCGATTTAGCGGCAGGGATAAGCCAGGTAAATTTGCTTCTTCTTCATAAATTTATTACAGTATTAAAATTAATCACATGAAATGTCAAAAAAAAAAAAAAAAAAAAAAAAAAAAAAAACAAAATCACATGCAGTGAATGTGAATGTCGGAAATAAATTATATGGATCTTAAATAAACATATGCATTGTATGGTATCCTATTTCTTTATTTCCATGAAAAGTTAAACCAGATGGATCATGTAAATAAGCTAAATCTTATTTAGTACATCTGGTGCCCCTAGAATAATTAGCTCTTGCTGTTAGACTGTTAAGCTCTAAATGAGCACTATGCTCTCTCATGAATTCCAAGGATAAATCCTAAACAGAGGAAATGTAGTTGGAACCTATGGCAAGATATGTACAGGCATAATACTACAGAGTTATGAACTTTTCAAACAGGTTACTTGAATTACAAGTAGATCCAATTATTGACATGAAATCTAAAGCTTCCACAAGGTATATACAGAACATCTAATAGATTAAAGTAAAGAAACCACACCTTTTACGGAGATTGTCAAGTTTAAGAGTTTCATATACTGCATGCAATGAATCCAATGTTTCTGTCAGCAAATTCACGCTGAAAATTTCCTCCACATTCAGAGTGTGAGTTACAACTGCATCAGATAAATCTGATTCCTTCAAGTTAGATGATTCCTTCTGTACAGGGAAAGCGCCAGCAACATAATTACTCCTTACATATTGCTGATTATATTTGCTCTTGACTAGGAACTCCCAGGAAGAATGTGAAACTGACTTTGATAACTGAGAGGCCGTATTAGGGCTTTGACATATTTTTGTTATCACGTTGGAGAAGGACTCCCATTCTGAATCAGCACACAAATTTTCCTTAGCTAAGTAAGTTGAATCATCAGCACCCCACAGAAGACCAAGGAAGTGGTTATACAAATTAGGACTAAGCCCCTCTGCCATTGCGGCAATACAGTCATTAGTTAAAGATGATGAAGGACTGCGTCGCAATATACATCTGTAATTCTGAAGTAACAAATATATTGCAAAAAGTTAGCATCATTATCATAGCGTATACAACAATAAGATAAGATCAGGTATGTGACTGTGTTTTACGTTGGTTTACTGCTGTCAATCGACCAAAATAATCTCAATTTCAATTCCATCATGTTTCTTCCAGATGGATCAAAAAATATCATTTATATTTTTTTTGCCGCCAAAATAGTAGAGATGCAATAAAGAATATTTATGCACACAGAAAATTTCAAGCTGTACAATGTGCTCATGATAGAGTCAGTAACCCTAGCAGTTTTACAATGTTGGACAGGTAATTTTGCCAGGACTAGCTTCCTTTAGACAACCAGTAGCTAAAGGCATCAATTTCTATATCTAATTACAGTACTTGTACTGCAAGTAATATTTATCATTAGTCCAAAAGATAGATGCACAATTAGAATCTTACCTGCCCATTGTTTAGAACTAGGCTGATGCGCCCTTCTACAGCATCAGCTAATTCTACAATTTTCAGATCATATAAGGTGTTATTGATTCCTGCAGAAAGGTGTGCTTGGCCCAAAGAAGAAGGCATGATATATTTGCACAAGCATTGCTTCCCACACTGCACTTATAAAGGATTAATGTTACCAAAGGCAGACACAAAATCACAAACATGTAATTTCAATTGGAACTTAGTATAACAAAATGTAAAGCACGGACACTTCAAAAAAAATATGGTGATGCGTAACTTCCTCATTTTCACAACACAAATACCGTAACACTTAACTGAGGTACCACGCACCACATATAACCAAAAGCTTCTTTGTTTTAAACTAGCAGACCGGATTGACATTATTTCATCAAATAATGAAATACATTTGTGCACTAGTGAAACATAGTTGGACCTTGAGAGGCACATCAACTCTTTACAGGACCAACCAGAAGTCCATGCTAGTTCTATAATTAGTTTAATATGTTCAGCAATAAAATTCCGTAGCAGTCCTAAGACTAAGCAATTCTACAAGGAAAGTAAGTGGGGCCGGGACAATAGATCTAATTTTCTCATGGAGCAAGACGGCCAAAAATTATAGTTACCAATCAGTTGAGTGAGCAATATAAGTTCACCAAGACTGTCGCATGTAAGAAAAAGCTCAAAGGTACAGAATGCAATATGTACTAATGAGTGGATATGTAATTGTGTGTGTGTGTGTGTGTGTGTGTGTGTGGAGAGAGGCGGTCCCTAAATTAGTCATTCTCAATCAGCAAAAGTTAATAATAATAGCCCCTCATAAGTAAAATGTATAATTTTAGCCATGTGTCACGACCACGGCACGACCAAAACACATAGTCGTGTGTCACATTCACGACCATGCGAGGTCATGACGGTGCTCACGACCACGATACATGGTTGTGTATCACGACCACAACTTAAGGTTTATCCAGCTAAAATAATACTTACTACCTTTTACTTATGAGGGGCTAAAATTATACTTTTTGCTTATGAGAGGCAATTATTAACTTTTGCTTATTAAGAATGACTACTTTGGAGGATTAACACTATATATATATACATACATAGGGATGGGTTCATACAAATATCAATCCAAGTGTGAACACCAATGTTACCGTTGATCTTCTCATTATCTACAGTTGTCATACATATAAGCATGATAACAATACATAAAAGATCATGTTTTTTATGTATAATATATGCTTTTAGAGTCATCAGTTTTATGTACTATGATCCTGCTTCTATCCATGACAACCGTAGATCTTGGGAAGATCATTTGTCCAAATCAGTTCCTAGTTCTCACATGGAGAAAAGTTTTTTAATGATCCAATACTATATACACACACACACACACACACACACACACAACTAATGGCTAATGGAGAAAACAAGAGTCCTACAAAGCGATAGACAACATAATTTCATATTCCAAGAAACATATCAAGATGCTGGAGATAGGATTTTTTCAGCAATGGCCAAAGAATTTCATTTGTTTTGATCCTTAAATTAGAATCAGAGTAACATACCTAGGGTTCTTACATCAGAAAACTTGAAAAGAGTAGTCGTGATCAGCAACGGTAAAATAAAAGGTGAGAAGGAAACATATAAAAAGGCTGCATATCCGCAAAAGCAAAAGGCTGAAGCTTCAGCATCTTACATAGAGAAGTAGCTCATTAGCTGGGGTCAAAGCAATTACATCCCTATGTGGAAGTTGTCCGACTTTGACTCTGCATAATTAACTCAAGTCATTGTACAGATAGGAAAGACAAAATTAGCAAAAGACAGATATAAATATTACTTAGGTCGAGTGACAGCAACAGCAGCGGCATCAATTGCAGATATGCACCAGCTCATATCAGGCTTAATATCATAAATTGTCTCATTGTTTACTTCCAGACTCTGAATCCGTAAAGACAACAACTTCTTTTGTTCTAGGAGAAGAAAACTTATTATAGGTGTAACATCATCATCCATTGCCAGAAATACCTGTTAAGAATTTGGCCGGACCGAAAATGAAAAATTAAAATAATAAGGAACAATGATGTAGCAATGAGCTAAACTACAATGTAACAGTTGCACAAGTAAATATAATAATATTTAAAAGAAAAGGTTGCCTGCTCCAAATAGTAAATATTATAAGAAGGAAGATTCGAAAAAGTATATATATATCATTTATGCTAAAAGAAGTTACCACCAATACGATAAATAATCCAGCCAACAAATGCAAAATATGATGATTCTACCCTGATGGGCCCAAGAAGAACTAATTATATATGCATCACAAATAATCAAGCATGCAAATTGATCAATCAGAGGGCATCACAACTAGATGGGCTTGAGAGAATGTTATTCAGCCTTAATAAGATCATAAAACTCAAGAAAGTTTCATCAGACATGGACTCATCTATAAAAATCAAACTGATAGAATGGTTTAAACAACAACACATCCTCCAGATAGGGCATTCATCCAGAAGACAACAAGCATACATAAAAATCATCACCTTACTGGCAGGAGTGCGTGAACCCTTCCCTTGCCAAATCCTCCTGAAGAAATGCTTTGCAGACATCAACGGAGAAATCAAATCAGATGATTTCGGATTTGCCACTTGAAGGTTGGAGCTATTGACCTCTACCACCCAGAGGGAGTGTTGCATCTTTCCTGTGGAGCAATTCAGTACCTACTTTTAGTCATTATATCCAGAAAAATAGAATTAGTAACATTGACTGGATTAACCTTTGTTATATGAGACCATTAAAGGTACACAGTCACTAGTCCAAATTGTTCGTTCATCGAAGTCCCACATCATATTCAACTTGCCTCTTTCCTCAATATAAGTTATCTAAGGAACATGACATAACAAATCCACATCAGTAGTAAATTTTATAATTTGAAACACATGACATAACAAATCCACACCAGTAGTAAATTTTATAATTAGAAACATATAAATTGAATTAGCATGCTATGAGGGAAGAAAACCAGTAAATTAGTACCTGAGGATCCTCTAAGGGATCCTTCAATATCATGTGAGAGGACATTGATGTCCCATCACTTTTAGTACAATAGTCAAACATATGAGTTGGCGTATAAATATCCCTTTTTTGGCGGAAGACATCACGAGCATTTAAAAATGGGTTAGAAGATGATAATGAAACATTTGTTAGCAAGCTCCCTTCAGATGCCCGCTGGAGAAGTAAACCAAAAGGAAGAGACCATATTGATGTGACAGCATAAGGAAGTGGGACAGAAACCACTTCACCTGTAGAAGAACAGCCTCAATATTACATTGTCCTAATATCAAATAAGCATCAAGATGGAGGTGCAGGCTAAGTGCCATCCATCAAAGAAGCAGAATCACATCGATACAACAAATCTCTTGAAATCTAGAAGTCACAATCACAAAACTCAGATATCATTTACAAACAATAGTCCAATAAATTTTCACACAACCAAGACATGGCCCAATTTCCGGTGCAAGTACATGATGAAGATAGTAAGATATGTATCAAGACCAGTGATTAATTGTACTGAGGGAATAACAATACAAAGTGGAACAAAAAAGGAAAGTGACATGTCTTGGAAGCTTAAGGAACAATATGATTATTGATGCTATGATATAGTAATAGTTTGGAACAACCTTCTCAAGCCTGGATAATTTGCGTCAAAGTTGTACTAGTAAAAGCATGATTAATAACTCACCTGCTATACCATATATAGTTAGTCTATCAACTTGAAGAACACAAAGCAAGGCTTCAGACATATCACTCATCCGGGACCAGCATACCTGAAATATTTTATTATAAACCCAATTATCCAACTCAAATAAATGGATCAGTCAAATAAACTAAGTACGCATCCCACACAAACAGGGATTTTGACTTTCTTTTTTAGATTTTCTTGTTCCATATAGAGTATAGTATTCAAGATATCAAGATCCCTGACTAAGCAATGAGATTTATAGTGTTTGATTATTGTTAGATTTTCCAAGTTGTGGAATGGTTTGGTCAAGTTTTTGGTCAATTGTACTTTTATTTTCTTAAAATTGCAAGTTGCCAAAGAGCTAAACTCCAGTACAATAGAAATGTAGTCCACCAAATATTTGATGATAAATCTTCCATAAATTGCTTGGGGTAGTATAGAAGACAAAAGTTTACAAATGCATGAAAGTATGTGTTCTACTCCGAGGTTTTATTCTCCAAGAGTAATGCTGCAGTAACCCATCTGCATAACTAATGTTCCAAAAACCTTGTCACAGTACATTAAATCCCCCAGTTACATTACTGCTCGCTCAAATCTATATCGACATGAGTATTTTTATCTCTTATCTATTTTTCCTTGGTTTTAGAGATGAAGATATATTAATTAAGAAACCATCTGAAAAATAAAAAATCTGTCGGAAGAAATTAGGGGATCACTTGTCAGAGTTGATAAATTTTTGGATATCATAGAGTGTTGGGTTTATTTAGAGAAAACCATTTTACTTTATTGCATTGATGGAATAACTCTTCTTATCCATGGTGTATTTCAGCCAAAAAAAAAAAAAAAAAACACATAAATACTTTTATCACATTATTTTCTCCATTGGTTTACTAAAACTTATTTGTTATAGTCAAGTAATGCATCATTTGATCAGATAGTTGACGATAAAATGCATTATGAATTCCAGGCTGTCCATTGTCCTTGGAGAGAAGAACTTTCAAAGGAAAGCTTGACCCTTTCTTCCTAAATGAATTCTAATGATCTAAATGCATCATGTCCTTTTACCAGAGGGTGAGCTAGAAAAACAATGAAGACAAACTCAAAAGAAATACATGAAACTCATTTCAGCTAAAGAATGCTGTTCCTGTCACTTTTCTAACCAAAAACAAAGATGTTTTCCAAGTCAATTTCTGTTATATAAACGAACCAATGCATTACCAAATCTTATGCAAACAAGCCGAAAAATATATAAGAAGCATACAGTGACATGTAAGGGAGAAAGATATAAAGGCGGCGATAAAATTGTTTTCAAAGTCAAATAATTGGATGCTTTATTCTTAAAACCTTAATCACCTTGATGACTTTGGAGGGCAAAGTAAACCTCTTATAAACTCTAGAGCCAGCACTCCATGTGATTCTGTCAAAATTTCAAATTACCCAAAGTTATGATTTTTCGATACATAAATCTTTAAGTAATAAATTTATCCAATAAATTTAAAACCATCATATAGATTTGATTGCTCCAATATTCACAGCAACCCAATTTCCATATACAATCAACACGGGGGTCTACTAGGATCAGAATTTTGTTGTGAATGAAATCATTCTCAAGCATAATCAAGATATTCAGAATCTAAATTTAGCTGATCAGCGTTCCTTGAATGAAAAAAAAAAAGCATATATTTTACAATGCACTTTCTACAAGATGGAAAGTCTCGCAATCGTGCAATCATTAACTTGTAATTTCTATTAAACGCCACAGGAATCAAAATTATCCGAAATTTGCAAATAAAAAATGCCAGTTCACTCCAGCAAACATTTTTTTTTTCCTGAATGACTTCAACTAGCGCTTGTTCTCATAAAAGGCAAAGACCCAACATTAATTCAGAAAACATTGCGTTTAGCCACAAAAAAGTACAGACGGCACCTATTTCCCCTGACGAATAGTTCGTGATCACTACTCGAAGCATCTTCAAGCTCCGCGGCCCCATCTCGCTGTTTGGCAACCTCCGGATCGAAGAGGAAGTAGTGATAATCACCGCCGTCGTCGCCGGAGGGAGTACCGCCGTCCAATTCCTCGGCGGTCAATCCAAACGACCGGAACTCAGTGAGTACGGCGAGCTCCCGAACGCCGCCGCGAGGCATCGTCGAATGCGAACTAAGAATATGGATCTCCCGCGTTTTTTTGAACGTAATGGGTTTTTAGTTTTCAGAGCGGGAGTGGTGGAGTACTGAACCCTAGCGGGAGGGTTTTCATTTTCACTTTTTCAGATGCGTTTCTTCCTGTAATTTCGAAACGCGACTACATCTTTTTTTTGGCCAACACACGATATTAGAATACCTGGTTTCGTAAATCGTAATACGCTGCACTTTGCCCTTTTTTTGAGTTTTGGATCCTTTCACATATATCAAAATTAATTTTGGATTAAATTTAATCTTGAGCCGATCATTGTTTATCTCACCAGGTCTAAGAATCATATGGTATATTCTCATATTTTGGTAGGAATGATACATCAGTTTTTAATTATAAATTAATATATTAATTTTAATATAAAAATAGGTTGAATATAATTTTATAAGAACGTTTATATTGTCAATATATATACGACAATGGTTCGAAAACCATTATTGTTTTACAACAACGATTTACAACCGATGTTAAAATGTGCACTTACAACAGCGGTTAAAAACTATTGTTAAAACCGGTGAAAAATTGTTGTTAAACTATTCTTCTTTTTAGTATGTTGACGGATCAGGATGTATAATGATGCTATTAAGATGATGTTGCTTCACGTGTTCGCCGTTTAATTTATTAATTTGGACAACAATGCATAATATCTCATTCTAAGTCATGTTTGATTCATATTTTTTTGAGGGAAAGGAAAATAATTAATTGATTCCATTACTTTTTGTTTAGTTTGAGTAATAGGTTATTCATTCCCCTTACTTGGGGGTAACACAATTCATTATACTGTTACCCCTCAAGGAGGGGAAACAAGGAGAAAGGATATCCCCTTACAAGTGACTCTCTTTCTTTTATTGAATCAAACACTCAATAAAAGTAACCATTATTATTATCATTCCCTTGTTTGACTTAATTACATTCCCTTTTCGTTACCTAATTTGAACCAAACGACCCCTAAGTGTGCTTCTGTATGCTCACTCTTCGCATTAACAAATTTCAGGTTTTTAATTAGCTCACAAAGGAGCACGGGAGGTCGAATGATGCATCATGTTATCATAAAAATTATATTTACGCATAATTACTTTGCAAAAAAATCCAGGACCGGGATTTCCTTGCGTATTAAAAATAGCGATTTTCATGAATTTTATTTCTATAAATTAAATCTAGTGGATTATTTAAATTCTCAAGTTATTTATGGGAGTACTCAGCTTTATTTAAATATTTTATTTTCTCCATGTATTTTAAAAGAAAAAAATTACTTTTTTCCGTATAGAACGTTTAGATTTTATTTATGATAATATTATTAGATTAGGGTAATTACAGCATTGGTTTTCCTAAGTTCAAAAAATTTATTAATTCTTGAGTTTATATAGGCCGTTTATATATAGGCCCTCATAAAATATTTTATTTAGATTCATGATGTGATTAGGTGCGCGCGACCAAGACAATTAAATCATTTGCATTACGTGTCTTTGTTTTCAAGTGGTTTGTTTTCAAGTTGAAAGTTAAGTTGTGGTGATTTATTTAAAGTTCATATATGTTGTCCATTTTAACATTACGATAGCCATATTTGTTCCTGAAATTATGATGAATGTAACTTGTGAAGAGCATGATTGTTACCTTGAAATACGTTTTTAAGGTGTTCTCACTTATATAAGCTACATTAATGATTGTGAGTAGCAGTAATGTTACCTTGAAAAATATCCTTAAAGTATTTTTCACTTAAATTGTGCACAACAAATTAATGCCGCCAGGAGCCCACCAAATGGACCCAAGACCTCATGGTCCTTGGTATGCTAAGATGAAGTTGTTTCACGTATTCATTGTTTTATTAACTCGGACAACGATTGTACTTCTATATGCTCATTCTCCGATTCTCATATATTAACAAATTTCAAGTTTTTGAGCTCAGAGCGCTCATGAGGTCGAACGATGTGTCATGTTATTATAAAAATATATTTTCTTATAATTACCTTTGCAAAATTTAAGGACATGGATTTCTTTACGAATGAAGATAATAATATTTCCATGAATTTTATTCTATGAATTATGAATGATATCCTCTATACCAACAATTGTATTCCAACTGTGTATTAAATATTAAAATTTATTAGTTTTATAATGGGTGTGAGAGCAGGCATCTCACAGACAATGGATGAGTACTACTCCTAAGAAGTCGGATAAACTCCAGCTGCTATATAATTATAAATAAAGCGACCAGTATGCGTCAGCTGAGTCGGTAGGCGACACGTGTCATTCCTCGTGACGGAGGTCCGCCACGTGTCAATCGGAAGATACGTGTGTCGTCACGCCGCCTCATTATTCCCCTATTTAAATCGAGCGTCGCTATCATAAGCATCAATATTCCGAAACCAAGTGTAACATAAACGTCAACATCGTTAGTATGGCATCGCAACAACAGGACAGGTCTGAGCTCGACGCCAAGGCCAGGCAGGGAGAGACGGTGGTCCCCGGCGGCACCGGCGGCAAGAGCCTGGAGGCACAGGAGCACCTTGCTGAAGGGAGGAGCCGAGGAGGGCAGACTCGGAGGGAGCAGCTGGGGACGGAGGGTTACCAGGAGATGGGCCGGAAAGGAGGGCTGAGCACCGGAGACAAGGAGGGAGGCGAGAGGGCCGAGGAGGAAGGAGTGGACATCGACGAATCCAAGTTTAAGACCAGGAGTTCCTAAGCGCCCGGAATGAAATACTTACTTCATCCCATCCGTCTCTGAATGCACAACCACCTTAGTTAGCTTGTTTAGGGAATGTTTCTAGTCAGTCTTTGCAAGCGCCGGAGTTGTCGAAAACTCCGGCATGTAGCTGGAGTCGTCGTCTATAGTCGTGCTGTACGTGTCTCTTAATAATAATGGTGTATCAGAGATGATGTATGTGGATATCAAATGAGTTCTCTCTTATTTATGCGTCTCGTGTTTAAACATATTATATATGCATGCTTTTTTATTTTTTCAAATATATTTCAGTTGTTTGGTTGCCTAGATTTTTACTTGTTTGTTTAATTTTGTTCGCGTTCGTTCTGTCTTATAGCGACGCTGATGATTCGCCGGCATTTAGGGGTAAGTGTGTTGATAAGTTTTTTTAAAATTGTTTGCGAACTTTTTAAGGATCTGGGATCCTCTATTCCCGAGTCTATTAGTGTTATATATTTTTTTTATAATAATTTAGTTTAATGATTATTTTCATAGTTCATCATTCAATTAGGAATTATAATTATTTTTTAGCATTTAATTTCACTTTTATTGGTTATATTAGGTTGATAAATTTAAAATTAGAGTATATAATTAAAAAAAAAAAAAATTACGATACGATTATGATACCGGATTTGATTTATATTGATTAGGCTTTAAGAGATCATCCGCTTTTTAAGAGATCTGAAAATGTATTTGATAAAGCTTTTTAAGATACGATTATGATACCGGATTTGATTTATATTGATTAGGCTTTAAGAGATCATCCGCTTTTTAAGAGATCTGAAAATGTATTTGATAAAGCTTTTTAAGAGATCTGAAAATGTATTTGATAAAGTAAGCTTTTTAAGTCCGTAAGTTCTAAAAATAGCACTCTCATCTCAATTTTTGTTTTACGTTTTATAAGTTTCAGTTATAAGAATTTTGTTTTACATTTTATAAGTTATTTTAAATATTTTATAAGTTAAGTTTTTCGAACATCTAACATGTTTATTTAATTTGCTTTCGAATATACAAATATTTGAACGGAGTATAGACGTCGATTGTGGGAGTTGATGTATTTGTCCTTAGAAAATCTATAGATCCTTAGAAGAAAGAAGCCAAAAAATAAAAAAATAAAAATATGGAGACGGTTTACAAATAGAATCAAAGGAATTGCACCCACTATGTAGTTAGTTAGATTTTTACCAGATAACGTGGCACGAGCTATACTACGTGCAACTTATCGCAACAATTAATATTTAACCCAGGATATATAGTCTTCTTAATTATAATGTTTTTTGAAGTAGAAAAGCTAATCAGTTATTTGTACGAGTTTTTAATCTGAACACTCCAAAATTTCTACTTGAATTCTTTAATAATGTTTTTAAATTAATACTGTATATTAAATTCGTGGACATTTTGCAAGTTTAAACTATAAAGCAAACATCATCCTAGAAACAATTCAGGTCGTACGAGAGTGATTTGAAGCCTTCGTAAGAAATAGAGAAATTTACCCATAGGGTAACACAGAGAAAACAAATCTAATAATAGAATAATAAGAAAAAAATTGTTAATTAATTATAAATTAAATGAAATCACAAGAACGAGCTATAGCTAGTCATATTTTTTTTTTTATTTGTTTTTTTTTTTAGATAATAGCTTATCATATTAGCTAATAGTATCAAATAATGCAACAACCCTATATTTATGTCAGAATCTTGAAAAGGAAATAAGGTCCCACTTAACCTAATTACGTAATTTGCAAATGAACCTAGCTTTGGAAAACAACAAAATAAAACCTACGTGCAGCGGAAAATCACATGAAGATCACTCCAGCAAGCGAAGCAGCCAAGGGGACAAATTCGGAAGCACCAAACACGGCGGCGGTGGCGGCGGCGCTTTTCTTGGATGGGGCGGTGGGCGGCGGCGACTCCAGCTCCGGCTCCAAAACCTTAACTACCATCTTGAGTCCCTTCTGGCAGTGGGTGGCGACGCCGCTGATGAAGTAGAAGAGACCCGGGTGGGTTAGATTGTAGGAGGTGTCGCCGCCGTTGGAGAAGAAAATGGGGTGTGAAACCCGGCATTTCTCGTATTCTTCTTCCCTCACCGTCATCACTGAGTCTTTCTTGTACACAAACCCTAAAAGTAAAACCATGAAAATCAAGCTGCAATTCATGTGATTAATGGAATTAATGGAGAAATAATTAATACACTTACTTAGGGTGTCATTGACCTGGAAGCGGTTGTTGGAAGCCCAGTCGTTGTAGAAGAGTTGATTCTTTGAAGGAGGAGTGGCCCACCCTTTGTCTCCTCCAACATCAAACTCCACACACTCCGCTGTGTGTAAACTCATCAGCATTGATATTACTAGTAATAGTATGATCAAAGGGAATGATGATAAACTCGAAGCCATTGTTGGAGTTTTTGCTCTTGCTTGAAAGTTGAGATGTACGTACACTGCTGCCCTGTGAGAAAGAAAGTTAACTGCAGGGTATATATATATATTGTATATACATACAGAGAGAGAGAAAGAGAAAGAGAAAGAGAGAGATGTGGCGGATGTGGGCAGTTTGGTCGCGGCGTTTTAGGGGGCTGATAGTAGACCTGCGCCTTTGACCAAAGTGAAAACTGTCTTTCTACAACTTCCATTATTCTAGATTTTGCACTTGCACCGTTTGACGCAGGCAATATGTGTTATATATATTGTTGTAATTAATGTATACATTATAATAACTAAGAGTATACTCCAATGTATAAGTAGTACGTATTTAATCAAACTTTAGTAGTTTTGTTAAACTATTAAAATATGCCATTAAATTTGAGTATTCTTATAACACTCTAATATAATAAACCTAAACGTTTAACATTGCCGAAAAGAGTATATTATTTTTCTTTTATACCGTACAAAGTGAAAATAAAATCTTTAAATAAAGAGTATTCCTATAAATTATAAGACTTGAGAATTTAAATAAGAGTCAAACCCTTAAATAGCCATTATCATAAGACAAAAGTTTTTTTTAGCCAACAATAAGACATAGCCTAATTTTAGCCATTTTTCACATAATAAGACTTTTTTATCCTTAATGAAATTAAATACATAAAGATTATTAAAAATAAAAAAAGGAAGACGAAAAAATATCTAACCTATGATACAGTATTCCCGCAGCCAGCTCCCACTATCACCATCTTCATCAGCTCCCGCCGGCTTCCTTTTTGCCTGCCTCACGCATCACCGCAGGCGACCAACATCACTGCCACGACGCCGCCGGTTAAGGCAGATTCCTCCCTCTTTGTTTTCTATTACAGAAAAATCCCAAATCAAAATCCTAAAATCAGTCTCCGGAATCCTCCCGACCTTCAGCTTCAGGCAACTCGCTGGAGTCGCCAGCTTCATCATTAACTTGACGTCCTTCGCCACTGCTGCAATTGCCGTTGTCGATCAACATCACGCCCGTCACCACCGCTGCTCATGATCATTCTTCACGCCCTGGTTTCACTCGTCTACACAAACACACTTGTTTTCTTTGTGTTCGTGTGCACGAAAATGATCATTTTCTTCGTGTTCGTGTGCCGATCGGTCTTTACGCTCGTTTTGCATACGAACACGCTCATTTTCTTCGTATTCGTGTACACGACTAGACTTTATGAATATTTTCGTACGTGTTCGTGTACACGAACACGCTCATTTTCTTCGTGTTCCTGTGCATAAACACGAGTGCATAAGGACAAAATCGTACAAACGAGCACAAGCAACAATTGAATTCTGATGATTCCAAACGGAAAGAGCTGAGTTCCGACGATCCCTTGCGAATGAAGGCGGCGGCGAAACATCTCACTTCTAGATTTGAGAGAAGAGAAAGAGAAGAGAGAATTTGTTGGAGATGTTGTGGCAAACATGAGAGAGAGAGAGAGGTAGAGGATGAGGAACGGAGGTATGGGATCGCGGCAGTGACGGACGGAGGGGTGGCAACCGGCGGATGACAATGGCTGAATCTTCTATGAGAGAGAGCAAGGGAAGAAAAAGTGTGGAAGAGAGAGAGAGAGAGAGAGAGAGAGAGAGAGAGAGAGAGAGAGAGAGAGAGAGAGGAATGAGGGGTGGGGGAAGCTGGGTTACTGGGTAGATTAGGTTTAATTTTTTTTTATTAATTTTATTAATGAATTTCATTAAGGGTATATATGTTATTTTATGTCAAAATTGGCTAGAATTAGACTATTCTTTTATGGTTGGCTAAAATAAACATGTACTTTATCATTTTGGCTATTCTTAGGTATTTACTTTTTAAATAATCCACTAGATTTAATTATTCCAATTCATACAATTGGGATCTTATACACCCATCTTGGTGTTCCAATTGTGTACCAAATTTTAATTCCTATTAGTTTTATATATTTGTAGTCAATAATTTTAATTTGTAATGATTTAGTTTAATTTTATAATTATTTTCTATGGTTCACTCATCCAAATTAGGGTTTATAATTACTTTTTAGCATTTAATTTCAATTTTATTAACTAAAATAGGGTTGATAAATCAAAAATTAGGATATATTATTTTTAAAATTTTCATATTCTAGTAATAAATATTTATTATGATTTATTATAATATAAAGATTTTTTAGTTTTATAAAAATATTATAAATAAAAGTAATAAATTTTAATATATAGTGCACAATTGGAACACAATAGTTAGTATAGAGGATATCATTCACATGCTAGATCATTATTATATTAATAATTACTCTAATTACAATATGTTCACAATATTTTTAAATTCCTTATTTTTGTTTATGATTTTTTTTTAATTATTCCTAATTTTGAAAATATTATGAACAAGTAACACTCATACATTATTAATACAATAGAGTTCACACGAAATTGCAGTGGATTATCAAAATCGCGGTTACATTAATTTTTTGTGTTTCTTTCTAATTCATTGTTTTATTTATAAATCGAGTCATTTTAATACTTGTAGAGTTAAATTAAAATATGAGAAATTGAATATTAAAGAACAAAATAAAAAGAAAAACTAATAAATAAAAGTAAGACACAAATAGGACCGGATTATCGGAACTAGAGAACTTCCCGTGTAGGGGGGGGGGGGGTATACTCCCTCCATCAAACGTACACATCTTCTCTTTTACCGTATACATCTCGCCAAAAAAAAAATGGAATCCACGTCTATTATTTGGGATCCTTTGTTCTAAATTTAATTCGTTAATAAACTATAGTAATTTTTATTATTTTGTGTATATTTCTTCGACAATTTTAATTTAAGATTTAGTTTAATTTTATAACTATTTTGTAGAGTTCACCAATCCTAAGATTTATAACTATTTTTTACCTTTGATTTCACTTTTATTAATTATATTAGAGTTGATTTATAAACGCCTCAAGTAGCTTGGGACATCGAGAGTTATATTATTTTTTATAAAAAAATATATAAAATTAATAAGAATTTAAATTTTGTGATACCGAATTTGATGACTCAAACTCCACTTTACGTACACGACTTAAAGTGATTCTCAAATTCTATTAGATCAAAATTGGACCAAATGAGTGGCTCTAACATGCCCCCAACACTATCATTGTATTTAGACCGGTTTTGTTACTATATTAGAATTGAGTCAATCACTCATTAAAAGGCCTTGTAAAAGGGAAAATATCACTCAATCTATATGAATCTATAGGTAGAGTTCAAGACTTTTACCAAGTCGATGTGGGACTCACGAGTGACTCTAACAAATTCCACTTTAATATATAATAATATACGATTTAATATTTACTCATTACAAAATGCTAGTTTATAATAAAATAACAATTTTAAAGTTATAATTCTTTACATGAATTTTGAGAGAGTGAAAATAAGGTTAATGTGCCTTATAAATTACGATACGTTAATAGCTAGTATATTTGTTGGCAAATGTAGAAGGTTAATTTGACCTATGATGACTACAGCATATATATGTGAGCATGTGTTTTATAATTTGATTCTCTCTTTTATTAGATGATATTAGCAATCCTCAATTTCGGACCTTTGAAACAAGTTCCGTATTCGGACGTGTCAGCGTCCGAAGGCGTAGCCTCTATGAGGTTGTGTATTGACTAATACACGTAATATGTACTGGCTTGGCAGAAGAGCAGCACTCGTCGCTACGGTGGTGAGGCCTCCGCTTCTATATCTCGATTTCAATCGAACCTCGACCTTTTTTGCATTTTTGTCGAACAATCCATTGAAGCTTCTCAAAATCATACAAAATGAAATTTGAAACATCCACACTTTAAATTTTTGGGCCCCTAATTGGATTCGGTAAATACTAGTCCGAACAAAATAAACCCACTTCTTCAAAAATAGTTACAATTTGGAAAAAGAAAAAGAAAATATAAAATACAGTGTACATTATAACTCTTAGAGTTTTCTAAAATTGTATTAACCCATATAAATCAATACTACACTTATATAATACTGAATTTACTAAAATTTACTAAAATAAACACTTACTAAACACTACTCCCTCCGTCTCATCCTACTAGATACACTTCTTTTCGATTCGAGAATTAAGAAGATAGTGTTTCGTAGGGGTGGCTAAACGGTTTCGGTTCCTCGGGTAAAAACCGTTCTACCCGATACCCATAATTACGGGTATTGGGTCGGTTCCTGGTAGAGAAATTTAGGATTTTTCGGTTATCGGGTACACCGTACCCAAATATGAATACCCAATTACCCATTTAATAATATACTTAATAATATATTTATATTTTATATAATTATTAACATTTCACATAATATAAATATAAATACTACAATTCCAACCCTAAATTCACTAACTCAACGACTGGGCTGGAAATTGCTACAAAAGAAGAGTGAGCGCCGCTTCCTCTCCAATCCTCATCGGCGCGAGCCGCGCGACGGCGACGGCGACTCGACTCGTTCTCGTTTCTCTCCAGTCTCCACTCCATCCCTCCAACCTCCCACTGCCGAGTGACGGGTAAGCCATAAGCCTTCTATGATTTTAATTTCTATCTTTGCCCTAATTCCTAACTCGTAAGTTATTACTTATTAATTTACATCCTTATATGTATGATTATATGTGTAAAAATTGATTAGTTGAAGTGGGAATTTCTTATATGTATGATTATATCTATAAAAACTGATTAGTTGAAGTATGAGTTTGTTGTGTGGGCAACTGGACATCACATATTCACATTCTATTAACTTATTAAGTATTAACATTTTCGATTTCAGGTGAATTTGTTGTGGCTTCAAGAAAATAAATTTGGAGAATTTGTTTAATTAGTTAAATTATGTTCTTTGGTTATATTTTTGTGGCTGCAGAAACTGTTTTGTTTACATATATTTGTGTTTTTTGGTGTTCTTTATTTATTTGTTTGGTTGGAGACAAGCAAGTTTTATTCAAAGATTATTTTTTTTATAGGATGGATAATCAAGCTAGCAATGCAATATTGAACCCGATTCATGAGGAAGAAGAACACATAGAAGAAGGAGGAGATCAAGCAAATAATGTTAATGTAAGAAAGAGGAAACGTCCAGCTAAGAGATCTCCTCATTGGAATGACTATACTGCAGTGAAGGTTATGGTAGGGGATCCTCCTGTTGAAGTGGAAAAAGCAAAATGCAACAGATGCAACGTTCTTCTTGCAGCTGACTCTCAGAAAAATGGTACGACCTCTTTGAAAAAGCACACCATTTCGTGCTTGAGAAAACACAACGAAGCAGCTGGTCAAACCGTATTGAATTGGCAATCGGGTGCAAGTACTGATGGCTCAGGATCATTAACGACTTGGAAATTCGATCAAACTGAGACACGACTGGCTTTATCTCATATGATTATTCTTGATGAGCTACCATTCAGATTTGTTGAGCATGAAGGATTTAAGATGTTTGTTGCTCGTGCTTGTCCTATGTTCAAGATTCCGAGTAGAAAGACAATAAGAGAGGATTGTGTACGGCTGTTTATTGAGCGAAAAGAGAGCTTAAAGTCTGTCTTCGGGTCAAAGGGCATGGGGAGAGTTTCACTCACCACCGATTGTTGGACTGCAGTTAATAACACAAATTATATTTGTGTTACTGCTCATTTCATTAGCAAGGGTTGGGGCCTGCACAAGAAGATTATTGCTTTTCGCAAGATTGTAAGTCATAAAGGGGATGATATCGGTGATTCAGTTATCACTTCCCTAAATGAGTGGGATTTGAAAAAGCTTCTTTATTGTACTGTAGACAACGCCTCTGCTAACGATGGTGCAGTCCGTTTCATTAAAAACAGACTTGAACTTTCAAAAACTAATATTCTTGGTGGCAAGTATCTTCACTTGCGTTGTGCTGCACATATCATGAACTTGGTTGTCTCAGACGGTTTAGATGAAATAGGTTTGTCCGTGAGAAGAGTTCGAGAAGCAGTGAAGTGGATTACAGCCTCACCAGCGAGAAATCAACAGTTCATCTCCTGTGTCCAGTTGCTGAATATTGACTGTGGTAAATTTTTGAGTTTGGACGTACCAACGAGGTGGAACTCTACATATTTGATGCTCGAGGCTGCGGAGCCCTATGAGGCGGCATTGAAGCTCTATGAATCAATGAATCTGACTTTTGCTGCTGAATTAAAGCAAAAAACGCACATGGAACAGCCAATTGGGCCACCGGAAGCAGATGATTGGATAAATGTGAGGAAGATTATGGAGTATCTGAAGAAGTTTTATGACTTGACTTGTCTCTTCTCTGGTACGAGCTATGTTACAGTTCACTTGTTTTTCAAGGAAATGTGTGATATCTTCGATCTTATCAAAGATTTGGAAATGCATGAAGATGATGAAATTAGTTCAATGGCGAGAAAAATGAAGAAGAAAGTCGGAAAGTATTGGTCGGAGGCGGAGGAAATAAATCCGAATATGAATAAATTGTTGTATATCGCTGCATTGTTGGATCCAAGGCAAAAGATAAAGCATGTGGAAAAATGTTTGAAGAAAGTATATGGACATAATCGGGCAGCTGAATTGGTGCAAGAGATCAAAGAGAACATGAATGAGATGTTTGAATTTTATAAGAAGAATTTTACTCAGGCTCAAACTTTGAGAACAAATACATCTCAGGCTTCTTTTGCATCTGGAAGTCAGACTTTTGATACGCAGCGGAGATCAATTCGTCGAGGCTCATGTAGTACTATGCAGGATAGTAGTGATGAAGACTCTGAAGAATCTGACAACTCAGAATTGACTTTATATTTCACAGAGAAACAGTTCAAGGAGCCTAAATGAGCAGAAAATGAAACTTCATGTGACGACACTTTTGATATCCTTAACTGGTGGTCGACTCACGGTCTGCGTTTT
Source organism: Mentha longifolia (assembly GCA_001642375.2). Classification (NCBI taxonomy): domain Eukaryota; kingdom Viridiplantae; phylum Streptophyta; class Magnoliopsida; order Lamiales; family Lamiaceae; genus Mentha; species Mentha longifolia. Next base: position 18,134,119 of record CM038117.1, read on the forward strand.
CCCATTCTATCCGAGATTGCAAGGGATGTCTTGGCCATTCCCATATCTACTGTTGCGTCTGAGTCTGCATTTAGCACGGGAGGTCGTGTTCTCGATGATTTTAGAAGCTCTTTGAGCCCCAAAATGGTTGAAGTTCTGATTTGTTGTGAAGATTGGTTGAGATCTAGCTCAAGTTTCAAAGAAGTTGAAGAGAATCTGCCACAAGAAGATCAAGAAAAAGAATTTGAAATGAGTGAGTCTTCAATTTGCAATTTTTATTATTTTTTTCCTCTTATATGAACACTAATATTTTTTTTTCTTTGCAGTATTCAGATCTCTTGAACCTGGATCTTTCAATAATCTGGATGGTGGTACCAGTAGTACAACAGGAGATGAGAGTAGAGTTTGAGTCTTGAAGAATTAGAAGTATCGACTGTTCTTTTTTATATGCTCCAAGCTTCCAATGAATTCATGAATGTTATGTTTAAGACTCTGTTTTTATTTCTATGGATTGGTAGTAGGTACTGTATTATTCAGTTCTACTTTGGATATTTCTTAATTTTCTTTTTTGTCTTGAACTTTTGATGCAATTGGTATTGTTGCTGCTTATTGTTGATTCTTGTTGTTGTTGTTGTTGTATTTGGAATTTCAGCTTGTTGTGCTTGTGTTATTGGCTTATTGCTGCATTTATGTTCCATGGATTTGTAGGTATTTATTGAATTTTCGGGTAATTGGGTAGTTGGTACCGGAACCGATTAGCATATTTCGGGTAACGGGTACCCGTTTTGCTTATACGGTTCGGGACTTGGACCTTAAAATCTTGTTAAACGGTTATTGGGTAATTCGGTTCTCGGTACGGGTACCCAAGAACCGGCCCATTCCCAGCCCTAGTGTTTAGTGTATTAAATTATTTGACAATTTTTTTCTATACTCATCTAACATAAGGAATGTCGAATTATACCCACTAACATAAAACATACAAATTATACCTATTTGGACAAAAATGTCCTTAATGAGTTGACTTTGACTGATTTTTTTGACTTTTTTATTTTTTTATTTTTTAATGCTTTTTTTTTAATTTATGATATTCTCTGGACTGAGACTATTAGCACCAAATAGTCCCAATAGTTGAATAATTTTTTGTTTCTTTTTTTTTTTGATTTTTTTTTTTTCAAATTTTAAGTGTTTTTGGACTGGACTATTGGGACTATTTGGTGCAAATAGTCTCAATAGTTGAATAAATCCTGAATCGGAACTGGGACTATTGAGACTAAATAGTCTCAATGCGCCCAAACAAGATGAAGAACTCATAAATCAGAAATGAGAATATTTGGACAATTAGCACCAAATAGTCCAAATACGTTCAAACAAGATGAAGAAACGTTAAATCAGAAAAGAGACTATTGAGACTATTAGCACCAAATAGTCCCAAAAGGCCCAAATCAGTACTGAGACTATTAATCAGAATAAAATCATAATTGCAACCCCCAATCCAGTAAACAGAATCAGAATAAAATCATGATTTCAATCCAAAAAATACATAATGACAAACAAGATGAATAAACCATAATTCAGAAATGGGACTATTGGTATTAGCACCAAATAGTCCCAATAGGCCCAACTTCGAGTAGCAGTACCAGATCTGGCACAAGATGATAAAGAGAAATCACCGGAGGATTTGACCGTCGCCGCCGCCATTGAGCACTCCGATCTAGAGCAAACCTTCCTGATCTGACCGTTGTTGAGAATCTGATGGTGTAACGACCCAGACCCCGGGGCTATGAAAAATAATAATTTAATGGTGGGGTTTGGGACGCTACTCAAGAGAATGACATAATTAAATAATTACATTAGGACCTTGAACGCACCGAATATCCGCGTGTCCAATGTATGAAGACATTGGGACGCTCACCATAAGTTTGAGAATGAAAATCATGATAGGAGTTTAATACAAGAGTGATATTTATTCAATAGAATAGAGAAAATAGTCAATGTCTAAATAAACATAGCAGGTCGAATTATCAAGCGGAAAATGAGGAAGTAGGTAAAGGGAAATTTTAGCGAGAGTCCATAAGCATATTTTATTCCACGAAGAAAACAATTCACAAGCTAACCACCCCTCTTGCATGCTCGCCCCGCCTCCGGCTCCTTAACCTGAAAACATTTGAAAATAATTTTGGGCTGAGTACTAGTGCACTCAGTGGGTTTCGCTCGCCCCTTTGTCAGTGAAAAAGGAGAAACTTTACTTTAAGAATTATGCATGCCCATAATCACATAACGTAGGAGTTTTAAAAAGGAAAGCCTCACCCTACGCATATGCAAAAACACTTTGGTTACCATACATAGATACTCGCGAGCTTCTTACTCATACGCCATACAGCCATAATTGGGGACCCGGCCGAGTCTGACCAATATGGACTTAAGTGCACTAACCTTGGTTTAAATCAACCAAGGCCCAATTGTTCATCGACATTCCGTCGCATCGTATGAGCTCCATAAGACATAAAAACTTTTGACATGCATAATCATACTTTCATACATATATACATAGGAGCTCACTAGCTCAAAAATACCGTACTGTAAATAGAAACCCACCTTGTCTTGTTCACGCCTCAACGAGTATCCGAATCGGTTGTTAGATCACAACCCTCCTTTGTTTGCCCTACAAGAGTAATCTAGGGCTAAGCTTTCACATAGTCATTTAAATTGCGCCTATACTTCCTAGATTCCATAGTTCCCTACTCCCCCGTTTAAGACGCACATAAACTCAATTATATATATAGCAACACGCAGTTGGGTAGCACATTTCGAGCATTTTTGAAGCATACACATGACCTCATACTTTCAATCACATAACCATGTTGCAAATATCCATGCTAAGCTAAAAGAGTTTTACATAGAAATTTAAACTAGCAGATAGGGTTGCCACATATATGTCCACTCAAGTGATGCTCATATATTCATACTTTTTCATAGACCGTTAACCAATCGAACATACACATAAGTATAACATATTCTTTTCGAGCATCCCACATTTCAACAAGCATATGTGATTTCTTTAGAGAGAATAACGAAACATAATCTAAAATAAAGAGCTTCATTTACATAATACATACTTCTATTAACAAAAGATACGTATGGAAAACAAATAAACAAGTTCTAAAAGAATTGGTAATAAACCAATACCAAGAGAGGTATCACACTGCCCAAAACAACTTAGTTTCTTAAATCCACACGTTTTTCACGAGGTTGGATATTTTTGTTAGAAGAAAAGAGTATTTCATCAAAATCTGAAAAATCAGTACAGATTCACTTTTGGAGTACGGGAAAAATATTTATATTGCTTGAAAAATTCTGAAATTTAACACAGAGACTAAAGACACGAAAAATAACCATTCTGTAAAATTTGAAAATTTTTGGAAGAATATTTCTATTTAAAACGTATTTTACAAGACAGTGCAAGTGTGCTGTCTCGGGTAGAATTCTGCTGCGCCTAATAGTTTAGAAAGTTATAGCGAGTAATTGGCTTACAAAGAGAGTCCCAAATTTTTACACAATAAATTTAACATACTGTAGTTGATGTACAAAGAAAGAATCTCCAGAAAAAGTTGATTCTAAAATTAATTAAAAATCATAGGAGTTCAGTTCCAGATTCTGTGACAGATTGGTATATCTCAGAGAGTGGTCATTTTCACCAACAAAAACTCATCTAAAAATCATGAAATAAATCACACATCATCCCAACATCATGTAGTTGCTATCGTGAAAAGTACTTGCATAAATAACCACCATAAAGTGTTCATAAAATTTCGACATGCTCACAACTTGCAGATTTTCACAGATTTGCATATATCTTAACCATTTAGTTTTTCCTCGATGATTTCTCTACGCCACTTCACAAACGACTCATGCACACATATTGACACATATTTAGACATAATATAGGTCATAGATGAAGATATTTTAAGAAGAAAAATCGTGTAGAAACCCCTTCCCCAAAGCTAACAAGAAGAGGGTTTTATTTGTCACTACCTCTAGGAGATCGAAGGAAAACAGAAGAGATCTTGTTCCAGCCCCTTTGGATTCGACTTAGATGGCTTGGTAGTTGTTAAAAGCTTGAAAAATGAGTACATGAAATTGGGTTTGAAGTTCAAGAAAGATGGGGGAAGGAGAGAAGAGAAGATGAATGAAAAATCATTGATTTTCTCACCTTTTCAACAATGGCTTTGCTTGTTTGAACAAAAGAGAAGATGAACTTTCTTTCTTCTTGAAGATGAGAGAAGTGAGGAGAGAAGATGTATGATTGTCTTGACAATGAAAGGGTGTCATGAATGGATGAATTATTAGAGAACTTAAGTGGCTTGCATGGAGAGGAGGTTGTGCACCTCTTGGCCAAGAAATTAACTCTTGACACATGTCAAATGTGTCTCCAAGAAGATCATCCCCAAATCTTTAGGAATGATCATTAGATTTATTAGTATGATCCTAGGCTAGTTAGTAAGGATTTTATTCTCTCCTACACTTGACACTTGTCACACATGCACAATTACTAAATAATAATAATAATAATAATAATAATAATAATAATAATAATAATAATAATAATAATATATTTTCTCTATATTGCCATGCATGCATGAATAATATATGTGTATTCACATATGGAACATAAATAATAATAAAAAAAAGTTCATGCAATCCACAAGTAATAATCTCACCAATTAAATTATGCATTAGCAAATTCATGCTCAAAATAATCATTTATAAAGTAAATTATGGGGAGCGGAACTATAGAGTTCTAGATATAAGCCCGTAATTTCTTACATCGAAAATTCGGGGTATTACAGATGGAAACAGAGCAATCGATTCAATTACTAGAGAGCAGAGGTGCGAATCGACGAAGACGATGCACACTCCGGCGATGACTCCGATTGCCATGCCAACCTTCTATCTGCTACTAATTCCACCGTCGGCGACCGGGGCGGGAGAGGGAGATGGAGACTTGTCATTCGGAGATGGCGCGGGGGGGAGATCTGATGGCGGCGGCGCCGAAGGAGAGAAGAAGGATGATCGATCTACAGAGAAGGGGGAGCAATGGGGGGAGAGAGAGAGTGAATTTGGGGGAGAGAGTACGGTTTCAATAATGAAAAATAAAAGATGAAACACGATAATCATTTAAAGTGTAAGGATATTTTGGTCCGAAAAAGGTAAAAATTTGATGTTAATGGGTATTATTTGTACTTTTTAAGTTGGTGAGTATAATTTGACATTTGTTAGTTAGATGGGTATAGATATGTATTATCACTTAAATTATTTGGTAATATAAAAAAATATTTATGCATAAAATTAATATTATAATTTATAAAAAAAATGAAAAAAACGGGCTATCAAGAGGACTGCCGGCGGTGGCTCCCTACGACGGTGGCAGCGACGCGGCACCGGCACCAAGGACTAGAGCCGGCCAAAATAACCAGAATTGGAGAACTTGTCACGCCCCAGTTCCCGAGGGAAGGCACGTGCGCCGGGACGTGGCAAGGGGTTAGAATTAAGAAGCGGGGATAGAAAGGGGCTCATGGCTTGGGATAATATAATATTATTTATTAAGAAATTAAATACGGGATCGGGACGCATAACACGAACTACGAGGTAGGTAATAAGAAAACCATACCACTCGTACCGGCCGCCTATGTCTGAATACCCGTAGACATAAATAATAAAATACGGGATCGGGACATACAACTCAAACTATGGGGTTGGCTAAGCCAAACAACCCATGCTGGCCGACTTGTCTGAATACCCGTAATAATCAATGGTGTAAGAGGAACGTAGAGATTTTATATCAAAATACGAAATTAACTTAGGATATTATATATAGGGAGATGAACTTTATTTATAGGCGTAGCGGAAGCCTTTATTCTTTTATACAGCAACAACAACAGTCATCTCCAGCTTCGTCTGCTCCACCAGCTCCCTAATCTGCAAAATATTTGGAAAGGAATTGCAGGGCTAAGTACTAATGTACCCAGTGGACTTGTACCCAAAACATTTTATCATAAAAAGAATATCCATGATAATAAAGTATACATAGAAGGGTTTTGAAATTAAATTTACTTCCATGCATACCAAACCTCGATTTTCATGATTGTGCGCACATGTGTATTACCCTGTTACTCTTATACTAATCCCGGGACATTGCCACAGTCGAATCCCTTTTCATGATGGAGCCATAGTTTGGAGGCAATGAAATATTTTATCCAGAGATTCTCCCCTTGAAGTTAGAATCAATTGGTGATCAACCCAACAATTTCTAACTGTGCGTCCAGCCTCCCGGTTAGTGTGTGAGACCAACCGAAAGACCCGATCGCATACATTATAAGAGCATTAAATATATAATAACACATTAAAACATTTTCATGGATAATCTCATTTTATCAGAGTTTACTAACTCAAATAATAATTTGCAAGAATAAAGCCCCACCTTATAATAACTCGAATCTTTTGCTATCTACCCTCTTTAACCTCTTGCTATTTCTAACACTAGTAATTTGATTCTTCTTATTTTTTTGTACTCTCCTATTGCTGCTAGAAACTAAAATTGGATATGAAATGATTGGAGGTCTCGCAGCCTTTTATAAGAAATGTCTTGCAGCTTAGTCACTAAGTTAGCTTTGAATGGTCATTGGTATAGACCTATACACCTACCCAATCAACTAATTTAGACAAGGACACGTATGAGGCCTATTAAGTAGTCTTTTGACATGGCAGACTTCATTTACATGCATGCATTCTAATCCATTAGGATAATATTATTCCAATACAAAGTTTGATTATCTAGAAGCATCAGGTACGTATATGTATTTGTACATTTTGCATGTCATGCATGCACTTATATATATATATATATAATGTACACGTGTATATATATATTAGACATACTAATTTATCCATATACTAATAAACTATTATATATATATATATATATATATATATATATATATTACTTGAAAAATATATTTTAATAAGTATATATAAAAAAAAAACAATCTCTAAATTTCCCTAAAAAATTTATTTTAACTATTTAAACTTAATAAGAAAATTCGGGATATTACAGAACCGAACCGGAATTGGCAGTTTTCGAATTGGAATCGAAACCGGCGGTTCGGAACCGTTGGAATAGCCGGTCCGGTTCGGTTCCCTTCTCGAGAAACCGGGAACCGGCGGTTCCGGTTAAAAACCGGCGGAACCGGCAATTATTTATTTATTTATTTAGTTATTATGTTTATATCAAGATTTTATTTGTATGTGATGTTTAAATATCATACTAATTATTTGATATAACATTTTACTAGTATACACCATTTTTATATGAAATGCTTAATGTTATATTTATAAAGTATAATTTGTAAAATGAAATAGATTTTTCATTATTAAGTTATAATTCAAATTGAAATAAATACAAATGAAGAAAACTACAAAATTGTATCATACTAATTATTTGATATAACATTTTATTAGTATACACCCTTTTTTATATGAAATTCTTAATGTTATATTTATAAAGTATAATTTGTAAAATGAAATAGATTTTTCATTATTAAGTTATAATTCAAATTGAAATAAGTACAAATGTCGAAAACAACAAAATTGTGTATCATGTGAATATTATAATATCGTTGTTATACCCAACGTCTTCTTAGTAGCAGCCATCTTGAACCCCAGTCTGAAGCTTGATGGCGTCATCACGCTCCTAGAATTCTACTACAACGCCTTAGGTGATATGATCTTCGTAGGCAAGCCGGTAAGGAATGGTTAGATTTGCCTACCCTTGATCTTGTTAAGTCGAACCAAGATCAATCTTTGAGGTACCTATATAATGAATTCATAGAGAAGTATGGGGGGGAGTGTTGAGAGTTCTGCACGTAGTAGTAGACCAAAGACCACTTTTGACTTATGAATTAGTGGTGACAGTCAACGAGCTCGACAACTTCAGACTTTCTTTGAAAATATCGGCTCAGGTTCGTACTCACAATGTGATGAACTTTCTATGTATTTAAATGAACCCAAAACTGCAAAGCTAACAAGTGTAGGTCCGAATGAGCAAGATTTATTGAATTGGTGTTCACAAAGAACAGCACAATATCCAATCCTCTCCATTATGGCTCGAGAAGTCTTTGCCGTTCTTGCCTCAACGGTGTCGGTCGAGCAAGCATTTAGCAGCGGAGGATACACACTTGACGAAAGACGTTCAATAATGGCTCCAAAGAATCTCGAGGCACAAGTATTGCTTAAGGACTACACCTTAGTCGAGATGTGAGAGCAAGAGAACAAATGAGAGGAGGTCTTTCAAGATGATCCACTCAGCACCACCGAAGCAGGAACTGACACCGACACCTCTCAAGGAGAAACAGATAATTTCGACGACGATTTTAATTTCGATAACATTTAGTGCTGCCATGACAAATCTTAGACGAGTACTCTTTTTCCTCGTAGAGGTTTTAACGATGCTCGGCCTTTAGAATCAAAATGTGATCTCCAAGGGTTTAGGTGAAATAAATAAAAAATAAAAATAAAAAAAATTGAATAATCCTCTCATTTGTTATATTTCCAATTTTCTTACAAATTTCTCTTACAGTTTTCGATTATAATTCTCTTACAATTAAACTTGAAACAAATATAAATGAAGTATGCATATTTAAAAAAAAAAAATTAGGTGGTTCCATCCGGTTCGAACCGAAATCGATCCATAACTGTACAGTTAGGAACCAGAACCGGAACCGTTGGAGGGCCGGTTCAGTTCCGGTTCCTCTTCATCGGAATCTTAACCGGCGGTTCTAGTTCTGGTTTGAACCGCAACTGAAACCGTGGTCGGCTCTACCAGGGACAAAGATGGAGAAAGAGAACAAGCAGTAATCACCGCATATACCGAATTTTCATTTACTTTGAAACCATTACTTCCCACCACATAGAACTAATGCGAAGGAAAATGTTTGTAACCCAGATTTACATCAACCAAAAAATTATATTTTTGCACATGACTTTTAACTTTTGACCCAAAAAATACACAACATTTGGTCAAATGTTGTTTTTGCACATGACTGTTAAATTTTGGCCAAAAATTAGACGACCTTTTAATTATTTCTGATTTCCCCCCGAATTACAATTTTCCCAAAGTGATGTTGAGTTGGCTTTTCGAGATTGCCTACTTGGCGACGCCGAGCGTTTATTAAAACATTTTTGTTATTATTATTATTATTATTATTATTATTATTATTATTATTATTATTATTAAATGTTTGGCGTAGCCAAGTTGAAATCCTGAAAAGCCAACTCAACATCACTTTGAGAAAATTGCAATTTGGGGGTGTAAACAGTCGAACTTTAAAGGAAAAAGAAACAAATATGTTATTATTTTATATATTTGGATTTGGAATATTATGAAATCCAAATTAAATGATGTATTTATTAATAAAGATATTGAAGATAAATACTTCCTCGGTCCCCCATATATATGTAGGGAGAGAAGTGGCATGCAGTTTAAGAAAAAGTTTGTGTAAAGTGAGAAAAATAAGATAAAATAGAGAGAAAGTGCGAAAAGTAGGTAGAAATTGAGAAAAGTAAGAATACAGTGAGGATGAATAAGTTTTTTTATTTTTTTATTTTTTTATTTTTTATTTTAATAAGAGCATCATTCTATTTAAGGTAAGCACATATATATGAGGGACGTTCCAAACGGGTAATAACCACATATATATAGGGGACCGAGGGAGAATCAATTTTTTTTATTGATAAAAGTCAATATTGGAGAGCCAATAGAAATGTGACACCCAACCTAAAAGTCCATCATTGGGCCTAAAAGTCCACCAAGCCTACTCTTTCTACACATATAAATAAGGCTCTCCATACCACTTAAAAAACACACCAAAATCATATATACTCTTTGGCTCAAAATTTAGAGTGGAAATTCTCTACCAATTCTTTCTATTATTCAAGGCATTTTCGTAGAACCATCGGTGTTCTTTGTGAAAAGCAGCCAAATCCAATATTCAATTCGAAAATAAGACGAAAGTCCTCCGACATCGACGTTATAAAATTTAAGCCCATTAAAGTCAAACCAAGCTCATCATTCGATTCGAAAATAAGATGAAAATCCTCCGCAGTGACGTTATAAAGCTCAAGCCCAAGCCAAACTAGTCCAAGCTTACTGTTCGATCTGAAAATAAGACGATGTCGTACGGCATCGACATTATTTGGTTCGAGTCTAACATGAATTAAGACTAAAGTCATGCATGTCAACGTTCAAAAATATTCGTAGAAAAGAATCAGATAATTATACAAAAAGTGTACCCAAATATATATATTTCAATCCATAAATTTTGAATTTATATCTCAATTTCAGAAGTAATTATTAAATTAAATACATAAATTTGTATTTATATCGGGAAAAATCAAAACTAATTAAAAGGTCTTGTATTTTTTGGCCTAATGTAAAGTTATGTGCAAAAATAATATTTAACCAAAGATCGTATATATATATATAATTTTTGACGATAAACCTCTTTTTTATAAAAAAATAGAATATGTATGTAGACCCGGCAAAAAAAAACCGGAATTAGGGAGCCGAACCGGAACCGGCGGTCCGGTTTAGGTTATATTTTTCCGGAAGCGTGAACCGGCGGTTCCGATTCCGGTTCCAAACCGTTGGAACCGTTCTTTTTTATTTTTTAATTTATTATTATTATTTTTTATTTTTATTTTTTTAATTTTAATTTTTAATTTTATTTTTATATTGTTTATATTTGTTTGTATTTGATTTTTAAACTATAAATATGACAAATTTACATCATATGATCGTAGTCCAAACATAACATCATGTTTGTTTGTTTGATCGTTGGGATTTAAGTTGCAAAATGTTTGTTGAATGGTACTTATAAATATAGAGATGCTTTGTTTCCCATTAAATTAAGATGACGATACTCTTCTACCTAGTTTAATACTCCCTATGTCCCATTGAAACAAGGTTATTTCATTATTATAATAGACACAGTTTGAATAAAAATAGCCTTATTTCAATGAGACGGAGGGGAGTAGTTGCTAATGTCAAAACATCATTGTATGAGATCTTTCAAGATTATAGAGTAAAATATGATGACAATTTAAGTATAGACATCTATACTTCTAGCAATGGTGATAAGACGTCCATAGAGTTACAGCCCTAATTTTTATGAAGAGTTCGAAAACTATTTAACAACTATAGAATCTAAATGAGAGACAATCGATATGCCTTGAAAATCTAGAGAATCATTTATTGCTTAGAGATTGGACGCTTGCTGAAGATCGGCCCCAAGAAAATGACTACGATGACGATGATGAGAGCGACTCGGTTTCCGACACCGATGACAATGATGGTGAATTTGATTGATCATGATAAAAATAAAAGAACTAAGTTAAGTTTCAAGTATTGTGTTTGGTTTTGTGAGAATGTAAGATTGGATTTTAAGTTATTTTCATACTTTCAATACTTTGAAGTGAACTTGCTGCGAATAGTGTTAGAAGAATGATTATTAGTTGAATAATTCTGAATTTTTGATTTGAAGTTAAAGAAAAAAAAAACGACGGTGACGGTTCGAAACTGTAACCGACAGTTAGGAACCGGAACGCAAACCGTAAAACGAAAACCGAAAACGTGGCCAGGTCTACTAGTACAACTTTTTTCATTAAATATGAGACGGAATTAAAAAACATCGGTAAAAAAATAGTTTGGCTGGACTCGAGGTTACAACAGTGACAGTTAGATCCTAAATGGGCATTCAAAGTCGTTTATCTCTGTTGAGGAAATCATGCGAAGTTTGTTTCATCTTCTAAATCACACCCCTTTCCCCAAACTCTCTCTCCTCCCTTCCTCATTTCGATCTTCTGCAAAATCCTACCACTTCCGCCACTCAACTGTGCGAAGCTTTGCGGTTATGGCCGATGAGTTCGTTAGAGGAAATGTGCTCGAAAACGGCGTCGCTCTGATCACTCTAGACCGCCCTAAAGCTCTCAATGCTATGAATTTAGGTCTCACCTCTTCAAACCTCGTTTTTTGCTATCGGTTTCATTTTCTTCTATGAATTTGATTTGGATATGGGAGCTTAATTTGAAAGAAGTAGATGGTCCAATGCATATTAGTATTTTATTATGCCCTACTGTTGGTTCCTAAGTAACACCTACGAATTTCTCTCCTGATTTAGTTAAACTCGAGTTCTCATCATTTGTGCCCGATGGTTGCTGAATTGTGGGATTGATTTGAATTTTGATGTAGATATGGACGTCAAATATAAGAGTTACCTGGATGAATGGGAAACTGACCCTAGAGTGAAATGTGTTTTGGTTGGAGGTAGCTCTGCTCGTGCATTTTCAGCAGGCAAGTCTTCTTATTATTATTCTTACTATGAATTTCCCATTATCATTATATTGCTGGTGATATATATTTTTAGGGGTTTTACATTTTTATGATTTTGGAGAGGTTTTGAGGGTAACCGTTCATGATCAAGTGCAGGAATGGATATTAAGGGTGTTGCAGCTGAAATTCAACAGGACAAATCCACTCCTCTTGTCCAACAGGTTTCCTCTTCTTTTGTCACGAAATATATATTTGTTGTGTCTCTGTCTTATAGTTTTATTATGTGCAAGTGACATGGAAATTTGTCTTCGAAACTCTTTCTCTTTGTTGATTTGGTTGTTGTGAAGTGGCAAAGTCTTTCTGGAATCTTGATCTTTGCAGCTGAAACTCTTAGTTAGCTACATCATGTGCTGGTGGTGATGTGAAGCAGATTACAACATAAAAGCAACAGTATGACATGATTGAGGTTTTGTCGATCCAAAAGTGGAAAACTAATAAATGTTAAATCACAGGAGAAATTCTATGTCTATGTAATCATTTTACATCTTTTGTGTCTGCTAGAAGTTTTCTGTCTATATTATGATTCTTAATAATTGCCACATCTAAACAACTCTTAGTTAAGAGCTTGGGCTCTTAAGCTTTTTTGGGTCCCACATTAATTTTTTTTTTATAATTATTTTATTGTTTTTCTTTTTTGTTGTACATTCTTTTAATTTTTTTGTTGATATTTTGTTTTGTTTTTATTCAATTTTCTTCTTTTTTTTCTTTCTTTTTATATATTTATTTATCTTTCCATTACAATATTTTTTTTTTATATTTATTTGTCTTATTTCATATTTTGATCAATGTGGAGCAGCTTTTATGATTGTATTTTTATATTTTGAAGTTATGTTAATGCAAATCAAGAAGTGCTTATTTTTATATTTTGAAGTTATGGGGAGCATATTTTTATTTTTAGTTCTTATTCGGTGTAGAAGTGATTTGTGAAATGAATAAGTTGTGTGCTATTTGATGTATTATTGTACTTTCTATGATTATTTCAAGTTTAAGAACATTAGCTATTTTTTTTCCTCAAGTAAATTATATTTTGAATATAATAAATAAACATACTATTAAAATTATTTAATAATATATATTAAAAATAAGTCATTTAAAAAATAACAATTTAATTTAACAATATTGATATTAATCACAAAATATAATAGATAAACTATACATTTAATAATGATAAAGTAATTGATTTTGATGAAGTGGGACCCAATAAATATTATTAGAACCCAAAATTAGAGCCCATCATTGTGGAAATTTCATTTTGGAGTTCTTATCTAGGTGGCAATTTATAGAGCCCAATTTTGGGCTCTCCATTGTAGATGCCCTTACAAATTACACCTACCTGTAATAAATGTCAACTACTAATATGTTACATGTGGTGTTTAAAGATGCAATTATAGTGTACTGTTGTTACTTTGTTTATATATATATATATATATATAGATAGATAGGTTGTGCTATAAATTCTAGGGAATTAGTTTATCTCGTGAAATAAAATTAAAATAGTTAATGAACATATAAGAAGCAAATGGAGGTTCCTGATAAAGTCAATGCACTTGTATGATCATGTTACTCACTCTTGGAATAAGTTATTGCCATGCCTTCATTTTCTTTGATTGGTGGGACCACTTACAAAATCACGTTGATGCACAAGTTGCATGCAGTCCCCTTGTGCCTAGTGATGTCTTATGATAATCTGTATTCTGTTGGCTGTTGAGCTGCATGCATCCATTAAATTATTTTCTTCCTGCGAGTCTCAGTAAAGCCACTCATCATTTTGCACCGATTGTTAGGTCTTCACTGCGGAATATTCCCTAATATGCAAAATATTCGAGTACAAAAAGCCTTATATCTGCCTCATGGATGGTATTACTATGGGATTCGGTATTGGACTTTCTGGTCATGGTCGGTACAGGCTAATCACCGAGGTAATGATTTTCTAGTAATCATAGCTAATGCCACTGCATATTAGATAAAGATCTTAATTATGTATCTAAGTATCTTTGTGTATCAATTATTTCAGAAAACAGTCCTTGCTATGCCAGAAAATGGTATTGGCTTGTTTCCAGATGTTGGTTTTGCGTATATAGCAGCAAAAAGTCCTGGAGAAGGAGCAGTCGGTAAGTCCTTTGTTGTTTAGTTGGTTATACATGGGAATCCTTTGCTTGACCTTTCTCTTGAATGTTTTTGCTTTCAAGGCCAGAATGTATGGTTCAAGATAGTGGCCTGTATTATTCCATGTGCTTGTCTGTATATTGTAGATTACTCATATAATCATATAATCATATTCATAACTCTTCCCTTTCTACATTCTGCCTCTTATCCCCTTTTCTGTTTCAGGGGCTTATCTTGGATTGACTGGGAATAGAATATCAACACCAGCTGATGCTCTATATGTTGGTCTGGGAACACATTATGTGCCTTCCGAAAGCTTGTCTGCATTAAAGGAAGATCTCTTGGCAACCACCTTGTATGTTTTTTTCCGTAAGATAAATTTTGTTATGCTGAATTTTTTTTATTTTTTTATTTTATTTACTTCTAACAATGTTCTATTGGTTCCTTAAAAAAAACGGATGTTCCATTGGTTTGTGTTCTGCATCTGCTTGACATTTATACCTCACCATTCTACATCAGGTCTAGTTTTTTAGAGAATTGCGTCTCCATTTTTAACTTCATTTTTTTTTTCTTATGTTTGATTAACATAAGAAAATGCAAATGCAATATGTTTGATTGAATGTTGCTCATTTTATATCCACGTCATTAAGCATCTATAAGGAATGCTGTTCTCGAAAAATAATAATGCTTTTCTGTGTGCGATAATCTAATAAACTTTTCTATTATATGATGCAGTTCTGAGGACCCTGATCAGGACATCAGAAAACTGTTGGAAAAATATAGCAAACAGCCTGGGTCTGAACCTCGTTTGAAGTTGCTTTTACCTCGGATAATTTCAACCTTTGGAAGTAACAAATCTATGAAAGAGGTTATGGCGGAGCTGGAAAATCATCAGCAAAGTGGTGATTCATTGGGTGAGCACCATACCGATATTTAGTCCTCATCTTATGAATGTTTAACATGCATTTTCTCTTTCCCCCTCAACTGCAAATTTTCTTTTTCCTCCCTGCAACTAGGAAATAGTTTACATGCATTTTGTTTCTCTTTTTCTTTGTCAGTGGCAGAGTGGGCAAAGGATGCGTTGCAAGGGCTTAAGAAAGGAGCCCCATTTTCTCTTTGCCTCACAAATAAGCATTTTTCAAGAGTTTCTGCTGCTCAAGGAAATAGT
Organism: Mentha longifolia; assembly: GCA_001642375.2. Taxonomy (NCBI): domain Eukaryota; kingdom Viridiplantae; phylum Streptophyta; class Magnoliopsida; order Lamiales; family Lamiaceae; genus Mentha; species Mentha longifolia. The sequence continues at coordinate 18,149,814 of CM038117.1, forward strand.
AGTAACGAGTTATCCAAGGTAATACCCTAACTTTTATACTCCCAAGAACCCTCTCTGCAGAGGGTACTAGAAAAGCTTTGTTTGCTTAAACATTGATCTTCTAGTTTATTTAACATATTTTCTTCTTGCTTTTGTCCTGTAACATTCTCTTTCCAGCTGACTGGTGTTATGAAAACTGAATATCGAATTGCACTAAGATCGTCTCTTCGAAATGATTTCTCAGAAGGTGTTCGGGCAGTCCTAGTGGACAAAGATCAGGTAAAGGATGTTATGCCCCCTTCTATTAAGTTTTGCTTCCTTTACATCCTTTTAAACTTCCAGCTTTTGCATATATTGTATAAGTCAAGAAGATTTCTTATTTGAATGCTTACTCTCCATGGTTTTATCGTATAGCAATTATTACAGAGAACTATTTTCTGATTGGTGTACTTCAAGAGTTTTGTGGCAATGTAGTTAACTGGGTGTTATTTTTGTTTGTTATCAGAACCCCAAGTGGAATCCAGCAAGCCTAGATGAAGTAAATACTGCTGAAGTGGAAGCTCTTTTTGAACCTTTGGGATCAGAAGTAGGTGAATTGAATGTTTGAGTGGTGAATGCTGCTGTTTTCTCCAGCTAAATTTGCTACTGGGAACTGAAGAGTAACACCAGACTCTCTTGCAGACTTGCGGAGGGATGAAGTTGAAACTAAAAAGATGTTTATTGATATAATAATAAAATATTATTGCTACACTCAATAAATATATATATATATATTTTCAAAATATTCTTTTGAATATTATTGTTTTTATTTAAATAATCACCACGTAAAGAAGATTTATAAAACATAAAGTGCCATAAAAATAAAGACAAAAACTTGGGCTCTTTCACCAAACATTTAATACATTTAACCAAACATAATATTATCATTTTATACTTTATAAAATATTATAATTAGTACATATTAAGACTTATCTTATACTCTCAACCAAACAACTAGGGCTGTTGATTTTATACTTTATAAAATATTCTAATTTTACATATTAAGACTTATCTTATACTTTCAACCAAATAACTAGCACTGTTGATTCGTGCATCAGGTTGTTATCGTATCGATCAATAACGACCCAACCTGTTAAGTTCAAACTTGAACTTATAAAATATTACTATCATTTTCATTTTATACTTTATAAAATATTCTAATAATACATATTAAGGCATATCTTATACTTTCAACCAAACAAGTAGGGCTATCGATTAGTGCGTGTCGGGTTGTTATCGTATTGACCAATAACGACCCAACCTATTAAGTTCAAACCTGAACACGATCTGTTAAAAATTTGCTCAACCTGAACACGAACACGATACGATTTAATCAAATCTGAACACGACTCAAACTTGACATAAACACGATACTAACACAATTTAGTTCGTATTGACACGAACACGATATTAAAACAACCTGATATAACATGACACGATTATAACCTGATTTAACATGATACAATAACAAATTTAATACTATGTACTTAATAGTTCATAGCTTTATAATACTCATATTAATAACAACAATTCATAGAATAAGATTTAACATAACAAAAACAATTTTTTCAAATCATAAGAAAATACAAAATATTCTTAGGAAATTAATAAAATAATACTCCATATATTAGTTAAAAAAATCAAAATTGACAGCCCTACAAACGACCAATAGAGAAAAATCCCAATATGCTTCTCCGATCAATAAATTCGCGCCTGTCGAAATCTCTAGTTTAATTAGTTTGGGCTCTTTCACCAAACATCATAATTTCGAAAAGGTATATTGTATACAGGCGAGAGAAAAAGAAAAGATCTACAAATTCATAACTTTGGGTGGGGCAGAAAAAAAACTGCACAACAAATGGCGGGAACTCGATAAACCCTCGCCGTCGGAAGATCCATCCACGCTCGTCCTTTAGTGAAGTGAAATGTACGGTAACACCCCATTCGACGGCAGCGCCGCCTTCTCCGGCGGCGGCTTCATGCCTTCTCAGGCTACCCAAACCGCCGACACCTCCATCACTCCGACTAAGGTGCGGATTCGTAAACGACATCATAATTTTTCTTTACTTGTGTTGAAGCTTAATTATACACTATTTGTTTCGTCTCTAATTCTTTTATGCAAATCCTAAACCGGCAGTTTTTAAATGGAATTTGTGTATTTTTTTTTTATTGTATTTTTGTATCGGAACGTCGACAAGCTATTTGGAAGATGGTATATGGTTTTCTGTTACCATTTTGGATTGGAGTATTTGTGCTTGATTGTATTTAGTGGATTTGAAGTCTCACCAATTAGTTTCATTGCCTTCTGCTTTTGTGATTTATGCAGAGTCGCGAGGCACAGGGTTTACTTCCATTGACGGTAAAGCAAATAAGTGAAGCTTTTCAAGCGAGCGACGATAAGGCGAATTTTCTAATCGACGGAGTTGATGTGAACAATGTAGGCGATGCTTTCTCTTATAATACTGTTTTAGTTTGAACTATAATTCATTGCTTTGATTTTTAACTAGTATTATTCACTTAGGTTAAACTGGTGGGTTTGCTATTTGAGAAAACTGAAAGGGTGACTGATGTTGCTTTTGTACTGGATGATGGAACTGGTCGAATCGATTGCCACAGATGGTATGTGCTGGGGGCCTTCTTCTTTTTTGGGTTAAAATGATGCGAGAGATATATCTGACTTATTTTTGTCTTTGATTGCCTTAGGATAAATGAACCCCTTGATTCTAGGGAAATGGAGCCACTATCGTAATATTTTTCCATATCAATATCCTCTTCTTTTTATGGCTTTATATTTTCCCTATTGGTTCTAACTTGTCTCTCATTTACGGGACTATTAGAGATGGCATGTATGTCAAGGTTCACGGGCATTTAAAGGGCTTTCAAGGGAAGAAACAATTGATGATTTACTCCGTGAGGTATGTATTCTTTCATGGTTCTGGTACTCATTCATGCTGAAAACATGCATCTCCATCCTAGTAAAGGCATTACAATGTTATGATTACCTTGCATTTCTTCTTCATTTGCTTGCTAATAATCTAAAATTAAGTTTTTCAGGTGTTAACTTTAGCTGCTTCAGCTTGTTAACAAAGTTGCTAATTGAATTCTGCCTTTGAGTATATTTTTTTATATTTTTTTTAATCATCTGTAATAAGAAATTTAATTATATATGCTGCTACTATCAGGCGTGTCACAGACTATAATGAGATTCCAAACCACTTTGCTGATTGTATGTATGTCCACTGCTACAACACTAGAACACGGGTATGATGTACTGATTGATAGTCTTATCGTATGCTTTGGCCATCTTCCTCTTGATATCTATTCTTTCTTTCTTTTTTTTTTTTAAAATCTCTTCCACCACTTTTCTCTTCTGTAGAAGATGCAGAGTGCTCCCCAAGTTACAGGTCAAATGCCAAATTCAGCAGTAAACACCCCTTCAAAAGGTTACCAACCTACCTCATCAGATCATGTAAGTGAATCTTATAATTTGCAATGCTATTCTAAATGATCACACTTCCTATTTAATTGAGGGCTTGATCTACTTTGAATCTCAGTTTTCTGTACAATATAACAAGGAAGGGATCAAGGGCGTTGATAAACTTATTTTGGACTATTTGCAGCAGCCATCATGCGTGTAAGTTCAATGAATTCAGATCATCTGCATACGAGTTTTCTTTTTTCTTCTATATTTTTGCAAAAGGATTCTTTCTATGAATGAGGTTTCCACACATGTAAAATCATGGAACCCTACTCTACACATGATGATACTTGTGTGCCATAGCGGTCTTGACATATGATTTTTGGTATAATACTCCCTCCGTCCCAAACTAGTAGTCCTCTTTCATCACATTATACCTCACATATATTCAACAAAAGGGACTACTAGTTTGGGAGGAGGGAGGGAGTATATTACATTGTGCATTTAGAATGGCAATTTTTTTTTGTTTGTTAAAGTGGGATAGTATAGGCAGAGGAATGCCACGGAAGATTCTTTTTAAGTAGCAATATTGCAACAGTAGTTCCTCTCATTATGTTCTCTTACGATAAAAATACTACTCATAGTTTGTTTGAGAATCAAGTCTGATAAAATAATTTCCTTAGTTTTGATTTTTATTTTTTTGAAGCTCTTACATATCTCTTAGGATACCAAGCAATGATTTCAAAAACAATATAAATTACTTCTTTGTTGGTTTTTAATTTTAATAATGTTTTAATTACTCGGGACATCGGAAAGCAAAATTGCACAACCTTGTTGTGGGACCACTCGAACACATTGGGGATGAACAGAAAGGCATTAAATGCTTGAAGAGAATGAATGAAAACATTTTCTAACAGAAACATATTGAATAACATTGTTAATTTTCCAAGGGCAGTTTTAGCTGTTATCTGCCTATTTCACATCCCTGTTGAGTTTTTAAGTGTAAAACACATTTGTTGTTTTTTTTTTGTTTCTTCACAAATCATCTAGTACTAGTAGAAAATAAATGGATTATAAGTAGTCATCTATGACCTATAACTATATCTGTGAACTCAACAATTTCGGCCCTGTGCTAAGAAAGTACTTGGGAAGGTGTACTTCATCAGAAGGTTACATAACTGATGAGCAAAAATGTTCCAGATATACATCCACATCTAATATCGATGGTTGCTATTTTTCTTTTCTTAATTGAAACTATGAAGCTCTTTACTGTTTCAGTGCCCAAGTTAAAGGAATTCATCGTAGTGAACTTTCTCAACAACTGAGTGTTCCTGAGCATAAGATCATGTAAGCTCTCTCTTTCTCTCCCCCTCTCGGGACACATGCTTCCTTTTTTTGTCTTTGCGTTTATTTTTGCACTCTCTTGAGCAACATCTTCATTATATGGGTTTATTATGCATACAGAGAAGCTATGGACGTTTTGGAATCAGAAGGTCTAGTTTATTCAACAATTGACGAATTCCACTTTAGGTCGACTGCCAATGGTTGAAGTCGAGTATATAGGAGTAATGAACTAGGAGTAATGAACTTTGTTTTTTTGGAAGAAATGAACTTTTTGTTAGTGCATTAACAATGTAGTGAATCGTGATTTCATAATAGTGGTGGTGATCTTGACCTGAATTTATAACCGGAAAATTTTTAAACTCTGTAGCATCAGCTCCAGTTTTCTTGCTAAAGTACTAACGTTTAAATTCAAGTACTAATGTTTAAATTCCATCGATAGTTTCATTTGATTGATTGCAGACTATAAATTATACTCCAATTGGTATGTATTTTTGCGACGTGTATGACTAGGAGTATTTTTGATCTATACCCTATCATAAAAGTGTCTTATTTTACAAAATTTGATTTGCCTATTGTGCTCCTATAATAAATCTATTTTAATTGTATTTTCATAATTTAATATTATACTATAAACTTAATAAATACTTTTAGAATTTTAATTAGATTTGTAGTGTACTTCTATTATAACTCTTACTCTTTCAAAAATATTATTGTAGGGTATAGATTATATACTATTTACGCAGTTGGAGTAATTAGTAATTGATGATAAACTAAAGTTAATCAAAACCCCCGTTTTTTTAGTTTGTGACATTAAATTACAACGTTAACAAATAACAACTTAACATGGATAAATATTTAAAAAAAACATGGATAAATATTTTTAGTTTAATATATACGTTGTAAAAATTATAATTCAACTTTGAAATTTAATTATAACAAAGTTGACATTATAATTTGTTTTATATAATTTTGGAACAATTTGCTCAACAAAAATTAAAAACGTAAATCATTAACTAAAAATTAAATGACATACATATTGTGACGATATCCACCAGAAATACTCCAAACTGAATCACAAGAAATATGCTAATCTTGTATTGGTAAACTGTTACAGTAGTTTGCTGACAGTTGCTAGTTAGATGAACATCTTTTTATTTCTAAGTTTTGACATCATAAAAAAGGGAGAAATTGTTGGTATATACATATTAAGTGGAATTCATGATCAGATCAGATAAATATTTGATTGGGTTCTAAAGCTTGTTATACCTTACCTCTTGAAAAGATGTCCTTGTCACTAACATAGTTAGCTAGCTCACTTGTAAAGGAGCTTGACTTTACTTCACATAATGAAGACTGAAACAGCATGCCAGTCAGAAGTCAATGATACGCCCATGAGAAAGAAAACTAACATGATTATGTCCATGGCTCAGCATCAGAAGGGCTCAATATCATCAATTAGACTTATCCAAGCTTATTAGAAGGATCGCAAGTCTGAAGTTATCACTCAAGGAAGACACTGTTGCACCTACAATAATCAACATCAGATTTGAATGGTGAAGATCTATGTGTATGTTGACCATATCAGTTTAAGTGAAGACGGTATCAAACCGACAAGATCAATCAAGTGAAGATAGCTCAATCAGTGCAAAGAGAATGCATTGATGGATTAAGTCGAGGAGAACCTCATTGACTTCAAGCCAATTACAAACTATCCGTTAAGAGTGTTGGTGATGCAACAACTACCTACTATCTCTCTAACACACTACCAAAAGTTTCAGCAGTTTTCAGTAGAAGAAGTCAATGTTCAAATTAAAGCTCCTGCATAAACGCTTTATTAATGGAAGCCAAATGTTTCGACAGTTTCGGAAAGAAGACGTTATGGCAGGGCGCATGCTCCACGTAGAAACCTATGGAGCTATCTCTCCTACGAAGTTTACTCTATTATAAATACAAAAGTTCTACATCCATGAAGAGTGTGGGTGCGGCAACTACACAGATAGAGAAGGAAAGCAGCATTGCGCATTTTCAGAGTCAAATTCAAGCCTCTCTCTAAGGATCTCCAATTTCCATGAACCTCATGTTCTAACTTAGAGATCCTTATCTTTTGTTTTCCCTCAAGCTTAAAAGATACATCCATAACCTAGAGAGAATCTCACAGTTGAAAAACCCACCCTTAAATCAAAATGAACCTAAATAGGGATTGATGAGTGATGTTAGTCGAGTTTAGTGAGGGATTGAGTATAGGATAAGCTCATGGTTGCCTGTAAAACCATGTTAGGCTGCTGAGTACCCGTAAATTTTGATTAGGCTCTTGGGTGCTCGTAAACACCAAAGTTAGGCGGCTCGGAGTCCTTTGTAATCCCAAATGATTTTAGTTTTCTAGTATGTGAGATCCAAATCACTTTTTCTTGAAGTATAACACAAGAAATTCCTAAATGAAGGGAGATGGCATCAATTGAGGTACAATGGATGTAGGTCATGTTGACCGAATCACTATAAATTGTGTGTTTTTGTATTTCAATTTATGTATAGTAAAACCTCCTTCTAAGAATACTCTATATAGGAATACTTCTCCATAGTAATAAAAAATCATTGTCTCAACTCGGGACTAGTTATATTTAGGATTAACCTTTACATTGTAATAAGTTGTATTTTTTTTCTGGTCTCGTCTTAAGGATTTATGCCTCCATATAGGAATAATTTACAATATATAAAAATATACATAATATCATTACACAAAATTTAAGATGACCTAAAATACTCATATATGGTTGATTGTGATAACATTTTAATTTTATAGGTTGTCACTATATCTTTCAATTTGCGTATAGGTAATAACTCATCTACATATACACTCTGTTGTTTTAACAAGGTGAATGCATAGTTTAGTCAAATTTATACTCCCTCCATTTCGTCGAAAGGGTTATGTTTCTTTATTTTGTACATCACATATATTCAAGAAATATAGCATTTTCGACAAAATAGAGGGAGCATTAATTAGGTACATGAATATGTTAAATGTATCTATGTGATATAGTATTTAATTGAATACTTAAAAGATATTTTTCTATGTAAAACTCTACATAGGAATAACCTCCATATAGTAATAATTTCTTCTGATCCCGACAATATGACTGTATAGAGATTTTATTATATTAACTGTTATCATACAAACTGATAAATATGAAATATGCATAAACTTTTCTAAGTATTTATGTGACTGATACTTAGTCAGTCACATTTGTTAACGTGACAAGCAAGCATGCTCACGTTTACAAGCTTAAAGGAATAGAAGTTTTCTACTAATTAAAACGAGTCACGTTGTCCGATAGTTGTCTGGTTATTAGCCTGACGATTAAAGTCAGGTAAAGTGAAGCTCAACATATCAGTCTCATAGTAAGTATCGTTTGACTTTCTTAACATCAGTTAACATACACATTATCATCCCTCATTTTATGTGGGTTACTCGTTTTGGGACCAACATGGGTTCAAATTTACCATTGTTTCTTGATATAGGTGGCCGCAAAATGTCACACTCAGTCTATCTGAACCAGATATGTCATAACCGGAAAATTTTCTTCTCTCAACATAAGCGTTGCTCAAAAAAGGTTAGATAGCTGAGATTTTTTTGTCAAAAGCCTGTCATTTTTCTCTGCTATCTTCGACAGACCAATCTGAGTTCCGATTTCAAGAAATCACACATCGAGGCATGTTCTGCAAATTGAGATTCTTAATACTGACATAGGAGTATATCATTCATTCAGATCGCTCGCCGAACGTGTCTCTCAAGCATAGTAGAAGAGATGCAACAAAACCATCATCAATATCTATCTGCAAACAATACTGAAAGAAATGACTGATAAATTTGTCAAAAAAAATAAAATAAAATAAAATTGACTGATAAAAAAAAAAAAAAAAAGCACAGTTTCAGCCCAAGCCCATGAATAATGATAGGTTACAACAATTACAAACGACTCGCCTACATATTAATAGTATGTCCCAGTCAAGTCAGCACCCGACTGTTGCTGCTGCTATGGAAATGGAAGAGCAGAGACGAAATCAAAACATATACAAAATATCCCGGAGCATAAAGCGCAGAGACAACAGCCTCTACAACGCCCTCCGCTCCATCTACGAGGACTCCATCTTCGTCGGAGAAATCGCTCAGCTATGGCCGGAGCTCCCACTCCTCGCCAATCTCCGCTGCGGCCTCTGGTATTCCCCCAATTTCCACTCCAATTGTTACTTCAAATCCACCGACGGCCACACCAACAACCTCTCTTTCAGTACCGCCCGCCTCAACCTCCATGTCGCCCTCCTCGCTGGTACTCTCTCTTTGACTGCTTATTTATTTTATTCTTATGGAAAATTGGTTTGCCAATGCCATTATGCGATGTTTGGAATTAATCCAGTGGTGTGATAATAAACATCATCTTCTCAATTGGCGAAGAACGAATCTGCATATTTGTTTCAATGTAAAGTTCTGCATATTTGCTATTCTCGCAAGAAAAACTCGTTCTTCAAATGATTTAGCAAAACGAGAATTTAGGATTTTAGTTTATTTTGAAGTTCGTATATATTTAGGAGCATTATTACCCGTCATAAAATTCATCATCTTTCAAAAGGTTCTTCATCTGAATCACTAACTTTATATGACTCGGCCTCGTCTTCAATTACACGTATACCATGATATTCGATTTCTAATATTCGAATCAAAGCAACAATATACTATTTGAATTTGATCTTATCCGACCTACCAACTCTGTGTTCCGCCATATTACTATAGATTTCATATTTGATCTTATCCGACCTACCGACTCTTTGTACCGCCATATTACTATAGATTTCATAAGCAGCACATTGGTATGTAGGTATAATAAATCTTAGTACCTTAACTGCAGCCTCTACTGACGTACATGTGTTCCATAGTCGCTAGATTTTCGCCATAAATTTCATTAAACTGAATATGCTTGAGATGTATAAGGCAGCTAAACGTCTATTCTTTGATCATGATACTAAGTCTTTCACTCCATTGATGATCAAAGAATCTACGCATGTTCAGGTTAATGAAATTTATGGCAAAAAACAAGCAACTATGGAAGATATGTACGTTAGTACGAGGCTGCTGTGGCCTGTGAAAGTACTAAGATTTATTATATTATGTACCAATGTGTTGTAGATGAAATTTATGGTAATATGGTGGAGCGAAAGTTGGTAGGCCGGATAAGATCAAATTCGAACAGTTTATTGTAGCTTTGATTCGAAAATTAGAAATCGAATATCATGGCATACATGATGACGAGGCTGAGTCGTATGTGATTCACATAGAGAACCTTTTGAATATGATAAATTTTACGACGGATATAATGCTCTGGAAGTGATTGTCATTAGCGATGATGAGGACAAGTAGAAAAATGGATGATTTGATTTTTCTATCATTTCTTTTACTTATAAGATGGTCGGAATAAAGTTTTTCTTTGTAAGTTAATTCTTGAAATATGTATTTTGTCTAGATTTTCAATGTTACGGGTTAGATCATTTTAGTCATATGTTGATCACCGAAAGGTTAATACTAGCAATAAAACTGTTATTTTATTGTTTTCATTTGTTGAGTGATGCTGATTCTAGGATCTGTTTGTGAATTTTAAGTTTGTGTCATAGACTTTTATTCACTTCAATTATCACATTGAACTATAGGAGATGGCGTGTGGTCGTCCTCAGGGTTCTAGGGAATAATAACTAGGGGTACCGATAACTGGTAATCTGGGATTATTGGTATCGTTCTCAGTACTGAGTACCGGTAAACCCGGTTCCGGTCTGGTAACCGGTACCATGCAACATTAATAATTCCGGTACTTGGTTAACCGGTTACCGGTTACCGGACCGGGTATCGATTAAAATAATAATATTTTTAATTTTTTATTCAATTATATTATTAATTATATGATAAATTAAAAATTACAATCTCTAATTATATTGTTTGTGAAGTTGGATGATCTTCTAGAATTACTTTTTGTTTGGATTTGGATTGAGATTTTTGATTTTATGAACTTTTATACTCCCTCCGGTTCATAATTTCTTAGACCTTTTATATTAATATGTGAGGTATAAAATAATGAAAAGTATCGGAAATCTTGAGTCGGAAGCAGTATAATTTATAGTTGGTATTTGACATTTGATTTGTTTATGGTATTTGAAATAGAGATTAGTGAATTTATTATTTCGAATTGTTGTTGGATTTGTTTTAAGTTTTAAAAAAAGAAAAAAAAAACATTTTGAATTTGAAAAAAAATATGCCGGTACCATAACTACCGGTTAACCGGTACCGAACCGGAAACCAGTAAAAAGTATTCGGTGCCGGTACGGGTTCCTAAAAAATAGGTTTTTTTTGGTACCAATTAACCGGAACCGGATCGGTTACCACCCCTAATAATAACAATAATGACAACGAAGGTTCTTCAACACATATTACTGTCAATTGAAACCTAATACGGATTTTGATAGCCGCAGACCAGACCTTTGTTCAACAACAGAGTCAAGGCAGGCTACCGTTAATCCACTCAACAATGTTTCAGCATCGCTCGTCACTGATCATGTCATTGAGCACTTTCGAAGATACACATTTCTTAGATTTAATGGGAAGAGTGGACCTTTGGCCTTTGAGGAGTAGATTATGGAACTTGAAAGAAATTTTTAACATATAGAGTGTGCAGACACTCACAAAGTGTCATGTGCAGTGTTCCAATTTACTGACGAAAAGTCTCATGGAAACGGAATGACTGAAGACGAGTGTCGAAGTCTCACGTGGGGTAGATTCAAAAGTTAGAAAAAGGAAAAAGAAAGAATAACTTAGTCTTACATTCGCTATTCTCGCAAGAAAAACACATTCTTCAAACGATTTCGAAGAATGAGAATTTAGAATTTTTGTTTATTTTGAAGTTCGTATATATTCAGGAGCATTATATCCGTCATAAAATTCATCATCTTCAGAAGGTTCTTCATCTAAATTACTTACTCCGTGCTTAATATGACTCAGCTTCTTTGTTCCATCATATTACCATAGATTTCATAAGCAACATATTGGTAGGTAGGTATAATTAATCTTTGTACTTTGACTGCAGTCTCTACTAACGTACATGTCTTCCATAGTCGCTAGTTCTTCGCCATAAATTTCATTAACTTGAACATGCGTGAGATGTATAAGGCCGCTAAACATGAGTTCTTTGATCATGACACTAAGTCTTTCACTCCATTGATGATCAAAGAACCGACGTTTGGAGGCCTTATGCATCTCACGAATGTTCAAATGAATGAAATTTATGGCGAAGAACTAGCGACTATGGAAGATATGTCCGTCAGTACGAAGCTGCAAGCAAAGTACTAAGATTTATTATACCAATCTGCTGCTTGTGAAATCTATGGTAATATGGCGGAAAGAAGAGTTGGTAGACTAGATAAGATCAAATTTGAACAATTTATTGTTGCTTTGATTCAAAAATTAGAAATCGAATATCATGGTATACATGTAATTGATGACGAGCCCGAGTCATATGAAGTAAGTGATTCAGATGGAGAACCTTTTGAAGATGATGATTTTTATGACGAATATAATGCTCCGGAATATATATGAACTTCAAAGTAAACTAAAATCCTAAATTCTCGTTCTTCTAAATCATTTGAAGAATGAGTTTTTCTTGCGAGAATAGCGAACGAAAGACTAAGATTTCTCTCTTTAGCTTATTCATTTTTAATTATATGCTTAGAATGATGTTTATTTTCAGTTTCTTTCGCATCATAATATAGCTTTGTTAAAATCAAATCAGGGTGTTACAAACCTTGCCTTTTTCTTTGTCATATCATGTATCAACACAATGTATGTCTGAATTTAAATTAGTTGTATTGTTCAAGACTTATTCCATATTTTTCTATTCTCAAGTGGTTGTTATGGCTGGAACAGGGTGTATTTTCAACCACATATTTTGGCCTGTTAAGTTAGTTGCTGTAATCCGGGACGCATATTGACTTTTTTCTATTTGCTTTTCCATGGGTAGCACAGAGGGGAGGATGTATAATTGTTGATTCAACACGAAAAGGAAAGAGATTTCCTGACAGCATGTCCAAGACTATTCCTATTTGGACGTGTGTCTTAAATCGTGCAATTCACAATTATAAGAGAAGACTGGAGTCACTTGATACATGCAGTTGTCTTCATAATGTGAGTGGAATGTTATTGGTTCTTGGCTGTCTTGCTTCTAAATTTAATCGTTGATCTAGGAGTTTCAGAATGTCCTCATAGAGCTTTTCCGGCTTCAATTCTTCCATAAGAAAATCAATATTTGAGACATACAAACCCCTTTGATCATCACATGTGGCCTTAAACAACCAGTAAACTTCTAATTGATCAATCACTACTCTGAACTTCACATGTGCTGTTTTTTGAGTTTGGAAAGAAGAGATGTAGATTTAAAAATATAAAAGAAGATGAAAATATTGAAGTAGGCTGTAGGCATGAAGCTGATAGTCCAGTTTTTAAGATTGGTATGACTTATAAAGTTAGTCTCGAGTCTTGACTTAGGTTCAAAGAGAGGAATAGAAATCAACAACAGGAGAAGCTTTGGATATGGATATTCCACACTGAAGTGTTGTAGCGAAAATTCTACAGTTTGAATGGATCAGTTATTCAGTTGTGACTTGTGAGGTGAGTGAGAAATGAAATCAAGAAATGTGCTACCGTTGTACCTCTTGATTTAGAAGTACTTGGGCCAATTAATTTTTCATGGCAGTAAAACAAACCTCTTCACATACTTGTGCTCACTAAATAGTATGATTGCCTCCTGTATATAATTCACTAGGGTACAAACTATGAGTTGTACTCAAGTTCCATCTAGGCAGATAAAGTAATATATCGTTTTGCAACATTGTCAAATACAAAGAGAAGGTTGCAACTTGTAATGATCGATTAACTCGTTGGATTCTTATAAGTGGCTGTATAGCCTGTATTGTTTCACCAGTTGCTTTCTCCTTTTGATTTCCTGCATGTACGAACCTTTCATGACTTTCCTTCTTCTTCGTTTGTTAGATAATAACAATCTCCAATTTTGTCCATGATATCTAGATGTCCTATTGAAGGTTCTCCTGGTTAGGTTGAATAAGCACTTCATAATATTTACAATGCATTACAGTTGACTTCCATTTTTCTTGTTTAATAGCAATTGGACACCTCAAATGAGCCGGTGAATCCTGACAAAGGTTCTTGTGATTGGGATTGTTCCTTGCATCTTCCCCTCTGGGTTTCAGACACTGAGAAAGAGATGATCAACAAGCGTTTGGAAGATTGGAACACAGAGTTAGAGGCCAGTGGTGCTGACATTGCCTCAATTGCATTAGATTTAAGGAAACCTCTAAGGCCCTTATGGATTTCACAGAAAACTGTTATCTGGTTAAATGAAGTACCGGAATATGATTCTTGGGATTTTACACCTATCATACTTGTTTCGGGATCATCTTCAAGCGGCTTGATTCAGCAGCGAACTACCTCCGAATTTAGTTGGAATTATATTGCTGGAGCGGGAGATGATGAAGAGAGTTGGGCTAGAGGTTTATCACCAGACCTTTTCTGGAAACATGCGAATGATATAATAAGCTCGGGTCCTGATCTGTGTAACCAAAAGATAGCAAATATTGTTGAGAAAGACCGAGTTTCTCGTGCACAGAGGGGAGAAGATGCACCTCAGGTGTGTGTCAGACCTTCTAAGTGCCTCGGGAGTACAAGTAAGTTTCTGAGTGAAGAGTCAATATTGTTGGATAATGGAATGATGGCTGAGGGTGAGAAGTCAAGTTACAGTCATTGCATATCGTTTTTGGGCACAACCAACATTGCCATTTGCAAATCTCAACTTGGTATTACTTTTTACTTGGAAATTTATTGAATTTTGTTGCTGCTTCTAGTTACAGTTTTTAGTTTAAATGAGGAAAATCAATATCAGTTTGCACACCATTTGGCTCCTAACTTGGAAAAATGAGAGCCTAACTCCTAAGTGTAATATTGTAAGTTGTTCCTAAAAATATTCCTGAAAGTTTATCCATGCTAGATTATATTGGAGTAAGCAGCATGAAGAGACCTAGAAGTTTTTCTTCTAGTTTTCAAACCTATTTTTTTGATATCCTAATTTGCAGCCACGGAAGTCCCTCCAGCATGCTCCATATTGAACTGTGATAAGGAATCATTTTCGGTCTCTCCCTGCAATTCTGAGATGTATTTGCACTTGCCAATTCTTGTATGTACCACTGCTGATTAGTTTTATTCAATTTGATGTTCTGCTTTTCTTTATCTTTCTTTTCTTTCATCATTTATTTGTTTATTTATTTTTGTCTCCATGGAATTATGACTGTTTCCTTTGTTTACTTTCCTCTTCTCTTGGCAGGACTCCAAACTTGACCGTTTTTCTTTGTTAAGAAATCTCCCATCTGCTCTAAGCTTTGCCCAGTTGCAGTTAAGACAGGGGAATACACTTGTAATTTGTTGCTGTAATGGTAAGCATTCTTATATTGCATTTAGTGCTCGTTTGGTTCAAGTTGGGTAACGGAAAGAGAATGGAATCAAGTCAAGTAAGGGAATGATAATAGTAATGGTTACTTTTATTGAGTGTTTGGCTCAATAGTAGAAAGAGAGTCACTTGTGAGGAGAGTTCCCTTTCTCCTTGTTTCCCCTCCTTCTTGAAGGGTAACAATGTAATGGATTTGATTACCCCCAAGTAAGGGAAATGGATAGCCTATTACTCAAACCAAATAAAATGTAATGGAATCAATTACTTGATTCTCTTTCCATACCTAAAAAAACTTGAACCAAACATGGCCTTAATATAAAAGATGTAATGATATGATAAATATTATATATGTATATATAAAAATGAAAGATTTGTCACACTTCTTGTTAAGAATGTGAAATTTGTCACTTGATAGTTTCAAAAGGATTCGAATACTTTGGATGCAATCGTGTTCAACCAGTAAGACATTTGTTACAACGTACTCTAGTTCATATGTGTCGGGGAAATATTCGTAAATAGTCAGGATGAGAAACATTTTTGTTGTTATATGCATGCTACATATTCAAATAACTAAGTAGATCAATGTTTTATTGCTATGATTTATGCATCCTTTCCTAGTTCCTCCTTTAATTTGACTACTTTGTTTACATCTACTAGTAGTTCGTCTCTCTCTCCTCAAGTTCCCTAGAAAAATGCATTTGCAAGTTCCTTCTTGATCTCCATTTTCCTTACGGACCGACCTTAAGACATTTTTTTTTGCATGATACTTCAATACATATGATTGAGTTTGATGTCCTTGATCGGGCTGATATAACATATATTTTCTCTTTTTCTTTAATTTTGCAGGAGAAGATATTAGTATATGCGTTTGTTTGGCTGTTTTTACATCCTTTTACGATGAAGCAGGTACTTAATGGAGTATAGGCTTTAAAGATTTTTCTCTCTTATTAAAATGTTTAGGGGGCGTTGTTTACTTCTGCTGATAAAGAGTGATAACTCTAACAGGTAATTTTGACGATGGAAGATCATTCAGTGAGAGACGAAGAATCACGAAAATGGAGCTGCGGAGAAGATTAGTGTTTATATGCAAGTATATTGTTAATGCGCGGCCATCACGGGGAAACTTGAAACAAGTGTTCGCATGTCTCAGCGGAGAATGCATCCCTCCTCCTGTTCCATAAGGAATTCATTGTTCATATATAAGATCCTATAGCTAACTGTTGAAATATTACATTAATATCCTGATTTTCTTTACTTGTGGCATGTAATCATATGCAGTTCAAACATGATGAGTTGGTGTAAGCTTTTGGGGCAGGGCAGAATATTTCAGGGCATGGAGGTTTTTTTTTTTTTTTTTTTTTTTTTAGGGAGACGGCATTTGGTTTAATATACATAAAATTTTGTCCATTTTTCATAATTTTTTTTTCTTCTCTTCTATATACATACATCAACTTTACATTTATCGCAATTTCCTCACCATTATAGATCAACCAAATTGAAACTGATGTGCAACTTGAATTGTGCATTTTAAGATTAAACACGAAATTGAAAATGAGTGTGCAAGTGTATTTGTGTTGCGTTAAAAAAAACAAGATGATGCCATTCTATGTGGATGATTAGGGCTTTTACCGTCTCACACTAGCTTTGTTTTTTTTACCAGACTAGTGTGACCCCGTGCGATGTACGGATGGAGATTAGTGCTTTGATCCCATGTTTATGAAATATAGTAAACATGAATCTATATTCTATATAGATAAAACATTAATTTAAAATAAAAAAACCCTTAAATAGATGGATGAGATTCAAAGGTTTTTGTTTAAGGTGTATACTTAAAGAAAAATAACTATAAATAAATAAATTAATACTATGAGAAAAAAATAATTAAAAACTACTATCTCCGTCTCATTTAAGTAGGGACGGTTCCTGTAGATACAAGAATCAAGAGAGTAGAGATTGTGTGGCCATAATTAATTCTGAGGAGAGAGAGTTAATTGTGGCCAAGTATTCTTTGCCATTTAAGGAAACAGGTCTATTAGTTGAGACGGACCAAAACGGAATACAAGTCTACTTAAATGAGACAGAGGTAGTACTATAAGCCACATAAAAAAACAAAAATAATTAAAACAAATATAAAAGGGAAAATAAACAAAAATACTAAAAGTAATATAAAAAGGGAAATTAAATATCGAGCAGCCCATCAAATTTTGTATCTTCATTAGAGTCGCATCTTCAACTTCTTCACCCTGCAGCGGCTTCAACTTCTTCCAGAATCGATCTCTCAATTCAAGGCCATGTCTTTCATCTCTCATCTCTTGCTTTCTCTAATTCTATACAGACCAAGAATGTCTCGATTTCTCTCTCACCAATCTACATCCACTACCGCCGCCTTAGCCCCCACTTTCTCATATAACCGACCATCATATCAAAATTGGCGTCGCCGCCGTTCACTCACCCTAGAAGGGTAGCTCCAAAGACGACGGTGTGTGGATTCTCTTATTGTAGTTGTGGAAGAAGGAATCAATCATTTTTATAGAGGTGCAAAACTTGGAAGCTACTTAAGCTTGGGCTCCAAGAATAAATCTAGGTTATCAATGCTAAAAAAAACATAAATATATAAATTGGTTCAAAGGTTTGTAAATTGGACATTATTCATTAGTTTTTGAGAGGACATAATTCTATTTGCAGCCAACTATTTGGCTTTTAAATATGGGGCAAACCACCATCTACCATCTCCCACATAAAAAATATTAAATCTACCCACCCCTTTTAATTTACACCCCAAATACCCACTTTTTGTAAATTGGACAATTGTACTTTTACTTTTTCCTTTTTGCACATGAACACTCCCCTCCTCTCTCTCTCCTCTATCTTCTACACGCCAATCTCTTCCTCTTTTTTTTTTTTTTTTTCTCTTTTTTTGTAATTGTTAACTTTTTATTTCAGGATTTTTTTTATTTTTCAGAATACTTATTATTTTCGTTATTTTTTTCCCATTCCTTTTCTTTTTTCCTTTTTTTTAGTTTTCATTCTTTTTGTACATCAATTTTTCCCCCCTTTTTTTCAAGAGTTATAGGCATTTTTTTGTATTTTTTTCTTTACTTTTTTTTTCTCTTTTTATTTATTTATTTTTCTTTTTTATATGAACAGGGGAGTGGTAGAAGGTACGAAATATGAAATTCGTACTAAAAATCGAATAAGAATTTCATAATTCATTTTAGATACAAATGCACAAAAAAAAATAAAAAAAATCAAATTGCGAACATGGAACAAGTACGAAAATGTGTAATTTGTAGCAAAACAAGACCAAATGTGGAACGAACAAGTACTAATACTAATATTCGGTACGAATATTGTTCAATTCGACCGATTACCTATGATTATCGGTACGAATATTGTTCAATTCATACCGATTACCTATAGTGTAGTATGAATTCAAGAGCAAATGGAAAACAAACATATAGTGGCAAAACCTGTTGGGATATTATGTTAAGGGGGAACTTGAATCAAGTAATAAACAATTTATTTTGATTCGATTCCAAAATCCTCTTTTGAATATTTCCCTTATTATTTTTGATGAACTAGACAAGTTTTTATAAAGCAAAGCTTACTTGTTAGGAAGCTTTATTTTTAGTCTAGAAGCGTTGAGAATGGAGTAGTCAGAGCTCGCAAAGCGTTAGGAAGCGAAGCGACTCCAGCAGTAAAAGCGTCAGCAGTGAAGCATTGACAAAGTGTCTTGGAGACGCTTCAGATAAAGATGCTAAGAGAGAAGTTTCCTTTCAGTAGAAGCGAAGCACTCTCAAGTACAGCTCACCCAAAGCATCTCTGATATAGAGCTGAAATCAAAGCGTCAATCAGTACAAGTGTGACATGTTTGACTCGCAGAATCCAAGTTTGAATTTCAAACTCTCGGATGTCTGACATCTCACAGAATGAAGCCTACGTGTCATCACACTATTGCACAATGGAAACAGCTACAATCCAAGAAGTCAAAGTTAGGTAAAGGCGGACATCCCTTCCTGACTCTTACAGACTGACACGCCGAATTATCCAATATTAAGGAACACGCAACCTCTTCTCTCTCAACGGGAAGTAGGGTTCCTTACTATAAATAGAAGGAGTTGCACACACACTAAAGTAACGCACATACAAACGATTCAAACATTCACATTTGCAAGAACTCAAGCAAATTTCTTTCTAGTACTTAGTTCTTCCAAAGCGGTTCACTTTAGTGTGTCCTTAAGAACTTGTTTCTTAAGTATTGTAACTACCTCACTTTCTAGGTTCAATCTCTTATATCCATAGCCTAGACTCTTGAGAATCCTTATCCCTTACTTGTGAGTTCATTTTAAAGGATTCTCATACTTACAAAAATCCAAAATCCCAAAACCCAAGTCTAGAGTGAATAGATTTATCGAGTTTTTGTGAAAAAGTGTGTTGTTGTATGGTTTCTCGAGAGCCAGTAAAATCTCTGAGGATTCAAGTGCAAGTTTGTTATTTGCCTTGAATCACTTCCCCTTGGAAGTATAAAATAAGGAGTACCGAGTGAAGGTATTCATCCCGTCGTGGATAGAGTGGATGTAGGAGAGGTGCTCCGAACCACTATAAATTGGTCGTCTCTTTATTTTAAGTTATTTATTGCTTTGATTATTCGCATACACACACTCACCTTTTTAATATTAACAAGGTTTTAATTTGCAAGATAAACTTTAAAGACTCTTCACATTCCGCACCGTATCACACGAGCGAGAGGCTTTGAACGCTTCACTTAGCTTCAAAGTGTCTACTCGTCTAAAAGGCTGAAAATCACAAGAGAAGTTACACTTCTCTACACATGTATTCACCCCCCCTATATGTGTGTAAGCGCCTTTCGGGACCAACAAGTGGTATCAGAGCAGGGGTTCTAACTGACCTCTGTTTCTGAATACTGGCAGCGCGAAAACGCTATAGTAGGTCTACCTGAACCGATCTTTCCAAACTTGCATTAAAACCTCACTCACTACATATTGCATCTTTCTAATCTCTTTTTCAAGATGTCTTCCTTAGCACAACTTCCTCAGTTCTCGATCGAGGGCTATACAATGTGGAGCTTCCGTGTAGAGTCCCATCTCGCTTCACTTCATGACCGCATACATGAGGTTGTCGAAAAGGGACCCATCATAATCATGAAATGTCTATTGAGGAACCGTGAAAAGGAGAAATCCGTCGACCAAGACGGTTAACCCTATTGACGAGGAAGAAAGCGCTTCCACCGATGTCTATATCGTAAAGCCTAGAGAAGAATATACGACCAACGACTTCAAAGCTGATAATCTAGATTGGGTGGCGCACAACGTGATCCAGTCAACCATCCCCGACGCTTATCTCCCAAGAATCATGAAATGCAAAACGGCGAAGGAGATGTGGGAAACTCTTGCCTTAATCTCACAGGGCACGGAGAAAATTAAGGAAAACAAACTCTCTGTATTGATGCAGGAGTTTAATGTTCTCGCAATGAAGAGCAATGAGAGCATGGAGTCTTTCGAGACTCGAGTTCTGAGAATCACCACAACTGTGGCTTCCCTAGGGAAAGAACTCACCTTCAAAGAGATAAATCAAAAAGTGGTTCGCGCTCTGTCTGGAAAATGGCAGACAATGAAGGAACTCTTCCTCTCACAAAAAGAATTGGGAGACATGTCTCCAGAAATGATGTTCTCCGAATTCAAAGCGATCAAATTTGACTTATTCAAGAAAGAGCTTTGTGAGGATGAGGAGGAGCTTCTAGCGAAATCAAAGAATCTAGCTTTCAAAGCCGCAGTGGAAAACACCACCATTGAAGCCGACACTCCCAACAATGAGGTTGCAGAAATGTCGAGAGAAGAACTGGCTGATTACGCTCTCTATCTTGTTAGAGGGTTTAACAACTCCAACGCTAGAACGGACCAAGTATAAACGATTCTACAAATCTTAAGGCTAGAGCTCACGCTTCACCCCACGCGATGGGAAGAGAGATGACAAATCTGCAGCCGTCCCTAGAGATAAAGCCAACATTGAGTGCTACGAGTGTCACAAAATGGGGCACTACAAAAGTGAATGCCCGAAGCTCTCAACCAAAGAAAAAGATGAGGTCAAAGCTCGTCGTGAGGACAGCCGTCGCGCTCTCGTAGCTGATGCTCCCGTCGAATCCAAAATGTCCATGGACCATGATGAAGATCAGTTCACTGATGATGAATACGATTATAGTTGCATGTCAATAGAAGCTGAAATGGAGGTAAATATTCTGAATCTAATACTCTTCCATTATCACTAGGTAGTGAATATGGTGACGGTGAGGATGAGGCTTTCAGCTTGGAAAGTGATCTCTTTGATGACTATTTAGAGTTGCTCAAGAATCACGAATCCTTGCAGGAAGTTCTCATTAAGTTCAGAAAAGAGAACGACAGATTAGCCAATACACTCGAGTCCAAAGAAAAGGACATATTCGAGTTGACGGTTAAGTTCGATGACCTTCTTGAACGTCACCAACGTACCATATCCACCTCCAAGGAACATAAAGCCACTCTCGATCGTCTCAATAGCGCCTCTGTAGCTATTGAAACAATCGAAAGTTCTTTCAAACCCTCAAAAAGTTTAAGAGGAATCAGCTTTGGTTCCATCTTCACAGCTTCATCCGATGCTAGTACCGAAGCCTTGATGAAAAGCTCCAAAGCTGATCAACACGCTACTAGCAAAGGAAAAGAGTTAGTCGGGTTTGTGGCTGAAACTTCAAGGCAAGCTTCCAAAGCGTCTTCGAAGGTTCAACCTGACGCTTTGAGAAAATCAAAGACTGGAAAGCCTAAACGCTCTAAACGTAATTCAAAGCGTGTCCAGTCTTCGACAATTCTGAAGCGTCAACAAGAGCGTAAAGCTGACTTGAATAACTTCACATCTCATGGAGGAACTCAAGTTCGCTTTATCCCTGACGCTTCACATAACTTTCATGATTGAAATCTCATCGATCATTTTACACAAAGTGAAAGCACTCCTTCACGCTCTCAGAGAAGGAGGAACCGCAAGCGCTTTCACTATTACACACACAATTACACTCAGGGTTTTCTTATTCAACAAAGCCCTATTTGTTTCGTTCAGGATCTCGAGAAAGGAATCACTCTCTCGGTGAATCCAACTCGAGTTTCCAAAACCACTAACATCAAGGAACCCAATGAAAATTGGGTACCTAAAAATTGTTGATCTTTTAGATCAAAGCGGCGAACTCAAAAAATACGGACAAGAGGAAGGAAGAAGCTGCTTGGTACCTAGACAGTGGATGTTCACATCACATGACGGGTGAACAATCCTTCCTCGACGAGTTTATCATAAAGTCGGGTCCAGATGTAATTTTCGGTGATGATGCAAAAGGCATCACCATCGGATACGGTACTTTTTGCGTTGGAAATATGAGACTTCCTAATGTCTCATATGTCCAAGGCCTCAAACATAACTTACTTTCCATTTCTCAATTCTGTGATAACGGGTTCGTGGTAGAGTTTATCTCTAACCAGTGTGTTGTCAAGAACAAAGCGTCTATGCAGGTTGTTCTTACAGGTACTCGAAGGCAAAACATGTATGTAGCCAACTGGAGCAGCTGCGACAGAACCGGCCTCATCGCTAGATGCACCTCGGAGATTGGGTGGTTATGGCATTGTCGCCTCAACCATTTGAACTTCAAAATAATGAACAAGATCTCCCGAAAGAATATTGTTTGAGGTATTCCTAATGAAGTCTTCAACAAGGATATTGTGTGCCAAGCTGTCAAGAAGGCAAGCAGATCAAGAAGTCCTTTCAAAGCGCATAGGGACATGGTTCATCCTGAATTCTAGAGCTCCTGCACATGGATCTCTTCGGTCCTATTTCACCAGTCACTTTAAGTGGGAGAAAGTATGCTCTTGTAGTTGTGGATGATTTCTCACGCTACACGTGGGTACTAATTCTACTAAAAAAGAAAGATACGCTTCGGGAACTTCCAAAGCTCCTAAAGCAGTTGACAGTGGAAAAAGGATTGAATGTGGTAAAAATATGCTCCGATAAAGGAACAAAATTCCTCAATCAATTCATTGAAGCGTATACCACAGATAATAGGATTCTACATGAGACTTCAGCAGCTCGTACTCCACAACAAAACGACATTGCAGAACGCCGGAACAGAACCATCAAAGAGGCTGCACGTTCAATGCTCGCGGATGCCCAACAACCAAAAAGGTTCTGGGGCGAAGCAACCTTCACAGCATGCTATACCCAGAACCGCACTCTAATCAACACACGCCACGACAAAACCCCATATGAATTATGGAAAGAGAGAACTCCTATTCTCTCTCATTTACATATTTTTGGCTGCAAGTGTTTTATTCACAACAACAGTAAAACACAATTGAGAGTGTTTGATAGCAAAGCTGATACGGGGATATTTCTTGGATATTCCCCTACTAACAAAGCTTATTGCGTCTATAATTGTCAAACTCTTGTTGTGGAAGAAACACCACATGTTGTTTTTGATGAAGCTGCTTTTAGACTCCGCAGGTACAGGTAAATGCTGAAAGCATGAACGCTGGATCTGAAAGCGTATTGGAGTCTCCTAAAGCATCTTCCAGACCAATCACGCGCTCCGTCTCTAAACAAGTAGATTTGGTGGACGCTTCGGTAGAAGAAGAAATTGAAGACGGAGTTGAAGCAATGGAGCAGGATCTCAATAAACTCTCTCTCGATAAGGGGGAATCAAACTCGAGAATAGCTGATCCTCTGACCTCATTGGTTCCAAATAGTGAGGAAGCTCCATCCAGTCCAGTGGTCTGTGATTAAGGGAATGGTGATGATCACACACCACGCTCTGAGGCGGATGATATGGAGGCTTTCAACCAGAAGAAGCTTTGGTTGAGGTATCATCCCCAATAAGGTGTTCTAGGTGATCCCAGCCAGGGCGTCAGGACTAGAAGTACCTTATTTCATGGTGAGAGTTGCCTGTTTAGTTGCTTCCTAGCAAACACCGAGCTTTCATCGGTGGAGGATGCTCTAAATGATTCAAACTGGATAACTACCATGGAAGAGGAGCTAAATGAGTTTGCAAGGAATGACATTTGGTACCTAGTGGATTGACCTTCTCATCAAAGCGTCATCGGCACCAAATGGGTCTTCAAGAATAAGACCGACGAAAGCGGCAACATCGTTCGCAACAAAGCTCGCTTGGTCGCAAAAGGATATTGCCAGGAGGAAGGCATCGATTTTGATGAAACCTTTGCTCCCATTGCTCGTCTCGAAGCCATCAGGATGTTCCTTGCATATACCGCATCCAAGAAGTTCAAAGTGTATCAAATGGATGTGAAGAGTGCCTTTCTCAATGGAGATTTGAAGGAGAAAGTGTACGTCGAACAGCCCCCAGGCTTTGAAAAGAGTGATCAAGTGTACTGGCTCATCAAAGCGGTGTATGGCCTCAAGCAGGCACCTGGAGCGTGGTACGAGACTCTTTCAAACTTCCTAGTTGAAAGTGGCTTTCAAAAAGGGAAGGTAGATCAAACCCTCTTCACGATCAACGATGGTGAAGACATGCTATGGGTACAAATCTATGTCGATGACATCATCTTTGGCTCTCCAAATCAAACCTTGAGTGATAAATTTGCGGGGTTGATGAAGAGAAAATACAAGATGTCTATGATGGGGCTGATGACATGCTTTTTGGGATTGCAAGTAAAGCAAACGAGTCTTGGAATCTTCATCAGTCAAGCCAAGTACACTCGTGATATGCTCACTAAGTTTGGTGTTCAAAATTGCAAAAGTGTCAAGATTCCAATGAACACAAACTTCAAGATAGATCCAGACTTGGATGGCAAGTCAGTCAACGCTACGGATTACCGTATGTTGATTGGCTCTCTGCTATATCTTACAGCTAGCCGACCCGACATCACTTTTGCTGTAGGCGTCTGTGCTAGATTTTAAAGCAATCCGAAGCAAAGCCATTTGGAGGGAACTAAGCGCATTCTTCGATACCTTAAAGGGACCATCAACTTAGGCCTTTGGTATCCGGCGGAAGATGATCTCACGCTTAGTGGCTACTCCGATGCTGATTTCGGTGGATGCAAAGTTGATAGGAAATCAACTAGTGGAACGTGTCAATTCATTGGCAACAAGTTGGTTTCATGGTTCTCGAAGAAACAAACTAGTGTTGCCACCTCTACCACCGAAGCGGAATACATGGCTGCGGGAAGCTGTTGTTCACAAATCCTTTGGCTAAAGCAACAGTTGAAGGACTATAAAGTGGAATGTTCGGAGGTTCCAATTTATTGTGACAACACAAGCACAATTTCCATCACCCACAATCTCGTGCTTCATTCAAAATGTAAGCATATTAAAATTCACCATCATTTTATTCGGGATCATGTGGAGAAGTAAGATGTTAAGGTGGAAAAGATTCCAACTGAGGATCAGAAAGCGGATATTCTCACCAAGCCGCTCCCGCTCCCTCAAGCACGCTTCAACAAATTGTGCCTAGAACTAGGGTTACTAGACCCTGGTGAGGAGAAGGTGGAGTAATGGTGGAGAAGGCAAAGCGTGTTCCCTACCTACTCTCACGCTTTCCTTTATGGGAAAGATTGATCTTTGGTTAAGGGGGAACCGGTCTTTGCAGGTAGTGTGAAAGAGAAGACTTTATCTCCCCTTTTCATGGGATGATAATTAAACCGAAGGGATGGAGTTCCCTTTAGGAGCATCGACCTCTACACGCTTCCACAACTCTTGTTAAAGCGCGGTTGAGTGCTCTTCCTTGATGAGTTAATCAAGGATGTTTGATCAAGGTTGTTACTCGTACCACGGTATTCATAAAAACTTGTGCCGTCTTGTCAGAGCGGTGCACAAGTGGTACCTTGTGAATCTCTTGAGAGTCCAACTTTTAAGTTTAGAGCTTGGCACAATCTTGACGTTTCACTCCCAAAATTCTTAAAATCCTTTATGCTGAAGAAACATGAAAGCATTGAGTTGATAATCCTCTTCGAGTTAACATACGCGTACGTAATTTTTGGGACGTATTGTATGGAGTTGCATGTATGATTTTCACTCAATTTTCTCACAAGCTTTCATGGTGGAGATGGAGCCAGAAGCGCAAAACATGTTAAAAATCTTCACCACTGCTAATTGTGAAAGCCTCACTTGTTTTGAGTAATGTGAAGCACCAACTCTAAAAAGGTTAGTGTCTACTCTTAAGAATCTCGCTTCATGGAAATATGAGATAGCTTGCCCTAGTAAGGAAGTGAATTCATAGCTCTTTCATGGATGATATGAATCTCATGCCCAAACAGTATATCCCTAGTAAAGCATGAGGCAACTCATATCACTTCATTGAAATCTATAAAGACACTCATCCCCAACCGGGTCCCTTGTGGATTTTATCATC
Source organism: Mentha longifolia (assembly GCA_001642375.2). Taxonomy (NCBI): domain Eukaryota; kingdom Viridiplantae; phylum Streptophyta; class Magnoliopsida; order Lamiales; family Lamiaceae; genus Mentha; species Mentha longifolia. The sequence continues at coordinate 18,176,533 of CM038117.1, forward strand.
TCATTTCCCATGATATCGAATTCACGAGTTAAACCTACCCTAGTAAGAGTAAAGGACTTGACATTATTTCAACTCTCGACATAAGTAAAGCGTCTCCCCTACGGAGTTCACACTCTCGTTAAAGATAGCCCAAAGCTATGTTTAAGGGGGAAACACTTTATCTTAGAGAGAAAGTGTTTAGATGAGAACAGACGCTCTCACACTTTCAAAGCATGAACGTTCTTGTTTCTCAACTGAAGCTTTAACATTTGAGTACGTGGATCGTCAGAGCGTGGTATCAGTCATTTACAATTTTGACTGACTAGTAAGTCTCCTTTTCACGTCTTTCAATTTAAGTAAGTGAGTCAATGCAAAGCGTCTTCAAGAACCCTGTGCGTGACCTACCGAAAATATTAAAGTGCTGATCCAGATGCTTTCCGAACTAGACGCTCTCATCTAAATTCCGAAGCGTGGCTATCAGCCAAATTTTGAATCTTTCTAGAAATTAATCTCTCATTAATTTCCTTATATGCCATATATATCTATAAAGCAAAATATCACTCAAGTATAGTTTGCGTGTGATATCTTTGCATTTAATGCAAAGACTATTGCAGTTACAGGACTCGAGACACACTCGCGCGTGCTTCTCACTCGCGCTACCGAACCGCCAAAAACTTTTAATCTTGGCCGTCGGACGTTTTGAATTACTTTTTCCCTAACCGCACGATCAAATAACTGTCAAGCACGATCTATACACGATCAAAGCCACTCACTCGTTTTCCGGAACGCGATCTTAGCCACTCACTAAGACACGTCACCCCACTAACCTTTTAATACTCGTTATACTTATCTATGCATATATTAGAACTTTTTCACTCATCAGTTTCATTATACATCATTTTCGCCATTACTGCAAATTCTTCAAGTTCTACAACTCACAGAACTTCTCTCTCTACTGCATATCTTATTTTTTTTTCCATAGAAATTCAAAATGGTTAATGCAAAATGGCAACCTGCTCCTAGAAGCCGCTACGGAGAATTTGTATTTACGGAGGCTCACATCGATTGTGATTTACTGACTGATGGCGAAATCATCAAGAGAGCAATTCTCAATTCCAGCCTGGAAAATCTTCTTTTCCAGCATCCCAAGTACATTAATCCGGTAGGGGTCGTCGAGTTCCTCTCCAACTTGAACTCGGAAACCCTAACTACCAAAATCTCACTGTAACAGTTCGATGAACAAGGCTTGGTTCGATTTGTGGCAACCGAAATCCTAGAGCTCGACGCTCTATTTGAGGATTCTGTCCCCATTCCTAACTCTGGGGAAGATCCGGAGTCTGCTGGAGATCCGGATATCCAGAAGGAGTTCAGACGCTTCTCATCGGATTCACGTGCCATCTTCATCCGCAAGCAATCGAAGGCATTATCATTTTGACCGCCCTTCGACAACATGATTAACATTGTGACAAAGTGCCTACTTTGTCACACCGGTAGCTGGTCCACCATCACGGAACAGAAGATTCATCTTCTATCGGCGCTTTGTGATACCGCGATCAACCGTACGCTTTACAACTGGAGAGCGTGGTTTGTGAAGCAGTTGGTTGAGGCTAGCAAAGCCGTTCGAGAAGTGACGGACGGGGAACACAAAGGCCAACTTGAGTTTCTTGGCAAACTCAAGTATGGAATGAAGATATCCTATTTCTTGGAGGCGTCCTGGCCAGTTCAAGAATGGCTCGTAGAAAGCAAGTACACTCGTGTGCTTTTTACGAAGGCGCTTCCAGGCGATGAGTTTGGCGTTGTCACCCCTCCCGCTTCTGACATTGAATATACCAGTGCCGAAGCGCTGATATTGAAGGAGGAGGAGGAGAAGAGAAGGAAGAAGGGTCGAAAAGGCCCAAAGAAGCCAAAGCGCCGTCGCATGTTAGAGAAATCAGTCCCTTCCACGGCAGGGAAGCGTGGGCTGATAGATGAAGATGACGAGGAAAGCGCCGCTTCCTCCTACAACGCTTCAGACTCTGACAAGACTTTAAGTCAGGATCCGGAAGCCGGTGCCCTAGCTGCACAAGATGAAGGAGAGGAAGTCGAAGCGCCAGGAGAGGCCGCTGATCGCATCGGCGCTCTCCACGTCACTGACGAAGCGTCCAGCTCATCAGCAGATGAGGAATTCCAAGCTGACGCGTCCCCACCTCAATCTCTCAAAGCGTCCAGTCCAGTAATGAGGACTGTTGATAGAGAGCTCCAGTGGGCTGAAGAGGAAATAAGGGAATTCTTTGGAGAATTCTCTCTACCTCCATCCGTACTGGAGGTTACTTCACGCTTCTTGAATTACGTCCGAAGCCGCGGTACCAACGTGTACAAAGTTTGCTAGTTGGTGCGGGCTAACGACCCCAAAGCGCTGGTCGAGGAGGAGGCCTCGATCCTTAGCAGCTTTGAGTTGGAACACTTTGATGACCTGATCGATGAGCCAGAAGTGTGGAGGCGTATCGAGAGGAAGGTCCAGGAGCTTGTTCCCTCCTACACACCCACTCCATCAACACCAGCTGGCGCACCTGTCAGTATGTTTGAAGAACGACTCTCGGTTCTTCAAACCGCTCACGACGAAGTGGAGCGTGAGTGCGCACAACTGAAGAGTGAATTAAAGGAGAAAGAGGGTCAACTTTCTAAAGCTGAGGAGGAGAAGAAGCAGGTGGATGACGAGCTTTCAACTGTTACCACATAGTTGATAGCACTGAAGGAGGAGATGGCGAAGAAAGAAGAGGAGCTCTCCACTGCTACCAAAGCATTGGAAGAGTTGAAGGTGAAATCAGCGGCTGTGGAATTGCAGTTGGCTGAGGAGAGAGAGCACGTAGAATTAGCTCATGATGAGCTTTCGACCGTTAAGGCACAGCTTCTGGAAATTCCAGCCTTACGTTCGGAAGTGCTGAAGCTGTCTACGGAGTTGGATGACAGGGAGCGTGTCCACAGAGAGCTCGAAGTTGTCGAAGCTGAACTCTCCACGACCACTGACAAGGTCGCTCATCTGGAGAGAGAGCTTAAAGCGGCAAAGGCAGAAAATTTTGAAGCCGCCTCTGTCACCCAACAACTCAATGCAAAGCTAGAATCCGTGGAGAGGAAACTTGCTGAATCCGAAATGCAAAGAAAGCAGGCTGTGGCCATGGTGGGCCAGGCAGCGGCTGGAGCGCAAAGCGGATCAAGTCAGGTTGTGCCAACCACTGCACTGGAAGACATCTCCAACAAAATGGAGGCGCTAGCGGCCTTCGTCCAATTTGAGTTCCGCGTGTATCGCGCAACCCTGGAACGGTCAGTCATTCTGACCAATGCGCGCTCTCCAGCTCCAATCCTCTCAGCATAAGTCCTAGGCGCTCTACTGGCACAAGGTTTATTGAAGCCTAATCAGCCGAACATCACTCTGCCAGGAGCCGCCAGCCAAAGCGCCAACGTACAGTGCGCTCCCTCCAAGCCCGTTTTTGATGCTGCCAAAAAGGGGGAAGCGACTGGGACGCCAAGTGGTCAATCTACATCAGCCAAGGCCAAAGAGGACGCTTCCAAGAAAGTGGAAGCATAGAAGGAAGGAGAAGCGGAGAACTAGTGATCATCTTGGATAAGCCAATCGATGCTGCTCCCCTTCAAGCAGTGTCAGCAGCGCCACAGAAAGAAAAGGAGTAGCGCAAGAAGAAAGGGCCTGCTAACACCAACCCCAAGAAAAAGCTGAAACTGACTCCCGCAACGATGACCAAGGAGGCTGGAGCACAACGCGAATTCCAAGAGGAGTTGGACACGATTTTGCTGCACAAAATGAATTTCCACCTCCGAAGGTATCTGTTGAAGTACACTCTGACCAACGCCGCTGAAAAGGAATGCCTAGAAGTGATGGCAAAGTATAAAGCGGTGTCGGAGTGCAGGGACGAAGTTTTTAATGAAGAGGTGGTGACCGACTCGGACAAAGTGCTTCATCTATTGAAGATGGAAGCGCTTGAAGGGAAGAGAATTTTCGTCGAGAGCCTGCGAACAGTTGATTTTGAAAAATGCGGGAAGCAGCTGTTTGCCAGGGAAGAACTCGATAGAAAGAGGCTGAGGGATGAGGCTCCTAATGCCAAATTTGTTGATGAGATTATTCCAGCTGACCTCAAGGAAGAGTGGAATGATGTCAAAGTGAAGTTTGTCAAACGCTTCTACTACTGGTAAGGCTTTCGCACTGAGTAAGCCATGGATTGCTTCATTGCATACATGGATCATTGCAAAGCCTCGCTCTTCAACAAAATTTTGGAGTTGACAGACGGAGTAACTCTCAAACCGCCAAAGAAAGAGAGCTACAAACTTCCACTCATTGGAGGCACTATTCCTGATGAGGAAGCAATCAGAAAGGAGATCGAGGAATGTGCAGAATGGCTTGAATAGAACGATCGCCCTAACCGCTCTCTTGCTGCCATTAAGGATAGAGTCTACAATGCCTATGGCATGATCCCTCCAGTCCCTCGAAAACGCTTCAAATAGATATTCATTGTATTTGTATTCACTTCATCATCTCACTAATACAATGATATCTTTTACTGATTTAAGATAATTTCTCATTGTCTTTATTTATTTTTACGCTTTCAGTTAACTGCCTATAACTGCATTGATATTACGTTTTTGCCTAACCCACTCTGATTCTTATACTTAACCTAGAAGTCTCTAGATTTGTGTAAGCACTTGACGTCGGGTTTTGGCATCATCAAAAAGGGGGAAATTGTTGGGATATTATGTTAAGGGGGAACTTGAATCAAGTAATAAACAATTTGTTTTGATTCGATTCCAAAACCCTCTTTTGAATATTTTCCTTATTATTTTTGATGAACTAGACAAGTTTTTATAAAGCAAAGCTTACTTGTTAGGAAGCTTTATTTTTAGTATAAAAGCGTTGAGAATAGAGCAGTCAGAGCTCGCAAAGCATTAGGAAGTGAAGCGGCTCCAGTAGTAAAAGTGTCAGCAGTGAAGCATTGACAAAGCGTCTGGGAGACGCTTCAGATAAAGATGCTAAGAGAGAAGTTTCCTTTCAGTAGAAGCGAAGCGCTCTCAAGACAGCTTACCCAAAGCATCTCTGATATAGAGCTGAAATCAAAGCGTCAATCAGTACAAGTGTGACATGTTTGACTCGCAGAATCCAAGTTTGAATTTCAAACTCTCGGATGTCTGACATCTCACAGAATGAAGCCTACGTGTCATCACACTATTGCACAACGGAAACGGCTACAGTCCAAGAAGTCAAAGTTAGGTAAAGGCGGACATCCCTTCCTGACTCTTACAGACTGACATGCCGAATTATCCAATATTAAGGAACACGCAACCTCTTCTCTCTCAACGGGAAGTAGGGTTCCTTACTATAAATAGAAGGAGTTGCACACACACTAAAGTAACGCACGTACAAACGATTCAAGCATTCACATTTGCAAGAACTCAAGCAAATTTCTTTCTAGTACTTAGTTCTTCCAAAGCGCTTCACTTTAGTGTGTCCTTAAGAACTTGTTTCTTAAGTATTACAACTACCTCACTTTCTAGGTTCAATCTCTTATATCCATAGCCTAGACTCTTGAGAATCTTTATCCATTACTTGTGAGTTCATTGTAAAGGATTCTCATACTTATAAAAATCCAAAATCCCAAAACCCAAGTCTAGAGTGAATAGATTTATCGAGTTTTTGTGAAAAAGTGTGTTGTTGTAAGGTTTCTCGAGAGCCAGTAAAATCTCTGAGGATTCAAGTGCAAGTTTGTTATTTGCCTTGAATCACTTCCCCTTGGAAGTATAAAACAAGGAGTACCGAGTGAAGGTATTCATCCCGTCGTGGATAGAGTGGACGTAGGAGAGGTGCTCCGAACCACTATAAATTGGTCGTCTGTTTATTTTAATTTATTTATTGCTTTGATTTTTCGCATACACACACTCACCTTTTTAATATTAACAAGGTTTTAATTTTCAAGATAAGCTTTAAAGACTCACCACATTCCGCACCGTATCACACGAGCGAGAGGCTTTGAACGCTTCACTTAGCTTCAAAGCGTCTACTTGTCTAAAAGGCTGAAAATCGCAAGAGAAGTTACACTTCTCTACACACGTATTCACCCCCCCTCTACGTGTGTAAGCGCCTTTCGGGACCAACAAAACCCTTCACATATCTCAACAATATTTTTTTTTTATATTTCTATCGGTACGAATATTGTTCAATTCGTACCGATTACCTATGATAATCGGTACAAATATTGTTCAATTATTACTGATTACATATAGTGTAGTACGAATTTAAGAGCAATTGGAAAACAAACATATAGTAGCAAAATCCTTCACCTATCTCAACAACAAGAATTTTTATATTTCTATCAGTACGAATATTATTCAATTCGTACTGATTACCTAGGATTATCAGTATGAATATTGTTCAATTCGTACCGATTATCTAAAGTGTGGTACGAATTCAAAAGCAATTGGAAAACAAACATATAGCAGGAAACCCTTCACATATCTCAAACAACAAGAAATTTTTATATTTTTTATTAGTACGAATATTGTTCAATTCGTACTGATTACCTATGATTATCGGTACGAATATTATTCAATTCGTACCGATTACCTATAATGTAGTAATTCAACTAATTTGAATAAATACATAAAACAGCAAAATCAGCAAGAACAAAGCTATGCACAACCAAGGTCGAATTGAACTCATATTAGACACGGTATGCTGTATGCACACCAATCTCAGCTTTAGAACACAAGAAAAAAAGATATCAATCCACAAATTCATAGCCACATTCCCCAAAAATTTGAAATGCCCATAAAAATCAAAACCCTAGATCCACGTGCAATTTCAAATTCAATCATACAACAAGAAACCAAATCTGGGCAAAAATCATTCAAATCGAAACAATAAAAAAGGGAAAAACAAAACAAATCGGCGTCCACTTGCCTGCTGCTGCTGGAATCGACGAGGGGAGGGGGAGATCCGGCGAGCAAAGGGGAAGGCGGCCATTCAAAATGCTGCGGTTGAGTGAATTGCTGTGGTGGAGAGGAAGATCTCGTATCAGCTTCATCGACCTTCGGAGGGTTGCTGGAGGTTCGTCAGAGCAAGAGAGAAATTAGATATGGTTCATCTTCTGTGTTGTTGTCGGCGATTTCATCTTGGAGAGAGAAGAAGACGGAGCTTTTCTCTGCAGCGGCGCTGGAGCACAAGCGCGGCGGCGCGACGGGAGAGTGAAAGCCTGCATCGATGGTGTTGTGCGAGAGAGAGAGGAAGAAGAAGATCAAAAAGGAAGAGAGAGAGAGAGAGAGAGAGAGAGAGCAGAAGAAATGATAAAAAAAAGACACAGGCGGAATAAATAAAAGAAGAAAGATTAAGGGTGTTTTTGTCCAATTTTGAAAGTTTGGGTATTTGGTTAATAAATTTAAAGGGGTGAGTAGAAATTCCTATTCTTATCTAAGAGTGGGTATTTCACTATAATACCACTTTAAATATAGTATAGATTTGTAAATAGCGGGAAAAATTGCAACAAATGTGTTTAAGGAAAAAAAATTGAAAAAATAGTCAAAAGAAAACAAAAGAACATGTAATTTTTTAATGTATTTTAAATTAATAACCTCATTATTTATTATGTACTCTCTGTGTCCCAATAAGTGTCCCTAACTGCCAATAAGTAATTTTACATTTATATCCTCAAAATCCTTTTTCATATTTGCTTTTTTTTTTCTTTTTTTTTTTTCCTGCTTTTTAGTGTCCCAACTCCATTCTCTCTCGTCAATACTTCTTCCATCCCGTTTAACTTGACATACTTTTTGAATATATGTGAGATATAAAATAAATAAATGTATCAAGTTGGACATAACAGATGAAGGAGGTATTTAATTTGAAGATTCATGCAGCAAAGCAAACGTTTCGCGTGCACTATTGAGTAAATCCTTTCAATTTCATTGATGACCACCTTAGAAGATGAAGAGTCGTTTTTTTAACAATATCAGCACTGCAAAACTGATGCACACGCAAACCATCAATGATTCGCTAGCTTTTGACGAGAAGGGTAGTTTCGGTTTAATGCAATTTTTGCTTAAAAGTTTGTTGTGAGGCACTTATTAAGGGAACACAGGGAGTATGTTAAGCATACCAAATTTGATTTATATGTGTAAGTATGTTTGGCATGGGTATCTATTGAGATATTTTATATATCTTGTATTTATCTCCCTTTTGCTTAATTGGTAAATTATGTGGTTTAATTTGATCAATATATTATTTATTTATTTATTTAAGGGTATTGCGATTTATGAAGTTTCTCTTTTCCTTGTAGTTTCTTGAATACCACGAAATCTTATACTAGTAATATACTACTAAACCTAACCCAAGGCCTGTTTTAATCAGAAAACAAATCAAAAGAAAAGAATGGGAAGCCCCATGCAAAATCGAGAGCCATGCCCCGATCGCATCATCGATGACTTCGGCGGAGCCTTCGCCATGGGCAGCATCGGCGGCGCCGCCTATCACTTCTACAAGGGGCTGAAAAGGTCCCCGAGGGGCGAGCGCTTCGTCGGCGGCATCCAGGCCGTCCGCATGAACGCCCCCAAAATGGGCGGCAGCTTCGGCGTCTGGGGCGGCCTCTTCTCCACCTTCGACTGCTCCCTCGTCTTCCTCCGCCACAAGGAGGACCCCTGGAACTCCATCATCTCCGCCGCCGGTACCGGCGGCCTCCTCAGCATGCGCCAGGGCTTACGCGCCGCCGGCAGCTCCGCCCTTATAGGCGCCGGCCTTCTGGCTATGATTGAGGGGATTACTATCGTGATGAATAAGGCCATGGCCGAGCAGCAGGTGTTGGGTGAGGGTCTGCCGCCGCCGACGCAGGAGACGGCCGCAGCCCAAGCTACGGCGTCGTCGAGTTCGTCTTGGTTTGGAGATTTGTTTGGCGGCGGAAAGGAGGAGGAGAAGAAGAGTGGCGGCGGAGTCAAGACGGAGATTCTCGAGAGCTTTGACACGCCCGTCCCACCTACTTTCGAGTTCAATTGATTTCTTTTAATTTTTTAGTAATTATTTTCTCCATGTTCTTTTTTATTATTATTATTTTTATTTTGATGAAACTCGAATTCGTGATTTTGTGACTTCAGTTTTTGATAAGAATGAACTAGAATTATAATTCTGTAATAGAGAGTTTTTTAGGTTCTGATACAAATCTCGGGTATAAATACGTTAATAATATAAGTTAGGATATTTTCATCGGTGATTAGTTAGGATATTTTCATCGGTGATTTTTTCTTGAGCAATCAGAATTTGTGCAATTTGTAATGCTAATCGGTCTTATTAGTTGCCAGATTTATTTTATTTTTTCATTCACCTCTATGTAAAATAAAAAGGCAGAATTTAGAATAGCCACTTCTCTTAGTGAAAATTAAAAACTAGCCACCAACTTAAAAATATATAAATTCTAGCCACTTTCGATGTATTGTGACAAAATTACCCTTTTTACTTTAAAACCTAAAAATCTAATAAAACAACAAATCGTATTTTTCTTTTGTAGAATTCCATACTCCATCCGCTGCCCTATTCAAGCCAACTTCGCTGTCGTTTGTCCAGCAATCGAGCCTCCAGCGTTGTTGCCCATTCGCCGTCGATCGATCCGCCGTATTCACCAAAGGAGCCACCTTCTCCGGCGGTCGTTTTGTCCAAAATCGCGACTGGTCGTGCCCAATCCGAGGAGAAAACAATCGAGCAGCCATTTCGATATAATAATTCAGGAATTCGAGCCTCCGGCGTCCTTGCCCACTCGCCGTCGATCGAGCTACTGTCTTTACAGCCGTGATTTTCGGCGGTCGTTCCCTAAATCCCGACCAGTCGTGCTCAATCGCAGGAGTTGTTCGATCAAGCCACCGTATCAAGAGCAACGACCATTTGTGCAGCCGTGTTAACCGCCGTGCTACTTACTTGATGTAGGAGGATAGGTCAGATTCGGGTGGAGAAGAGGAGGAGATTTTGGTGGACCAAGAGTTATGCCGATTCTGAAAATCCCATCGGGCTCGAACATGATTGGCTCGATTTAGATCTGTTCGAACCCTATCTAATGTGTCAATTTTTTTGATATGTGGCTCATGAAGACGCTCGATCAAGCATCCAGGTGCTTCATCGAGAACACTAATATGATATTTTCAATTTGTTTGTTCTGTTATTGATGAATGGCTTGATCGATCAGAATATATTGTGTTCGATGAGAGTATTTTTGTTTTTGCAATCTTTTTCAATTCTTTTGTGCTTGATAAGGTGGCTCGATCGAGGATAATAAATTGATATCGAGCACCTCAGTTTCGTTTTTTATATGCATTTCTTTGGAGGTTGATGAATTGGATCGATCGAGCATAAATAGGCTTGATCGAGCAAAAGTATGCTAGATCGAGCACAATTATCTCATACACGGCTCGATCGAGCAAAAATACGCTCGATCGAGCACATATCGCATTACACGGCTCGATCAAGTACCTAAGTAATATATAGCAAAACTAAGGCTGGATGAGTGGCTGCAAAGGACTCCGACGAGGGACACAACGAGTGAGAAGACACGAAGGCTTTTGGTGGTGGTGGCGGGAGCGCCGGTGGTGTTGGGAGGGGGCTGCTCGCCTGGAAAAATGGTTTCAAAACTGTATGGGAGAAAGAGAGGGAGACAGAGATAAATAAGAAAGTTACGCGACGGGATGAAAAATATGGGTGGGGGCGGCAGATGATGGTGGCGGCGGCGGCTGTGGTGTTTGAGTCGCTGGCCAGATAAGAACTAAGAAGCATAAGCAAAGAATTTGAAAAAATAAATAAATAAAGAAGATGCAACAGGCAGAGCATCGAGAAGTTCGTAGTTCGCAAGGAAGAAGAAGAGGGGGAGGAGAGAGAGAAGAGAGGGTGGAGGCGGTGGTTTCTAGTGTTTTTTTTTTTTTTTTTTTTTTTTTTTTCATTTGGTATTTATTAAGGTATTTTTGTCTCATTACATTAAAAGTGACTATAATTTATATGTTTTTAAGTTCGTGGTTATATTTTAATTTTTGTTAAGTTAAATTATTATTTTTAACTATTATCACTAAAATAAAACCAGATGGATCCTCTATCCAAATACGTCTTAAAATTTAATTTGTATAAGTTTTATATTGTTTTTTATAAAAATAAAAGATAGTACTCCCTCTGTCTCATTTCAAATATCCCATTTTATTATTGTATACCTCACATATATTCAAAACATAAGACGTTTGAAGTGAGACGGAGGGAGTATAATATAATAAATTATACTTAATAGACACTTATAATAAAAATTGAAATTTAAAAAATTATAATTTTTAATTTATGAACTCTAAATAATAACTAAAAATGACAAAAAGTGAAATTAAATAAAAATAAAATGGTAAAAATGCATCTAAATACACAAACATTATCTGACATTCCGTTTAAATAATCAACTTTCATTTTTTTCCTAAAATACACAAACTTTCCTTCAATTTTTTTCCTAAAATACACAAACTTTCAGCCGCGTTAACTTTCAATTTTTTCCTAAAAATACACAAACTTTCAGCCGCGTTTAATTTTTCCACCGATTACGTTTCCGGCCTAATTGAAACTTAGCTGGCATTCTACGTGGCTTCCACGTAGTTTTCATGTTACACGCGTACATCCACGTTATTATTTTTATTAATTAAAAAATTAAAAAACAAATACACTCACACTCTCTCTCTCTCTCCAACTCTCTCTCTCTACAACTCTCTCTCACCGACATATCAGAGGGTGACTACCTGAGCTCATGTACAATGAGATAGTGCGCAGCATCAGCGCCACCACCGACTTCATGGGCCAGGCCTACCGCGCCGGCGACAAGCCCGGCGGTGGCGGAACTTCCGAGAGAGGCTCCCACATCGGAATCCACGCGAGGGTCGGAGATCCGAGGAACAAGTACAGCGAGGACATAGCCTTCTACTGCCACCATGCTAACGTCGACAGAATGTGGGTGGTTTGGACCACTCTTAAAACCGATGTTCCTAAAATGATCAACGATCCAGGTTACTTAAACGCCGCCTTCCTCTTCTACGATGGGAACAAGCAGTTGGCGCGCGTGAAGGTTGCCGATGCTGTAGATTACAAGAAAATGGGGTACGAGTACGATAGGATCGACGCTCCATGGCTGAACTACAAGCCCTCGAAGAAGGCAGCGGCGGTGAAGATTGAGGACCTGTCGAAGGGGTGAAGACGGTGGTGAAGCTCTTCCTACTGACTCTGAAGAGGACGACGAGGGTTTTGGTGAAGAAGACGGTGAGAGGGAAAGCCGACGAAGTGCTGGTGCTAGAGGATATAGTGACGGATCCGACGAAGCTGATAAAGTTTGACGACGAAGACCACGTGAAGACGATGCCATTTTGTTTGTTCGCCGGCCGGAAAATTAAAAGTCACACGTCCGGCTGCCACATAAGCGCCACATCAGTTTTGACTTGGGGGAAAAGCCAAATTGTGGGAAAATTTAACGTGGCTAAAAGTTCGTGTATTTTAGGAAAAAATTGAAAGTTGATAATTTAAACGGAATGTCAGACAAAGTTCGTGTATTTTTATGCATTTTTACCAAATAAAATTAATCTAAAGAAGAAAAAAATGACAATGATGAGTTGTGGTGGTGGTGGCAGGAGTGGCGGTGGTGTTGGTGTCGTCGGGATTTAAATGGAGCAATGTGAAAAGAAGATTTATGATGGCGAGAGAGGAAACACAGAGTTGAGAGAGTAAATTAAGTTGCTAAAATTTATACTCCCTACACAATTTTCTTATCGTACCGTCTCACTAATATAGACATATTTTCTTTTCGGAAAATTATTAAGGTTTAAATGGTACAATTAGTAACTCTTGTTACACTTAATATTTTCTAATTAAATCTATCATCCACTCACCTCTCAGCATGTATTCAAATATAATTTAAATTTTAAGAGTTTAAATTATTATAACTTGCTCGTTTGTTCTCTGATTTTTATATCAAATTAAAAGTCTTGATACAATCTTTCATTTAAGATCAAACATCAAGCCGAGGAGACTTAGCTCATGTGGCTAGGAGGAGGCTCCACAAGTCTCTCCTTAGTGTGAGTTCAAATCCCATCAAAGTGTGGGTTAGTATATAGTCTCATTTATATAAGTTTGTTATAGATGGTTAATGGTGATTTGTTATTCTTTGTAACTGTGAAATTGTGATGACTATAGAGTTGAGTTGGAATATCTTCGTTATGATATGATTGATTGTAAAATGTACTCCTAAAATTAAAAAAAAATCAAACATCAATATATTTTTATACATCTATAATAGCACTCACATCGGCACCCGCGGGCGCGATGCGCTTTCATGCGTTGCCGCCCTCCATGGGCCGAGCCCGCGGCCCCTCTCCAGTCCATCTTGTTCGCGGCGGGCGATGCCACGTGACGTTCCCCCATTGGTCAACAGTCATTGACCGTTGACCGGCGATTGAATTATTTTATTTTATTATTATTATTTTTAAATTTTTACCTATATATATCCCTCTCCAATATTAATTTTCTACACCACTTTCATCTTCTACTTCTTCCATATTTCACCTCAATTTATCTCTATTTTTTTCTATTGTCATGGATCCCACCGACCCGTCGACTTGGTTTGGATTGGACTACTCCTACCCGTTCCAAAATAACCCAAATTCTACTTTATCAACCCCTCCTATTCACACACCAACGCCTACATGCCCTCAAGGTTTTATTTCTTACACTTCCGGTGTACATGATTTTTCACCGCAAGGAGGATTTCAAGCGGCGTTCACACCCACGCCGTTGTTCTCCTCGCTGATGGGTCCTCCACGAACGGCGTACTCACCGATTCACCCCATGTCTCCTTTCAAAGGCGACGAGCAAGGCAGCTCCTCACAAGGGCAGTGAGTTTGGCCGACGAATCTGATCCACCGGCGGAGGAGGATGAGGTTGAGGAGGTGCCGGCACATGTAGTTCAAGGAGAAAGACGCGGTGCTTGAGCAGGACATGGCGGGCGGCACGGCGGAAGAACGCCCTAACGTCAGGAGATGCCGACGAACGATGCCCCCTTCCCATATATCGAGGAGGAGACCTTGTGTCTTGGTCGTGTTTGGGTCGATATATCCCTAGATGCAAAAACGAGTAACAACCAAAGGGGCGGTGCTCTTTGGGTTCGAATCGCCGATCGCTACAACACAATTCGCCCAAAGGATACAGTATATCGTAACTCTGAAAAATTGCACAGTCATTGGAAACGCGCAATGGCAGATATAAAGGTATTCGAATCGTGCTACCTTTCGTGCGCGACCAATTTGGGTAGCGGCAGAGGTCAATCGGAGATTACTACCGACGCTCTTCGGCAGTTTCAGGGGATTGCAGGCAAACCGTTCAAGCACTACACTACTTGGGAGAAGGTGCGCGGAACTCCTAAATTTTTAGCCGCCACCGGGAGCATCGATGCGGTGAAACGATGCAAAACTAGCATCGACGGCACATACACTACTGAAAGTAGTAGGGACTCAACTCCTTCGACGGATATGGCGGATTCCACTAACTCAGGCAGTTACAGACCCTGGCCCGAGGGTTCAAAAGCAGCGAAGGCGAAGGCAAAAGGGATGTTGAAATTATCTAACTTCGGCCTCCGAGAGTGCGAAGGAGAGTCTGACAAAACTAGCCAGCTCTTTCGAGTTCTCGAGCATGTACGATATATACACCAAAGATACCTCCGACATGACTCCCGAGGTCAAACAAAAGTACGACGAAATGGTAGTGATCATTCGCATGAGGCTCGGCATGCCCCACTCTCCTCCATTGGAAGATAATTTTTTTTTCTTCACTATTTTTTTTATTTCTATTTTATTTCATTGTATTGTAATTTTCCGCAATACAATCGAATTTTAAAAAAGTCTCGTATTAATTTAAATAGTCAAAAGAATAATTCAAAAATAATAATTCAAAAAAATAAAAAAATAAAATAATAAAATATTACAGAACCCACCAAATTTCGAAGAGCTCTACTGCAGCCAAAAGTGAAGCCCTCCAAAATGTATTAAAATAATATTATAATATTAATATAATAATCAGAGCCCTCCAGGGCTCTGCTCTGCTGTGAATGCTCTAATGCTTTAGTTTTAAAAGTATGTCTAAATACATAAATCACACTATATCCTAAACACAATATACTTTACACATTAAATACTCATGTCTTAAATCTTGTGCGGAAAAGAAACGTGTCTATCTTACTAAAATGGAGAGTATGTTTTTAAATTTATTGGCTATATCAAGTGTGTTGTGTTTTTGTCATTTTCGTATAGTATATATTCTAGTTCACTAGTATTGAAAAAATTGAAATTTCTCAAATCCGTCAACTATCCGCAGCCACACACAACACAGGTGCCATACCCTAAAAATCACTGAAGTACGCACGCTGCTCCCAAGAGAAAGCCCTAAACCAAAAAAATTCACTGAAGAATCAGTCTGCGGTGATGATATTCCGAAGGATTCTTTTTAATTCTTGCTTCAAATCATCTGTTTCTTTACACTATGATTCTTTTACTGCACCCCGCTTCTTCCATTTTGACAATAATCATAATGTCACTCGCCAAATTGGGCACTTGTACCACGCCACACCCACATTTGATTTTGGTTCTATACGTAATCCCGACGATGCTGTTGCTATATTCCGCCAAATGCTGAGATCGGATCCGCCGCCTTCTATCAAGGCTTTCACGCAATTGCTGAGCTCTGTGTTGAAGATCAAGTAGTACAGTGATGTCCTCTACCTACTCGACCAAATGCTTTTAAGGGATGTTCCTGTAAATGTCTTCACCTTTAATGTTGCAAATAAATTGCTTCTGCCGCCTGAATCGAGTTGATTTTGGATTTGCAATTCTATGCAACATTCTCAAGCGTGGCTACAAACCGAACGTGGTCACATTCACTGCTCTCATCGATGGGCTTTGCAAGATAGGAAAGATATGTAAAGCAGGAAAATTGTTAAAGAAGTTGTTGGATGAGAATCTCTGTGTGCCCGACGAAGTCACATATAATTCGGTGATAAATGGGCTGTGCAAATCTGGGCGTGCTCTCGAGGCCCTCGAGCTGTTAAGGCTATTGGAGGAGAAAGGGAGATGCAAACCCAATGTTTATTGTTACACCACAGTAATTGATGGTCTGTGTAAGCACCGAATGGTTGACGATGCCTTCCAAATCTTTTCAAGTATGGTGGATAAGGGCATATTACCTGATGTTGCTACTTATAATGCAATGATTCACGGACTATGCAATCTGAGTCAATGGAAAGAGGTGGAAGACTTATGGAATCAGATGGTGGTTCGTGGGGAAGATCCAAATCGATGCACTTATAACATTTTAGTGGACGGACACTGCAAAGAAGGACGGGTTGAAGAGGCAGAGCAAATCCTTGAAATTATGAAGCAAGAAGACATCAAACCTGATATTTTCACCTACATCACATTGATGGATGGGTATTGCATGAGGGAAGAAATGGGAAAAGCCCGAAATGTTTTTGACCGAGCAGTGGATTTGGGGCTCAGGCCTGATATCGTGAGCTATTGTAGCTTGATGAATGGATACTGCAAGAAGGGACAAATCCATGAAGTTTTGCTTCTTTTCAATGAAATTCCTGCCAAGGGGCTAGAGCATAACGTGGTTTCTTACAACACAATGATGCTGGCCTTATTTGGTGATGACAGATATGATGAGGGCTTGAAGCTCTTCTTAGGGATGAAAGCTCGAAACGTGTCTCCTGATTTAATGACATACAATATATTGTTGCATGGCTTGTACGGAGCTCATCGTCTGGGTGAAGCATTTTCCTTCTTGAATGTGATGGAAAATGAAGGTGTTACTCCCGATATAGTAAACTATAGTATTCTCATCGAGGGACTATGCGATGATAAGAAACTCAAAACAGCAAATGATTTTTTCCATGAACTGGGGTCGAATGGCGAGCAACCTGACGTCCTAACATATACCACCCTTATTGGTGCACTTTGCCAAGAAGGGAATTTAGAGGAGGCTAAGGATTTGCTTGTGCAAATGGTAGACAATGGCTGCTCGCCTAATAGTGGGACCTACAACAGTTTTAGTTGGAGGATATGCCAAAGGGAACAAGATGGACGATGCAATTCCGCTACTAGATGAAATGGAGAGAAGGGGACTGATATTGCATCCAGGTAGTTTGGAAATGTTGCTTCCACTTCTGCAAGAGCATGGAAAAGATAGCATTTTATTTGGTAAGGTTAATAAACTTGTTCCCAAGAACTTGTTTGATTATTAGTGTTGTCATGGCTTTGATATCCTTGAGTAGATTAACTATTGAGGTTTCTTTCGTCCTGATACAGCTGCTATTATGTTGATGAAATGAGCACAGTTTGCATATTGTGCAATATTTTGACCATTTTTGTATTCAGCTAGCCATTGGATCTGTGCTCTAGAACAATATCAAAGAAAACCATCTCTTTCAATATTACTACTTCACATCTCATCTTTGCATGTTATGCCGTCAGATAGGAACTTAAACTCCAACACATTATTTGGAAAATAAATTGGCAAATAGGCGAACAGAATTTTCTCAGATTTTGTATCTGCTGTGTTTATATTGGTGAGAATTACCCCTATTGAGTGCATCATGCTGGTTTTCTGGATACTCTCAAAGTCCATGTCTGAACTGCTCAAGTTTCCTTCCTCATATAGTCGATAACTTTTACGTTGTTAAGAGCTCAAAGACCATATGTGAACTGCTCAAGTTTCCTTCCTCGTATAGTCGAATAGTCCTACATTGTTAAGAGCTCATTTCTTATGCTAGAAAAATTGTCTACTTACTGAGCCTGTTCAAATCTAAACTATTGGTTGTGAATTTCTGTTTTAAGTTTCCTTCCTCGTACCGTACAAAGTTTAATGCATTGTTAAGTGGATTCACGTTGGATGGAGCTTGTTTTCAACTTGAACCTCTAAGGTGAAAGGTAAAGTCTCCATTATTTTTGCTGAGGCTAAAAAACCTCTTCTCATAAAGTTCAGTGCTTGTTTGAGGATATAGCTTTGCTAACCATTAATAACTGAGTTATTCAGGTTTATTTTTTTATCTTTCTTTTACACTTTGCTAGTATGGTGTTAAAAATGACCAGAATTCGCACTTGAAAAACATGGAGATTTGTACACATCTTTTTCTTTTCGTTTTTTCCTCCCCCCCCCCCCCCCGCCCTTTCCTGTTTTTCTTTCACTCGACTTGATTAATTTCATCTTTACATCTAATTTAAATGGTACTAGTAATTTAGTATGCACTCAAACAAGTTTAAAAATTTAGATATAATCTTTTCATCTTAAATTAATTATTATATGTATATCCTCTTATCTCTACTATCATATTTTATTTTTCTTGGATAAAATTGCATTTCAGATAAAATTCTATAGACCCCCGATAATTCATTAACTAATACAACATTTTTCATAAATAAATGACATAATTAATTTTTGAAACTATATTTGATATGCAATATATAATTATGTATGGCATATTAAATCTTCTAAGTTGGCTTAAATATATTCTTAGGGTTCGTTTGCTACACATTAATTATCAATATCATGATTGTTTGGAATTATCAATATCATTAAGAGGCACACTCCTGTGCGGCCAGTGGCATGGTGCGGCACCACCGCAAAGCCCACGATCTAACATGCCTACAATTGAAAACAATACAAGTAATTGATTGAGCTAAGTAATTTATTAGCTTTCAAAGGTCTGACCACATTATGCAGCCGGCGTTATGCAAGTTTTTGTCTATCATTAATTAGCAATTTAGGATAAGGTGTGATATGTTTAACCAATGTTAATTAATTATCAATATCATGATTGTTTGGAATAACGATTGATGTTATAGTGATATTTGAATCTTACTTAATGTGAGTGAGTATTAAAGTAAAATGAATCTATTACAATATCTAAAAGAAGAATTGTTGCAAAAATTTACAATATTGTCACTTTCCCTCCAAAATATACATCCAAAAATCTTATGGACAAATACTTAAAGCACAAGTGTTTAATGGTGAATGAGATCTAACTAATGGTTAATATATATTGATTAATTATAATGATGTACATTTGTTTGTTAGTTCATAAATTAATTTATCAAATAGATTGTGCTATCGATGTAAATATAAATCAAGCATTATTGTATTTTTCTTCAATAAATGTGTATTATATCCAACGGTCAATTTGTAAACAAATTAGATATTTGTAATTGTTATCTTTTCAATTTGTTATTGTTGAATATTATAATCTAACAATAATATTAATTCAATTGGAATACTCAGTCTCAATTTCAGTATATTAGAGTGTCATATAATTTTTTTTAAGTTTTAATTTTTAAGCTTCAGTTTTAGTTTATATATCAAGATTTAGTTTAGGTTTGCAATTATCACTTGGGTTCACCAATCCAATTATAATTTTTAATTATTTTAATATTTATTTTTATTTATTAAAATAAAGTTAATTCAATTATAATTTTTAATTATTCATTTATTTTTATTTATTAAAATAAATTTAATAAATTTAAAATTAAGGTATATAGTAATTTTTAAAAATCCTCAATCTTAGTTATAAATGATAATTATAAATCATTATAGTAGCATTTTTATGATAAACATTCTAAAACTAATAAAAATTATTTTGAATACTAAAGTTGGGCCTGAAGATACCATTCAATATTAATTTAAATGAAAATATTTTTTTTAAGCAAAACACTCACACACACGCACCCGAGATGACTTAAAGCCCCGGCCTCTTGGTTGGAGGGAAAACATCTTACCAACTGAGCTGCGTGTCGTTATCAAAAATGAATTTAATTTATAAATATTTTTGAATGATTCAATTACGATTAAAAGAATAACAACTATATCCACACATTCATTTAATATCAATAATTTTATTTTTAATCAAAAATATCTATGTGAAAAAAAAATACTATCATTAGTTAAATTCGATCATCTTTATATTTGGTTATTCTTTTTTCTTATAGTAATAGTAATTAACCCGTGCATTGTTGGGGTTGTTATGTATAGCTAAAGCAAAAACATGTTTTAGTATATATATGACATGTATTTTACTGTTTACACTCACCTATCTGAATAAATATGTTAATAAGAATAAGCCCAATATCTCATATTTTAGAATACGTGGACGGTTCGGGTGTTAGGGAGATCACGCAACGTTCGATAATAATTATGAGATATAAACAGTGTCACAGTCAAGATAGCTCGGGAAAGCTATCGGTTTAGACTGCAACATGACGGTAGTGGCGGGTCTCAGTCGCTAGTCATGTTGGTACGGTGGAACGTATTGACAGGATCGAGTGAGATAATGTTCTTCTTATACTGACCCTAGCAATAGGTGAAGAACTAGAGATCTCGGCATTTAGAGATATGATCTTAACCTCGATAGGCTATTAGATATATATGTGTTGTTCATTGCTACTTTGGTTTGCAAGATAAGGGTTTATCGCAACATCCCTGATGACTTGCAATTATCACTTAGGTAACATGAGGGCACATAGTATATCTAATTAGTTGTATTGAGACACCGTGTCCGTATTAGGTTGAGAGATATCCCCTCAGGGAGTTCACAAGGTTTATTATACCAAGTCATGCATGCTGATTAAGTTCAGGTATAATAATAAGGGGTGAACGAGTACTACTTGAGGAAAATAAGATATTAATTAATTAGGAGCAGTCAGAGGAGCTCTAATTAATTTATGGATATCAGAGTCATTAAACACGGGGATAGCTCTAAATAAAGTATCAGCCCCAATCTACAAATTGGGATAGAGCGGTGATTCAGTTGTGATTTTTTAGTGGAATGCGTCACAACTATAATGAAATAAATGCTCTAGGTTGATCATGGAATTATTTTATTAGGTAAGGCTAAACTCTGTCTGATACATAGATCCTTGGGATGGCCCAAGAGCTCTTCAAGAAAAGAATTCAAGGTATTATTGAGAGATATCAGTTTTGGATTGAAAAGAGGTATTATGGGCTTGAGCCCATAATGTGGCGCCTACTGTAGTGTAGGGGACGCCTATCTCCTCTTTTGGTGTCTACCTGGGCTCAATAATTGCACTTTGGTTAAATATGTAATGTGGAATAAATTAATATCTAATTAATTAAAATTTATTCTTAATTAAGGGATTAGATAATTAATTTAATATTTATATATAATATTTTCTTTATAATAATTAGGATTAATTCTAATTATTTATTTAATTAGAATTTATTCCAGTAATTATTAACTAAACTCAGCTTTATTAATTAAAGCTAGTAACTTAGTGGAGAAGGAAAATAGGCACCCCCTCCTCCGATCCTATATATAAGGAGTAGGAGATTCTCAAAACCTAATAATCTAAGAATCTCAGGGTAGAGAAAGGGGCGCCCGGTTTCTAAGAGTACAGAGGGAGTTCCGAGTTCTAAAGTTCCGAGACGCCCACACAGTCGGAGAACTTTGAGGAAAGGGATCACACCCCAATAATCTAGACCTGTAGATTACTCCATCTGCAAATCGAGAAGGTATAATTTCTAAACTCAAATGTGTGATGAAAGTGCATTTAAATTATCACATCCAATTCGAAGATCTAGTGGGAAAAAGGAACGCTTTCAAGCAACGGTTCCATCAATTGGTATCAGAGCCACGGTTCTAGAATTGGCTTTGTGGTAATTTGATTAAATGTATGTTCATGCATTAGAGTCAATTATGCTATAACGTGTGCATGCTGCTGTCCGGGAACAACGTGTGTTATTTTTTATCCCATTTTTTCATCGTTTTTTGTGATTATTTTTGAATCAGTGAGAAATAAGGTACCGATTAAAATATGATTCGTTTTTCTATAAATTTCTTTTGTATTTCTATTTCTTATAATTTTATATGGTGGAGATCGAGTAAAGGGAAATTGAAGAATGAGGCACGAAAATAGAGGGACGCGGCAGCGACGGCCGCACGTGGCGGCGCATCACACTCACGCGCCCAATCCCGATCGGTGTTGCGGCTGTTTGCTGCAAATTCAGCCCCTCCTCCTCATCGTTCTCGATGGACAAGCCAGGGGTTTAAACCCTCGGCTCAGTCGCCGTCGAATGAGGAAGCAGCGACAGTGGTTTGCGGTGGAAACAGTGGCAGATGGAGGCGGCCGTGGCGGCAGAGGCCGAAACCCTTAAGGTTTCGGCCATTGTTGCTTCTCGTGGGTTCAATTGAGGCTGGAGACACGTCACATGGGCTCAACCCCCACCCGGTGCTGGGCAAACTTTGACGGACGGCGGCAGGAGACCCGTCCGCCTGCTGCTGCGAGTGTTTCCGGCTACTTCTACGGTTTATGGGTCGAACCCAACACCGATCCAGGTGCGGGTAGGCGGCGGCTGTGGGTGGAAGCGGACGACGGCGGCAGCGGTTTGGGTTCCGTTGCGCGCACGCCGTCAAGGGCTTCTGATGCGGCTGCTACATGTTGCTGCTGCTGCTGCTATTTTTCCGGCGCCGTTGGCTTGAGCCCGGCACCTTCTCGGTGCCGGGCAGCTCGTCGAACAAGTGGGAGCACGAAGGAGATGACGGCAACGGCGGAGGTGGCTCGGTGGCGCTGTTGCATTTTGCAGCCGAAGGAGACGACGGTGGCGGTTATTTTTGGCTCGGGCCGGGTACGAGTTGGGCTAGGGCTGGGCTACAATGGTCGTAGCCCACCCGTCACGGCCCAGCTGGCTCGGTCCGACCTGTGGGCGTGATTCCGGCAAAGCGCGGCGGCGGCGCATGCATCGCACACGCGGCTCGGCTGCGGCGCGTGGCCGAAAATTGTATGATCGGGGATGGAGGCTATTTTTCAAAGCAGGGGCCGGTCCTCAACGTCGACGAGGGCTAATGTTTTCCGAAACCCTAGCGTGATCGTCGACAGTTAGGTTTTTGATAACCTAATTCGTTTCAAAATTAATTCGTCTCGTCTCATTTTGGAAATAGGGAATTTCGCGCCCTAATTCCATTTCAAGCTGCTTGCTATTTTTGGAAGGTAGACTTGAAGACCAAGAGAAGACTTTCCAAATTGAGAAGACCGAAGCTTGTTTCGGATTTTAATTAATTAATTGTAATAGATAGGTTTTATCCTTCCCGGTCGGTAGGCTATTTATTTGTTTTAATGAATTATGCATGCTATGGATGGTTTAAATTACGCAACGTGATAAACGCATGAATTTGCATGCTATTATTGCTTTTATTAAATGCGTAATAGAAACAAACATGCCTAGGGTGTCATAGCATGAATTTTACGATTTCAAAAGCGGGCATGTTTTTATTAGCTCATGTGGCTAGGAGGAGGCACCAGAAGTCTCTCCTTAATATAGGTTCAAATCCCACCAAAGTGTGGATTAGTATATAGTCCCATATATATGAGTCTGTTATAAATGGTTAATAGTGATTTGTTATTCTTTGTAACTGTGAAATTGTGATGACTATAGAGTTGAGTTGGAATATCTTCGTTATGATATGATTGATTGTAAAATGTACTCCTAAAAAAAAATATAAATATATTTTTATACATCTATAAGAGCACTCGCATCGGAGCCCAGGGTGTGTGGGCTACACCCGTGCGCCTGCGCGAGCGATGCGCTTTCATGCATAGCCGCTCTCCACGGGCTCGAGCCCGCGGCCCCTCTCCAGCCCGTCCTGTTCACGGCCGGCGATGTCACATGGCGCTCTCCCATTGGTCAACAGTCATTGACCATTGACCGGCGATTGAATTATTTTATTTTATTTTTTTAAATTTTTTTTACCTATATATACCCCTCTCCTACATCAATTTTCTACACCACTTCCATCTTCTACTTCTTCCATATTTCACCTCAATATCTCTCTATTTTCCTCTATTGTCATGGATCCCACCGACCCGTCGACTTGGTTTGGATCGGACTACTCGATCATGTCCGTTCCAAAATAACCCAAATTCTAGTTCATCAACCCCTCCTATTCACACACCAATGCCTACATGCCCTCAAGGTTTTCTTCCTTATGCTTTCAGTGTCCATGATTTTTCACTGCAAGGAGGATTTCAAGCGGCGTTCACACCGACGCCGTTGTTCTCCTCGCCGATGGGTCCTCCACGAACGGCATACTCACCGATTCACCGCATATCTCATTTTGAAGGCGACGAGCAAGGTGGGTCCTCACAACCTGCAATGAGTTTGGCCGACGAATCCGATCTACCGGCAGAGGAGGATGAGGTTGAGGAGGTGTTGGTGCGCACAGTTCGAGGAGGAAGACACGGTGCTTGAGCAGGACGTGGCGGGTGGCACGGCGGAAGAACACCCCAACGTCGGGAGATGCCGGCGAACGATGCCCATTGTGCCTTCCCATATACTGAGGATGAGACCTTATGTCTTGGTCGTGTTTGGGTCGATATATCCCTAGATGCAAAAACGAGCAACAACCAAAGGGGAGGTGCTCTTTGGGTTCGAATCGCCGACCGCTACAACATAATTCGCCCAAAGGATATGGTATCTCACAACTCTGAAAAATCGCGCAGTCATTGGAAACACGCAATGACAGATATAAAGGTGTTCGAATCGTGCTACCTTTCGTGCGTGACCAATTTGGGTAGCGGCAGAGGTCAATCGGAGATTACTACCGACGCTCTTCGGCAGTTTCAGGGGATTATAGGCAAACCGTTCAAGCACTACACAACTTAGGAGAAGGTGCGCGGAACTCCTAAATTTTTAGCTGCCACCGGGAGCATCGATGTTGTGAAACGATGCAAAACTAGCATCGACGACATACACTACTGAAAGTAGTAGGGACTCAACTCCTTCTACGGATATGGCGGATTCCACCAACTCAGGCAATTACAGACCCCGGCCCGAGGGTTCAAAAACGGCGAAGGCGAAGGCAAAATGGAAGTTGAAATTGTCCAACTCTGACGAGGCGGCCTCCGAGAGTGCGAAGGAGAGTCTGGCAAAACTAACCAGCTCTTTCGAGTTCTCGAGCATGTACGACATATACACCAAAGATACCTCCGACATGCTCCTGAGGTCAAACAAAAGTACGACGAAATGGTAGCGATCATTCGCATGAAACTCGGCATGCCCCACCCTCCCCCATCGGAAGATTTTTTTTTCTTCACTATGTGTTTTTTTTATTTCTATTACATTTCATTGTATTTTAATTTTCCAAACGTACAATACAATCGAATTTTAAAAAAGTCTCGTATTAATTTAAATCGTCAAAAAAATAATTCAAAAAATAATAATAATAAAATATTATAGAGCCCACCAAGTTTCGGAGAGCTCCACTGTAGCCAAAAGTGGAGCCCTCCAAAATGTATTAAAATAGTATTATACTATTAATATAATAATCAGAGCCCTCCAAGTTGGAGATGGCTCTGCTGTGAATGCTCTAATGATTTAGTTTTAAAAGTATGTCTAAATACATAAATCACACTACATCCTAAATACAATACACTTTACACAGTAATTACTCACGTTTTAAATCTCATGCGGAAAAGAAACGTGTCTATCTTACTAAAACGGAGGGGTATGTTTTTAAGTTTATGGGCTATTTCAAGTGTGTTGTATTTTTGTCATTTTCGTATCGTCTATTCTAGTTCACTAGTAGTATTGAAAAAAGGGAAAAGGTGCAAAAAACCCCCTAAGGTATACATGAAAAAACAAATAACACCCTAACCTTTGTTTGAGTGCAAATACAACCCTCACCTTCTATTTTAAGTGCATTTCATTCAAGTACTAACAGATTCTCTAACGACGTCTTTTATGGTTTTACTTTCTTTTTTTTTAAAATTAATTTCACGGTCCGACAAATCAAATAAGCAGGAAAAGGAACTGATTTATGGATTGAAACTTTTCTTCCTTTATTATTTGGTTATGGGTAAAGTCACTAGTATTTGATTCCTATCGAACTATCCACACCAAAAAAAGGCATTCAACACCAAGAAATTAATGAAGAACAAAAAAAATTCCAAGCTTGAATCTGTAGAACTCAAGAACCACAATTAATTAAGCAGGAAAAAAAAACTGATTTATTATGCTTCATCCTCATTTATAAATTAAATCTCTTCCAATTAATTCAGGTTTCTAGAGAGAGAGAGAGATGGAGCTAACCTGGAGGTCGATAACGCCCTACTTCCCTCACATAATCTACATTGTTCCCTCATCATCCTCCTGGAGCAGCTCTCCTACCTCAAGAAGAAGAGGTTCCTCCCCGGTCCCCCGCTCGTCTCCCCTTCGTCGGAAATGCCATCTCTCTAGTCTCCGATCCCACCAAATTCTGGGACCGTTATTGCGCTTGTCCCAAATCCATCAGTGATAGGATATGGCCCAATAGGCCCAGATCAGCTCGGCCCATTCCTAATTCCCCCGGCCCAATCAAGGATAAAGCCCAGTGGAAGTCAAGAAAGTCAACCAACTGCTCCCAACCACTCCACAGTGCAGACAGGAGCACCCACGACCCCCCAACCACTCCTGAAACACCCGTGACCTCCATTCTCTATAAAGAGAATCATTTGTAAAGAAAGAAGCAGGTTGTAATAGCGGCTAGAACACGAAAATATAAAACATTCTCTCTTTCGTGGACGTAGATCTAATCAAAGATCGAACCACGTAAAAACCTCTCGTGCTCTTCATTCTCTCGTATAATCACTCTAAAATACACGATCGATCACTGGCGCCGTCTGTGGGAAACGAAAGAATTTTGTGAAACCGATCAGCGTATTTCAAGTGAAAACACGATGGTAAGACCAACCCGCTCCGCCACCACCGCCGCTGCTGCCAAGGAAAAACAGAAACGAGCTGACCTCTTTTCCAATCCACCTTACATGCCGGCCAACGAGGAAGAAGGTGACGTTAGTCAAGCTCAGAAAACTGCTTCCCAGATCCAGCGTGACCAACAGCCCATCCGCCGAACTCCTGAAGGCCACCCGGAAGAGGTCCCATCTGGGGGTTCAGCTAGCGACGATGGACCAGATCAAAGTGGCAGCCGACGCGGGAATGCTGAACTCCGACCCGAGCTGGGAGACGCACTGAAAGCGTACCTGAGCATCCATGAGCAGGATTTTCGCAGGTTCGCCGATCAACACCGACAACAAAGTCAAAGCAAGGAAGACGAAGTCGAACCGTCACAAAGGCCATCCCCAAGTCTTCGGATCGTTGGAGGCAGGGAGGCCGAAGTTCCCCGAAGGCGACAAAACAATCGCCGTGGGAACGGTCGCGCTTCACCTCGGCGCGGTTCAACGTCACCTCGTCAAAACGCCGTTCCTCATTGGCGTGACGAACGGAACGTCTATCAAAGAAGATTCGACGTTGAGCCCGAAGTTCCCCGAAGGCGACAGAGCAATCGCCGCGGGAACGATCACGTTTCACCTCAGCGCGATCCGACGCCACCTCGTCAAAACGCCGTTCCACCTCGGCACGACGAGGAGAACACCTACCAAGGAAGATTCGCCGTCTACGGTCGAATCTCGACTCCCTTCACTAATAGGATACTCTATACTCCCCTCCCGTCGACGTATAGGGTACCTCCTATCCCGCCTTACAACGGAACCCAAGATCCCAGCAACTTTTTATCCCGGTTCCAATACAACATGATGAACCAGGGGTTGGCCGAAGACGTTTACATGTGTAAAGTCTTCCCCGAGCTACTAGTAGACAACGCTAGAAGCTGGTTCGATAGCCTCCCTAATTGCAGCGTAGGGTCATATGCCGACCTACTGGACGCCTTTGAACGTCGTTTCTTCCAAAAAGCCGAGGCAAAAATCAGCCCAGCCCAGCTCCTCACCTTAAAGCAAGGGCGGGGAGAAACGATCAGTGATTTTCTGGCCCGTTTTTATAACGAGAGCCTAAAAGTCGATCGTCTCTCCGACGACGTGCTTATCTCGGCATTCCAAAATGGCATCCAGTCCGGGACTCTCTTCAGAGAGCTCGTAAAGGCACGTCCTACGACCTCAAAGCGGCTATGGAAGATCGCCGACACATTCGCCGAAGCGGACGAGGCCGATCGGAAGAAACGGGCTGCAGATCGGCCCGAAAACAACGATAAGAGAAAGAAAGAGGAGCGCACCGACCTTGGGCAAGGCCGCCGAAGTGCCCTCGAAAGGCTACAACGAGGACCCCTCGAGTCCCGATTAGGACCCCGATCCAACCAAGACCGAAGTCAGTATACACCACTGACAAAGTCAAGGGCCGAAATATACGAGCTTCATGCGAACTTGTTCGAGAAGCCGCCGCCCTTATCCCGAGGTGGGTCGAAACGTCGATCCAAGAAGAAATACTGCAAACTCCATAATGACTACGGTCATGAAACTGAAGATTGCAGAGATCTCGCCTCGGACATAGAGCACATGATACGCGACGGTACCCTTAAACTGTACCAAAGTCGCAATCAGAAAGAGGCCCGACCTCAAGGGAAGGGCAAGAGAAAGAAAAATAAGGGAGGCTATAACTGCGCCCCCCAAAATGACAAAAGACCAAGGCACGACGACGAGGATGAGGACGAAGATCAGCCTCAATATGACGCAGTCATCACGGCCATCACCGGACTGCCCGAAGGCACGACGAGGTCATCATTGAAAGCCGAAGCCCGGAGTCAACAGCGAGAAGAACCCACTCAAAAATGGTTCAGGAGAGATGAGGTCGTCACCTTTTCCGGTGATGACCCAGTTCCCCATGCGGTACCTCATCAAGATGCCACCATAATCGAGGCGGTGGTGGCCAACAAACTGGTCCACCGCGTATTTGTTGATAGTGGAGCATCGGTGAGTGTGCTCTTTAAAGACTGCTTCGATAAGCTAGATATCGAAGAAGCACGTCTAAAGCCAGCACCCATGCCATTAAAGAACTTCACACAACAAGAGACGACGACGGAAGGCATAATTTCACTGCCCGTGACAGTTGGAAAAAGCCCGTTGTCCACTACGAAGATAATCCACTTCTTCGTCGTAAAAGCC
Source organism: Mentha longifolia (assembly GCA_001642375.2). Classification (NCBI taxonomy): domain Eukaryota; kingdom Viridiplantae; phylum Streptophyta; class Magnoliopsida; order Lamiales; family Lamiaceae; genus Mentha; species Mentha longifolia. Next base: position 18,205,507 of record CM038117.1, read on the forward strand.
AGCTCCCCCTATAACATCATCTTAGGAAGGGATTGGCTAATATCGACAAAGGCAATCTGCTCGGCCTACCACCTGACGATTAAAATTCCATCTAGAAACGGAGTGATCACGCTTCGGGGAAACCAGCAACAGGCTAAGGAGTGCATGCAGGTCGCACTCCGAGGTGATAGGAATCAACACCCCCAGGCATAGCAACTACAGAAACCCGAAGAGGTGGAGCCGACGTCGTCTCCATCCATCGAGCCGGTAGAAGACGTCGCATTATACGAAGATGACCCTGCCAAGGTCGTCAAAGTAGGGTTCGTCGGCGAAAACGAGCTCCGAAGTCAACTTATCCGGCTACTTCGGGAATATAGAGATGTCTTCGCCTGGTCGCCGCTTGACATGACCGGGGTGGCACCAAACATCATCACTCATCACCTCAACATCGACCCTGCAATAAAACCAGTTCGGCAGAAACAACGAGCCTTCGCAGCCGAAAGGAGTCAAGTAATTCACGACGAGGTCCGGCAACTGCAAAAGGCCGATATTTTATTCGAAGTAAAGTATCCGACCTGGTTGGCCAACCCCGTGATGGTGAAAAAGCAGGGAGGTGGGTGGCGGATGTGCATTGACTACACGGACCTTAATAAGCACTGCCCAAAGGACTGCTACCCCCCTCCCCAACATTGACAAGAAGGTCGAAGCTCTTGTTGGCCACAAGGTGTTCAGCTTCTTGGACCTATACAAGGGATACCACCAAGTCCTCATGAATGCCGAAGACGCGCCGAAGACCGCCTTCGTCACGGACTTCGGCATCTATGCATACAAAAAAATGCCCTTCGGACTAAAGAACGCCGGAGCCACATACCAGAGGATGGTCGATAAAATTTTTGAAGCCCACGTCGGTAGCATTGTCGAAGTATATGTAGACGATATAGTCGTAAAGAGCAAGGAGATCGCCACTTGTGTAAACGACCTTAAAGTTGTCTTTGGCCTACTTCGTAAAGTGAACCTAAAATTAAACCCAGAAAAGTGTACTTTTATGGTCCGATCTGGAAAATTTCTAGGGTGTTGGGTTTCACGCGAGGGGTTAAAAGCCAACCCTTCGAAAGTCCGGGCTATCCAAGAAATGCAAGTGCCGAAGTCGATCCACGACGTGCACAAACTAACGGGCTGCCTAGCCGCCCTAAGTCGCTTTCTATCTAAGGCCGCCGAAAAACAACTCCCATTCTTCAAGATACTAAAGAAGGCTCCGAACTTCGAGTGGAACGATGAGCACAGAGGAGCTTTCGATGGTTTGAAGAAGTATCTCGCAAATCTCCCAACCTTATCCGCACCAAAGAAGGACGAGACCCTCTCTTTATACCTCGCCGCTTCGAACGAGGCAATCAGTGCAGTCCTGGTACGAGAAGAAAGACGTCATCAGCTACCCGTCTATTTCATAAGCCGAGCCCTAAAAGGGCCGGAGACGAGATACCAGCCTTTGGAAAAGGTCGCACTTGCGTTGGTGAATGCAGCGAGGAGACTTCGACCATACTTCCATGCACATCAGATACAAGTACTGACCGACCTACCACTTCGACAAGTACTTACAAAGCCAGAAGCGTCTGGGCGAATCGCTAAATGGGCTGTAGAACTCGGCGAGCACACAATTTCCTTCATACCTCGCCAAGCAATCAAAGGACAAGCCATGGCCGATTTCCTGGTGAAAGCCAAGTTCACGGAAGCACAACAATCCGTTGAACCTACTGAGGATAAACCAAAGGCCGAGGCACCTAATCCACAACCGCGAGACTGTTGGAAGGTCTACGTGGACGGGGCATCAGGTAACAAAGGAAGTGGAGCCGGGGTTTTACTCATCAGCCCGGAAGGAGAGGAGATCACCCACGCACTCCGGTTCAATTTTCCGACCACAAATAACGAAGTTGAGTACGAAGCTCTAATCGCTGGACTTCGCCTAGCCGAGGCTCTCCAGGTAAGGGCCATTCAAATTCACAGCGATTCCCAAATCATAGTGAATCATATACTGGGTAAATACGAGGCCAAAGGAGAACGAATGAAGAAGTACCTTCATAAGGCCAAGATCCTACAACAAGGCTTCTCGTACTTCGAGTTAGTGCGAATCCCAAGAGGGGATAACGGGCGAGCTGACGCACTAAGCAAGCTCGCGTCATCATCAACAATCTCTCCAGTGGAAGAAGTACAGCTCCGAAGTATCGATGAAGCCGAAGTTAATATAGTAACCGAAGACGGACCGAACTGGATGACTCCACTTCGCAGCTATCTAGAGATAGGCGAGCTCCCCACCGATAAGGTTGAGGCTAGAAAGCTCCTGGCCAAGTCCGCCAAGTATGTCTTTGAACAGGGAGTGTTGTATAGAAAATCCTACCTCCAACCTCTCCTAAGATGTGCGGGGCCCAACCAAGCAAACTACACACTGCGCGAAGTCCATGAAGGCTCCTGTGGCAGCCACATCGGAGCCCGCGCCCTCTCCAAAAAGGTCATGAGGTGTGGGTACTACTGGCCCACCATGTTCCAAGACGCTACCAACCTCGTCAAAAGGTGTCCGAAGTGCCAAATCCATGCGACGGTTCCGAGGTTGCCTCAGACCGAGCTGACCAGCATACAAAGCCCTTGGCCGTTCATGCAGTGGGGAATTGACATCGTCGGCCCACTTGAAAAAGCCCCCGGCCAATTACAATTCCTCATTGTAGCCATCGACTACTTTACGAAGTGGGTCGAAGCCGAACCATTGGCCCGGATCACAAGTAAAAACGCCCTGAACTTCGTTTGGAAGAACATAGTTTGTCGTTTCGGCATACCTCACGTCCTCGTATCAGATAATGGAACCCAGTTCACAGACAGGACGTTCAAAGAATGGTGTGACGAACTCCACATCCAGCAAAAGTTCACCTCGGTAGCCCATCCTCAAGCGAATGGCCAAACCGAGGTTACGAACTGAACGATAGTCAAAGGGTTAAAAACCCGGCTCGATAAGGCCAAAAGAGACTGGGCTGCGAACTTATCCCAAGTCCTATGGTCGTACCGAACCACCCCGAGGACATCACACGGCGAAACACCATATAGCTTGGTGTACGGAACCGAGGCGGTGATCCCGGTAGAGATCGGTCTGCCGAGCCCCCGAACGCTTAACTTCGCAGCCCAAGACAACGAAGATGGACTTCGAACTAACTTGGACTTGCTAGAAGAGAAACGGGAACAAGCCTACATACAAGAAGCTCGATACAAACAGCAAGTAGCTCGGTATTATAACAGCCGGGTGAAGCATCAGCAGCTCCAAATAGGCGACTTCGTACTCCGGAATAACGAGGTCAGTAAGGCGGAAAAGCTCGGCAAATTAGAAGCCACCTGGGAAGGACCATACCGAGTTCAAGAAGTCCTCGGAAAAGGGTCGTACAAGCTCGCCCACTTATCTGGTGAGCCCATACCCCGTACATGGCACATTACTCACTTGAAAAGGTACTTTGTATAAACAGAGAGCAGTGTCCGAGTCCATTTAGGTCCTAGGAGCAGGGTCGTCTTGGTAAATTCTGTCTTTTTTTAACTCCATTCAATTAAAGTTTTTTTTTAGTTTTCACTTAAATAATTTGCATGCAGTGTACACCTCTCTCTCGTTTTATACTAAGTATCTCGGTTCTAAAATCCTGACGAGGATACAAATAAACTCCACGTCGGAGTAACACCTAAACGCGCGTAAGGGGACCACCCCTATCGATAAACTCGACAAATAAGGTAACTAAAAGCCTCAACTTCGTCTTCAGACGAAGTGGCTACTTAAAAGCCTAAACTTCGTCTTCGGACGAAGTGGCTATTTGAAAGCCTAAACTTCGTCTTCGGACGAAGTGGCTATTTGAAAGCCTAAACTTCATCTTCGGACGAAGTGGCTACTTAAAAGCCTAAGCTTCATCTTCGGACGAAGTGGCTACTTAAAAGCCTAAACTTCGTCTTCGGACGAAGTGGCTATTTGAAAGCCTAAACTTCGTCTTCGGACGAAGTGGCTGTTTGAAAGCCTAAACTTCGTCTTCGGACGAAGTGGCTACTTAAAAGCCTAAGCTTCGTCTTCGGACGAAGTGGCTACTTAAAAGCCTAAACTTCATTATCAGACGAGGTGGCTAACTGAAAGAACAATCTTCGTCGCAACACGAAGTGACTGAGAAAGCTGGTAAACGCAAATGCAAAAATTTCTGTTTTATTTGAATGAAAATAAATGTACATTGTTACATTAAGAAGGCGAGGAACCCGGAGGCTTTGGCTTACTAAAGCTAAGCCAATCTCTAGCAAAATCCCTGCCGGAGTTGAAGTTCAAAACATCGTCTATACTAAACCTGCCCCGACCGCGTCCAGAAGCCGAACTTCGGCCTCTACCTCGGACATTCTGGCTCGCCCGACCCCGACCCCGACCCCGTCCAGACGCCGATCGCCGCTCTTGACTATAAATTTCTTGAGAATGGCGTGTCACAATCTTCGGGTCCGGGTCAGCAGACCTCGAAGATTCACCTCCCAAAAATTCTCTAGAAGTACGGTCGAGCAACTTCGGATCCGGATCGGAAGAAACTGAAGTCGCAGAACCAGCTTGTAAAGACAGACGCCGCTTCAGCTTCGGAAAGCGGTCAAGGACTGTCTCATAAATGCTCGCCACACGAACGAGCTCTTCAAACTCACCTCTAACCTGCCAGGATTCACTCCCATATTCCTCCCTATAACTTCGGCATCGGGCCTGGAGTTCCTTGACCTTATCGTAAGTCTCGGAAATCGTGGATCCCCCAGCTCGGTGAATTATGGTCTCGTACTCCATATGCTCCTCGACGATCTCTTTGCAAGCCTTGATGTCATCCCGAGCTCGCTGGTACTGGTCTTCGAGCTCCATGTATCTGGCATGCATCTCATCGAGTTTTTCTAAAGAAGCCCGAAGTTTCACCTCGGTCTCGATCTCTATGTTATTAACCCGCTTCTTCCAGTTCGAAACATCGAGCTCGGCCACCTCTACAGCTCGGCGAAGCTCGGATATTTCTTGAACAAGGTGGGAGGCATCATAAAACTCAGGAGCAGACTACAGAACAAATACAAGCAAGGTTCAAAAAAGAAATCCTTTTATTTATGTATAGCCGAAAACAGCGAAAGAAACGCCACCCTAACGGTGACGAAGTACAAAACTAAAAAAGAAAAAAAAAGGGGAGAAGAGGGAAAGAAGCCAAAAATCGTGAAGTGTCAATTCACTACATCACGATTTTCTCCTTCTAGGCCGACCTCTGGTTCCTCGAGGTCATCGCGAGCTGGTTCCTCGGCGGTCTGTGCAGCCGGGGTCTTCTCGAGGTCGGCAATGACCGTCTCCAGGAGTTCATACCTGTCGGCGGGACATCGCCGAATAGTCCCTTCAGTGAGTAGAACCCTCTGCGCGGCGAGCTGCTCGACCACCGGGATTGAAGAACCGTGCTCCAAAAGCACCCCGGCGAAGTCCTGCAGCGTTTCCTCCTCCGTCATGACACCATACCCGTACTTGGTTTTATCAAGCTCGGGGATGTCGGCGGCGATGTTGTCAAGCGCTGCAGAGACGATCGGGGTACTCAAGGCACTCGCCAACTGAACGGCCATGCGAGAGAAATGCCTCGACCGGAAGACACGTTCCACCACAGCTCGGAACACGTCCCCCTGTCCAGCCACCACCCCGGCAATCTCGTTGGTCAGCCGGTCCACCTCAACCTCCAGCTCGGCGTTCCTCTTTTTCGCCTCTTCGGCGGCAGCCAAAGCCACCGCCTCCCTCTCCTGTGCTGCCTGAGCCGCGGCTTCGGCAGCATGGACCCTGGCCTTCAGCCGATCCTCCGTAGCCGCCACTTCGGCAGCCTGTGTTTGGAACTTGGCGACTCCACTCCTAATGAAGCTCGCCAAGCCCTGCAAAACCGCCTCGGCTCCCTAAAACCCGAAAACAAAGGAGAGATTAAAAAGGATACAATCACTATATAGGTAATATTCAGTTTTACACTTACTTCAGGGAATCCTTGGCTCAAGATCGTGCCGCTCTCGACGATCGTCACTGCGGCATCCAACGAAGTGACGGCTCCTCGAGGTCGTCGGCCGACCACCTGCAGTGGAGAGGAACCCCGGACAGGCGCGTCCAGCTGCGAGCTTACGGATACCGACCTTGGTTGGTCGGTCGTCCTCTCCGACGACGTCGCCGAAGTCGCCTTCTCCACCACGGAAACAGGAGGCTTCTGTCTCTTCCTCTTATTCTTGCCTTGTAAAGCGGCCTGGAAAGCTTGGGCATCCACTACAAAAAAAAATATATATATATATTTTTTGTCAGCAAAAAACGAAAGAAATCACGAAACGCAAGTCAGCGAAGCAGAGCCTCACCCAAGTCCGCGTCAGACACGGAGTTATACGGGCTTAACCCATGATTCGCAAGCTCGGCCTCGGCATAATTCCTTTCAACGAGGCCGAGGTTCACCAAGCTCGTCTCAAGCTCACCGGTCGGTTTCCCAGTGTCTCGAAGAGCGAACTTACCCTTCATCCAAGGGTATAACGGGACACCTTCACACCGGCAAAAGAAGAACTTCTTTTGCCAGTTCGGCACCTTAGAAGGCGTCCCCAACTTGAACCTATTAATAGGGGAAAGGTAAGCCCACCCCGTCGGACCAAGCTTAGGCCTAAAAACCTAAGGAACGACTCTACGGTAGGCGTACCACCACGTCGGCTGACCTCGAAGCAAAAGCCGATGATCTGCTTCACAGAGGGTGGCTGCAACTGACCTAACGCCAGTTGAAGCTCTTCTAAGAGCTCGACAAAAAAATGGTTCAAAGGGAACCGTAAACCGAAATGAAGGTAATCTTCATATACGGTAAAAAAACCCACGGGAGGCGAACTACCCCTATCAACATCGCGAGGTAAAAGGAGTTCGACTGACTCGGGAAATAAAAAACTGCGGGCCAAACCCTGCATATGAGATACAGACATGGTGGAGGCCACAGCCAGAGACGCGTCAGACCCGACCAACGACGGGAATTCAATTTCCCTAAACGCCGGCGGGACTAACGCGCGGGTATATACATTCAGCCAAACCTTCGCCGGAAACCCCCTAACCGGCGAAGGCGAAACCCCTATGTTCTCACTATCACTATCTACTTGGGGAAAAGAAGAAGCATCCATTGTGAAGAAAATTACTTACTTGTCACAGATTTTCCGATCAAAATCACCGGGAACTGGCTAAATGGCGGCGGTTGCAGAATTTTGGGGCTTAGGGTTTTCTCTTGCGCGATACTGAAAATCGATTGAGAAAAATGCTGTTTAGCGTACATAAGAAGCTTTTAAAAGGCAAGGGCACGCCTTTTCAAATCCCGCCTCTTCACCTGCCCCAACCAAAAAGCGACGCGTGTCCTACCTACGCTGACAACAGCAGTCGCACCTCACACCACGCCTATTCAAGCTCGACCTCGTCAAAACGAGGCGGTATACATTTCGACTTCGTCAAAATCTCATTTCCGGCGACGCAATGAAATTCAAGCTCGACCTCGTCAAAACGAGGCGGTATACACTTCGACTTCGTCATACAATTCGACCTCGACCTCGACCAGTTTACACCTCCCCACAATGACCTCGCTGCTCCGGTCTTTTGGGGGGGATGTGATAGGATATGGCCCAATAGGCCCAGATCAGCTCGGCCCATTCCTAATTCCCCCGGCCCAATCAAGGATAAAGCCCAGTGGAAGTCAAGAAAGTCAACCAACTGCTCCCAACCACTCCACAGTGCAGACAGGAGCACCCACGACCCCCCAACCACTCCTGAAACACCCGTGACCTCCATTCTCTATAAAGAGAATCATTTGTAAAGAAAGAAGCAGGTTGTAATAGCGGCTAGAACACGAAAATATAAAACATTCTCTCTTTCGTGGACGTAGATCTAATCAAAGATCGAACCACGTAAAAACCTCTCGTGCTCTTCATTCTCTCGTATAATCACTCTAAAATACACGATCGATCAATCAGTTTGGCCATTTCCGGCACTACATCATCGGCCGCTACATTCTCTACGTTTACAGCTCCGACATCTCTCACAAAATCCGCCAATGTCCGCCCCATTCGAGTATAGCCACCGCGAAATTGGAGGTCACTTGTTTGATTTCCTCTTCGCCTCACAGGACTCGTCGGCGTCGTCGCTGCTGTGGACGGTGACGCTACTCAGACTCGCATCCGTGGGTTCTTGAGAGGGTGAGAAAGGAGGTACCAAAGTACTGGTCGCCGGAGAGCGGCGCCGACTGTAATATCCCGACTTTCCAAAAACATAAAAATTTAAAAATTTTGATTATTACTTAAGAATTCTTATATTTGATAAGACTTTTAAAGTTATAGAATTGTATTAGAGAATGTTAAGAACGATTATATTATTCGCTACGACAAAGAAGAAACATATTATATATATTCGTTTAAGTTAGTTGGAATTTTAATTCGTGTTGTAGATTTCAAAATATTTATATACATAAATTTATCGATAAATTCTTCATACGATTAGTCGTAATATAGAAAGTCGAGTTTAGTGAGATAGTCGAATACCAGGTATGTCGAATATGAACTAAGATTATAAATCTTGTGATTGATTGTAGATTAGTAAACGTGGGCTTTGGATATTCAATTACTTAAGAAAAACTTGTCCTAGTTTTGAACCCACATCATATTCTCTTATTATGAAGGCCCATGAATACTAGCCCATTTTCTCAAAGCCCATAAGTATTTCATCAGGAAGTTGTAGGCGGCGGTGATGATTTGAGATATTTCACTCTAGCAGATCACCATCCCCAAAACTTTACCAATGCTACAGTAAACACTTGCATGCAACAGAGATAGGATCGAAAAAGAGGATAGAGAGAGAGAAGAAAGGAAATCGTAGAGGAAGAAAAGATAGAGGAAGGAGAAGAAGAAAAATCAAAGAAGACAAGCCTGAAATCTGCCTCAGAATTGTTCCATTCCAAACCAGCAGATACACAATCGAACCCCAACCCATTTGCAGTAAGAAACTTTCCATATTTTTTTTTAAGTATTCTCCAAAAGAATCAAGCTATACAAGATCTTAATTCCTCTACTGCAGATTACACAGGAGAAGAGGGATTCCTTCACAATTAAAATATCTACCTACTGAATCTTATCACTAAACAAGTAAGGGCTTCCATCTCCACTCTTGCTAGCAATCTTATGAATTTAAAATACGAGATTTAAATCAATTCTAATAACTAGGATTAATAATATAAATCCTAGATAATTCCTACAACGTAGAAAACTTGACACCGTAAAATCGAAAGCTTATAGATGGAAATCTAGGTAATATACATCTACGAAGAAACAATTAGAAATATAAATAAAGGGGGAACTTTGCCTCCCCTGCTACTGCCTACGTTAAACAAGAACGAGGGAGGGCTTTGCCCTCGCTGCCGTCGGTAGTGTAGAAGAGTACGGCGGCGGCGGCACTGAATTGTTGTCGGCCGTGAGTAGTAGCTGCCGTAGAAGTCGACGACGGTGTCGGGCTAGTGCGACGATGACGAGGAACAGGGGCGGCAAGGACTCGATAGTAATGATGCGGCGCCGGTTACGCTGCTGAGAATAATGGTGGCGTTCCATCTCCAAGACATCGGAACAGGGGCCGGCAGCATAGTGGTCGAAATTGAGAGAGAAAAATTGAGGGCTTACAGTTTGGAGCTTGTCCCTCCAGTTTATAATAGTTATAGAGAAGGGGGAGATAGAGAGTGAGGTACTAGTGGCGATGGCGGCGACAGCCAGTTGGAGGTGAACCGCCGGAAATTATATTAGAGAGAAGGGAGTGTGGCGTGCGTAGAAAAAAAGGGGAGGAGGAAGACAGCATCCCTCTACTGTATGTGTGCTGTCGAAAATGGAGTGTTGAGCAACTTTAATACTTTCTCTTTGGGCTTTGGTTTGGGCTGGATTTAATTCATAAATAGTATATATATAGGTTCAAATTCTACTTTGGGGACCAAATGGTGTAGAAAAAGACAAGACCACAATTAATGTTAATAGTATAGTCTATCCGGCTAAGAATTAGAGTTGCAACCCAACCATTAGTTAATATAATTAAATCCTTGAAAATTTTGTTCAAATAGTATTAAGCTATTACTGAACATACTCCAATTTAGTTAAATCATAATTTGGAGCCTATGATATTGTAGTAAAATTGGAAAATTTAGTATTCCACACGTGAGCCGTAATAATCTATATCAAGTGTTATCTCGTGTAGTAAAATTCTTGATTCCATCATTAATTTGAGTTATCAACCGTAAATAGATTTCTTAACCAGATAAGATAAATGCTTACCATTATTATTGATACATGAACACTGAGATAGATTCCCGTTGGGTGTTGGAGCAGTGTTGTCATAGACTACTCGTATTATAGTTCGCTTTTCAAGAATATTCCTTCCTGTACATTCTCTCTCGGCTCGCTGCCGAAGAGCATCTTCCCACGCCGTATGTCCTGATCTTGCCATCTATGACAAAAATTTAAATAAGTATAAAGATCCAAGTGGTAATAATCATAGTATATAGCATAAAAATAAAATCAAAGTATAAATAATAAATTATCTTACTTGTCTAACAATATTTCTATACTTTATAATTTGTTTCATACTCCAATATATACCTTATCCAAATAATTAAAATATAAAGTGTCGTTAGTTTCTATCGTCTCAAAATCATTCTAAATAAACATAAAACTGTTATTGTTCGATAAATATTATTGTTGAGGACTGAGTTTTGGGATTAGTTCAAATGGAGATATGGAGTTCTCATTGAACTAATCGAACACTTTAGCTGATGCTTGTCTAATCGAGAACCTAGAGAGTTTTTGGAGAATTTAAAATACGTAGGAACCATGTCGAAATTTATCAAATTATTCCCTTCCAACATCTACTGAAACTTATATAGATTATATAGATTCCGACCGGTTAGTTATTTACATATTCGTTCCTTTCTTATATCTTTATTAATTCCACTTAATCCTTTCACGAATAGAGAAATATACTTGAGGAACGAGCTATAATATAAATGGTCTTATATTAGGAATAAGAATGGATTGACTCTCCATCTCTTCAACAAAAGACTTAGATTCTTATAATTAATTTAATAAAAAGGCAATCAATCGGACTTAACTATTAACCGAACTAAACCTTACATCGAAAGATCAACTAGAAGGGATATAGAATCCTAAAGCCTCGAAAATCTAGAGTTAGAAACATATTTATGTTGAAATAGAAATTACATATTTCTATAAGATTCAAACCTTTGCTAAATAAATGAACTTTGCTTCCTAAAGGTCAAGGACAAGGTAGGAATCAAGGGACTTGAAGGAGAACTAAGAATCAATCAGACACTTGTATAATCAGGTGGGCGTTATTTTCCTAAGCAAAGTATAATTTTGCTATAATGAAGCATGTTTTGACATGAAATGCAAGTTTCTACGATTATTCATGCATAAAATATTTGTATGTTTCCTATCTGTGTTGGTTCGCCAATGACGATCGGCTCTGTGCTAAGTAATAGTTGTTAGCCAGAGAGTGTACACGAAGTTGTAAACTGTGTGCCCGGGAGGTGAGGGCCGGTTTACGAGATTAGTTGCGACCGTGAGAGGTGGCCAACTTTCACGGCGCGAGAGAAACAGATATGGATAATACGTTAAGGATGCGAAAGGGGTTGTACATCCACACAGCTGTGAACAAAATGTGATTTTAGTATGCATGAGTTATTTTCCTAAAACCTTATGCAATACTGATGAATGCATGAATAATAAATGATTTATATACGTTTTGGACATAACCCACGGGGTACATCAAGTACTCAGCCCTGCTCGTGTTTCCAAAAACTTGTAGGTTGAGCGAGGTGGTGACGGCGGCTGTGTTGAGAGAGAATGTTACTCTTCTTTTGAACTTTGGTGCAGAAAGAGATATATATCTTCATATATGTATCTATGTTGGTTTAACTCTTCCGCTGTACGCTTGAACTCATTTTTCTGTAGTTGTCTGTTCTTCTTTCGTTATGAATAGCTATATAGCCTTATAAGGATTCACCTTTTGAAACTCGTGTAACATATTTGAATCCTAAGCTACTTCGTTCCTTGTAAATATTCGTTTCTCGAATATAAGATGTTACTTTTCTTTCGGTAACAAATTCTAGATGCTTCTTGTGAAACTTATAGTTATTATTCGTTTGAATTCTTTCGATTGATTGACATTTGTTCGAATAGAGGTTTTATATGCTCGTACCCTTCCGTACCTTCTCTTGTTATCTTCTTCTTTCCTTTTTCCGTTTCTTTATACCAAACCCAAGTCACGCCCGACTAAACTTCCTTTCCTTCGAGAGTCGGGACGTGACAGAAACGCCGAGAGTAGAGAAACTTTATGCCAAATATAGTAAGTGTGAGTTTTGGCTAAAAGAT